>JAFEMH010000676.1:0-662168 GCA_022495995.1 Adenophora triphylla var. japonica
ATGCTAGAAAACTTTTATGAATGCTTTTCTTTTGAAAATATGTGCACTTTTGAATGTATGCATACTTCTTTGAAATGATGCATATGAAGGATCGACGCTTCTTTTTGATGTGCTTGTCTACAGGAGAACAAGTCTAGAAGGACCGGGTCGGAGGTAGGGCCGGTCCAAGCTTTTGGCGTAGGATGCCGATGAGAAGGATGGGATGAATCCCAAGCAATGGTGAGGGCTACCGGCTTGGATGCATTTGTAGAGGCTACTCCAGAGGGGTGTCCACATCACCTCTTAAGAAGCAAGTGGCTTGGTCCAGCCCTATCCGGGAAGTTTTGGTGGGGACAAGACCACATAGCTTTCACCTCTAGCCGGGGAGAGCGCGACAAGACTCCGCCGCCGATTTCACAAATTTATTATCGTCTACCCAGGCTCACCTGTGAGGCCCGTGACTTCTGGAGGGACCATATTAAGCAGCCCGAGGAGTTTCAGTGCTTTGGCCTGCTCGGGTTTGAGATTGGTCCGAAGAGGGCCGGGATGGAGACACGGAATGTCGAGGTGGCACCGTACTCTCCATACAGTAATTTTGCCGCTAATGATGTGGATCGCCTGCAAAGAATTGTGGCTAGAAGCATTCATATGGCTTCGATGCTACTGCGGACTCACCATTTTTAAGCTAATTCTCGGGACAACTGCCATGACTTGCCTCCTCGATTCTCCTGCGGAGGATGTAGGCGGGATTGGGACGGTCTCGTGGGGAGAGGCCGGATTGGCGGAGCTCTACTTCTCCTGGATCTGTACACGGAACAAGGCCGCTTCCATGGATCGCTTTCTTTTGCCCTCGAGGTAGTCTCCTTTCTTTCTTTTTTTTTCTTTTTTCGTCTTGAGACTTTTATAAGAGAGAGAATGACCTTTTGATGTTTTGAACATGCGGCACTGGGTTTTGCGAGGTGATCGGGTTCTTCCCTTGGAACCAAGCGAGCGATGTCACCATCTTCCCCGCTATGGTTCGCCGGGAGGGGGACGCGAGAGATAAATTCACGGGGAAGACCCGGATTACCTTCGACTACAAAATGGTGAGGCCGGTCATCAACAGTGGATGGGCACGATGGAGTGGACTTCTACCCTCGGCGGTGTATCCGCAGATCTTGGCCGGGAGATGCTATAGAGGTGACGAGGCAGCAGGAGGTGGCTCACTGGCCGACATGTGATATCATCTACTTGGGGACCGTTTCTCGAGGCAAGATGGTCATGTTCCCCACTAGATGCCATTACTCCTTGACCCTCCAAAGACGGATGCCGCAGCCCGAGGACTCGGCCGCAGGATGAGATTGCTAGGTACTGTGCGTGGCCGCGGGGAGGAGTACTTCGACATGGACACCCCTACGCCGTGTTTGTGGAGCAGGCGCCCGAGGACGCCACGTAAGCTAGTGAAGCCGGCGGTCACTGTGGATATGGGGAGGATGAGCCTCTGACCCGCCGATCCCTCCCGCACATCTGTCCTATGTGGTCCATGGAGTGCCGCAGGAGGATGAGGATACTGTCCCCGATGCTAGGAGCCCCAAGACACCTTGCCGCCCGACAGCACTGTAAGTGTACTCTTAGGGTCTTATTCCCTTTTTAGCTTTCATATTTTCTCGCTTTTTTTGCTATTTTCTCGAGATTTTCGAGATTTTTCTCTTCTTTTTCTCGTGTTCCACTCGCACTTACGATAGGCCGGTCAGTGTAATAGGGGCCGGAAGGACATGTGCCTGCCTCTTCTCGAGGAAGCCGGCCCGTGCTTCGAAGGCGGCAATGATGCACAGGAGCCCGAGCGCAAGAGACGGCATGTCGGGGCACAGCCTACCTCATCGGCCTCTGAGTACTCTTCCAAAGGCTATGCCTCGGGGGCGGGGCCCAACGCCGACATTCTTGATCAGTGGCCGAGTATGGGCACGATAATGTCCATTTATCCGATGTGAGTGACCGTGGAGGACTTGATGAGGGAGGCTAGCATCTACGAGCGGCGCAAATGATGAAGATGAAGAAGAATCGGAGGCCTAGGAGGTCTCTAGAATAGATTTGGAACAAAAACAAACAATTTACAATTTTTATGCACACTTTGTTTATTTTTTGTTTTTTTTTGGGCGCCGATGGGGCGAAAACATTGTATTTATATTTTAATTGCTTTTCCAATTCATGCTTTTTCAATTTGCATATTATCTGAGCCTTGGGGCGACTTTTTTGCTTGGAATTGGGGCTGAAAATGGGCCAAAATGATTTATAATGGTGTATAAATGCTTGGATGGCTTCGGACATGTTTTTGTACGGTTTTGGTTGAAAAAGTGGGGTGAAAACTCCCTTGGGCAGCAATCTTTGGTTGCCGCAGAATTCTTTCTGGCAGAGGGCTAATGTAGCCGTGCGGCATGGCCTTGAGGGCAAATGAAGCCGTGCGGCTTACGCCTGTCTCGAGCCGGTTATTTTCTCGAATAAAAGCAAGGCTTGGCCATTTCATTTCATTTTCACTCTAGACTTGTCCCAATTGTTCCTGCAGCATATTTTGGACCTAAAAGCACCATCTTTGATCATTTTGCGATGGAGAATCCCGTTAGATTGCAAAGGGGGAAAGCGAGACCATTTTCTATCCTATTCTTCAATCTTGGGCGAGATATAACTTTCAAAATCACAAGGGGCCGCTTGATTCTTCCTTCAAGATCAAGTCTTTATGGCATTTGAGGGATCTCCCGCCCGATTGGGATCCGTTGAGAGCCGCAAAGAAAGTTCGGGATGTCCGGAGACATGTTTATCGTTTCTCTTACAACGAAATCGTCCCAACGCACGAAGACTTCGTGAGCCTTGATTGGGGGTCCCGAGATTGAGGCTATATCTATTCCGCTGATCGGAGACGTGCCGGTGACGGTAAAGCTTGCATCTTTTCTCGCATTCCTTTGGGAGAGGCCGAGAGGATGATGGTAGCCCGGATAGGATTGACCTTCGATATCCCTAAGTGTTTGGGTCTCCGCATATGGCTGCGACCACGGTGGCTATGGATGCTTTCATTCTCTCGCGTATTCTCTATTTTGTTCACCGCCGAGTCCGCGGGGATTCACATAGTGGTCTCTTGGACATGGTCGAGATCGTGTGGCCGGGAAGTGATATTGTCCCGCCGGTTTTGGGAGAGACATTTTCATGGGATTGATAGGATGGCTCGGGAGACCGTTTCATGAGGTCCGGAGTCCGGCTATGTTGACTTTGTGGTCAGCAGGAGAGGCTCTGGCTTTGCCTGGGCTTTGCCGACTCGGTGCCCTTGGGTGATTTCTCGGAGAGGTGCACCTAGGCAACAGAACAGTGGTAGCCTGAGCCGATGATGGCTAGGCTATCCACTTCGACATCCGTTGGTGGATACCACATTGGAGGTTGCGTATCAGAGGATATTTCAGGGTCTTATGCTTTGCGAGGGTTCCGTGATTCTGGCCGGTCGTCCTTCTACATACCCTGCTTGGTATCCAGCAATTTGGGGCTTTACAGAGCCATTGAGTGATTGGGA
Source organism: Adenophora triphylla var. japonica (assembly GCA_022495995.1). Classification (NCBI taxonomy): domain Eukaryota; kingdom Viridiplantae; phylum Streptophyta; class Magnoliopsida; order Asterales; family Campanulaceae; genus Adenophora; species Adenophora triphylla. The sequence continues at coordinate 3,515 of JAFEMH010000676.1, forward strand.
GGACATCCTGACCATGGAGGTGGTGTCATTGGACATGAGAGATCCAGCCTTCTCTTTCTTCTCGAGGGCTTGGACACATACTGCTTTCCCACCTAGGGCTATCTTCGGGAGCAGGAAGAGTACCATCTTGACCACCTGTCTACTGACCGGTACGAGAGGGAGATGGGAGCGACTCAGTTATCTTGGAGGATAGACGTCGAGCTTTACTTGGGAGCCGATCGCGACTGAGTAGGACTCGAGGGAGACCGAGGCTAAGGCGGGAGTTGTCACATAACCAATCGTGTGACTTGGTCGAGATATGGAGGCTCGGTACAAGAGATTGTCCGAGGTCGCTCCTTCGACCGAGGCTCAGAGGGAGGAGGTGCGGACTCGTGCTCGTATAGAGAGAGCGCTCATTGACACGGGGCTGGTAGAGGCTCCAGTGAGGATACCAGAGGTCGGGATGAGGGATACCGACATTATTGAGAAGAAAAGGAAGAAGACTCGACGAGGCCGAGGAAAAGGGAAGAAGACTGAAGAAGACTCAGCGAATGACGACTGACAAGTCTTTTCTCAAGATCCTCTTATTGCCATTTGCAAACACATTAGTTTATTTAGGCATTTTGTTGTATTTTAGATCTTTTTAGCAGGTTAGCAGAGTTAAGAGGTAGACCGTGCTTGAACTCATCAAGAAGCTTTTAACTTGTAATGAACAAGAGATATTATCTTTAAAAATTAATCAAGACACATTTCATGGAAACTCAAATGTCTGATTTATTTGGGACCCGTTTTATGAAAACTGAAATGCCCTTTATTTTTTATTTATTGTCTAGGACGCACTTCATGGAAGCTTGATTGCCCTTTTTTATTGTTTAGACCGAACCATATATGGCTGCCTACGTTCCCCTTTTACAAGAAAGGCTAAGGGGCTCAGGTCTTCGTAGTTCATTCTGGTGAACTAATTTTTTTATGTGCACTGTCTTTGCCTAGACCGCCCTTTTTGGGGTTTTCAAATTAGCCGGGCATTACTCTTTTTGCACTAAGATTTTTTTCATCTTTCTTTCTTTTTTTTTTTATATTTTTTTTCATGTGCAACCCTGTCTTTTGCCTAGACCGCCCTTTTTGGGGTTTTCAGCCTAGCTGGGCATTACTCTTTTTGCACTTTTTCTTCTTTTTTTTTTTTATATTTTTTTTTTTTCATGTATTTTTTTTTTTTTTTTTTTTTTATCGTACATAGTATCTTCGGAGTTTATCACCGTTGACCGGTGGACAAAGGGTTGCCATCCAAGTCTCGCAAGCTTCATTGCTCCTCCCGACAAGCATTTTCTCGCACCACATAAGGGCCGATCCAGACGGGTTCCCATTTTCCTGTGGGTTGTCTCTCGGTAGGGGGCTTCACTTTCAACACTAAGTCACCCTCTTTGATGTCTCCGGCCTTGACCTTTTATCAAACGCCTCGCCATTCGCCTCACGGTAGGCTCGGGTGTGTTCCATGGCTTTTAGCCTTCTCTCGTCAAGGTGGCTAATTAATTAAATGCCAATTTCGCGCAAAGAACCATTCCACTTCATTGACACTGTTTTCCAGGAGGACCCTTAATGACGGGATTTCCAACTCCACCGGTAACACCGCTTCCATCCCGTAAGTTAGGCAAAAGGAGTTTCTCCCGTGGCCGTTTCCGACAGATGTTCTCAGAGCCCCAGAGTGCTAGGTGCAGCTTTTCGGCCAATCACGACCACGGTGGCCATCTTCCTGATGATCCGCTCGAGTGTCTTATTAGCAGCCTTCCACGGCTCCATTGGTCTCGAGGTCCAGACGGGACGACTTGTGGCGAGTAATCGACTCTCGACAAATAGCCTATCGCAGCCTTCCTTCGAAGTGTGACCCATTATCGAAATGATCTCGCTGGGCACCCCATATCTCGCACATTATGTTTTCTTTGATGAACTCGGGCCACTTTTCCGGAAGTGAGGACCTTGTAGGACTTGGCCTCTACCCACTTGGTGAAGTAGTCGATGGCTACCAACACGAACTCGTGCCCATTGCTTCCCGCCGGGATATTTTCCCTATCACGTCAATGCCCCAAGTTGCAAACGGCCAAGGAGTCGTCATGCAAGATGTCATGAGGTGGGAGATGGTTGAGGTTGGCAAACCGCCGGCATTTGTCGCAGTTCGGACGTGCCGAATGCACTGCTTTCCATGGAGATCCAAAGAGTAACCCATTCTCGAGGATCACTTGCATCGTGGCTCGCATTCATGTGAGGACCGCAGGGACCATTGTGGACTTCGGCCATCAACTCTCTCGCTCTTTCTTGAGTGACACATAAGAGGAGTGGTCCTTGATACCGCCTTCTTGTATAGGTTGCCTCCTAGAATGACGTACCGAGAAGCCAACCTTTTCGTGGCTCGCAAGCTTTTAGCTCGACTCCCTTCTTTGGTCTACCTTCTTCGTCTCCGAAAGCCGACTCTCCGTCTTTGAGGAATTGGTAACTGATTGTACCAAGGTTCCTTTATAGGCTCGAGTCCCAGTCCACTTCACAAGTAAAGTCGGGGCTTCTCTTCTACCCACTCAAGGGCTTTATGGCTTTTCCTCGGGATCTCTACCAATGAGGCTAGAGTAGCTAGGGCATCTCGCGAATCTGTTCTTTTCCCTCGGCAAGTAGTGGAAAGTCACTTCTCAATCCTGTCCCAAATCAACTCCTCCATATAGGCATGATACCGTTGCAGATTAGGGTCTACAGCCTTCCACTTGTTGGAAACCCGGTTGATGATCGTGGCCGAGTCTCCGTAAACTTCGAGCTCCTTGACATTTCTTTCTAAGGCGGCCTCCAAACCAAGAATGCAAAGCTTCATACTGGCGGCATTGTTTCGTGGGCAGAAAGTTCAACTTGAGGGCTATGGGGTATGCTCATCTTTGGATCGACCAATAGCATTCCCACACCATTTCCTCTTTGTTAGCGGCTCCATCAAAGAATAATCGCCATCTATTTTCGTGCTCAACCGCAAAGATCCCTTCATCTCGGAAATTGGGGTTCGTGCCCTCTCGTCTTCATTACCGGGAAATTTGCTAGGTGATCTCGACAATGCTTCGACCCTTGATGGCCTTTCTGGGTCACATAGTTGATGTCGTATTCGCCAAGAAGAAGGACCACTTCGCTAGACGCATCGATAGGGAAGGCTTGTCAAAGATGTACTTGATGGGGTCCATTTTCGAGACCAAGTTCACAGGGTGGGCTTGCATATAATGCTTCAACTTGCCGACTACCTGCACTCGCCTCCCGCACAGTGTCTTTTCACACGCCGAATAATTGAGCTCACTCCCCGTAGCTTCCGCCGACAAAGTAAATGGCACTTTCTACCCGAGAATCTTTCTTCTCGAGCAAGCATAGCCCCAACTCGCCGTGTTCAGGATGCTAGATAGAGCGAAGAGGCTTCGTCTATGTGGGGGCATAGTACCGGGGATGCACTAAGTATGCCTTGATCCGGTCAAAGGCGTCTTGGCATTCTTCGGTCCATTCTCAGGTCCACATTCTTCTTCATGAGCTTGAAGATGGGCTCGCACATAGTGGTCAACCGATTGACGAAACGGCCGATGTACCGCATTTACCCATGAAGCTCTTGACTTCGTCTGGGTTTGAGGTGGCCTCATATCCATGATAGCTTTGATCTTTCGGGGTCAACTTCTATACCTCGCTCCGTGACCATATACCCGAGCACTTTTCCCTTGTCACTCCGAAGGTGCATTTGGCGTGGTTTAGTCTCATGGAATGCCGTCTCAGCCTCTCAAAGAATTTTCGTAGGTCAACAAAGTGTCGCCCACCTTCTCCTTTGGAGTGGATTATCATGTCGTCTACGTAGACCTCAATCTCCTTGTGGATCATGTCATGAAAAAGTGCGGTCGCCGCTCTTGGTAAGTAGCCCCGCATTCTTGAGCCCGAATGGCATTATCGTATAACAAGAGGTTCCCACGGTGTGGTAAAAGGCCGTCTTTTCTTGGTCTTCCTCGGCCATCTTGATCCGGTTGTAGCCTCGCAAAACCATCAACGAAGGATTTGACTTCGTAGTTGGCAAAGGAGTCCACCAGATGTCTATGTTTGGCGCAGGGTAGTCGTCTTTGGGCCGGCCTTGTTCGTATCTCGGAAATCCACACAAAGCCGCACCTTCCCATTGGCCTTGGTTACGGTCACGATGTTGGACAACCATGTCGGGTATTCAATGACTCTGATGAATCCTACCCGCAGTAGCTTCTCAATTTCTTCTTTGACCTCGTAGAGACCATTCCGCTTGATTTTTCTCGCTCGCTTATCGGCTTAGCATCTGGTGCTAAAGGGATTCTCGTGCTCTACTATCGAACCGTCTAGCCCCGGCATATCTTTGTATGACCATGCAAACACGTCGACGTATTCTCTCGAGCACCTCAATCAATCTGTCCCTTTCAACCCCCGGAAGAAGCTTCCAATCTGTGTCTCTTTAGGTTCCTCAATAGTACCCAAGTTCACACTTATCAAAACCTCCTCGGCAGCCTTGGGCCCGGTTTTCCTCTTTTCGAAACCCGCTTAAAGATTTCTTTAATGTATTGTTCGTTTAGTGTGTTTGCATCTTGTTCAAATGATTCATTATTAACTCGTTGTTAAGTTTTGAGTTAATTTATCATTTGTTAAGTTGGCAATAAGAGGATAATCGTAAAGATCTGTCATTTCATTCAAGATAAGGGGAAAGATGACATCGATTACATTTTCATAATCCTCGGGCGTGAGGCCTTCGGATGACTCGAGGACCGGAATTCGAAGATTCCCGACTCAACCGAATAGACGACACCGACTCTGGACCCTACACTACTTATTGACTCGAGGGGGACTTGGCAAGGGTTAGACCGATCTCACTCGTTCTTCTTTGTTGCCCACAGGGAGTAGCGGTCTTGTCGGCGTTCTTCGTAAAGTTGGAGACTTCGAACCGATCAAAAGCTTGCCGGAAATCATTAACAAGCCGGTGGCATCGTGGAAAGATGGTGAGGGAACTAAAGTAACTTGTTGCAATCTTTCGGCTAGCTCTTCAGAGCGACCGGACTCACTGATCAAGGGTCCGGCTCATCTTATCAATGCATTGCCGATAACTCATTTTCTCTTATCGATCTTGGACACCACAACCTTGTCGTGTAGCCAACGTAAGGGTTGGCTTGGATAATGCCGATGAAGTCTTCTTCGTAGGGGATCTTGATTCTTCCTTGACCGGCTACGTATTCAATAGGCTTTACGTGTTCTCGCTTCCGGACCGCTAGCTTCTTATTGAACTTCACGATGGCCACAAATTCAGCACTTTCTCGCTTCAAGAGGATCACCGTACACGGGGGTATCAGCCGGACCGTGCTTGGGGTGACGGGTTCCTTGATGGGTTCCTTGGCATAACCGACATAGTAGTCGAACTTGCCCGAGGGCTCTCCCAAAGTTCCTACGCTCTTGTCCCCGCCTTCGTATCTTTCCTTAAGCTTCGCCGTGTGGACTTTCTCTTCTTCTTCTTCCTTGAAGGAGCGTCCTCATTGATCCATTCTTGATACTCATACTCTAGGCGGTCTTCGCAATCACATACATCATACCGTATGTGAGGCTGGGTTGAACCGGGATAGCCCTCCAACCGCTTGGTTATTACCGTTGTGGATTACCATGTTAGCCATTTTGACACCGAAAAGCCGACAAAACCGAGGATTCTCGCGAACCGTCCGAGGATTCTCGCGCTAACAAGTCGCCGACCCGGTGTTCTCACCCACTTCTTTCTCGCCAAGGGAAAGGGATAGGAAAGGTTTAGACTCGGGGTAGGTGTTTAGCCGAAGGCCTGTGCAATATGCAAATTAGAAACTTCAAGTTTACTTAAAACAGTGTCTTTTATTAATATCTATTTGGTTGGAAAAGGGATTCTGCCCTTCTTTTTTTCACAACTACCCTAGATCCTGGATCAGTGGGTTCCGTCACTACGTCTATAAGCCCCTCGTATTCCACCTGTATTTCGACCTCCCAGGGTGGACAGCCCCGGGCGAGGGTCCTATAGGGCACGCGGATCCCACCGACCGAGAGTAAAGAACGCTCCTATCGGGTCTAGCGGGTCATAGGACCTTTCAACGCACGAGCGATGCGGATTATATTTAAGGCAAATACCGTGAAAGTCTCGTCTCTCTGCCTCGACGAATCTTTGACAGAGTTTCGCTTGAGCGAATGACGGTTTTTGACTTTCGGTAATGTCCGAGAATATAATAGGCATGGGTCGGGCGGCAAAAAGCCGGATGACACAGTGTCACATTGAACTTCGTTGCATACGCAGTGCGTGAGTCGGAATCGAAGTCAATGCCGGTCAAGATCTTGCCAATTTTTCCTTGTCGGAATTTTGGCAGAGCTTCGCTTGAGCGAAAGATCTTTTGATTTTTGGCAAAGACTTGGTCTTGACTCTTACGCATTTCGTGCGGGTCAAGGTCAATAGTCAATGTCGGAGTCAAGATCCCACCGATTTTTCCTTGTCGGAATTTCGGCAGAATTTCGCTTGAGCGAAAATCTTGGTTTCCGTTATGAGCTAAGGCTTGACCTTTACGTGGGTATGCAACTGGGCTATATGACACGGGCTAGACCAAAAACCAACCAAAAGTCACGGATTTTTTGAAACGTGTGACACGGATCGTGCATTGGTCGACACCGGCCGCCATGGGGAGGTTGGGATGATTCCGTGCGCGCCCGGGAGCATCGTAAGGCCGTCCGTGATCGCACTGAACCACCTCGGGTTTGAAGGGACGTGCGTGCAAAAGTGTACAGGATATATCAAAGTGCGCGTAGTGTGCGGTCTCCTAAAATTGTTCCTTTTGAGTTAAAACAGAGATTTTCATAAATGTGTTTTAAAGGAATGATTTTCGGGACGGGGAGAATGCAACACATAAGCACGTAAATTTTCTCGGGAAGCCCGGTCGGTCATGGAGCCGAATAGCCCCAAGCCGCTAGGACTCGCCAGATTAACCATGATTTTTCCCGGTGGAATTGCCACCGAGGTCGTATGGTCGAATCCCGCGAGGATTAGCCGTACGACCGCATGGATCAATTTTCCAGTTCCACTCCTTTTGCTATTTTTCTCGGGTTATTTCCCTTTTCGAAATATGCACTGATTCCAAGATGCAAATGATGCAATGCATGGTAAAAGAAAGCAAGCCCGATTAACGAAATCGGCGATGGGAGTCTAACCCGCTCAAAGGGAAAAGCTTTACGTATTTTTTTTTTTCAAAAAGGGATACCGGTACGTGGGATTGTTAAACCACCTTGTTATCCCAAGCCCCGGGTTAGGGAGCGATACAGAAGGGTAAGTGGGGTCCACCTATATACCAAGTATCGACTTTTGTTTTGAAAATAAAGCTTTTCTCCTTTGGGATGATCCCCAGCGGAGTCGCCAAACTGTGAATGTGTGCCCAAAATTTTTTGTTTATTGGAATTCACGCGAGTTTGAAGACATCCGAGTTATTTGAAAAACGGAGTCGCCACGCCATTTTGATTACCTCAAAACTTTGAAAAAGGTTTTATGGGTTCGGAGGTTAAGTTACCCCTTCGGGAAGAACGTTTGGCGTTCACCCAAAGTGCCTTGCCGAGCAAGTCTCCCTAGATTTCATTAATCGTGTTTGCTTGCGTGCTTTCTTTGTGTGCATGTGTTTGAAAATGATAAAGGGGGAATGTCCCAAGTTATCTTCCTGACGTACAAACCATTTTGTTGGTTGTCGCTCGGGATTCCTTGGAATTTATGTATTTGGGATTATGATCCCGTCCTCATCTTATGACTTATGATCATCGCATTTTAAACCTCGGGACCCTCGGGACTTGCGTGATCGAGAGAATGACTCTCTTTTTGGGTCAAAGATGAGGTTCTTTAGGAAGGAATGTCCTTAGCCCATCAATCCTACGCTTTAAGACGGTCGAGCTCGTATAGAGGCTTCATACTCATTCTTAAGCGATAATCGGAGATATAGGGTTCAAGGTTATCCTTTTCCTAAAGAAATCATGAACCTTTAATGGAAGGAACGATGCAAAGATGAGAACTTTTACACCGGTCCGTTCCAAGGTTGGGGGAAAGGGGAAATGCATGATGAAAAATGAATCTTTAATGAAAAGATGACATTTTTAGGTTGCAAATGATGCTTTTTGATTGAAAGAAATGATCTTTATGCAAATGATGCATAAAGATTTGATTTTTATGCAAATGATGCATTGAAAAAGGGGGTTTTGATGCAAAGGATGCATTTTTATTGAAAAAGATTTGATCTTTATATGCAAATGATGCATAAAGATAACATTTTTATTGGAAAATAGGGATTTTAGGTGCAAAGGATGCACCTTTATGAAAAAGACTACATTTTTATGACAAATGAGGTCTTAATGCATGCAAAGGGGGAAGGGGATGATAAAGATGTGATCTTTAAGCTACCAAGTCCCAAGCAATATAAAGACAATGCAATGAGCAATTTATAAAGCAATTAGGATGCAAGGATAGGGTGTGCGAGGTTACCAATGACTTCCTTTGCTTCTCGGGACGGAGCTAGGAGGAGAGGTCGATCTTTGGTCTTCAAGGAGGAGGGATGAAGCTTCTTGGCCTTCCTTCTTCTTCTTCTTGAATTCCTCGCCAGCTTTCTTCACGTCTTTCAGAGTGGATTGAGTATTTTTCTCATATCTTGTGTGTTTTGAAATGGGTAGAGGAGGGCTCTATTTATAGGCATCCGGATAAGGCTAATGAAGCCAGGCCGCAGTGCTCTTTGCAAATGAGGCCGTGCGGCATTATCCACAATGACTCAGCATTCTAGAACCATGCAAGGTGGCATCATTCTAGAAGCTTCCCCCTAATTAAGAAAAACGTGTTTTCTTAATTAGGAAGGCTCCTTACAGCCATAATTTTAAATTTGGACTGTTCCAGGACATTTCCGGAACACTAGGAAGGTCCGGGGAATTACCGGGAAATTTACCGAAATGTCGGGAAAATTAACCGGAAGGCATGAGCCAGATTTGGGTACTTACAGACGCAGGCTCCGCTGCAAGAAAGTTAATATGGGCCAAGAGTGGAGGAAAACTAGCAAACCACGAGTATCGCTGCACCCAACCTGCATGCTCGAGTATGCTCAGCAAGAAGGAAAGGAGCGCGGTATACCGTGAAGAGATCAAGGAGACTGTTCGCCTGAACCAAGAACTCTCCAACCTCCCCCGGAGGGTCAGCAACGCACAGTTCAGTTCTGGCAACCACTGTTGCACACTGACGTTCGAACAGCTGCGTCAAACCGTAGGCTACCTCCCCACGGAGGCACCCAAGCCGGTATCCTGGGACAGAATCCGTAAAGCTGTCGAAGCTCCCGGGAACACATCTACAGTCAATGAATTAAGGGAAGACATGTGGCCCTACGCTACGAGAAATCCTCCTCTAACAATGGATCAACTTAGAGCGGCCTGTTCAGAAGGAGCCAAGCCTGATGTCAGCGTTCTAACCCGATCGGGTCAAATTCATGCACTACCACCTAAGGCCACCAAAAAGCCGACGGAGCCAGAATTGCAACTTGGCCAGCCCGAAGACGCAAGTTCCCTGAAAGAGGACCCGATCCTGTAGACACCCCATTCTGAACCAATAAATCATGATTACACTACTCTTCATCTCTCTTTTGTGTTTTGATGAAAGCACATTAGTTTCGTCATGTTTCGTTAAGTTTCTAACTAACCTCGTTAGTTTTGGACCTAACTGACTAACGGAATAACTGAAGAGGACAAAATAGTCATCAGACTAGATATCTCGCACGAGATATCATATCTCGCGCGAGATATCCTCGACAGATGTGCAGAAATCACTCTCCTTCTCCGTTTCAACCTCCTTTCTTGATAAACCTCATCTAATCCGGTTCTCCAATCAGAATTGAGTTCTGGAAGCTTCCTAGGAGTGTTTTACCTCTCCACCTCTACCTCTTAAACCCCTATAAATACTTGGTGACTTCCACTGTTTCAAAGGTCCAAAATTCCACACAACACACACAATTTGCTGGTTTCTTTCCACGAAAGACTCCTTCAAATCACTCACAAACAAATCCTAAATTCGTCCTTCAACCACGTTGATTGACGAACATCAAGGCTCAAGCTTAGCATCAAGGCGAAGCTCTGTCCGCATCAAGACTTGACTCTCATATTGAGTCGAAACTCTGCCCAAATCACTTCTCGATCGAGAAGACATCTTAGAACCACGTTCTAAATCAAATCCTCCCTAAACTAGGTAAACTCCTATACTTTTACTCTTTTCTTCTTAATCTCTCTCTATTGGCTTTTAGAGTGGTGTAATCCCATCAAAAGGATTAGCCTAGAATCCCTTCAATCGATGAAGGCGATCTCGAAGCGTACAATCCGACATTCCTAATCAAGAAATTGATTAGGGTTTTCTTGTTCTTTATTTAATTAGTAATTAAAAAGATTGATAATACTCAATTGGCAAGACCGATCTCCGGATTGGGTGGAATGGATGCTCCTCGACCTACCCATTCGATAACTTAACCCCCGAACCCTCAAATCTCTTTTCAAAATGGTTTTCCTATGTTTCCAAACAAATAATATAGGTGGCGACTCTGTTATTTCAAAATTCACGCATCGCTACAGTGGCGACTCCGCTGGGGACAATTAATTAAGAGGGTTAGACTTGCGTTACAATTGAATATTATCAATCTTTTTATTTTTCTGCAAAAATCTGATTTTTCTGAAATTTTTTGGAATTTTTCGACACTGTTTTCAAAAAAAAATAATTTACTGTGCAACATCTTATCCCGCGCGGGATAACTTATCTCGCGCGAGATAAGTTCACGGTTTTAAAAAACGAATTATCCTTCTCTGTGGCGGCGGAAGCCTAATTGGAAGCCTAATGATTAAAAAAAAATAAAAAATGAAAAGGATTCTTAGGTCAAAGTTTGACTGCAGAAGAAAAAAAAAAAAAACAAAAAGCCTTGACATAATTGACTCCGTTGACCGCACACTTGGATTGACAGTTTTGACTTTTCTTTACACATTTTGACCACCCATTTAAAATTAAAAAAAAAAAAAACGAAAACAGTTTCAAAAATTTCAGAAGAAAAATTCAGAAAAATCAAAAATAAATTATTATTTCTATTTTGCTTGTGCTAACTCTATTTTGTAGGGTAGAATAATTTTAATTACTTAAACTATATACCTACGTGCGATTGGTTTTTTAATTTAAAGTCCGGTCCATGGAGGATTCGGGAGTTGTAATTTAAATTAATTTATCTCTCGCTCTCTATCTCTTTAAGTGGAACTACGACGGCCTGAGTCTTCCTAATTTGGGAGAAACGTAGGCAACCACTTGGTGCGGCCATTATCTGTTTTCTTTTGTTTTCAAAAATAAAACTTTCTATTTTACTCTATCACCTAGATTGACTCTCACACACGCGCACTCATATATAACTGTCATTGCACTACATACCCTCTATAAACCCGGGACCCACACTAAGGACGGATGACGGTAACCACCTAGTCGCCGGTCTCTCCGAAGTTGGATCATCCCACTCCGCGTATTCAATCCACCTAGATTGTCATATCGCGGGGAGCCTAGCCTTCCAGCCCTGCATCGCCACATATCATGTAGATTGACTTTTTAAGACACTCCTTGACCGGTCGGTTTGATCTTGGAGTCCTTGTAATCCCTTGTCAAGATCGTTTTGTGCAATAATCCACGGAAAAGAAATCAATAAATTGTCGCTTCGAAATTGTCCCTTCGGAAACGTCCCTACGGTTGTCCCTTCGGATTTGCCCCTAAAAAGAGAAAATTTTATCACCAAAATTATTGCACAAAACTTGATGTTACTTTGGATTACTCCGACCCCTAGGTCCCTAGGTTTGGTTCTTGAACTTTAGAAACCCCCAAAACGGATTTTCCGTCAGACCAAAATTAGGATTAAAATCAGAAAATTGTGACTTTCCGTGGTGAAGTCTCGCGCGAGACTACTTGTCTCGTACGAGATAAGTGTTTGGTCTTTTCGTGTTTTGGCCAAAAACCTTCAAACCTTCAAAGCCTTCATACACCCTATCCAACCGACTTGTTGGGACTCGATCATGGTTTAACACGGTTGCTACACGTCTAGGTCCTTCGCGAAAGCTCGACACGATGTCTGCTTCTCCTTCTACCACCGAGGCCGATTACAATGATGCTAAGGTCCAACTCATCGAAGCCATGACTAGGTTGGATGAACAAAGTAAGCAAATTGATGAGCAAAACGCCCAAATGGCCGCCCTCATGAAAGAACTCCACGAGTTGAAAGTCAAGAAAGGCAGAAAACAAAAGCAGAAAGTGGAATCCTCCTCCGACGAAGAGGAATCCTACACCAAAGTGAATAGAAAAACCAAGAAGTCAAGCAAGAAAAAGGAAGAATCCGATTCCTCCTCTTCCTCATCCTCCTCCGATGATGAGGAACATACCTCCAAGGGTTCTAAAACCAAGAAAGAAGGCAGTGGTGAAACTACTAAACTTGGTGACCATGTTACTAAGAACTACCTCGAAAAGAAGCTTGCAACTCTTGACACTTTCAAAGGGTCATTCGTTCCATTTGATCTTGATGCTCTTCAACAATCCATCACCAAGTTTCCTCGCAAGTACAAGACACCCGATATCGCCAAGTTCAATGGTACTACCTGTCCTCGAGCTCATGTTGAAACCTACACTTGGGCCATGCTTCCAATGGGCGTTGATAACACAATCTTGGCCCAATGCTTTCCTCAAACTTTAGAAGGTGCTGCAAGGGATTGGTACATGTCTCTTCCTACGACTACAAGGCTTGATTGGTCATCCGCATGTTTGGTCTTCCAAAGGCAGTTTGAAGACAACTCCACTTACCGCCCTACTAGGAGGGATCTTGAACAAACCAAGCAACATGCAAATGAGTCATTTGCTGAATTTGCTAGAAGATGGAGACTCAAACTTACTGAAATCGTCGAAAGGCCTACTCTCAAAGAGCAAATCCACATCTTCCTCCAATGCCTTCGTGATGAATTTCAAGAGAAGCTCGCTGGTAATTACTTTCCTAGTTTCAATGAACTCCTCGAGTCCGGAATTAGGGTTGACGACTTCCTCAAAAGTAAAAAGAGGGAAAGTAACTTCCGCTACAACAAACCCGCTACAAGTAAGGATGCTTCAGTCAACGCTATTGCACTCAGCCGCCCCAACACCGGAAAGTATTCTGCTGTACCTCCTCCCGAAAAGAAAAAGAGGCACTACGACAAAATTGAAGGAATCACTCAAGAAGAACTCTTCGATGTGCTTGTCCAGAATGAAAAATCAAACCAAGGGAAGGTGGTCCTCCGAAGGATATGGGTCCGAATTATGCTCATCACTTATTCTGCAAGTACCACAACTTCACCGGCCATGACACCAACTCTTGCCACCACTTGAAGGACATCATCCAAGACCTCTTTGACAATGGAGATCTAGAACGTCCCAACGTCATCACCAATCCTCTTCCTCGTACTCCATGAAGAAGATGAAGCTCCAAGAAGAAATCTACACTTACCACTTTGGGGCTACCACTATCCTCTCCCTTTCTCCTTTGATAGAAGTAGATTAGGTTTTAAATTTCCAAGTATGAACTCGAAGAGTCGTTCTGTCTTTCTAGTACTCCTCACCTCCTCTAGTTTGTGTCTTCTAAACTATCGAGTCTGTTCTTAAATTTCTCAATAAATTAAAGTAATTTCTTTTCCTAAGCACTTTCCCTAAAGTTGTTCTACCTCATGAATATCATTCAAATCATGCAAAATAATGGACCTTCCATTCCCTAAATCATCGCAAAAATAGAAACTTCTAAGTGACTTTAAAAAGCAAGTTATCATTAGGAGGCTTAAGGGTTAAACATTACCCCTACTGAAAGTTAGAGACCAACAAGCGAAGAAAGCCAAAGGTGCTGTTGTCAACATTCATCCAAAGAAAAGTGGGGCTACTCAACTCAAGGCTTTGAGAGTACAAAAAAAAAAAAAAGCTCGCTAGGACGAAACTCCTCAATTCGTCCTAGGCAAAAATAGAGCATCGAAAAAAAAAAAAAAAAAAAAAAAACTCTCAAGCCTTCATCGCCCCACAACAAGGATGAAATTTCAACAAAGGCAAGAAGGACTCTCCCACAAAGAAGAGGAGTCATGTGATACCAACAAAAGAAAAGAGGATTCCTCAAAATCCCCCTACATCAAGTGAAGAAGACTTTCAGTATCAAGAAAAATGTTTACCCTTAAGTCATACTAATGATTGGCTTTCTCCTCAATCTTGTTTAGAAATTTCTAGATGAAGCAAGGTCCATTAAAAGTAGAACAACTTTTCTAGATCCTTGAGCCACATAGCGTTCCTTGTTGAGTCTAGGGGCTTCCTGTTAGCCACTCTCATACACACTCTTGAAATCCAAGCATCAAAACTGGGGCTTCCTATCCTTTCCTCCCCCAATCAATCTCTTTTTCAACTCTTCAAAATAATCAAATCTGCATTAGGGGCTTTCCTCTTTGTTTCTCACTCTCATCATTAGAGAATACACTTCTCCAAAAAGTCAATGCTTGGATCACCTTCCAATGAATAGAGTCCGCCTCTCCTAAACTAACTTGAGATCTCATTTCTCTCTCCTCAATAAGATTCTCTTCTCTGAGTTCTCTTCGAGTTAACATACTACTTTCAAAAAAAAAATGAAAAAAAAAAGGACGCAAAAGAGATGCCCGCTAGATTGAAAACCTGAAAAAGGCGGTCTAGGCAAAAACCAGGGTGCGTCACTAAGAAAAAAAAATCAAAGGTCAAAGGGAGAGTATTCTTCAACCTTCTTCACCGGACGTCATTCGATCTTCTTCAAATTAAATCAACAAGGAGAGTCTTCTTCAATCGCCTTCAAGTCAAGAGAGCAGCTTCACAAGCCTGTTCACAAAACCATCTACCACTTGCAAACAACTTGGGGCTTGAGACACCAAAGGGCCTTGGACATAAAGCCATTACGACAGTCGACAGATTTGTAGTCGTTTGCCTCCTAGAGACACGACTCAAAGGAGAAGTAAGAATGAAAATTCTCAACAGACCTAGATGTGTTCACACAAGGATACTCATCGAATGAAATTCTACAACAATACAGCCTCGCTGACTAGCAACAGATTCTGCAAAACCTGATTTGGTCCTAACTTGTCAAACACAAGTTCACTCATACAGTTCACCCATCTCAAATACAAATCCATACACATGTCCCTACATGTCCGTATACCATACACTCATACATGAACTTACCACCAAAATGTCCGACCGGCCATTTACACGAACAGACGTGAGCACCACCACGTAAGTCCAGTCAAACAACTAAAATCTGAAAAAAAATCTACTTGGAATCTTTATGTGCTGACAGGTACACAAAGGTAAGAATCATTCGGGTCTATCCGAGACCAGCATGCATATATCCTTGCATTACAGGGGCCGACAGAACCTCTACCTCAACCGACAACCTCAAGTCCGTGACCTCGGCGACATCAACAAAGTCTGTGATGGCAGCAACCTCAAGTCCGTGACCTCGGCAACAACCTCAAAGTCTGTGACGGCAGCAAGCTTCAAGACCGTGACCTCGGCAACAACCTCAAAGTCTGTGATGGCAGCAACCTTCAAGTCCGTGACCTCGGCAACCTCAACAAAGTCTGTGATGGCAGCAAAACTCAAGTCCGTGACCTCGGCAACGACAACAAAGTCCGTGACCTCGGCAACGACAACAAAGTCCGTGACCTCGGCAACGACAACAAAGTCCGTGACCTCGGCAACAACAAGCTACGTCAGTAACCTCGGGCGGCGCACTTCAACAACTTCATCAACAAATGGGTATCTTCAGAATTGGGTCAAGTCCTTGATTCCTCAGTATGATTTTACCTTTTCAAAAAAAATCCCTCCTCGATTTTCAAAAAATGCTTTTCAAAATACCTAAAATAGCCTTTTTAGTGTTTTGGAGTCGAACTACGTTTGGTCTGATTCTCTCTTAGAGATAAGTAGGCACTGCGGCACGACCATCCCAATGTTCGTAATGATGTCTTTCTATCGACGACACTTCTTCTTTCATAAGACTCGTCGCCGAGGGGCTCAGACACCCCATTCTCGAACCAATAAATCATGATTACACTACTCTTCATCTCTCTTTTGTGTTTTGATGAAAGCACATTAGTTTCGTCATGTTTCGTTAAGTTTCTAACTAACCTCGTTAGTTTTGGACCTAACCGACTAACGGAATAATCAAGAGGACAAAATAGTCATCGTACTAGATATCTCGCACGAGATATCATATCTCGCGCGAGATATCCCTCGACAGGATGTGCGTAAATCACTCTCCTTCTCCGTTTCAACCTCCTTTCTTGATAAACCTCATCTAATCCGGTTCTCCAATCAGAATTGAGTTCTGGAAGCTTCCTAGGAGTGTTTTACCTCTCCACCTCTACCTCTTAAACCCCTATAAATACTTGGTGACTTCCACTGTTTCAAAGGTCCAAAATTCCACACAACACACACAATTTGCTGGTTTCTTTCCACGAAAGACTCCTTCAAATCACTCACAAACAAATCCTAAATTCGTCCTTCAACCACGTTGATTGACGAACATCAAGGCTCAAGCTTAGCATCAAGGCGAAGCTCTGTCCGCATCAAGACTTGACTCTCATATTGAGTCGAAACTCTGCCCAAATCACTTCTCGATCGAGAAGACATCTTAGAACCACGTTCTAAATCAAATCCTCCCTAAACTAGGTAAACTCCTATACTTTTACTCTTTTCTTCTTAATCTCTCTCTATTGTCTTTTAGAGTGGTGTAATCCCATCAAAAGGATTAGCCTAGAGTCCCTTCAATCGATGAAGGCGATCTCGAAGCGTACAATCCGACATTCCTAATCAAGAAATTGATTAGGGTTTTCTTGTTCTTTATTTAATTAGTAATTAAAAAGATTGATAATACTCAATTGGCAAGACCGATCTCCGGATTGGGTGGAATGGATGCTCCTCGACCTACCCATTCGATAACTTAACCCCCGAACCCTCAAATCTCTTTTCAAAATGGTTTTCCTATGTTTCCAAACAAATAATATAGGTGGCGACTCTGTTATTTCAAAATTCACGCATCGCTACAGTGGCGACTCCGCTGGGGACAATTAATTAAGAGGGTTAGACTTGCGTTACAATTGAATATTATCAATCTTTTTATTTTTCTGCAAAAATCTGATTTTTCTGAAAATTTTTGGAATTTTTCGACACTGTTTTCAAAAAAAAAAAATTTACTGTGCAACATCTTATCCCGCGCGGGATAACTTATCTCGCGCGAGATAAGTTCACGGTTTTAAAAAACGAATTATCCTTCTCTGTGGCGGCGGAAGCCTAATTGGAAGCCTAATGATTAAAAAAAAATAAAAAATGAAAAGGATTCTTAGGTCAAAGTTTGACTGACAAAAACAAAAAAGCCTTGACATAATTGACTCCGTTGACCGCACACTTGGATTGACAGTTTTGACTTTTCTTTACACATTTTGACCACCCATTTAAAATTAAAAAAAAAAAAAACGAAAACAGTTTCAAAAATTTCAGAAAAATTCGGAAAAATCAAAAATAAATTATTATTTCTATTTTGCTTGTGCTAACTTTGTTTTGCAGAGTAGAATAATTTTAATTACTTGAACTATATACCTGCGTGCGATTGGTTTTTAATTTAAAGTCCGGTCCATGGAGGATTCGGGAGTTGTAATTTAAATTAATTTATCTCTCGCTCTCTATCTCTTTAAGTGGAACTACGACGGCCTGAGTCTTCCTAATTTGGGAGAAACGTAGGCAACCACTTGGTGCGGCCATTATCTGTTTTCTTTTGTTTTCAAAAATAAAACTTTCTATTTTACTCTATCACCTAGATTGACTCTCACACACGCGCACTCATATATAACTGTCATTGCACTACATACCCTCTATAAACCCGGGACCCACACTAAGGACGGATGACGGTAACCACCTAGTCGCCGGTCTCTCCGAAGTTGGATCATCCCACTCCGCGTATTCTTAATCTCTCTCTATTGGCTTTTAGAGTGGTGTAATCCCATCAAAAGGATTAGCCTAGAGTCCCTTCAATCGATGAAGGCGATCTCGAAGCGTACAATCCGACATTCCTAATCAAGAAATTGATTAGGGTTTTCTTGTTCTTTATTTAATTAGTAATTAAAAAGATTGATAATACTCAATTGGCAAGACCGATCTCCGGATTGGGTCGAATGGATGCTCCTCGACCTACCCATTCGATAACTTAACCCCCGAACCCTCAAATCTCTTTTCAAAATGGTTTTCCTATGTTTCCAAACAAATAATATAGGTGGCGACTCTGTTATTTCAAAATTCACGCATCGCTACAGATCCTCACTCAGCTCAAGCT
The DNA here is from genome assembly GCA_022495995.1 of Adenophora triphylla var. japonica. Classification (NCBI taxonomy): domain Eukaryota; kingdom Viridiplantae; phylum Streptophyta; class Magnoliopsida; order Asterales; family Campanulaceae; genus Adenophora; species Adenophora triphylla. The sequence continues at coordinate 21,916 of JAFEMH010000676.1, forward strand.
GACCCAGGCGAACATTTCCCTTTGGTCCCTGCTCACATCTTCATATCCTCACAAGCTCAAGCTAGAGGAAAGTCTGGCCCGTACCAAGGTCCCCGTGGACGCAACCCCAGACGAAGTCATTCAGATGATCGGCAACATCCACTACGACAACATTATCACCTTCACAGATTTGGACCTTCCAAAATTTGGGGCTGATCACAATGAGCCACTCTACATCACAGTCCAGCTGGATGAGCGTCGCCTTCCCGTACAGTTCTCCGGAATGAATGTCTTGCCCACCAAGATGATGGACCTGCTTGACATCAAGCCTACAGATCTGAAGCCTTCAGTCCACACTATCAAGGCCTATGACTCTACTTCCCGTACAGTTCTCGGGGTTGCTACTCTTAATATCTGGTTAGGCAAGTGGGTGATCCCCACCGAATTCCAAGTGTTGGACATTCCAATCACTTTCACAGCCATCCTGGGGCATCCCTGGCTACATCAAATCAATGGCGTGGCATTCACCCTTCACCAGCGCCTCAAGTTCATGTAAGGCAACGAGCTAACCACAATCTACGGCGACAGCGTCACCACCGAGGGGACCAAAGACCAACGACTTTCCAGTGTTAGAAATCAAGCATAATGACGACATGACATTAATTGGATTCACTCTGGAGACCTCCAAGATCCAAATATGCAACGTGGACCTTCCACTATCTCACGACAAGATTCCTCCCGCCATGAAGATGATGAAACTCATGAACTTCATCCCAGGACTGGGGCTCTGCAAAAGGTTACAGGGCCAACACCAAGTCATCAAAGTCAAGGACCACACCACAGTCCAGGGGCTTAGTTACGTGCCAACACCGGCTGACATCAGGGATAACAAAAGGCTCGCCCGCATTAAGGCAGCAGCCCGCAAAAGGGGAACCTCCGACGGCACACCCAACCTCCGACCTTACAGTTTCGACCTCGCTCATTACTTCACCAAGGGAACCAACGGCAGAACTGAGGGGACCGACAAGGGAACCAACAGTACAACTGAAGGGACCGACAGCGGAACCGATAGTGGAACTGATGAAGATGAGAAAGAAGCCGGGACAGTCAGCACAGAGACTACAGAAAGGATGGAACAACTAACACGAGACCTCAAGCGTTTCAGAGGACTCAAGGCTAATCCGATAAGGGGAGCGTTCCTCGACATCACAGCTCTACCTGGACCAACTGCCACCACAGTCCATCATGAGTACACATTCAAGGGAATCCCAAACTTGGAGGAGCAACTCAAGGTACTCTCTATGGGAAACAGATTGTTCGGATCAGCCACCGAGGCCACATTTGAGACAGTAACTCCAAAGCAGAAGGAACCAGAATTCATAGAAGACGCTCTCAGTGTACCAGCTCTACAGAGTCTTTTTGAAGAATTCATGGAGGAGCCAAACCTGATTGATCTGGGCTCCAAAAATAGCATGATCGCCATGATTGGGACAGCAGAAGCCAAGCCTCTCGATCCCCGAACCCTCATCAAGCATCCAACAATGCCACTGAAGAACTGAGTAACTTTCACCGGACCAAGGGAAAGCCGCATGTAACTAGAAGACAAGCTGGGCCTGCACCCACATCTCCCTAAACCCGATCTCAAACCCTCTGAGTCAGTCCTTGTAAAAGTCCAGTCCTCTGAGTCGTCCAACGGCCTTACGCCGAAAGACTATGATAATGTAGCCAACCATGTATTTCCTTTCTCGTTTAATGAAAAGTCTGACCATTCGGAGTATCCTCTCATTGCCACTTTAACAACTGATAAGTTAACAAACAACTTAAAAGACGTTAATAACTCAATTGATAAAGAAGTAGACACATTAAATGAACAATACATTAAAGAAGTTCTCGAGCGTTGAGCCGACCAAGAGGACAACCGGGCCCAAGTTGCCGAAGAGGTTATGAACAAAGTAAACATGGGGTCGCCGCAAGAGCCTAAAGAGACACAAGTGGGCAATTTCTTCGCCTATGCAGAAAAAGAAGCCCTGATAAGCCTCCTCCGGGAGTATGTTGACGTGTTCGCCTGGTCATACCAGGACATGCCAGGACTCGATCCCTCGATCGTGGAGCATAGAATTTCCCTGGATCCCAAATCCAAGCCTGTCAAACAGAAGCTGCGCAAGATCAAGCCAGAGTGGTCCTTGCAAGTTAAAGAAGAGATTGAGAAAATGCTCCGAGTTGGTTTCATCAGAGTGATTGAGTACCCTACTTGGCTTTCCAACATCGTGACGGTCACCAAGGCCAATGGAAAGGTCAGATGCTGTGCGGATTTCTGGGATCTCAACAAGGCCAGCCCTAAAGATGCTTTCCCACTGCCTAACATCGACATGCTTGTCGACACCACGACAAATTTCGAAGTAAAGTCCTTCGTGGACGGGTTCGCTGGATACAACCAGATCAAAATGTCCGAGGAAGATCAAGCCAAGACTACTTTCACCACCCCGTGGGGGACATACTCCTTCACGGTCATGCCGTTCGGTCTGAAGAACGCTGGGGCTACTTACCAGCGGGCTGCAAGAGCCCTCTTCCATGACATGATTCACAAAGAAATCGAAGTATATGTCGACGACATGATCATCCACTCCAGAGGATCAGACATGCAGCACATGACAGACCTGAGAAAGTTCTTCAAAAGACTCAGAAAATACTCCATGAGATTGAACCCTACAAAGTGCACCTTCGGCTTTAGGCGCGGCAAGGTACTGGGGTACATGGTTACAGAAAGAGGTATCGTAGCCGATCCCAAGAAAATCAAGGCCATCATCGACATGAAGCCGTCTCAGACTCTGACAGAAGTGAAAAGCTTCATGGGAAGACTTCAAGATATCAAGCCGCTTCATCAACCGCTTGACATCTTCTCGCGAGCCAATGTTCAAACCGATGAAGAAGAATGCCAACATCAAATGGGACTCCGAGTGCCGATGCCTTTCGAGAAAATCAAGACATACTTGGTGAATCCCCCACTCGTGCCCGCCACATGAAGACAAGCCACTACTCCCGTATCTCGACAAGAATGTACACGTCAATTGGAGCAATGTCGGCACAAGAACAAACAAAGATTCCAAGGTTGAGCATGCAATCTACTTCGTAAGCCGAAAGCTTCAAGGAAGTGAACTCACTACTCAACGTTAGAGAAAACTTGTACCGCCTGTATGGGTAGTCGGGAAACCGAAACACTACATGCAACACATTCTGCTCCCCGGTCTCCAAAATGGACCCCGTCCGATATCTCTTTAACAAGCCATCCCCGTCAATGCGACTAGCCAAGTCGTCATTCTTCGTGGCTGAGTTCGACATCAAGTACATGGTCGAAAATCAACAAAGGGCGTAGTAATGGCGTATCACCGGCCGACTTCCCGAGCAAATGAGCCCAAGGGTCCTGATCCGCAATTTCCGGACGACGGATTCTTCTCACTCGATAACGCAAACCGCTGGCAACTCTTCTTCGATGGGGAAGCCAACAAGAAGGGAAATGGTATTGGAATGCTCCTTGTCGATCCCAAGGACGAGCACACTCCCATAGCTATCAAGCTGAATTTCGAAACAACCAACAATGCAGCCAGAATACGAAGCTCGTGCAGAAGTCCGGAAGCCGCCTCGAGCGCAACATTTCGTAACCGGATGTATATGGAGACTCAAAGAATGATCATCAATCAAGTATCCAACAAATGGAAGACGGTAGATCTCGCCTCCGTAAGTACCACGCGTACATGGAGGAGATCATTGCTCGCTTCAAGGACATCTCTTTTCACTATTTTCCAAGAGACAGAAACCGCTTCGCGCATGCGCCCGGCAACCTCGCCTCTTGTCGAAATTCCCAATCGGAAATCGCAAAACCCTCGTAATAGGCAGACGGAAACACCCGCCTATTGCTGTGAGATCGAAATAAAAAAGAAACGATCGACGAACCTCGGTACAATCAAATATACCAAGATCTCCAAAACGGAGAAGCTTCCTTCACAAATGAAGATGGAAAATACAAAGAAGGGATCAAAGCCAAAAACATGATGGCATTAAAATGCCCGGCATCCCATTTCATCATTCTGGGGGGTATGTTGTACAAGAAGCGCCAGCAAGGGCCACTCCTTCTGTGTAAACAAAGAAAAAGCTACGAGCTAATGAACGAAGTTCACAACGGAACCTCGCGGTCCGCACATGAACGCCCGAGCATTGACACAGATCATTCTCCATATGGGATACTATTGGATATCGATGGAAACAGATCGCATCCAGCCGTCCGAAGCCGCGACAGATGTCAACGGTTCTCCAACCTCAATCACATCCCTCCTCATGAACTCTATTGCATGACTACACCATGGCCTTTCGTCACATGGGGAATCGACGTCATCGGCAAGATCACTCCACCAGGGAGCAATGGTCACGAGTTCATTCTAGTCGCAGTTGACTACTTCACCAAATGGGTAGAAGCCAGATCGTACAAGGTACTGAATTCTAAGAAGGTGGCCGAGTTCATCAAAGAGAACATCATGTGTCGATACGGAGTGCCCAACGAGATCATATCCGACAATGGGACTCATTTCGAGGGAGATTGTGACCAACTACTGACCGAATTCAGCGTCACGCGTCACAAGTCTTCTCCTACTGCACCGCAAACCAATGGTGCAAGAGAGGCAAAGCAAACAAGACTCTCGCCATGATAATCGAAAGATGACCACCGCAGGTCGAGACTAGCCCGAAAAGCTACATCTAGCCCTCGGGGATACAACATCGCCGAACCGCCACAGGGGAGACTCCGTTCACGCTTACCTACGGAATGGAAGCAATGCTACCCGTGGAATTGGAAATTCCATCCCTCCGAGTCCTCTTGGAAAACGGGATCAATGAAGTCGAATGGCTACAGAGCCGTCACGACAAACTTGCTCTACTCGACGAGCGCAGATTGAAAGCCATGGAACACACTCGAGCCTACCAAAGCAGAATGGCCCGAGCATTCGACAAGAAAGTCAAGATCCGAGACATCAGAGAAGGTGACTTAGTGCTAAAGGAAAAGCCTCCTACGCAGACCAATCCCCTTGGAAATTGGGAGCCTACCTGGATAGGACCGTTCGTGGTACAAAAATCTTCTCCGGAGGAGCCATGAAGTTAGCAGACTTGGATGGGAACCCTTTCGTTAACCCCGTGAACGGAACCAAGCTCCGCAGATACTTCGTTTGAGGAAGAGCACGAGTCAACTCTCCTTCCCCATACACCACCCTCAGTAAAATTAAAGTGCTAAAAGAGTAATACCCAACTGGATACATTCCCGCTAATGATCCAGGTAAAAAATAGGGTCGCACTTCTTTTGTCTTCATTTTTCTCAAATTCACCTAAAAGTGTCGAACTATGGTGACCTGAGCCCCTTAGTCCAATTGTAAAAGGGGAATGTAGGCAGCCATCATTGGTTCGGTCTCAAAAAAAAAATACAATAAGCATCAATTGCTTGTGTTTCGAAAAACTCTTTTCAATTAACCTACAAATTCATTACGGTTAAAACAATCTTTGATGAGTTCAAGCACGGTCAACTCTTGACTCGCTACACGCTAGCAAAACTACAATAAAACATTAATCAGTTAATGTGTCTGCAATAACAATGGGTGGATACTGGACAAAGAAGGTCAACCTAGTTTTCCGAACTTGGTCCTTCATCCTTCTTCCCTTCCCTTTCCCACGGCGAGTGTTCTTCACCTTCACAGGGAATATTCCTGGTAGTCCTTCTACCCGGCTCGTGGACCCTTCCCGATGCCTCCGTCAAGCCTCGTAGCATTCAACGCAGCCCTTTCCCTAGCTCGTCTCGAGCCGCCTCACTTCTAGCCATCATGACCGTGCTTTGATTGGCCTCCCGATCAAGCATTGGCCTCATAGTCGCCCATGTCGTTCCCAAGACGATTCCTGTGGTTAGCCCCCGCCTCGCCTCCTCAAGGTCGAGCCGTCAAGGTGATCGGCACCAAACAGCTCATCCCGTCTCCACAAGATAGCCATCTCGTGTCTCCCTATACACTCTTCATACTGGGCCGTATATCACGCCGATGTATCGCGCCCTCTCCGCGAAAGAGAACCCCGGGCAGAAAGGACGTGTATTGCCACCACCGTGAGCAGCACAGCGTCGAAGGATCTTCCATCGCAGAGATCCCACCTCGAAGGTAGCAAAGATGACTCAAGCCCGTCAATGGCACCTCGCTTCCACTCGCATCGTCGCGTAACCAACGATGGAATGTAAAAAGACGTCCGAGACAGCCCCGACACTCGACAACCAAGAGACCCTCCCGAGTGGTCCGACAAGTCTGTAACTTCCAGTGAGGAACCCACCATCGCAAGTGATGCGTGCGGAGTCTGGCCATCCAGAGCTCCAACTCAGCCTGATCGCCCCCTATCACCAGAGGACATCGAGAAAAGGACCAAGCGTCACAAGACATTGGCACCTCGGGCATCATCTGCAACCTCTCTCTCAACCACATGGTAAGCATAGCGGGACTCCCTCCCCACATGTATCGGCTACCGGTCGCCATCCGACCTATGCCCAGAATGTCTCGCCCAAGACCAAAGGCACGATGTCTCCCCCGCTCCGCATCGCTCACCAGTCCAAGACATCGTGATGGCACACACCCAAAGATGTGAACGTGAACAGAGTAGCGATCGCGCACAGAGCAAACGCGTCCCACGCGAAAAGGCTTCCCTCACCTCCGACAAATCTATCGGGCAGTCCCGAAATGTCAACATAATCGCATTCAATATCGCATCCCGTATGCTTCTCCAAATGAGATACCAAGCAAAGACACTAGCTTCTCAACAAAGGGCCATGCCACCAAAGATACGGAAGAACTAGCTGTTCCATCTCAGTCCTCCTGCACGGCCCGGAAATCTTCGAACGTAGGAGTGATTTCGTTGTACGAGAAGTTGTACACATTCCTCCGTACATCCCAGAAGCGATCCGCTGCTCTCAAAAAATCCCAATCTGGCATGAGCTCCTTCAAAGCCCAAACAGATTTCATCCCATAACAGCCTTCGAAAAACCCCATGTTTCGCCTCGTGTGGTTCCGTACCCACGACTGAAAGTTTTCCAAGTATCGCTCTTGCATCCGAGACGATAGCTTAGGGAAGGGATCCATGAAAGAAAGTGAAAGAAGCCTAAGAAATTTGAAAGAAATTCAGCCAACTGATCAAAGCAATGCGCAGTTTCTTACGAATTGCAAAGCTGAAACTGCAATTTAAAAGACCTCGAAATTTCATTCTCGCCCGGCCGATTCCTCTCGTAGCTGACTTGGTCAACTCGCAGCCTACCGCTCCTAAATTGGAAGCAATTCCAAACAAGGCCCTCGTTCATCCTTTATGAATCTCGCGTGCCGCCCGGTTTCATTCAACCAAAGCTAACACCTCTTCCGCCCGGCTCGTGCAACAAAGGCAATTAATTAATAATCGCACATATAGGCATAAATTTTGACCCGTTCAATTTTTTATGCATGTTTCATATTATTTATTTTTGATTAACCTACTTCCTTATTTGTCGAAAATAAAAGAAGGTGATCACATAATAGATGCGCGAAGAACAGGTTCCGCCCCACGAGCGCCTTTTCAAATAACATTTCAAGTCAAATTGTTCCAGACAATACATACATTTTGTCCAAAAAAAAAAAAGCAGTAAAAGGAGGACTACTCCGAGTCCTGCTCGTTATCCGAGCACTCAACGCACTGCTCCGCAGCCGCCGAATCCATCGAGAACAAGAAATCCCCGAATTCCTCCAGGCGGGAATATGCAAAAGGCCTCCTCGGCGTCTGCGAACTCGAGGACTCTCCTCTCTCGTGCCCCGAGTGCGATGGAGGAAGAGCTCCAAACCCATCCGTTCCGCCCGCGAACTGGCCAAATCCCTGTGCGAAGTCCTCTCCACCAGCCGTGGGAGCAGATGAACCCCTCGGCCTAGACGGCCTCAGCTCACGAACATCCACGCTCCTCCGGGAACTGCACCTCATGAATGCCACGAGCCTCCTAGTGTAGGTGGCCCACGCGTCCAACTGTCTCATGGCCTGATTGTACGTACGGCCAGACACCCGCGAACCAGGAAAGTTATCAAAAGACAAGCAGAAAGTACAAATGCAACATTTGCAGAATGCTACTATCGAATGCAGAAAATCAAAAAGTGCTCACCGAAGCATTGGGATCCACCCTATACTGAGGTCTCGGCTCCTCCAGGATTGGGATCACCAGTCGCCTGCGCGAACCGTCCAGCCCCTCGCACTCCAGCCTAACGCATGGGAACGGGAGATCTCGGGGATATCCAGGGCCCTCGTCCTCCCTGTACTGCACCTGCGGACTCCTCAGCCTCATCCTCAAGAAGATGTCATAGTCGGCTCCCGCTATGACGTACTCAGTAAAGAACATACCCTGTCTATACCTCTCCAACTCCTCCATCGGCATCGACGAAGGATGCTGCATGTGCAGAGGAGGATCCACCGGCACCATCGGAAGGGACCCCGGGCCATGCTGACGGGTCACCCTCTCCCCCAGATACAACATATCGCAGTGAAGTCCCACCAGGAGCTTCCGCCGCCGCGTAACCTCGCTAGCAACCTGAACCAGGCCCATGTGGAACCGACTCCACCATGTCAGCTGGATCCGCTCGGAGAAATCACGGCTCAGTGCCTGGGACACCTCCTCGTACATCAGCCGAGTACCCACCCTCGATGACACTGCCTTCTTCGCCCTTCTCTGCCAAACCAGCATGGAAGGGAATAGGGATCGGTATGCCTCCCTAATATCCCACAGCTGCGGGCTGAACACCTTATAGCACCAGACCTGTCAAGCAAATGGAAAGTTATGTCAGCTACAGAGCAGATACATACGAGTACAGAAAATAGACAAGGAAGAGAAAAAGACATAAACTTACATCCAGAGCAAACGAGAAACAGCTCAAGGAACGCTCCTCTCCCCGCGAGAATCTGTCCAGGGAATGGTAGAGCTCGGCCAGTCCAGCCTCCTCCCATCCATACCCCCTCACGGCATCCAAGTCTGTCAGTGACCCGAGCAGAGAGAAGTGACAGGACGTGTCAGAAGTCGGGAACAGAGTCGCTGACAACGCGAACCAAATGAACCCTCGAACCAGGCGCTCCGTGGTCATCCTCGTAGACCCATCCAAATAATCCGCAATACCCATCCGCGCAGATGCCTCTCCATCGGCCCGTACCGAATGCCTAAGCCCCCGGCATCGGTGATATCAAAACCCAGCAGCCCGACAACCGCCCTGTGGTATAACCATCCACCCACACCCGCCGTGTTGCCATAGGTCGCCAACCCTGATAGCAAAGAAAATCGCTGGGAGTCACCGTCGCTCCCCATCTAAAATGAAAAGTGTGGGTCGTATCCCACCGCACTCGCTCAGAGCTACGTACATGGACCTCGCCCTCTGCGTCGCAGCTATCGCAGCTACCGCACTGATGAATCCAGCCAATCCGGAGTCAACCATAAGCTGTCGTGGACTCCTCTCTCTGTATCGAGCATCGTCTGGGAGTATCTCCTACAGCGCTCTCACAGCCTCGAAGGCTCCCCGACTCTTCTGGTTGCGAACATCAACCGTCTGTCGCCCCTGCAGGTGAACAAAGCAAGAATACGTTAAGCACGGAAGCGACATCAACAAAATGCACGAACGCATGTCAAGAGGATGCAATGCAGATACGGTTCTCATTCATTTCCTAAAAATATTTCCCTCCCTTCGAAAACTCCGTCGAATCCGGAACTTTCAAAGCATTTCGAAAACCCTCTTCGAAAACTCCGTCGAATCCGGAACTTTCAAAGCATTTCGAAAACTCCATCAAATCCGGAACTTTCAAAGCACTTTGAAAACTCCGTCGAATTCGGAACTTTCAAAACCATTCGAAAACTCCGTCGAATTCGGAACTTTCGAATCTTTTCGAACATTTCGAAAATTTACTCCGTCCCGAATTAAAGCTACTTTAATTTTGGAAAATGCATCTAGACATGGAATTTTGCAACCAAAATTTTTATGTCATCTACCCATGGTGTCAATTGAACTACATCCTAGTCAATTTCGACAAAGGTTCATAGCAAAGTCAAAAGCCCCAATCCGGGCACCAAAATCCCTAACTCATTCCTAGTCAAATTTCTAACATTTAAAGAATGCACATTCTTAAATTTAATGGAATTTGAGGGAAGCTTACTTGTCTCTCGATCCCTCCCTTGGAGTAGTGGTTCTCCCTAGCCGGGTAGAACTCCGCCGGATTCAATGGATGAATGTTGGTCCGAATGGTCTGAACCAACCGAGTTCTTTCGTCATCGGTCCTTCCATGACGAGCCATTGGTTCCCAATCACCTTCCATAGCAATTTTCCTTCACAAATTTGAGCAAACCTCACAATTTGGGGTGAAAATTTTCTCCTCCTTTCTCTCCTCCTCGTCGGAAACAATGAAAGAAAATGGCCAATTTTTCTTCTGCCTCAGCGCTGATGACAACCTGGTCAAATTCAGTCCAAGTCCGGCCGGACTCTTGCTGCACCAGAAAGATTCCTTGCCACTTTGGCCCCTCAACTTTTCACAATTTCAATCTTACCCCTTTTGGCCCCGAAAAGTGTAAAATTTCCCCTCAGTTAGACATTTCTAACACCCCATCCCCCGAGGATAAATTCCCAGTTAGTTTTCACTAACGCTCGTCTCCAGACGTTAAATTCCCAGTTAGTTTTCACTAACGCTTGTCTCCAGACGTTAAATTCCCAGTTAGTTTTCACTAACGCTTGTCTCCAGACGTTAAATTCCCACTTAGTTTTCACTAACGCTCGTCTCCAGACGTTAAATCTCAAGTCGACGTTTGACATTCAAACGCTCGCGTCCGTCTCCAGACGTTAAATTCAATCCTCAGTTGACGTTTGACATTCAAACGCTCAATCCCATCTCCGGACATTCCAGTCACATTTTCGTCTCCCGACGTCAAAATTCCTATTGGTTTTCACCATCGTTCACTTCCCCGGCTGCCAGTCGTAAGCCCGATCGTCCCACTACAGCAGCCATCAAGGTAAGCCTGCACAACAATCCATCTTCGGCCATCAAGGTAAGCCCGAACGATCATCCCAAGCAGGATTCTAAAGAAGAAACGTCAATCCTTCCGTGTTGTTAATAACGCCAGTTTAACATAACCATTCCCATCGTTGCCACCCTATCCCCAGCAGGATGAACCTGGCCTTCATCGTAAGCCCAGGACCCAAGGCACGAACGCCTTCGTCTCAGGATAAACGTATCCTCGCCACTCCAGTTTGAGGTGCCACACGCCCTCGTATGTTTAGGCCAAACGGTTTGAGGCGCCACAGGCGCCACACGCCCTCGTATGATTCAGCAACTCCGGTTTGAGGCGCCACATGCCCTCGTATGATTCAGTAACTCTGGTCTGAGGCACCACACGCCCTCGATGGTTTCAGAAATCCCAGGTTCAGACGCCTCAGAATAGTCTCCATTCGGGTCCAGGTACCTCGCGATGGTCTCACTCAGGTTCAGACGCCTCCCAACAGTCTCGCTCAGGTCAAGGTCCCCACGCGCGGCTCCTTGCACCTACGAACTACGATCGGCTTGATTCCCGCTCGGGATACGTAGGAATCCTTTCACTGAGGGTCCAGCCAGCTGACCGCCCAGGTCTTTCAAAGTAAGGCATCCCGATTTGGATCCTTATCTTTTTTCAATGACCCCACTTCCTTCGGATGAGACGTCGCTGAGGGGCTAACTGTAAGTACCCAAATCTGGATCATCAAAATCCGTTAGAAACTTAACCGGAATCCATTAACTGGCCCGCTCCAGGTTAACCGGAACCAGTTAAGCACCCCGTTGCCATGCCAACGAGACATCCCGGGACTGCCCCATGCATCCCGACGTCGAAACGTACTTAACACACGTCATCGCACGTGAAAGTACGGCTTTCCCTGAAAAACGCAATTTCCGGCACTTTCCGGGGGCGTTTCGGACATTTTCCGAACTGTTATTTTAAAAACGGACAAAACCGCGACCCGGGAACGAACTCCCACATGGCTGGTGACTCATTGGGACACTTGGCACGCATGCCACCTCCCTCTAGACACCTTTCAATCAATTTCAGAGTGAAAAGACTAAAATACCCCTGGTATGCAGTACAAGTCCGGCCGGACTCATTTGCAGACTCTCAGAAATTGCCAGCAAGTCCCTCAAAATTCCAAAGTTTCACAAAACCCCCTGGATTTCAGGCTAAGTTCGGCCGGACTCATGCTGAATTTTCACCTATAAATAGAAGGGCTGTCAAAACCATTTAGAACAACAAATTTACTCTCCAAAATCACCATTGCCACGGCCCAAACCAAATCCTCCCTCTCCCGAGCTCCCGTTTTGCCTCGATTTGCGTGAAAATTCCATGTTTCAACCAAACATGAACCAAAACACCTCGAAACACCGTTCCCAACAACTTTCTGTATCCCGTATACACCCCCCGAGCCAAAGGAGTCGACCCTAGCCATAGGTATAACCTCCTCTCTCTAATCTTTCGTTCCGCCTCGGTTTACGCGCCAGTCGCTATGACCATTTCGGACGAACACCGTTGAAATGTAGACGCCTCCGTCTAACGGGGTCCGATACGTTTTAGCCCCTCGATCCTCTTCTCTTCCCGTAAGAGAAGTAATCACGGGTTAAAACGACGTTTCGACCCCGTTCCGTTTAAATTTCTTTCATTTACAATTCCGAATGGATCGATCCGTCGATCGTCATTTAAATTCCTGTCATTTACCATTCCGAACCGTTTTGGCTCGTTGAACGTCATTTACAACTCCGAGCCATTTTGGCTTGTCGATCGTCATTTACAATTCTGAGTCGTTTGGCTCGTTGATCGTCATTTACGATTCCGGATCATTTGATTCCGTTGATACCGCAACTTTAAATACTGTCACTTACAAAGTTCGACCCATTTGGATCGTGATAGTATTTACTTTTCAAAGTCCGATTCACAACCCGATTCGTTGATCGCATCTCATTTAATACGCTTTTTCCCGTAAAAATCGTTAACAATGTAATGCCCGATTCAAAACCGGAGTTCGACCTTCGAACTCTCTTTCAAAACGCGCGAAATGACGTTTGGCATCCAAACGCTCATCTTCAAACTAAAAGCCGACTTTTGACATTCAAAATCATTTAATACGTTTTTCCCGTAAAAATCGTTAACAATGATTCGCCCGGTTCAAAACCGGAGTTCGACCTTCGAACTCTCTTTCAAAACTCAAAACCGACGTTTGTCATTCAAATGCTCGTCTTTTTCAAACAAAGTCACTTAATCAACGTTTGACATTCAAACCAAGATTAAGCTTGTCATTCAAGCCCCCATTTCAAAATACAAACACACACACACACGCAAACGTTTTCGAGAAAGGTAGAAAGACTCGTCATACGAGGCGTTTCGGGTGATCTCGTAATACTCTTCCCGAAACGTAACGTGACCTCCGAACCTAACAATCTCTGGTACTCAAAAAGGTTTTTTAATCGTTTTTGCTACCAATAAAAATGACTCCCCATTTTTAATGTTTTTTCCTAAGTTTTTGCTACCAATAAAAACGACACCTTTTTTACTATAGCCGTTTCTCAACGTTTGGGTTCAAAATACAAAAACCGCGTGGCGACTCCTCATTCCTTCCCGAAAAGCGAGGTCTCAGACACCAACCCTCCGCGAAAGACAACCGCCTTTCCGCGTCCGCGCGAAAATCCGAGTAATTTCAGTTGGTACATTTTTTTCTTTCTTTCTTTTTATCAGTTTCCTATCATTTTTTATTTTTAATTCTTGGTCCTTTCTGGTGTATTCATGTAAATTTAACGGGGAAATATGCATACTTATTATTCCTTTGAGTACTGTGTAAAATCTTCCATACCATAGAGATTGTATCTTAATATTTTCGCGCAACGTTGTCCTACATGTGTGTGTACATACACACACATATATATATCAAATGGTCATCCTAGGATATCATGGTTGGAATCCGATTACACTGAAATGCATGGTAGTTGTTGAGTCTAGGCTATATAAACTAAAAAACCAGTGACCACCCATTTCCTTAGAAGACCATAATTTGCATCTGATTGCATTAATTGTGATTCATATCCAGAGCTATTTTTCTAATACAATTTGTTTTCAACTTCATTTTACAGGGGGTGTTAGGCTTTTATTGGCTGATAGGAGTAGGCTGGTTATGGCTGTTGGAGGAGCTATTGCCTTAGCTGCAGGAGTTTATACCACCAGGTGTGCATCCTACTCTTTAGATTGCAGCTTATTCATATATAATTCTTCTTCACCTGCCAGTAATTTCGTATATCTCAATTGCTCTTTTTTGTTATCAACTTAATCGGCGAGACTTTAAATCTGTCCACGTTAGCAACTTTGAGGACACATGAGTACTCTTTTGTACCTTCTCAGGAAGGGATGATGTCTCCTGGCTTATCATTCGTAATGATTTAGGTCAATAAAAATATAGGTGGTAGCTAAGGGGATTATACTGCAAGTTTGTAAAGAAAATACTCACGAATCATTCTTTGATTTTGCTTTGTTTCTCAGGGAAGGTGCTAAAGTAACTTGGGGATATATCAACCGAATATTGGGACAACCATCACTAATTCGTGAATCATCCATGGAAAAATTTCCATGGTCCGGGATGCTTTCTAAAGGAAAGCAAAAGATTATGAATTATAGTACATCAGCGAAGGCAGCTGCCTCTGTGGAAAATAAATCCAAATTTGAGAATAATGTATTGCATCCCTCCTTGCAACGAAGAATAGAGTATCTTGCTCGAGCTACAGCAAACACCAAGTCTCACCAGGCACCGTTCCGTAACATGCTCTTTTATGGACCTCCAGGCACTGGTAAAACTATGGTTGCGAGGGAGATAGCCTGAAATCAGCAATTTTGAGAATCATTTTCTTCTGACCTGCTTTCCTGTGTTCTCAATGCTGTCCAACTGCTTGGCTCTGTGACAAGACTTTATTCCGCAATGAAGATCTTTGTGTGGGAATATATTCTGTAGTAATTTATTATTAATATTATTAATAGTAGTATATCAATACAAAAGCCAGATAATTGGTTAAAAACCTTTGATAGTGACAACCAATGGATTATTGAGACATATGCTCTGCCGTAGCTATATTGACATGAGAGGAAGGAGTATTACCACCAAATGACTTGTGCTTGAGTAAATTGGGCATTTTAGAAGGATCTGGTGTTATCTCATGCAATTTGTGCCATTCGGGGAAACAAAGAATAAAAAAGCAATTATCCTTGGTGTGGCCATTTCCCCCACAGTGATCACAAACAAGGGTGGGCTGATTTTTGTATCTCGTAAGTCGCAAATTTATGTTAATGGTTTCTTAAATTCATTGAACTTTCTTTAACATTTGTACTTAACATTAGATATTTCAATATTTCTTTTAAGTTACAGTTGCGTTAAGTTGCTTCTTTTCAGTTACAATTGCTTCTTGCCTTGTAATATACAAATGATAATATTGGGATCATTGAAGAGCCAATTTAATATGTATCCTTATATTTATATTGACTCTTTTATTTATGGCTCTGTTTTTTGTCAAAGTATTATGGCCGTGCGTTTCACGTACGGGTGTTACACTAGTTACTATATAAAAGATGAAGTCAATATAGCACTTTCCCTCCAAAACTCTCACCTAGACACAATTTTGACCAGATTCATTTGCCTTAAGTATTTGGTTGCCCATGATTATGACATTATGACAGGTATGAAAATTTTCTCCTCTTTGAATTTAAATTTCTGTATCTTTGGAGCTCATTTGTTAATTTAGTGAATTTTTGCCCTAGTGGGGATGTGATGAGCCATGTAATTAGTGAAGATTTTTCTTTCATTCAACATGGAAAAGAATCTTTCATTTCTCCAACTTGGGTATCAACTATTAAGAGGGATTGATATTTTGAAACCCCAAATTGTCCTTTAGTAAGAAGTTGGATTGGGTTTTGGTAGGTTGATAGTGTAATATGTGGTGCAATTTGTTTTCTTTATTTGGCCATAACAGCTTTGCCTACATGATCATGTGTCTTTCTCTGGTTTTTTTTTAGCCAAACAAAATGCTAAAGTGATAAGGTTGGAGTCTCTGTTGTTAAAACTTTTGAAATGACTGCAGTTATTTTCTTGACTTCTTTAAGCTTTTTTCTGCATTTCTACTTAACATTAGATATTTCAATATTTCTTTTAAGTTACAGTTGCAGTTGCTTCTTTTCAGTTATAATTGCTTCTTGTCTTTTTAAGAGTATGTAATCTAGAAATGATAATATTGGGATCATTGATGAGGTAATAACTAGGAGTGAAATGGATCTTGCTCTTGCTAATGGTTTGGAGCTGGTGAGAGCTAGGAATGGGGATGAGGATGAGAATTGCCGAAGTTTGAAGTCAGAGTTTTTGATTTGGAGGCTCGGAGCAGCAAGAGTGTTGATAGATTATTCAAAATTAGTCTTTATATCTATAGTGAATTTTTTAAATTTAGTTCTTGTAATTTATTTAAGTTTTTTGATCGTGCGTTTAATGCACGGGTGTTAGACTAGTTTATTTTAAAATGGACAAAGAGGAAGATATGAAACTCTCTGTACCATTTTAAGGTTATTATTATTTTTTTTAATATGTTTTAGTTTAAGATTTTTAGTTGGTTTATTAATTAAAATATACATTGGGATCCAAATGTCATTCTCACAACAAAAACCTCATATCCACTTTCTCTTTGCTACTTTACTTTTTCTACTTACAATAAATTTTTTTTAATTCTCGTAACAAATAAAACTAACAACATTAAAATTAAAAAGAGACCAGAGTAAGAGACAAGGTGCTATTTCTTAATCTCAAACTAAAGAATTGATAAATTTGATAAACAGGTGATTTGAAGTGCATTAGACGCAGCACTGTCATGGCATCCTATGGAAAAACACATCCGTGTAAAAATGGTCAATATATTTTATATTTTGTGATGATTAGATCATTGAAAAGTAAGGAATAGATAATGTACGAAGTAAATGATTGTTTTAACCAATCAAAAGTAATAATAATATAATATAAAAATATGATGATGCAAAAATCGTCAAATCAGCCGAAATCCAAGCGATCGTCTGTTTCGGAGATTGCTAGGCCTGAAATAAGACAAAACACGTAAACTGAGCCAGGACTTGACCGGTGAAGGCCCTCCGGCGTGAGAATAAGTCACGATTTTGGTGTGAGAAACTAAATTGACAGAGTTTCTATATGTCTAAAGTAACGTACCAAATATTGTGCTATATGACTTGCATTTATAGGGATGGATTGATAGATTCCATGTTGAATAGAACTTGTAAAGAGATAAGATATAATCCTAAGAGGATTATATCTGTTAAGGAGTCATTGTTTGTCTTGACTTGATGTAGATGGTTACAATCCTGATTGGATAATAACTGTTGAATCCTTGTTTGAATAGGACTGTACGATCTGCTAGCTGAAAAGCCGAGGAACGTAAATGTCTCATCTTGGCATTTGTATGTAAGCCGAGATGCATGATCTAGCTTCCTCGTCCATTGATGGTCTGACGGCATGTGGATATGCCGAGATGAACGATTCTGTCTCCTCGTCATAAGAAGTTATGCCGAGGTAAGAACCTTTATCACCTCATCGTTTATGACGAGCTAAAGAAATAGTATGAAGAGCCCGTGGTCGATGTTAAGGCCGAGGGGATACCCCTCGGCATACGAGGAGGGTAACCTCTGCACTTGTAATTGGGGGCCTCTATACTTGTATATTGGGCCTTGATAAACCTTGTTGGTGATGATGTACGAGGCCGAGGAAGCCCATGGTTGCTTCTAACAACTTGTATGTGGATTATGTTTATAGCCCAATCCATTTGGGCTCGACCCGGACAAACCCATGTTCGTATCTCGGTTTATACTGTTCAGTGGCCCCCCCGACTTTCTAGCTCGGCCTAGGACGAGGAGAAAGTCATCTCGTCCTCGGCTTATGGGATACGAACGGGTTTGACACGCATCAGAGACGCTTCATTTTGGGCGTTGCTTCATTATCCGCCGGTTACTGGCCATGATGATGAGTGGTGGGCCCCAAACCTGACAGGTCCTCGAAAATTGTTGCTGGCATTTAATGTTGGTGGCTCCATACCCGGTGGCCCCTTTTTCTTTCGGGTTTGACCCGGTTTGGTGAGTATAAAAACTAAAACCCCTCTCATTTTAACCTTTACACACCCAAGCTATTTGAGAGCGAATTGCAAGGTTCAGGCGATAACCCCTCCGGCGAGTCTTTAGAGCATTCTCATACCCAGTTTCCGGTGAGCTCGATGTTTCCGGTGATGTTGTCTCAGAATCTGATTTCAGCCACTTTTCGACCAACATGTATGCATTTTCCTTCCTTTTTATGCTTCTTCGTTTAAGGTTTTGCCATTTCTAGGGTTTTAGAAAGATTTTCGAAATTTCAAGCTGCCATTGTCAAGTTTGATACTTTTCTTCATTTTCTTGTACATATTTTATGAATCCCCTTGAGTCTTGTTTGAATTCCTTTGAATCTTGCATAAAATCCTTGGAATCTTTGATTTACCTTTAGAAAAAATGGCTCGTTCTTGGGACCATTCTCCTCGATTCATTTATGGATACCACAAGTACAATCTGAGAGTTTACCATAGAGAGAGGGGACCATGGTTGATGCTGAACTTGGATGACATAGGAAAGATGTTGAGAAGTTATGGCCATACCCGTATGTTCATCCAATACCTGGATAATACGAGGATAGACCGAATTGATTCCTCGACTCGTAATATAGTGTTGCTTGAGGATAGGGCCGAAATAATGGAGCACATCGATTTGTTCTACCCTTCCTCGGATCGCATAGTTCGTGAGCGTCTGAGTGGTAAGGCTCCCTCCTCGGCCTATCTATAATGATGAGAGGGGATATCCCTCTTCCCCGTCTTAAGATCAATCATGGACGAGGTCACTAATTTATGATCCTCGTCTTTTTGCAGATATGATGGGAAGAGGGGTGAATGTGCGCTCGCCCGAAAAAAGATATGTGAAAAGGAGTCGCCACGCCGTTTTAAGAGGAAACATTGAAAACCTTTGTTTTAGAGAGAAAACATGAGTTCGGGGGTCAGGTTACGTGTTGGGAAGAACCGAGAGTTCACCCAACACGCCTCGTCCATAGACGAGTCTTTCAATCAAACACATCCAAGTAAATCCAAAGTGTGTGCAAATATCGATAATAAACGAAATGTGATAAAATGCATCTTATTAATTATGAAATGAGAAATTACATATTGTGAGCCCATTATTTAGGGAGGCCACATCCCTGATACAAACAAACTAGAACAGATTACAAAGGAAAAGAGTCACTGAAGATGGGTCATGTGTGTCGCATGACACATCGTACCAGTGACCACATGTGTCGCGTGACACAGGATCACTTGGGGACGAAGGTGTCGCGTGACACATATGAGCCTTCCGCAGAAACCTTACAATATGAATTCAGAAATTAACAGAAGCTATAGAGATCTAATTAACAAGCTGAATTATGAACGAAAAACATAATCAACATCAAATCGACCTAGGGAGTGTGGATATGGGTAGATCCACACTCCCTTGGGGGCTCAAACACCAAATTCAACCAAATCAATCAATATGAGCTCAATTACACAATCTATGCAAGTTAAACAGAGATATTGCGATTGGGATTCAGTAATTCAGATAGCTAGGATCTGATTACTGAATCCAAACAAAATAGAATTATAAAATTGCAAGGAATTAAATGAGAGAGAGAGAGAGGGTTAGGGAATTGTTACCCTTGTTGATTCCACGAATTCTATATCTAGTCAGATATAGAATCCTTCAATTCTTCGTTGTAGATCTCACAGCTCTGATCCAAGGGTTCCAATTGGTGTAGGTAGAGAATTGGGTTTGGATGAGAGGGATTAGTGGGTTGGAAAGGTAAGAGAGAGAGAGGTTTGGTGCTTGGGATGTTCGTCACAATGCTATTTTGGCAGAGTAACAGTAGGCTAGAATTCGGATCCATTTCAATGAGGGGGAGGGTCTTATTTATAGGCTGCAGGTTGGGCGCCTTAGTATGTCGCACGACCTTACGCGTCCACTTTCCATGCCTCAAGCCGTCGCGTGACACAAGGTGGCTCAACCGTTTTGGCGCCAAAACCGGTTTACGGAACTTTCGGGAAAATACCCAAAAGGTCCAATGTGTTTTATTCCCAAAGGGGTCCTTTGGCATGAATGATGTACCAAAAGGTACTTCCTTCGCGGGAAACTCATGGAACGTTTCCGGAAGTCTCGGGATAGGTCGGGAATTTACCAAAACGCCCCTTAATGCTGTTTTATTATATTAAAATGCATCGAAAAGGTTGCGAATTGGATTGGCGTACTTACAGAGCCCCTCGGCAACGTCACTTTTGGAAAAAGTGGGGTTGTCGATAAAATAAGACCCAATCTCAATGAGCGGGTGGGGTTAAGGTGAAGGGCTAGAAGGGTGAGAAGGGGAAAATTATGGTGGACCTTTACGAGAAAGGATTCCTACGTATCCCTTTTAAGAAGGGAATCAAGCCAAATCGTAGTTCGGAATTACCAATACTGACTACAAGCAAGAAAGGGGTAGAGATGTGTCTTCATACCTTTGCTGTGCTTACCTGTGATTTCTGTTGTGCTCCGCTTGAGAGGCTTTTCTTGGGTTTGGCTCTGCTTGAGAGGCTTTTCTTCTTGGTGGGCTCCGCTAGAGAGGCTTTTCTGGGTTTGGCTCTGCTTGAGAGGCTTTTCTACTTTGTGTGCTCCGCTAGAGAGGCTTTTCTTCTTTGTGTGCTCCGCTAGAGAGGCTTTTCTGGGTTTGGCTCTGCTTGAGAGGCTTTTTCTTGGGTTTGGCTCTGCTTGAGAGGCTTTTTTCTTTGTGGGCTCCGCTAGAGAGGCTTTTCTGGGTTTGGCTCTGCTTAAGAGGCTTTTCTTGGTTTTGGCTCTGCTTGAGAGGCTTTTCTTGGTTTGGCTCTGCTTGAGAGGCTTTTTTTTCCTTTGGTTTGACTCTGCTTGAGAGGCTTTTCTTCTTTGTGGGCTCCGCTAGAGAGGCTTTTCTAGGTTTGGCTCTGCTTGAGAGGCTTTTTCTTGGTTTTGGCTCTGCTTGAGAGGCTTTTCTTGGTTTGGCTCTGCTTGAGAGGCTTTTCTTCTTGGTGGGCTCCGCTAGAGAGGCTTTTCTTGGTTTTGGCTCTGCTTGAGAGGCTTTTCTTCTTGGTGGGCTCCGCTAGAGAGGCTTTTCTTGGTTTTGGCTCTGCTTGAGAGGCTTTTCTGGGGCTGTCACAGATACGCATGTTTTTTGCTTTGTTCTTTCTTCTCCAGTTTGGTCGGAGGTCCAGTCGTCGAGACTCAATTGATTATTGTACCTGCGGGGGGAAAAAACAGCAACTCCAACGCGCTACACTTGAATAAGCCTATCTTGTTAGCAAAGATTACTATATGTTAGCTTGGTTTGCGTGAATCTGTCTGTTCCGGGAAAGCGAACGCAATTATTGGGTTAAAGATCGGCTTTGTCGGGTTTATGTATGGTGTTTTGGGATCGTTTTAGGTAAGTGTGTATGGTAGGGGTCCTCTCCCGTATATTTTCAGGGGTATGTGTATGAGGGTAAGGGGTATATCGGCGACGGCGAGTCGGAAAATGCTGCAGGGTAATCACTGCAGTTTTTCCACCACATGCTCGCTATCAACCAAAGTATGTCGCCCGACATGTCGTGTCTGTTTGGCTTCTTCGTCGCACGACTTAGGGAGGCTCGTGACGGAGTTCTTTTCAAAGTCGGTCCAGGCTCCATTCTCGTAGCCAGTCTTCTTAAGCAGAGAAAAACCCGGCGGCCCTTATTTGGCGGATAATCGATTTCTTTGGTCAAGACTAACACTTTTTGCCGCAATGGAACATTATAACCAAGAGATTGCTTCCTGAGTGCCAATTTCATCGGGACTTCATCGAAATTTGGGGATTTCATACGAGGCAACATAGAAGTATCATCGACAAGCGGTACAGTATGCCTTGCATTTGGTCCTTGAAAGATTGGAGGGTTGGCTGGGATTTGCTTCTGTGCATCCGCTACGGGATTCCGAGTGTCATGCATTCTCTTTGTCATACAATTACCGACCCCAACTATGGAAGACTTCGTGGCGTTGACGATGGCTTGGGTAAGGCGGCCACCGTAGCATTCCCACGGGACGGTCGGTTGGTTGAGGAGTATCGACTTTTTATCTCCTGCACTCGCGGATCGGGTATTGCCTATGATTACGGGTGATGGGTCCATAGATTTGACTCGGATGGTTAGGTTGCGCCGTCCCGTCCCGATACTGTTTGACCTTTCTACCACTCTGGATATGTTCATGCCGTTCACACCGCTTCGGCTTACTATTTCTGCGGGTATGTCGGGGTCTACTCAAGCACTTTGTTGGAGATCGTTAGGCAAATGAGAGGTGACCGGGGTATAGATTCTCATCAAATTCGCTCTGGCCAAGGAGAGATGGATGTTGTACCACTGCTGCTGGCTGAGACTTATCACGGTATTGACAGGCTAGCAGGGGATCGAGATTTTATGGGAGCGAGCGGCCCGACTTATTATCTCTGTGGTTCTCTGAGAGGTTACAACTGATCGGGCCATTACCAGAGGGTCGGACGGCAATGCCATGGGTGACTCGGCTACGCAGGCTGATGAGGGACGAGGTTGTTGATAGTTGGCATGTGAGGTTGTCACGGTTCACGACCAGCGATACGAGCTTTTGGATTCTGCTTGGAATATACGGACCATGAGAGATATTCGGGATGGATCGTAGTAGTCCGGTTGCCTGGTTTGCATGTATCCTCTTTACGTGTCCCATCATTGGTGGCAGACATTATAGGTATCCTCGGCGGATCATACGAGCCTTGAGGAGGGCGGTGGCCCGATACATTCCGATGTCCATGGCCAGAGCCCCAGGCTATACGGTTTTTAATGAGATCTTTTACGGAGGGCTTTCTTCCCACTCGTGTGCTCCTTCGGCGATCTAGAGGATTTACATTTCGACCCACGAGTATACGGATTGGTATGAGGAGCATCGGGGTTACGTGCGATTAGCTATAGAGACTCGCCGCTGGGAATACTTGGGAGCAGACTCTCTGTCCAGCCGAAATCTCAGAGATATAGAGGCACGAGGAAACCCAGACAATGTCATCGGCAATGCTGCTGACGATTATGAGAGGCAAGAGATCCGGAGAGCTGCTTTAAGGAATGATCCAGAGATGAGAGCTCGCAGAGAGGCATTGCGGCAAGCGAGGATTGCTAGGGCTGCCTTGAGAGAGACTGGTCTGATTGAACCGCCAGCGCGAGTTATTCCTGAATTGGGACGGGCTAAAACCGACTTGTTTGACATTCCTAAGCCAAAGACCTCCCGGGGACCGAGAAAGAGGAAGGATAGAGGAGCAAATTCGGGAGCGGGTACGAGTATCTAGACACACATTTTCTTTTACTTCGAGAGTTTTGAGACTCTTTTACTTTATGTCTTGAGAGTAGGAATTATCTGTATGAAAACTGAGTACCCTTTGATTACTTAATGCAGACAGAATAGACGTTATCAATGTTTTCTTTTATTCGCAGCAGTCTTTTGAGTCAAAAAGTAGGCCGTGCTTGAACTCATCAAAAGAATATTAACTCAAAATGATCCTTTGAAAAGCCTTGGAATTTGTAATCCAAAACGCATTTTGGTAAAAGAGAGATTTTGCGGCAATTTTAGACCGAACCACAAGTGGTTGCCTACGTTCCCCTTTTGTAAGAGAACTAAGGGGCTCGGGTCTCCGTAGTTCGACTCAATTGACTTTAGTGTTTAAGAAAGGGGAAGATAGAAAGGGGAAATGGTGCAACCCTGTTTTTTACCTAGACCGCCCTCTTTTGGGTTTTCGGTCTAGTTGGGTATATTCTTTAGCACCTGGCGCGTCCCTTATTTTTGCATGGGTTTGCCTTTTGAGAGGTTTTCGGTCTCATGCAGGACAATTTTGTTGCACCTTTATTTATTCATTTTATATATATATATATATATATATATATATATATATATATATATATATATATATATATATATATATATATATTTATTTTTTTAGAGGGGAAAGACTCGATCATACAAAATACCTCCGTAACTTGTCGCCATTGACGGGGTGCGAGAAATGGGTTGTCATCCAAGTCGGCAGTGCATAGCTCCTCCGGAGAATACTTTCTTTACCAGGAATGGTCCGACCCGAATGGGTGCCCGCTTGCCCAGCCTTGGCTGCTTTGATTTGAGGGCTTCATTTTAAGTACCGAGATCACCGGCTTTGATATCCACTGGGTTTTACTTTCTTATCGAAGGCACGGGCCATTCTTCTCTGGTATGCCCTGTTATGCTCCATGGCTTTTAGTACTGCGTTCATCTAGCGAGCCAACTCATTATATCGACTTTGGAGCCATTCAATCTCGTTCACCTCGTTTTCGAGTAAGACCACGAGGAAGGAATTTCTAACTCAATGGGCATGACGGCCTCCATTAGTAAGTCGAGCATATGGGGTTGCACCGGTGGCGGTTCGGATCGAAGTGCGATAGCCCCACAATGCTAAGTGCAACTTTTACGGCCAATCTCGTCCTCGCTCGGCCATCTTCCTTATGATCCTTTCCAAGTTCTTATTTGCAGCTTCAACGGCACCGTTTGTACGTGGCTCTGTACGGTGAAGATTTGTGGCGCTTGACTCTGTATTCGGTGAGCAACCAATCGGTTTCTCCCTCGAAATGAGTGCCATTGTCGAAATAATCTCGTTCGGGACCCATAGCGGCGAGAAGATCTGTTCTTTTATGAATCGGGCAACCTTCTTGGCGGTGAGCACTTTATAAGATGCAGCTTCTACCCATTTCGTGAAGTAATCCACGGCCACTAGTACAAATGCATGCCCATTGCTCCCGGGCGGAGAAATCTTCCCAATGACATCAATACCCCATGTTGCGAAAGGCCACGGAGTTGTCATACAGTATAAGTCGTGAGGCGGGATGTGGTTCAGATTGGAAAATCTTTGGCACTTGTCACGGAGTCCGCACGAAATGGATGCAATCTATCTCCATAGTGATCCGAGTAACCCGGCTGATGATGCTATGCATGAGGGATCGAGCGTTCATATGAGGTCCGCATGCACCGTTGTGAACATCTTCCATTACTCTTTGAGCCTTTTCTTTACTGATGCAGAGTAGGAGCGGACAACCTTCTCTTTTCTTCCATAATTCATTGCCGAGTATGACATATTGCGCTAACAGTCTCTTTAGGGCCTGCAAGCTTTTGGCACATACTCTTTTTGAATCTCCTTCTTGATCCACAGGAAAGGGTGCTTCCCCATACTTGAGGTATTGAAAGATCTGATTGTACCACGGTTCACTGACAGCCTCGATCTCAATCTCACAACAATATGCAGGATTTTCTCTTCTGCCGACCCTGAAAGGCTTGATTAATTTTCCTTCTGGGATTTCCATCAAAGAGGCTAAGGTAGCCAGAGCATCTGCGAATCTGTTCTTGTCCCGCGGTAAGAATTGGAATGATACTTCCTTGAATTGGCCGACAAGTTGCGATGTAAGCATGGTACTTACGGAGACATGGGTCTATAATTTTCCATTTGTTGGCGGCCTGATTGATTATCAATTTGGAATCGCCGAACACTTCCAATTCTTCCACATGTCGCTCAAGGGCGGCTTCTAGACCGGCTATGCAAGCTTCGTACTCAGCTGCATTGTTGGTGACCGAGAAATTCAACTTGATTGCTATGGGAGTAAGCCTGTCGTTCGGGTCTATCAAGACCATTCCAATGCCATTTCCTTTCTTGTTAGCTGCTCCATCAAAGAATAAGCGCCACTTGTTTCCGCTTTCTATAGTGAGGATCCCTTCATCTGGAAAGCTGGAGGTCCGGCCCTTGATCTTGCATCTTGGGAATTGACCCAGTACGCAAATGCACGCCCTTTGATCGATTTGCGAATCACATATTTGATGTCGAATTGCCGGGAAGAAAGTCCATTTTGCCAACCTGGTGGAGATGTTTCCTCTGTCACCTTGGAATAGATATCGATTGGATCCATCTTGGAGACTAAGTGTACGGTGTGGGACGGCATATAGTGTTTTAGCTTTCCAACTACCCATACCAAGGCTGCGCAAGTCTTCTCGAGGCGAGTAATTCACTTCACTCCCTTGGAATTTACGGGCGACGAAATAGATGGCATTCTCAATCTTTGAATCCTTCTTTTCTTGTGCTAGCATAGCCCGGTAGGCTGTGTCGTGGTGTCGAGATATAGAAGTAAAGGCTTGTCTCCATGAGGTGGGCGAGAGAATGGGAGGATTGACGAGGTAGGCTTTGATCCTTTCAAAAGCTAGTGGCATTCCTCGTTCCGGACCACTTCGATTCTTCTTTAGCGGCTTGAAGATCGGCTCACATATGGTGGTCAATTGGTTGACGAACACCGCGATGTATTGCGGGCGACCCATGAATCCTTTTACTTCGAGAGACGGTTACAGGCGGCTTCATTTCAATAATTGCCTTAACTTTCCTGGGATCTATTTCAATGCCGCGCTCGTGACCATGTATCCCCGAGAACTTTACCTCGAATAACCCCAAATGTACACTTGGCGGGTTCGGTCTCATGGAGTGTTCTCGGAGTACGGTAAAGAATTTCCTCAAATCAATGAAATCTTTGTCCGTCGATCCTTTCGAATGAATAATCATGTCATCCACATACACTTCAATCTCCCGGTGGATCATGTCATGGAAAAGGGTAGTATTTGCTCTACGATAGAGTAGCCCCGGCTTTCTTCAAGCCAAATGGCATTCTTGTGTAACAATAAGTACCCGTGGGGTTGTAAATGCCGTCTTGTCTTGATCCTCTTGACCATCTTAATTTGGTTGTAACCCATGAAAACCATCAACGAAAGATTTGACCTCGAAGTTCGCGGTTGCATCCACTAGCATGTCAAAGTTGGGCAAAGGGAAGTCATCTTTAGGACTAGCCTTATTGAGGTCTCGGAAATCTACGCAGACTCGAACCTTTCCATTTGCTTTGGTATTTACGATGTTCGCCAACCGGGTCGGATATTCAATTACTTTGATGAAGCCTACCAGTAGGAGTTTTCAATTTCTTCTTTCACTTGTAAGGACCATTCGGGTTTTATCCGCCTCAATTTACGCTTGGCCAGAAGCTTGATTTACGGATCCAAAGGTATTCGGTGTTCCACAATAGAAGCATCCGGCCCGGCATATCTTTGTAGGACCAAGCGAACACATCCACAAATTCCTTGAGCAATTCAATCAAAGCAACCCGCTCATCTCCGGAGAAGAAGCTACCAATCTGCGTTTCTTTGGGTTCTTGGTACATTCCCAAGTTCACTTGTTGTTAATACCTCGTCGGCGGCTTGGGCCCGGCTTTCCTTTTTGCTCACAAGTCTGTTTTGAATTTTTCTAAAAATTGTTCACCGATTAAGTCTGCATTATCTTCAATTGAATTAAGCTTAATTATTTTTAAATCTTGATGATTATTTTTCGTTAAGCATTCAATTGTTAAATTGGCAATCACGGGGTACTCGGAAAGATCAACCACTTTATTTAAAGCAAAGGGAAATACGGTGTTTACAACTCGAAGACGGTCTTGATCGTGAGGACGTCGGACCGGTCGGAAGACTCAAACTCTATGACAAGAGACTCGGGAGGCCGGCTCAAGATACGGGGGTGAATTTAGACTTGGAAGGACAAGGACGGGGTTTGAGCCCTAGCTTTTCAATCATAGTCTCTTTGTCGGCGGCCGGTCCACAGGAACGAAGTCCGGTTACACAGCGGTCCTTCTGCGGCGATCTCCGGCTTGAATATCTCCACATTAGATTCCTTCTCGAATTCTAGCATAGCTATCACTTCCGTCGAGGAAAAGTCAATCGATCAATCGGCTCCCTTAGCACCATCTCTCATTTCTGCCAAAGACGTACCGCTCGCCGGGTTCGACGGCCCCTGTTCTTCAAACAAATCTGCTAACTCTCCATCAATATCTGCGGGGGTCGGCACCGCGGAATTTTACATATTGTGGGTTCATCCAAGGCAAGCTTTTCAAAGCTGATTCTCACATTCGGGTCCCCCGAAGTGGTAGCTGCTCTCGTAGGTGGCGGTCACACCTTGTCTTTTGGGCAAATTATCAAACATTTCTTTCATCGAATTCTTGCTCTTGGCGAACCTCGGGATCATCTTCATTCTTTCTCCTGGAGTAAGCTTTGGCTCGGGACAAACAAACATATCTCCATCCTCTCGACAAAGTGCTTATTCGGAGACTAAGCTGTATGGGCGCATTTCGGGCCTCTTGTACTTTCTGCCGAGCTGCGAGAGGTCATCTTCTCTTTGAAAGCCTCGGTTTTGTCATACACCTTATCTTCCTTAGTCACGGCATACCCCGGACCTTGCCTATTTCTCTTGGGCTGCTGGCAATACAAGCCTACACGGTCCCTGTTGGCATTTTCCCGGCCCAGGACCGGGGGATATAGCTCATACCTCTTAGCATTTTCAACACGGGAGGAATCTTGTCTGAAGATGTCGTCAAGTCTATAGTACGAGACTTGCCCCTTAGGTTTCTCGATTGTGAATCCTCGAGCATCGGATTTTCTTGGTCAAGCTTGATCTCCATTGCGGTAAGGTATTTGCGCTGGTTTCTCCGGTGTAACACTATCACCATAGATGGTTGTCGGCACTCCCTCTTGTACAAACTTTAAGCATTGGTGAAGCGTGGAAGCTACGGCTCCAATCTCGTGGATCCGGGGTCTACCCAATAATGCGAGAACGTAACGGGAATGTCTATAACCTGAAACTCCACCATCATTTCCTTGCCTCCAAACATAAGATTAAGGGGGACTATCCACTAACACTTCCAGGGATGTTGAATCATAAGCCTTTATGGTCTGCAGTTAGAGGGTTTGAGGTTTTGCGCGTTGATGTCCAACATACTCATCATTTTGGCGGGGAGCACATTCGCCAGGCCGATCCATTATCTATCAACACATGGGGAATCAAACGTCCCTCCGGAGGCACCGTAATGTGTAAGGATTCGTTATGTTTCGCACCGTAAGCGGGCAAGTCAAGATGCGTGAAAGTAATGATATTCCCATGCTTGAGCCGTTCCAATCAAGCGACATGCTTCATACGGGGTAGCATTGACGAATACCTTTGTCTTGGATAAGGCTTCTTCCGGCTTTTAATTTGTGAGGGTAGGAGGATGTAAGTAGGGACCACAAAGAAATATCGGCTTGCGTTCTTTTCAAGCTGCGTCGGTATCGGGTCTTCTGAACTTCTTCGTCTAGCTGCGAGGATTACGAGAGGAGCGAGGGTTAGAGCACATAGCGCTTTCCCTTTTCCGAGATGGATGCGGATTACTTACTCCCAACATTCTTCCTGAGCGCGTCAACGGATTAACTTCTTCTTGGTCGTCAACCACGAACTCCCTTGAGTTACGATAATGTTAGCGGGACGAGTGATTGCGGTATGGCCAAGCCGCTTGTCGTATCTCATTAATGGTCAAAGGTGTTTCCCAACTAGCCGCTATTACGAGTTCCTCCAAGGAGATTGGGGATTCTCTAGAGTCATTGAAGATATAGTATTAACAATCAAGCGTTCTTCGTAATCATCAAGTTCAACAATATTATTCACATCATGTAAATCATCGAGATACAAAACATAACGAAGTTATCTTTCATTTCATCGAACAGGAAATTACATCGGTTTCGACCCCATTACATCCATTGCTATCATCCCCAACTATGGGTTCCCCAAATTCTAATACATTAACAAAATAATCATTCTCAAAGTCAATAAGGTTCACATTGCTGTTCGGCGAGAGGATTGTTGACAATATTCGGGCGAGGAGATTTTTCTATCTTCTTGTCGTCCACTAAGCCTGGATTATCTTCTTGAGAGTCAAACAGAGTTCGTGGTGTGCCACAGGAAATTGGTGGAAACGGCAATACTTGCTAGCATCCATGTGAGGATTAGGGCGAGCGGGGCGTAGTTCTCCAATGGCTTTATCATGCCGAGTTAAACAGCAAGCCGTTAAAAACTTCCTCCGTTGACATACCCAAATCATCAAACCTCGGTTGTGGCTTAAAGGGAAACCTCATCACATTACGCATGTTGTTACCTCCCTTTTGAAGATTATTGATACTATTATCTTTGGCCGGTTCTCTTCCTCTCGGCGCCATTCTTTGAGAACGGGATTGGATGCCCGATATCGGTAACTTCCACCACCGTTGTTGTTAGTGGTGTTTGCACTTGGAGTTTGGTTAAACAACTTATTCTCACTCCTTGCTCCCATCCCCACCATCTCTCGCATCTGGGTACCATCCTTTCCCAAGTGGCTTCTCTAAGTGCCGGCTTAACACATGATAGAAAGATGTCCTTGGTCTTGGAGGGGATTGGTTAGATAACTCGTTGAGCTTAGCATTCCAACGCTTGTAGAATTACGTGATTGACTCATCCGACTTACGAATTGTCCCCACTAGATCATCCCGCGTGGTACGCCACTCCAAATTACCCTTGTACTTCTCCGGGGAAGGCTTCGTTATACGGCTCCAAGTAGTACGGCATTCTTGCTTCAAAGCTAAAAACCATGTAAGTGCCGATCCCTTCAAAGTTAGGTGGAAGTGGGAAGCCATGAATTCGGGAGTGCAGCCCATTGCCCCCATTGTCATCACATAAGTGTCTACATGCGTCTTTGGACGGGCGGTACCATCAAAATCCATCTTGGGCATCTTAAACTTGTGCGGCAAAGGTGTCACTTGGGCGGGATCCACGACTTTAAGACCACTAGAACCCACGGTTAATCTGTCAATCTGTTGTTGCATACATTTGACAGAAACGGCTACTTACAGTGCCAAACTTGAAGTCGAGGAATTGCGGGAGCCACCGATTGACGACGGTATTGGGAAATCGAATTAGGTCCCACGGGCAAAGCGGTTGGTGGAAGACCAAAAGTACTAGGAATTCCAATATTGCAGTCCAACAAGCTAATCGCGCTCGGAATCTTGTTCCCATACATATCATAACCGTTGAATTGCCTACCGAGATTCTAGGAGTTGTATTGCGCCGGCCCGACTTTTGTGCTTGACCAAAAGAAGATAATCCCGAGCCGACACACGGAGCCGAGTAAGGGGTGGAACCATAAATATGCCGAGTAAGGGTGGAACATACTTTGGTTGAGAAAAAGCTGTCTTGAGTGCAGGAACTAGTGGTACCTTGAGACACTGTCTGAACTATCGATTTTCTGAGAGCCGGTGCGACCATTCTGCTTGAACACCATGCGAACACCACGATAACCATTCGGATACACACTGCATGCGAAATTTGGGAAAAGGCTGGTTCGGCGAGGTCCATCTTTGAAACCGTGGTCTTTGGAGCATTAGGAGTTGGAGAAGCAGTGAGATTAAAGAAATTTGTGGGCCGACTGTCATTTCTGCTGACACCTTGTTGAATAACCTGGCCATACCCTTGAGTAGACGGGGGAATGAGTCTTCCTTGGTCACTTGCCATCATTCCTGTAGAAGCTACTTGATCAGAATGCTGAACGTAATTCACGGGGAGGCATCGTATTGTAGCTAATTTGGTTTGGGCGAGCGGTGAAGCGGATCCGATTTCGTTGTGGTTATCTTCCGTAATCTCTTCATAGGAACCATCCTCCCAACGAAGTACCGCAATCCCTTTGGCTCTCATAGCTTCTACAAATCAGTTGTGAGCTTCTTCTTCACGAGACTTGGCATTTTGAACTAAGAGACAAGCCTCACGTTCCCGAGCTAGAGCGGCTTCCGGCATCACCCTCAATTCTTCCGTAGTCATCTCATTCAAACTTGTCGACCCACCTTTGAGCCTCCGAGTGGGCGAGCGAAAAAACATCTCCATTGCCGGCCATTTACGATTCTAAACCAACCGACCTTTGCTTGTACACGGATTAAGCGACCTCCCGAAACGAGATGAGTGGACCCAACTCGCCGTAGGCTGCAGTGTAGAGAGGGGTTTATAAGGTGCTTGAAGGGAAAACTTTTTTCTTTTTTTTTTTTTTTTACGGGAGAGGGAAAGAAACGGGACAGACTCACGCAAACACAAATTTATTTATGTTCAAGTATAAATCAGTATTTTAAATCCTAAATACAGTTGGAAAGGGTAAGCCTTTATTCATGCTAACTATGCCTCGGGGGAACCTAGTGACGCGGCGTTCGAATTACATCAAATGTCTTATTTTGAAACATATAATAGGTAATGATACCTAACCAAACCCTAACATCTTTATGGAACGAAGAGGTTCGTCCAAATTTCTAAGGAAATTTGGGCAGCATAACGGGTCTTTTCGAAGAATTTCGAAGAAAAATCCAGCATGACCTCTCGTCGGTACATGTTGGCAATGCGGCATGACCTCTCGTTTAGAACACGCCACGAGAGTGACATGTTCCCACGTGAAATCATGTTGCATTTGGCAACATGCCCACAAGGTATGAGGTTTTGGGAGAAGGTATAAGAATCTATGATATTTTTCAAAAACAATTCATTTTTGTTGTAATGAAAACATCGTATCAAAAACCAACCGTGGGTAAGGTTTAGTGTGGTTCCACTTATAACGCACTAGGGGTTTAGGTTTGATTTCAGGCGCTCAAGCGTAGGCGAATTTTATGGCCGTCCGCGATGCCGTCAATCACACCCGAGGGTTCTAAATCTAAGTGATGTAGTGTGCGGATGACTAATTCGTTTATTTGCAAAAAACAAGATTTTTTATTTATTTTTTATTTTGTTTGTTTTTTTTTTTAAGAAGAAAACACACATCCTCACACAAGGCAAACAGGGAACAATAACCAAATGAGTCACGCTTTGGTCCAAGGGGTGCCCTCAAACCGGTCTTCGATGATGCATTCGGTGGCCACCTTTTGTCGCGTGACACAGGACAACCAGAGACAAAGGTGTCGCACGACTCGGGTGGTCACTGAACCAGCAGCTCCTCAAATCATCAAATCAGCCCCTGCTTTACCATATCAAGAGCAACACAGAGGTACCAATGCACAACAAATGACCACAAGCACAAAGGGCTCACAAGTTCCATAATCAACAAAATGTAGGTATCACAAATGATTATCGAATAATGTACACAACATGGATGCATTGGATGTTATTTGACTAAACGAAAGCTTGACCCTCTTAACACTTGAAAAACAGGTTTTCAAGTGAATTCCCCAGCGGAGTCGCCACTGAATGTGCGCTCGCCCGAAAAAAGATATGTGAAAAGGAGTCGCCACGCCGTTTTAAGAGAAAACATTGAAAACCTTTGTTTTAGAGAGAAAACATGAGTTCGGGGGTCAGGTTACGTGTTGGGAAGAACCGAGAGTTCACCCAACACGCCTCGTCCATAGACGAGTCTTTCAATCAAACACATCCAAGTAAATCCAAAGTGTGTGCAAATATCGATAATAAACGAAATGTGATAAAATGCATCTTATTAATTATGAAACGAGAAATTACATATTGTGAGCCCATTATTTAGGGAGGCCACATCCCTGATACAAACAAACTAGAACAGATTACAAAGGAAAAGAGTCACTGCAGATGGGTCATGTGTGTCGCATGACACATCGTACCCGGTGACCACATGTGTCGCGTGACACGGGATCACTTGGGGACGAAGGTGTCGCGTGACACATATGAGCCTTCCGCGAAACCTTACAATATGAATTCGAAATTAACGAAGCTATACGAGATCTAATTAACAAGTGAATTATGAACGAAAAACATAATCAACATCAAATCGACCCGGGGAGTGTGGATATGGGTAGATCCACACTCCCTTGGGGCTCAAACACCAAATTCAACCAAATCAATCAATATGACCTCAATTACACAATCTATGCAAGTTAAACGAGAGAGATTGCGATTGGGATTGATGATTCGAGATAGCTAGGATCGATTGCGAATCCAAACAAAATAGAATTATAAAATTGCAAGGAATTAAATGAGAGAGAGAGAGAGGGTTAGGGAATTGTTACCCTTGTTGATTCCACGAATTCTATATCTAGTCAGATATAGAATCCTTCAATTCTTCGTTGTAGATCTCACAGCTCTGATCCAAGGGTTCCAAATTGTGTAGGTAGAGAATTGGGTTTGGATGAGAGGGATTAGTGGGTTGGAAAGGTAAGAGAGAGAGAGGTTTGGTGCTTGGGATGTTCGTCACAATGCTATTTTGGCAGAGTAACAGTAGGCTAGAATTCGGATCCATTTCAATGAGGGGGAGGGTCTTATTTATAGGCTGTAGTTGGCTGCCTTAGTATGTCGCACGACCTTACACGTCCACTTTCCATGCCTCAAGCTGTCGCGTGACACAAGGTGGCTCAACCGTTTTTGGCGCCAAAAACCAGTTTCTGGGACATTCCGGGAAAATACCCAAAAGGTCCAACAGGTTTTATTCCCAAGGGGTCCTTTGGCATGAATGATGTACCAAAAGGTACTTCCTTCGCGGGAAACTCATGGAACGTTTCCGGAAGTCTCGGGATAGGCCGGGAATTTACCAAAACGCCCCTTAATGCAGTTTTATTATATTAAAATGCATCGAAAAGGTTGCGAATTGGATTGGCGTACTTACAAGGGGGAGAGACCTCCTCGTCAACCAAGATAGTGGATGCCTTCATTGAAGGAGCTCAAGTTGAAGGCAGGAGGGGCCGAGGGAGAGGAGGCCGAGGTGGAGGACAAGGATGAGAGAGGCCACCCAAGGCCAATGACCCTATGCTGCAGAAGTTGTACTCCACATATGGGGTTAATAAAGCTGAGTTCAGGCTAACTTACATAGGCAAGCCCGTCTTTAAGGATGACAAGGGAGAGAAGAGCTTTTATTACAATGACAACCATGTCAACTTCTACTTCAAACAGTTTTAACAGGGGCTTCGTCTTCCCTTGGACCCCTTCATTAATGAATTTTTGGGAGACACGAGGACTGTCCCGGCTATGTTGGGCGCTAACGGGACCAGGGTCCTAGTTAGTTTCATTGTTCTTTGTCATAGCTTAGGTTACAAGCCGACCATGGGAGCCTTTCGACACTTTTATCAGATCAGCTATGTCAAGGATAGTTGGCTCCTCGTCTTACAGAGTGCCCCCAAGACACCAAAAATTCTTCTTCCAATGTCTAGCAAACTTGGGGGTTGGGAAAACCATGTGATTAGAGTTGAGAGCCGGCATGGCTGGGAGTTCCAATCCCCTTTTGACGATCCCACCTCGTCGGGTCCAGTTCAAAAGTATGGATGGACTCAAGACCTGATCAAGCGCCTCGAGGAGTTTGCCAAGGTGGGGCTTCTTGACTGGTCGGCATTAGAAGCTTCCGATCATTACTATGTCCAGGCAGGCTTGATGCCGGGACCGAGGGACGGGGTGGTTCCTCTTGTTACTGTGAAGAGGGGAAGGCGCTTCAATGACTGGAGAACGCACCCCGGCCTCATTTTCCACGAGGATTGTGCGAGGTATAAGGTCCCTCCCGTTGACCAATGCCTTAGAGAAGACAACGTAGCCGGATGTAATTGTTTTTTCCTTGTCTTTTATACATGTGTTTTTTATGTTAACTCTCATTCTGCTTGTATGTAACCATTTCTTCCTCGTCTTTGCAGATTTAACCCCCGATCAAGAAGCGGAGCTTGCGATGAAGAAGTTGAGTGCTGTAGAGCTGATCAAGCAGAAGAGATGTCTGACTAAGATCTCGGCTTTAAAGGAGAGGAAGGAGAATGCCAACAGTCGCAACCTCCTTTTGAATGCTCAGGGTGATCATCCCCTTCCCCTCAAATTACATGAGGAGGTTGAAGCCGAGGAGAGGGCCTCCGACGGCCAAGAAAATTTGTCAACTGCAGAGGGGCATAGCCTCCATGTTGATGCTGAGGTGGATGCTCTGGGGGCCGAGGATACCGACCTCGTCCAAAGACGCTCCGGCTCCAAGAGGCCCCAAGGTGCTAGCGCTGAGGAGCCTGCAGCTAAGCGGGCTACTGTTGAGTCCTCCTCCCCTAACCATTCAGACTATTAAAACCCATGAAGAGGCCGAGGAACTTGCTCGGCGTATGGCTGTAAATGTCCCACGCTTGAGGGGCATTCCTTTTCAGAACAGGAAAGTTCCTCTATTGAGGCTGGGCCGAGCTCCCGGTCAACGAGCTTTGGATGAGGAGGCTTATGGGGCACTTGTCCGAGAGAAGCCTAGCCAAGAGAATTTGCTATGCCGCAAGGGGCTTATGATTGCCGAGGTACTTATCTCGTCTCTTTAGTCTTGCTCATCTCGTAATTTTATACTCGAAAGATACCTGACATTGATTTTCCTTGCAGCTTGCTTCTGTCACGGCTTATGATAACGTCTTGGCCAAGAATAATGCCAAGTAATTTCATGAAGATAGGGCCGCCCAAGAGAAGGGCGAGACCGAGAAGGCTGCTTTGGCTGAGCTTCTGAAGGCCAAGGACGCCGAGCTAGATGCGGCCACGGCCAAGGTAGATGCCGAGGTGAAGAGTGCCGAGGAGGCTCGTAAGCAGGCCCAAAAAGCCCGTACAACAGCCGAGGAACATCTCTGACTAAAGGATGCTGAGCTGACTGAGGCAAGGAAGGACAAGGCCGAGGTCCAAGTGAGGGCCGAGGAAGCTGAGGCCAAATGCCGGGGCTATGAAGCTACCCTTCTTTCTAGGGAAGAGGCGGTCATGACCCATTTCAAGGAGAGCTAGGCTTTCCAAGATGCGGTGGATGAGAAGACTGCCACCATGTTCGAGGATGGCTACCTCCATCTGGCTCGCCGTATCCTGGCTGATCCTACCACTGGCTTGGATATAAACAAGGTTGCTCTGCTGATTATCCAGAATCAGTATGACGAGGAGGCTAGGGCTCTTCACCACCTGGTTCCATTTTCCAAGTATAACATGGACATCATGGCTGGGAAAGATGCCTAGGAAGGCCAAGAAGCTTGGGTGCCACCATCTGTTGACCCAGGCAACCTTAAAGCCTTGGTGGAGGCCCTTGAAGACAGGGACATGGTGGTCGAGGCCGAGGGAGGAGAAGCCGAGAAGGTTGGCACTGAATTTGAACAAACTATCCCTCCTCCCCCTGGTGCTGCCACCGATGATTGGCTGGACAAGCCCTTTGAGGATACTCAGGCTTAGGATTTTTTTTTTCTTTTTTCTTTTGTTGTAATAGCTAATACGGCTTTGTACTTTCTCTTTTGAAATACTAATGAACAAACCCTTTTGCTTTAATTCATGTTGTTTCAATGAATTACTTGAATGCTTGTTTATATGCTATGTATAGGCACAAGGCTTGTAAGGAGGAAGTCAAGGAGGTTCCCTCATCCCCGGTTATAAAGTAAGTTGTTAGGCCGAGGTGAGGTCCTTCGGCTTTGAATGTACTCTAAGTCGTATTGGCCGAGGAGGGGCTCCTCGGCTTTGACTGTTAGGATATTTCTTCTTTTTTGTCTCCTTATGCCAAGGAAGATGACTCGTGCACAGGTTTCCGACGTGATGCCTTTTAGTTGTAGTGACAAGGTATTTCCTTGTCTTGAAGTTAGGCAAGTCAATAGGTCGAGGGGAGGTCCTCGGTCTTGACTGTTTGAACCTTGTAATCCTTGAATCAAGGCGGACCCTTGTCAGGATGTAAGGTAAGCCAGTAAGTCGAGGGAAGATCCTCGTCTTCTGGTGCTTATGTCATGAGCTGATAGTTGCCTTGCATGTTGGAAGAAGTTGCTTTCATAAACTAGAACGTGATTACATTAAACTGCAATCCTAACAAAAAGTAAAAAACCGAAATGGAAACTAATCTATTAAAAAATGAACTAGACTAATGATAGTATTTTCGAAGATTGTCGGAGTGCCATGGATGCTTGAGATCCTTCCCCTCCTTAGTCTTCAATCTGTAGGTCTCCTCTCGAATGACTTGAGTGATGATATAGGGACCTTCCCAATTTGGGGAGAGCTTGTTTTGTTCTGCCTTTCGACCAGTTGCCTCGATTTTTCTAAGTACCCAATCGCCAACTTAGAATACTCTTATGATGACTCTCTTATCATGATATGCCTTGGTCCTTTGTTTGTAGTTTACCATCCTCATCTGTGCCGCTAATCGTCTTTCATCTACCAGGTCTAGGTCTAGGAGCCTATTAACCTTATTGACTTGCTCATCGTAATGGGAGTTTCTCACAGTGGGGATAGCCATTTTAGCTGGTGCCATAGCCTCAGAACCGAAGGTTAGTGCGAATGGGGTTTCCCCGGTCTGCCCCCGGGTGGTTGTGCGAACAGCCCATAAGGCTAGGAGAAGTTTGTCCAACCATCTGCCCTCGCGTCCTTCAAGGTTCTTGGTAAGAGGCATTAGGACCGGTTATTGGCGGCTTCGCTGACCGTTGCCTTGAGGTCTGCTAGCTGATGACTTCGCGTGGCGAACTTTGACTCTTCCCAATTCCGTTGTAAATGCCGTTGAAAATTGGAGTCCATAATCAGAAACAATTGTGTGGGGGAGGCCAAATCGACACCAGATGTAGTCGTGGACAAAGTTGATTGCGTTCTCTTTCGTTATCTTGGCTAATGCCTTGGATTCTATCCACTTGAAGAAATAATCAACAGCTACTATCACATACTTACAATTACCATGGGCGGGAGGGAAGGGTCCGATGATGTCGATTCCCCACATATCAAATGGCCACGTAGGTATTACAAGTGTCTGCTTAACTGCTGGTAGTCTAGAAATGTCAGAGAATCTTTGGCACTTATCACATTTTCTAACATAGGCGTGTGCGTCCTCCCTCAGGTTTGGCCAGTAGTAACCTAGCGAGATGATCTTGTCGGCTAAGGTTCTGGCCCTCGGGTGTCCGCCGCAAACACCTTCATGTACTTCTGCCAAGAGGTTCTCAATTTCCTTAGGATAGACACACCTTAGCAGGGGTTTGGTGAATGATCTTCGGTAGAGGACTCCGTTCATCACAACGAACCTTGGTGACCTCTTCTTGATAAGTTTGGCTTGTGCTTCATCTTCTGGAAGTTGGCCTTTCTCGATGTAGTCCATGTATTCGTTGATCCAACATCTCTCCTCTTCATCCGAGAGCATGATTTGTAATCTTCCATACGCAGGTTCCTCTGCATAAACTACGTATGGGTTGGTCTTAGACTTAGATACATCCTTAGTCGCTAGTTTGGATAGAACGTCTGCGATCTTAAGCTCAAAGAATTCCATCTTTTTCGTCATATCTAGGACCAGATCTCTATATTTGGTAAGGGTGGGGTCTTGGGTGTTATACTCTCCCTTCACTTGTTTGACAACTAGTTGGGAGTCACAGAATGCTGCCACCTTGGTTGCTCCATAGAAGGAAGCTAACTCGATACCAAATATTAGAGCTTCGTATTCAGCTTGATTGTTGGAGGCAGGGAACTTGAATCGGATGATGTCTTGCATGGTGTACTCTCCTTCTGAACTTGCTAGTACGACTCCAGCTCCGCTTCTTTTCTTTGTGGTCGATCCGTCTGTGTACAAGATCCAGCAGTTGGATGGGAGTTCGATGGGAGACTCTTCCTTTTCCGTAGTGTTTTACTTACGGGAAGTAGGGAGATGCTCACCCATAAAGGCGGTCTCAACCATGAAGTCAACCAAAGGCTGTGCCAGGAAGGTCTTCCTTGGTTGGTAAGTGATATCAAACTCAATAAGAGCGATTGACCAATTTAGGAGACATCCGGAGCCGTCCAACTTATGCAGGATCTTCTTCAATGGTTCATTGGTGTAAACAGTGATAGGATGCGCAGAAAAGTAAGCACGTAGTTTCCTTGAGGCAATGACTAGGGCGTACACTATATTTTCCACGTTGAAGTATCTACTTTCAACGTCAGATAATGCCTTGGAAACATAGTAGACAGGCTTCTGCGTTCCTTCTTCATTCCGAACTAGAACAGCTGCGACTGCATGATCAGTGGCGGCTAGGAATACATACAGCATCTCACCGGTAATCGGACTACTAAGCAAGGGAGGGGAACCCAAGTACTCCTTCAACCGGAGGAATGCTTCGGAGCATTCGGGAGTCCAGGAGAAGCTCTTGGTACCCTTCAAGACCTTGAAGAAAGGCAGTGATTTTTCGGTGGATTTGGCTATGAATCTTCCCAGTACCGCTATTCTTCCATTCAATCTTTGAACCTCCTTGATGTTGGTAGGTTCCTTCATGTCAATTAGTGCCTTGATTTTCTCGGGGTTTGCCTCAATTGCACTTTGCGATACCATGAAGCCCAAGAACTTTCCAGCTGTCACCCCAAATACACACTTATTTGGGTTTAGCTTCATGTTGTTGGCTCGGAGGTTGTTTATCATCTCTTCCAAGTCCGGGGTGTGACTGCCCTCCTTGGTCTTAATGACCATATCATCAATGTAGGCCTCCATGTTCCGGCCTATTTGCGCGCCAAATACTTGATTTACCATCCGTTGGTATGTGGCACCCGCATTCTTGAACCCAAAAGGCATCATAACGTAACAATAATTTCCCCTTGGTGTTTGGAAGGCCGTCTTTTCGATGTCCTCTTCCGCCATTTTGATCTGATGATAGCCTGAATAGGCATCTAGGAAACTGACTGTACGGTGTCCAGTAATGGAGTCAACCAGCTTGTCAATTCTGGGAAGAGGATAACTGTCTTTGGGGCAGGCTTTGTTGAGATCAGTGAAATCGATGCACATTCGCCACTTCCCATTTTGTTTCTTCACCATTACTACATTAGCCAACCAAACGGGGTACTTTAATTCATGAATGATTCCGGCGCTCAGTAACTTTTGCACCTCTTCCTAATAGCTTCCTCCTTGTCCCTTGCAAAATTTCTCCTTGTCTGGGAGTTAGTTTTCGCCAATGGATCAACTTCCAAGCGGTGGAGTGCTACTTCCTCATTGATTTCCCTCATGTCTTCGACTCTCCAAGCAAAGACATCGAGACTGATTTTTAAGAGAGAAATGATCTCTTCCTTCTCTTCTGGAGATAGCTAGCCCCCGAGTTTGATTTTTTGCTCAGGATAGTCAGAGTTGATGACTACCTCTTCCAGTTCGTCCACAGGCTCCATTTCAGGACCATCTCGAAATTTCAGGGACTCGATGATAATTTCTCTAATTCTCCTTCCCTCATTGTTATTCACGTTGAGGCCCTCTTCCTCCATTAGTTCATCAACGTCGAGCGGATCGACCTTCCTCCAGTCATGGTTGGCCCCCGAGTTCTGGCCATTGAGGAGAATGGGATCTTGCTCAGAGACGGGTGGAACTATGCCCTGGTCAGCTGCAATTTCTAGGACCATAGGCTCTTCTTCTAGGACCTCACGGATATAGCTTACCCTAGAATTGGTATGGGTAGTTTTTAGAGACTTAGAGATTTTGATATTGTCCTCCGGGGTGTCTATCTCCACACTTTTTGATTTTTTCCGACTCTTCACGACATGCTCTAAGAAGTCCTGGGCGGTCGCCTCCACGCATCCAATTCCAGAACGAGTAGGAAATTTGACTCGTTGGTGAGGAAGGGAGGCGACCAATCCAAGTTTCGCTTGACTTGGAATGCCCAGTATTGCATGATAGTCACTCGTTAGATCCATGACTACGAAGGTCACGGTAGCCGTGGATCGGAAGGGATGTTCGCCAATTTCCAGTTCCAGCTCAACAGTTCCCTTAGCACCAACTTTGTGGTTGGTGAATCCTTCCAACCTTCCGTGATAAGGTTCCAGCGATGTATCTTTCAGTCCCATCTGTTGGAAGGCAGAATAGTACAGAATGTCACGGGAGGCCCCCGTGTCAACAAGCAATCTTTTCGATTCCACGTTATCAATTCGACCCTTTATCACCAAGGGTTGTTCACGGGCAGCACGGCTCCCAGCCAATTCGTTCGGAGAAAAGCTCATAACCTCTTTCGCTTTATGAACCCAAGCAGGAACGTGGTATACTTTGCTCAGTTCATGGATTTAGTTTCTCAGCTGTCTGGTAGAGACTGTTTCTTCTCGGATCACATGCAGCTTGGCCCCAGGAGGCCTTTGTTCTCCCTCTTCGCTTTTATCATCATCTTCACTTTCCTCTTCCTTTCGCTTTTGCTTGCCATCTTTCATCATGACATAGCGATTTAGCTTTCCCTCATCAACCCACCGTTGGATCATTTTCTTGAGGGCCTAGCAGCCTTCGGTATTGTGACCATGGTCCTTGTGAAAATCACAGAATTTGGAAGTGTCACGAGGGAATTTTGGTTTACTGCTTAGTGGGCGGGGTGGAGGAAGGTTTACTAGCTGCATGATCTCCGAGATGGGTTTGGTAAGAGGGGTGAATACTTCGGGCTTCTCAGTGCTTCTTGTTCTATTCTTCCCCTTGGATCCTTTACCATTCCTATTTTCATTCTGGCGAGTGCCAGTCGCTTCTGGTTCCGCCTTGTCAGATCCTCTTTTCTTGCTTTTATCCTCAGCCATTGCAATGGCGTAAGCCACTTGGTACAATTCAGACTTGGACTTAGGTTCTCGGGCGGAGATTTCATAGATGAGGGGACCGAATTTCAATTTGGAGTTAAAGCAAACAATAACCTCCCTGTTAGTGAGGCTTTCTTCCACCTGGTCCGCCATTTTGCGAAATCGGTTGTAATAACTGAGGGTGGTTTCCCCCTTCCCTTGCTTGAGAGGCAAGGTCGGTCAATCTCATCTTTCTCCTTCCAGCCGTGGCAAAGTGGTTCAAAAACATTCTCCACATGCCTCTCCAGCTATCGATGCAACCTTTTTTCAGCTCCCGGAACCGGAGTCAAGGTCATTCGGAGAAGGTGCTCGCGAAAGATTTACAGAGCATGTCATCAGCTATGGTGAGGAGGTTCATGGTTTGCTCAAAACTTTGCACATGGTCCTTCGCGTCCGTGGTCCCGTTGTACTTTTTAAAGTTCGGGACCTTAAAGTGAGGATTTGGTGGTGCAGCGGTTATCCTCTGGGAGAACGGACGAGTTGACCAGTCGAAATCATCATCATCAACCTTCTTTCCCATCTCCATGTCATCAAGTCTCTGTTTCAAGAGTTACCATGGTCTGGTTTCCACTCCCTTATCGTTGCTAGAGTGGGTGCTGCATTGGGAGCTACGGTTCGATCGATTTATCCTTGGGATGACCATTCACTCTACTGTTTTCCACGTTGTTTCGGTGGCTGTCAAGCTTAGATGGCGCCTTATTTTGCCTTGGCTCCAGCTCGTGACCACCAAGTAACATTCTGTATGGTTCAGGTGTTCTTGGTCGTACGAACTCACGATTCCAAGGACGAGGAGAATCTCTACGAGGACGAGGGGAATCCTGACGAGGTCGACGTGGATGAGGTGATCCGGGACGACGAGGAGCCATGACGAGACGAAGTGGTGACATACGCTTGGTTAGACTGAGCCTCGTCCTCAGGTCCCTTGAATTCACTTCCTGTTCCCTGGAACTCAACTGGCTTCTTAGGTCAACCACTTGGTCTTTCTTCTGATTGTTATACCGAGGACGGGGAGGATCTCGGAGGGCCTGCTTAGGTGGTACAGCAGGATCGAGGGGAGGACCTCATCGCTCACCTTGCTCCCTTCCACGAGAATTGCCTATCGATGGTAACATAAACTCAGCCATGGAATTGTCTGGTTCCAATTGCAAAAGATCAGCTTGTGTTTCATACATCCTCTACAATGTTTCCATCTGTCTATGTAATAATGTTCGTCGGTCAACGGGTTGAGTGCCTTCCGCTTGGCCGACGTCGGCCTTCTTCGCCATCTTCTTTCCCGCGAGGGCGAGTAGGACGAGGAAGGTTAGCTCCTTCTCCCTCAGTATTCGGCTGCCCCATGGAACGAAGAGTCATGGCGAGGGGAGGTGGTCCGTCAGGCTGAGGTGGAGGAGGAGGAGGCAGCTCGGCATTGGGGTTGACCCCGTTTACTTGAGTCTGCTCCTCAGCAGTTATACTTGTAAATCTTCTGTCTTCCATTGCAAATCAGTGATTGTAGATAGCAAATTGCCTATGGACGGATTTTCCAATAATCACGATTTCCAGCCAAACTTTGGAACGGAATTCACCAGTAAAACGAAATTGTAATTGCGAATTTGACAACACAAATTTCCGGCCAAGAATTCACTTCAGACGAAAGAAACAGCAGATTCCGGCCGAATTTGCAGAATCCTGTGAAATTTAAGAACAGAGCAAAATCCCAATAGATATTTTTGCTTAAATCAAGAAAATATCCGAAGAAAATCTGACTTCAAGCGAGCTTTTCCAGGCCAAACAAAGGGTGTTTGAATCGATTTACCGGCAATGGAACCAATTGATAATGCCAAAATCGTCAAATCAGCCCAAATCCAAGCGATCGTCTGATCCGGAGATTGCCAGGCCTGAAAATAAGACAAAACACGTAAACTTAGCCGGGGCTTCACCGGCGAAGGCCCTCCGGCGTGAGAATAAGTCACGGTTTTGGTGTGAAAAACTAAATTGACAGAGTTTATGTATGTCTAAAGTAACGTACCAAATATTATGCTATATGACTTGTATTTATAGGGATGAATTGATAGATTCCATGTTGAATAGAACTTGTAAAGAGATAAGATATAATCCTAAGAGGATTATATCTGTTAGGAGTCATTGTTTGACTTGAATTGATGTAGATGGTTACAATCCTGATTGGATAATAACTGTTGAATCCTTGTTTGAATAGGACTGTACGTTCTGCTAGCCGGAAAGCCGAGGAACGTAAATGTCTCATCTCGGCATTTGTATGTAAGCCGAGATGCATGATCTA
The DNA here is from genome assembly GCA_022495995.1 of Adenophora triphylla var. japonica. Classification (NCBI taxonomy): domain Eukaryota; kingdom Viridiplantae; phylum Streptophyta; class Magnoliopsida; order Asterales; family Campanulaceae; genus Adenophora; species Adenophora triphylla. Next base: position 66,712 of record JAFEMH010000676.1, read on the forward strand.
GCTTTCTCGTCCATTGATGGTCTGACGGCATGTGGATATGCCGAGATGAACGATTCTATCTCCTCATCATAAGAAGTTATGCCGAGGTAAGAACCTTTATCACCTCGTCGTTTATGACGAGCTAAGGAAATAGTATGAAGAGCCCGTGGTCAATGTTAAGGCCGAGGGGATACCCCTCGGCATACGAGGAGGGTAACCTCGGCACTTGTAATTGGGGGCCTCTATACTTGTATATTGAGCCTTGATAAACCTTGTTGGTGATGATGTACGAGGCCGAGGAAGCCCATGGTTGCTTCTAATAACTTGTATGTGGATTATGTTTATAGCCCAATCCATTTGAGCTCGACTCGGACAAGCCCATATTCGTATTTCGATTTATACTGTTAAAAATATAATTTAGAAACCATAAATGAATAGCAGGACAAACAAAGAGAAGTAAATTACTTTTTGTTTAGCATTTTTTATTTATTTTCATGAAAGAGAAAGCTCCACTGTATAAAATTCAGATTGTAGGATGGTTCAAGTTCAACAAAGGTTCCTTTGAATATCTTTTTGTTTATCAATTTTGTTGATTCAACATGATTGTCTAATTTTCATAATTATTACTCCCTCCTCCCTAAAAGATTGTCCTGTTGTATATTTTATAATTATTAAGGAAGAGCTTCACCTTCTTGTACCTTAGTAGATTTGCACTAACATTCATGCCTAAGTATAGAAATGGAATATATTTTTTGGGACAAGTCAAAATGGAAAATGAGACAATTTTTCAGGAACTGAGGGAGTATTAGATTAGAACTATTAAACTTCAAAAATTGCTAACTAAAAATGAAACAAAAGAAAAAAAAGGCAACCAAGAAACAAGAAAGAAGAGGGAGAAAGGACGTAATAAGCAAATTTTATTAATTTAATGATAAAAATTGAAAATATGTTGTAAATTTTTTTGAATAAGTAAATAAAACTATCAACATGAGAGGAAGAGATATTTTTGAAAAGAAATACGTACTCCCTCCATCTCTCGCAGTTTAATCTTCACTTTTTATTTAAAAGGGCATGCCATTATGGCAACTTTAATGGTAGGTATCAAAACAAAATTTTGTTACCTATAAAAATGTTACCTATTATTTCCGTTAAATGTCTGCTCGGCCCAAGTTTAATATGGCCTATTTTATGAGGATAGGGAGGGCCTATTTTATGAGGATATAGCCAAAGTTATAGTTAATGATTTGGTTTCCCCATGTTATGTGATATATGTCGCATATTATGTGTTATGTTCTATATGCCGCATATTACGTGTTATTTGCCGTATGCCGCGTATTATATGTTGTACGTTATATGCTGCATATCGAGTGCTTATGATTATGATGCTAGCCAAAGTTAGGCTTATCGCTATAGTTCTGGCCCTGGTTCCCGCCCATGGCTTGGCCCTCGCATATTGTATATGGTGTGTCGGATATTGATTCCCGCATGTCGGATGGAGGTTCCCGTGCGACGGGTGTTGGTTGTCGATGTATCATGTCGCACATCGTAGGTCGCATGTCTCATGATGTATGCTATTAATGTTATAATAGTTACCTGCCGCATGTTATATGTCGCATGTTCGGGTTTCGATGATGATTTTAGCCAAGAATTATGTGTGTATGGTTATGGCCGGATTCCCGCATATGGCTTGGTTCTCGTATATCATATGTTGCTTGTAGCATGTCGTGTTGTATGTTGATAATGTTATAATTGTCGCATGCTGTAGATGGGTCTCGCATGTTGATTTTCATATGTTATATGTTGCCTGGCGCATGATTTATAGTGTATGATTTATGTTAAATGTTGTAGTCTTTTGTTAGACTTCCCTCCATTGCAGGCGTGACACGTGGCAAAGGAAAATGATGTGGATGATGATGTCATCATCCATTAGCTTGGCCTATAGTATATACACTCCCCCCATTTCCCATAAAAGAGATGTGTTCTTATTAGGAGCTTCTCTCTCCTCTATCTCTCTTTCTCTCTCTAGAACTTGTAATATATATATGCTATGTATGGGATTAATGATTCTCACGCCGGAGGGTTTTTGGGGGGAAAATCCCCCCACCCTAACGGTGTTTTCTCTTGTAGGTCCCACATTATTTAGGACCTCGTGGAGCGTGTATTTTCGGTCCGGCCACCGTTGCTACCCCGATCAGTTTCCTGTGCAACCCATTTTTTATGGCAGCGTCAATTTCAATGGTTAATTAAATGCATAAATAACAAAATTAGTTGTGGAGTTAATCATTGGAGATGATAACGCTTTTTTATAGATACAATTTTTTTTCACAAATAAATAAAGGAAAATTTACAAATATTGTCTGAAATTCACAAAATGTACCAATTTGGGGATTGACTTTTCAATTTTAACAATTTAGGGTCTGGCTTGCCTATTTTTAATCAGTTTGGGGCTTTTCAACGATTTCTGTCTAAAATTTCCGTTTAGTGAACACATGTGCTTCATGTGAGATTGAGTGAGGATTTTTATGTCATTTCACGTTCAAGGCAAATTACAAAATAGGGGCTGAAGTTCACAAAGTGGTACCAATTTGGGGCCTGACTTTTCAATTTTAGCAATTTAGAGTCTGATTTGAATATTTTTGACCAGTTTGGGGATTTATAACGATTAAATTCCCATTAATTGAACACGTGTGATGTATGAGAGATTGAGTGATGGTCTTTTCGTCATTTCGAGTTTAAGGTATGACTGCCTTTTATTCCTTTCAATCGTCCAATTTTTGTCTTCTTTTGTCTTCTTTTCAATCTCCAATTTCGTCCTCCTTTTTGTTCTTATTTCAGAATAATACAGGTATGGATGTACCATGAGAAATAATCACAATTCGCCTACAAATTTTCGACCAAAAATTAGAGCAAAAAAATTTGGGCAAAAATTGGGGGTTATAATTAATTAATGATTTCTTTGGGCATTGTAGAAATTTTTGAGTTGAATTCCTTTCTCTCCATGACGTCTTCATTCGTGCAATTTCACTACTCCTGCATCTTCTGTTCTTGATTTTCATTATAAAATCTCCAATTTTATTTGAAAATACTTGCTTGGAATAATCAGATTTCGTTTTGTTTCAATGGAGGGGGGGATTGTGGACATTTTCGAGCCTTATACAACCAACCTTAAACAACCTTATACAATCAACCTTAAACCCGAAATGACGAAAAAAAAAAAATCTCACTCAATCTCACATGCAGCTAGCGTGCGTGTTCAATTAAAGGGATTTTGGACGGAAATTGTCAAAAAGCTCAAAAAAGACCCTAAACTAATTAAATATTGTTAATTATTAAAATATTTTAATTGTTTAATAAATTAACAATATGAATATAAAATATTGTAGTCATTAATTTGATACAAACTATGAGAGATACTAGTACCTTTTATAAGTGTAAAAATATGAATTTGATATCTATCGTTAAAGATAATAATTTGCTATCATGTAAATAGTGATTCATAGATATCAAAAATTATTTTTGATATTTATGGATTAATTTAATGCATTAGAGATGTTCTCACAAGAATCACATTTTCTAAAATAGAAAAAATATTGAGTCATACTTGTCAATCTATTCACTTATTCTACTCACACACTTAAACACTTAAACTGTGACTTGTCAGTTTCACTCACTAATATTATTCATAACCCCTTTACCTCTCTGGAGTATACTCCCTCCGCCCCACCAACATTGATATCAAATTTTTGGGCACGGAGATTAAGGAAAAGTAAGTGAGAGAAAAAGTGAAAGAAAATGTTGTGAGTATGAAGAATTAAATAGGAGAGAGAATGAGTGGGAGGAATAGTTAGGAGAGAGAATGTTGTGAGTGTAAAAGTGAAATAGGAGAGAAAATGAGTGGGGTAAATAGTGAAGATTCCTTTGCTATTTTGGGCAGTATCAGTTTTGGTGGGACGGACCAAAAAGGAAATAAGTATCAGTTTTGGTGGAACGGAGGGAGTATTTTTAAAATTTTTGTGAAAAAAAAAAAGTGAAATTTAAATTAGGACGGAATGAATTCGTCGGATAGACAGCCTATTTCCAAATCAGCGGTCAAAGTCAAAGTCAAGATGCATTAATTATCATGTATCCTCCCAATTGACCTAGACGGTTGAATTGAGCTATTCCATTGGAAGTATAACAACAAAGAGTACCATTATACGAAATACTTACTAACTTATTTTATATTAGTTTCTGAATAATGTAATGTATTTATTAATGATAGATACAATGTATTCTTACATTCGTTAACAAATAATGTAATTTTTTTTTTTTTATTTATGTTGAGGCTGAAAAAATCACTATCTTGTCGGGACATCTTAATTTATCAACTTGACAGAACAACCTGGCCATAATCACCGAATTATAAGGCAGTTACAAGACCTATTCACTAGGAGGAAAATTTGGCCGTTTCAAGCTATACCTAAGGCCAATTGTAATCGAAAAGTGAAGACTCCATCAAAGATATCCGGAAGAGTAGGAAATATCTTGATTTTTCGTATATAAATAACACATGTAACAACACACACACCACGTTTTAGGATCATATATGCTCAATGTATACTACCTATACTCGACTTCTATCGACATCTTAATAATATTTCACATTTTCGAGGTTTTATGCCAGCAAACAAGTTGTTCAAGGGCTTTCCTCGTTAAATCCTCCATGTTCACACCTTGACTCTATATCATCATATTTCATTGTACCCACTTCCTTTTAGGAGCTTGAAAATGCTTAATTTTGACCGAAACAGTTTGGCGTCGTCCGTGGGAACAATGGTCTTTTGATGATTGACGAATTTCGAGCGGAATTGCCATTAGGTTGACGATCATGACTGTACAATTAGGGTTACTCTCGTGGATCAACGTACAACGCCACCACCTTCGCACTTCGCATCAGGAGTCGCCCCATCAAAGGCTCGTAGGGGGGTGTTGCAATTAAGCCAATGGGGCAAAGCGAATTCTAGATTGTGCCAACCTGATGACACCCCAGACCGATTTGAAGGCAACGCGTCCTCGATAAGACAACCGAATCTCCACAATGCCCTTAACATCCTCGATCATAGCTGAAGCAACGGACATCAATCTGAAAAGACATCTTGATTGGTAGGAAAGACAGCAAGCTGATCCCTTTTGACGAAAGCTCCAACTAGGAATGGGGCATGCAGCTCGAACAGGATAAAAGCGGGACATGAGGATTCACCCCTCCCCAAGTACAACTCGTTATGCCTCACCACCATTAAGTTCTTCTGAATTTTAATTATGCTTTTCTAAAACTCTTGTCAACCTGAACATAGGGGAAGTATTGATCATTTTAGCACTTATTCCTAATATACTTCACCTAGGGACATTTAAGTTGCTAATTAAAACCCATTAATATAGTGATTTCCTTAAGTGCCCGTAGTATCTTTTTGTTGAACTATCACACTTACCGCCGCCCTAAAAAGGGACTTTCCCTTCTCCGGTTTGAGGATTTTGCATCCCTCTCTAATTGCTAAAGGTTATCTACACCTTCGCCCGGGACGCACGTTCTTCATACTTTTGCTAAGGTGTAGGTGGGCCAATGTGTCAAGAACATGTTGATTACCTTCTTGCACTTAGCTAAAGTTATGAACTTAAGATGATACAAATAGGTTGTAACATCAGCATGTTACCACAACGAACAAAAAGAAATTTTATGAACTTTCTATTCATTCTTTCCCTCGTTAAAATACTTTAAAAGGTTGTACCATCAACCTGTTACTCCAAAAATCTACTTACTTTCCAACCCAAAGTCTTTTAAGAAAATTTAAACCTAATCGTCAAAGTGTCCAAAATCATCCTCCATGCCATCACAAGACATAGGGTAATACCAAAAGCATGCTCAAAAGAACGTGCATAAAAACTTTACAACCTAAAAATATCCACCATCTAACAGCGAGGACAGAACCCTCGGCAAAATATTAAAGTTAAAACGAAACCATAAAATTGTCATTGAGGACACCCCCACAGTTAAAAGTATTGAAACAAAAAACCAAACATTGTTTTTAAGGAACAGGTAAAATCATTCCTCACCTGTATCTTCATCCATCTTTTCCTCTTGCGTCTCACCAACTTGCTCCACCTTCCTTGCATCTTGTACCTTGGAGTTAACCTCGCCAACCTCTTCTCCTGCAATCTTCCTCAAAGTTGCATACTTGTAAGTACCCAAATCTGGCTCATGCCTTCCGGATAAGTTTTCCGGCAATTCCCCGGACTTTCCTAAAGTTCAGGAGCAATTCCGGAACTGTTCCGAACCTTCCGAGGTGTGAAGGGACTGCTTCAAATTAAAAAAACACATTTTCCTTAATATGGAAATCCTTCTAGAAAGGCCACCTTGCATGATTCTAGAAAAATGCTGAGTCATACAGGATAATGCCGCACTGCTGCATTAGGAGGGAACTCCTGGCCGCACGGCTTCTTTGGTGATTTTCAGACTGCCTATAAATAGAGGCCTCCTCTACCCATTTTGATATAACAATTTCCAGCACCAAAGCTCTACCAAAATATCCCTACGAAAATCAGGAAGCTGAGAGTGCCAAGAAGCCACCTTTCTCCTCCTTGAAGCCTCCAAAAGTTGGTCCTTCCACTAGGCAAACTCCAAAGAAGAAGAGGTCACCACCATTGGTAACCTCTCACCCCCTTATCTTGCATTATACTTGTATATGTGATTCTTGCTCCTTGCATTTACATATTGCTATCTATATTGCTTGGTATTTGATATATTGTTGCTAAAGATCATATCTTTGAACATATAGATCATATTCTCCCTCCCTTTGCATCCTTTGCATTAACATAAGCATCTTTTGCTCATAAAAATGTAGTCTTTGCATTAAAGGTGCATCCTTTGCACCTAAAAAGCTCTTTTTTACAATAAAAATGCATCCTTTGCATATAAAAATCATGTCTTTACATTAAAGGTGCATCCTTTGCACCTAAAACCCATTTTCATACATAAAGATGCATCCTTTGCATATTAAAAATCATGTCTTTACACCAAAATAGCATCCTTTGCTTTTCAAAATGTAGTCTTTATGCATCCTTTGCATATAAAACACTATTTTTCCACATAAAAATGCATCCTTTGCATTAAAAACCATTTCTTTACATAAAAAGCATCCTTTGCAAACGAAAGAGCATCCTTTGCACCCAAAAATGTCATCTTTTCATTAAAAATGTTATTTTTAACATGCATTTCCCTAGTCCCCAATTGGTACTTGATGCAACCTTCGGAACGGATCGGTGTAAAGATCCTATCTTTACATCGTTTCTTCCATTAAAAGGTGCCACAATCTCTTTAGAAAGGGATAGACTTTGAACCATATATCTCCGATTATCACTTGAGACGAGCATGATAGCCCCTATATAAGCTCAATCATCTCAAGATGTAGGATTGATGGGCTAAGGTCACTCATTTCTAAAGAATCTCATTTTGGACTATAAAAGAGAGTCCTTCTCTCGATCACGCAAGACCCAAGGTCAAATAGCGATGATCACAAGTCCAAGATGAGGACGGGATCAAAGTCCCGAACACATAAAATCCAAGGAATCCCGAGCGATAACCAACTAAATGGTTTATACGTCCGAAAGACAACTTGGAACATTCCCCCCCTCTTTTCAACACATGCACACAAGCAAGCACGAAAAATGGAATCTAGGGAGACTTGCTACGGCAAGGCACCTTGGGTGAACGACGATCCGTTCTTCCCAAGGGGTAACTTAACCTCCGAACCCTAAATCCTTTTTTCAAAGTTTTGAGGAAATCAAAATGGCGTGGCGACTCCGTTTTTCAAATTAAACCGGATGTTTTCAAACTCGAGTGAATCCAAAACTAAAAACACAAAAAATAGAATTTAGGCACACATTCACAGTTTGGCGACTCCGCTGGGAAAATTCCAAAGGAGAAAAGCTTTTATTTTCAAAATCAAAACAATATCCGGTATATAGGTGGAAACCACTAACTTTCCTGTATCGCTTCCTAACCGGGGGCTTGGGATAAAAGGTGGTCTAACAATCCCACCTACCGGTATCTCTTTTCGAAAAAAAATATTAATAAAAGAAAGCTTTTGTTCTTTGAGCGGGTTAGCCTCCCGTCACTGATTTCATTTTATTGTGCTTGCTTTCTTTCCTTGCATTGCATTGCATCTTGCATCTTGGGAATTGTGCATACACTGAACAGGAAGCCTACTGAAAGGTGCCTAAAATGTTCGGGGAGCAACCTGAAACTGCAAAGGATTGGAACCTGGAAAATTGATCCATGCAGCCGTACGGCTTAATCCTCCCTGGATTCTGACCGGGCGGCCTCATTGGCAATTCCACCAGGACAAAATTGAGGTTAATCTGGCAGCCTTGGCAGCTTGGGGCTATTCAGTTCCAAGACTGACCGGGGCTCCCAGAAAATTTACGTGCCTTAACTGTTGCATTTTCTCCCGTCCCGAAAAATCATTCCTTTTAAAACATATTTCTGAAAATCTCTGTTTTAACTCAAAAAGGAACATTTTTTAGGAGGCCGCACACTACGCGCACCTTATATATCCTGTACACTTTGCACGCACGTCCCTTTAAACCCGGGGTGGTTTTTTAGTTGCAGTCACGGACAGCCTTACGATGCTCCCGGGAGCGCACGAAATCACCCCAAACTCCCCATGGCAGCCAGTGTCGACCAATGCACAGTCCATGTCACACGTTTCAAAAAAACCGTGACTTTTGATTGGTTTTTGGTCTAGTCCGTGTCATATAGCCCAGTTGCATATCCCCGTAAAGGTCAAGCCTTAGTTCATAACGGAAGTCAAGATCTTCCGCGCAAGCGGAGCTCTGCCAAAATTCCGACAAAGGAAAAATTGGTAAGATCTTGACTCCAGCATTGACTTTGACCTTGACCCGCACGGAATGCGTAAGAGTCGAGACCGAGTCCATGCCAAAAATCCAAAGATCTTTCGCTCAAGTGAAGCTCTGCCAAAATTCCGACAAGGAAAAATTGGCAAGATCTTGACCCGGTATTGACTTCGATTTTGACCCACGCACTGCGTATGCAACGAAGTTCAATGTGACACTGTGTCATCCGATTTTTACCGCCCGACCCATGCCTATTATCTTCTCGGACATTGCCGAAAAGTCAAAACGTCAATCGCGCAAGCGAAACTCTGCCGAAATTCTGTTAAGGCTGAAAGACGAGACTTTCCCGGTATTGCCTTGACTATAATCTGCATCTCTCGTGCGTTAAAAGTTCCTATGACCCGCTAGACCCGTTAGGAGCGTTCTTTTCTCTCGGTCGGTGGGATCGGCGTGCCCTATAGGACCCTCACCCGGGGCTGTCCACCCTGGGAGGTCGAAATACAAGTGGAATACGAGGGGCTTATAGACGTAGTGACGGAACCCACTGATCCAGGATCTAGAGTAGTTGCGAAAAAGAAGGGCAGAACCCCTTTTCCAACCAAATAGAAATTAATAAAAGACACTGTTTTAAGTAAACTGGAAGATTCTTAATCTGCATATTGCTTGAGCCTTCAGCCTAAACACCTACCCCGAGTCTAAACCTCTCCTATCCCTTTTCCGCAGCGAGAAAGAAGTGGGTGAGAACACCGGTACAGCAGTTTGTCGGCGCAGAGATCTCAGATAACCCGTCAAAATCTTCAAGTCTCAGTTTTCCAGTGTCAAAATGGCCAACGTGGTAATCAACAATGGCAATGACCAAGTAGTCGGAGAAGCCATCCCAGTTCAACCCAGACCCCATATCTGGTATGATGTGTGCGATTGTGAAGACTGTCTGGAATATGAGTATCAAGAATGGATTAATGAGGATGCTCCTTCAAGAAAGAAGAAGAAGAGGAAGTCCATGCAACAGAAATTAAAGGAAAGGTACGAAGCCGGGGACAAGAGCGTGGGAACTTTAGGGGAGCCTTTGGGCAAGTTTGACTACTACGTCAGTTATGCCAAGGAGCCTACCAAGGAACCCGTCATTCAAAACACAGTCCAGCCTGATACCTCTATGGTCAGTGACCCTCTTGAGGCAGAAAATTCTGAATTTGTTGCCGTCGTGAAGTTCAATGAGAAGTTAGCCGATTTAGAAGCAGAATACAGAAAGCCCATAGAATACGTGGCCAATCAAGGAAGAATCAAAGTCTCTCCTGAAGAAGACTTCATCAGCATCATTCAGGCCAACCCTCCTGTTGGCTACACTGACAAGGTCGTGATATCGAAGATTGGTAAAGAGAAGATGACTTATCAACAGTGTATTGACAAGATGAGCCAGACCCTCCAGTCAATGAGTCCAGTTGTCACAGATGAGCTCGCCGAGAGATTGCATCATGCTTCCCTAGCTCCCCTCACAATCTTTCCAAGGTACCGGCCTACCAATGATTTCCGACAAGTTTTCGATCAGTTTGAATTTTCCAAATTTCTGAAGAATGCTGACAAGACTGCTACTCCCCAGGGCAAAAGCAGGAAAGAGTAAACCCCAGTCCAACCCGTGTCAAACACTTCGAGTCAATAAGTAGTGTAGGGTCCAGAGTCAGTAGGGTCAAGAGTCAGTTGAGTCAGGAATCTTTGAATTTCAGTCCTCCGAGTCATCCAAAGGCCTCACGCCTGAGGATTATGAGCATGTAATCAATGTCATCTTTCCCCTTGCTTTGAATGAAATGACAGATCTTTCTGAGTATCCTCTTATTGCCAACTTAACAAATGATAAATTAACTCAAAACTTAACAACAGTTAATAATGAATCATTTGAACAAGATGCAAACACACTAAATGAACAATACATTAAAGAAATCTTTAAGCAGGTTACGAGAAAAGAGGAAAACCGGGCCCAAGTCGAGGAGGTTTTGACAAGTGTTAACTTGGGTACTATCGAGGAACCTAAAGAGACACAAATTGGAAACTTCTTCCGTGGGGTTGAACGGGACAAACCGGTTAATGCTCGGAGAATACATGGACGTCTTTGCATGGTCGTACGGGGATATGCAGGGGCTAGACAGGTTCGATAGTAGAGCACAGAATCCCTCTAGCACCGGATGCTAAGCCGGTGAAACGAGCGAGAAAGATCAAGCCGAGTGGTCTCTACGGGTCAAAGAAAGAGATTGAGAAGCTATTGCGGGTAGGATTCATCGAGTCATCGAATATCCGACATGGTTGTCCAACATTGTGACCGTAACCAAGGCCAATGGGAAGGTGCGGCTTTGTGTAGATTTTCGAGATCCGAACAAGGCCAGCCCCAAAGACGATTACCCCTTGCCAAACATAGACATCCTGGTGGACTCCACTGCCAACTACGAAGTCAAATCCTTCGTTGACGGCTTTGCAGGCTACAACCAGATCAAGATGGCCGAGGAGGACCAAGAAAAGACAGCCTTCACCACACCGTGGGGAACTTACTGCTATACAGTGATGCCATTTGGGCTTAATAATGCCGGGGCTACTTACCAAAGGGCAGCGACCGCGCTTTTTCATGACATGATCCACAAGGAGATTGAGGTCTACGTCGACGACATGATAATCCACTCCAAAGGCGAGGATGGGCAGCATTTTGTTGACCTGCGAAAGTTCTTTGAGAGGCTGAGACAACATTCCATGAGACTGAACCCTGCCAAATGCACCTTCGGAGTGACAAGGGGAAAAGTTCTCGGGTATATGGTCACGGAGCGAGGTATCGAAGTCGACCCCCGAAATATCAAAGCCATTATGGACATGAGGCCACCTCGAACCCAGACAGAAGTCAAAAGCTTTATGGGCTAGCTGCAGTACATCAGCCGCTTTGTCAACCAGTTGATCACTATGTGCGAGCCCATCTTCAAGCTCATGAAGAAGAATGTAGACACGGAATGGACCGAGGAATGCCAGGATGCCTTTGACCAGATCAAGGCGTACTTAGTACATCCTCCGGTGTTATGCCCCCCACATAGACAGAAACCTCTTCTGCTCTATCTCAGCATCCTTGATACGGCAGTTGGGGCTATGCTTGCTCAAGAAAAGAAAGACTCTCGGGTAGAGAATGCCATTTACTTTGTCAGCCGGAAGCTACAAGGAAGTGAGCTCAATTATTCAGCATGCGAAAAGACTTGTGCAGGACTGGTCTGGGTAGTCGATAAGCTGAAGCACTACATGCAAGCCTACCCTGTCAATTTGGTCTCGAAAATGGACCCCATCAAGTACATCTTTGATAAACCTTCCCTCTCGATGCGTCTAGCAAAGTGGTCCTTCTTCTTAGTTGAGTATGACATCAACTATGTGACGAGAAAGGCCATCAAGGGTCAAGCATTGTCAAACCATTTGGCGAACTTCCCCAGTAATGAGGACCGCGGGCCTGAACCCCAATTTCCAAATGAAGGGATCTTTGTAGTTGAGCCTGAAAGCCGATGGCAGCTTTTCTTTGACGGGGCTGCTAACAAGAGAGGAAATGGCGTAGGAATGCTACTAGTCGACCCGAAAGATGAGCACATGCCAATTGCCATCAAGTTGAACTTCCCTGCCACGAACAATGTTGTCAAGTATGAAGCCTGCATTGCTGGTTTAGAAGCTGCCTTAGAGAGGAATGTCAAGGAGGTTGAAGTTTATGGAGACTAAGCCCTGATCATCAACCAGGTCTCCAACAAATGGAAGACTGTGGACCCTAATCTTCAGCGGTATCATGCCTATATGGAGGAGTTGGTGGACGGTTCAGAGAAGTGACTTTCCACTACCTGCCAAGGGAAAAGAACAGGTTCACAGATGCCCTAGCTACTCTAGCCTCACTGGTAGAGATCCCCGAGGGAAAAGCCATAAAACCCTTCAGACTGGGTAGAAGAGAAGCCCTGGCTTTCTATTGTGAAGTAGACTTGGGACCTGAGCCTATCAAGGAACCGTGGTACAATCAAATTTACCAGTTCCTCAAAGATGGAGAGTCATCTTTCAGAGACGAAGAAGGTAGACCAAAAGAAGGTGTCAAAGCCAAGAGCTTGCAAGCCCTGAAAAGGTTGGCCTCCCATTATGTCATTTTAGGAGGCACACGTACAAGAAGCGGTACCAAGGACCACTCCTCTTGTGCGTCACTCAAGAAAGGGCCGGAGAGTTGATGGCCGAAGTCCACAATGGTCCCTGCGGTCCTCAAATGAATGCTAGAGCCACGATGCAAGTGATCCTCGAATGGGTTACTCTTTGGATTTCCATGGAGACGGTGTGTCCAGCATGTTCGAACGTACGACAAATGCCAGCGGTTTGCCAACCTCAACCATCTCCCGCCTCATGACCTGTACTGCATGACGACTCCTTGGCCGTTAGCAACTTGGGGTATTGATGTGATAGGGAAGATAGCCCCGGCAGGAAGCAATGGGCATGAATTTGTGTTAGTAGCAGTCGACTACTTCACCAATTGGGTAGAGGCCAAGTCCTACAAAGTCCTCACTTCCAGAAAGGTGGCCCAGTTCGTCAAAGAAAACATAATGTGTAGATATGGGGTGCCTAATGAGATCATTTCTGATAACGGGTCACACTTTGAAGGGGACTGCGATAGATTGCTGTTAGAATTCAGAATCACTCGCTACAAGTCATCCCCATACAGACCACAGACTAACGGAGCCGTGGAAGCTGCTAATAAGACACTCGAACGGATCATCTAGAAAATGGCCACCCGTGGTCGTGATTGGCCTGAGAAGCTGCACCTAGCACTTTGGGGCTACCGAACATCTATCAGAACAGCTACGGAAGAAACTCCCTTTGCCCTAAACTACGGGATGGAAGCAGTGTTACCAGTGGAGTTGGAAATCCCGTCACTAAGGGTCCTCCTGGAAAACAGTGTCAACGAAGTAGAATGGCTACGTAGCCGGCATGATGAGTTGGCTCTGCTCGATGAGAGAAGGCTCAAGGCCATGGAGCACACCCGAGCCTACCAGAGGCGAATGGCCAGAGCATTTGACAAAAAAGTCAAGGCCAGGGACATCAAGGAGGGTGACTTAGTGTTGAAAGTGAAGCCTCCTACCAGAGACAACCCCCTGGGAAAATGGGAACCCGTTTGGATCGGCCCGTATGTGGTGCAGAAGATACTATCGGGAGGAGCCATAAAGCTTGCAGACCTGGACGGCAATCCCTTTGTCCACCCAGTCAACGGTGATAAGCTCCGAAGGTACTATGTCTAAAAAAAATAATATATATAAAAAAAAGAGAAATAAAAAAAAAAGAAGAAAAAAATCTTAGTGCAAAAAGAGTAATACCCAGCTAGGCTGAAAAATCCAAAAAGGGCGGTCTAGGCAAAAAAACAGGGTTGCACATAAAAAAAAAAAAGAAGAAAAAATCTTAGTGCAAAAAAAGTAATACCCAGCTAGGCTGAAAAACCCAAAAAGGGCGGTCTAGGCAAAAAACAGGGTTGCACATAAAAAAAAAGAGAAAAAAAAAAGGCCAAAAGACCTAATCCTGAGAGTTCACCAGAATGAACTACGAAGACTTGAGCCCCTTAGTCTTTCTTGTAAAAGGGGAACGTAGGCAGCCATATATGGTTCGGTCTAAACAATAAAAAGGGCGATCAAGTTTCCATGAAATGCATCCTAAACAATAAATAATAAAGGGCATTTAAGTTTTCATAAAACGGGTCCTGAGCAATATATAAGACATCTGAAATTTCCATGAAATTGTGTCTTGATTAATTTCTAAGATAATATCTCTTGTTCATTACAAGTTAAAAACTTCTTGATGAGTTCAAGCACGGTCTACTCTTGACTCTGCTAACCTGCTACAAAGATCTAAAATACAATAAAAGGCCTAATAAACTACTGTGTTTGCAAAATGGCAATAAGGGAATCCTACGAAAGATCTGTCAGCTGTCATTCACTGAGTCTTCTTTGGTCTTCTTCCCTTTACCTCGACCCCGTCAAGTTTTCTTTCTCTTCTTCTCTATGATGTCGGTCTCCCTCATCCCGATCTCCGGTATCCTCACTGGAGCCTCCATCAAACCTGTGTCAATAAGTGCCCTCTCAATACGGGCACGAGTCCGCACTTCCTCCCTCTGAGCCTCAGTCAAGGGAGCGACTTCAGATAGTCTCTTGTATCGAGCCTCCATATCTCTGATAAGGTCACCTGACTGGTTATGGCGACTCGCCTTAGCTTCAGTCTCCCTCAGAGTCCTACTCGAGTCGCAGTCAGCCCCCAATAAAGCCTGACGTCTCTCTCCCAAAATGACCTGAGTCGCCCCCATCTCCCTCTCATACCAGTCCAAGTATGCCGTGGTCAAGATGGTACTCTTCCTGCTTTTGAGAATGGCCCTGGGTGGAAAAACAGTATATGTCCAAGCCCTCAAGAAGAATGAGAAGCTGGCTGGATCCCTCATGTCTAAGGACACCACCTCCATGGTACGGATGTCCTCCCAATCGCCCAACGGCTCCTGTAAGGCCGCGAACTGCCTGGATACCAAGCAGGGTATGTAGAAGGATGACCAATAAAACCCTGGAACCCTCACCACATAGGACTCCTCAAATGTCCTCCTGGTCTGCAACCTCCAGTGAGGTACCCACCAGCGAATATCCGAAGTGGATAACCTAGCCATCATTAGCTCCCAGTCACCCTGGTCCTGTTGCCTAGGCAAACCCCTCCGAGAAATCACCCAAGGGCACTGAGTCGGCAAAGCCCCTGGCAAAGCCCCAAGCCTCTCCTGCAGCCATAAAGTCAACACGGCTGGACTCCCGTACCTCATGAAACGGTCTCCTCTAGCCATCCTGTCAATGCCGTGCAGGGTCTCACCCAAAACCAATGGGACAATGTCTTTCCCAGCCCTGCAATCCCTGACCATGTCCAAAAGGCCACCATGATAGATCCCCACGGACTCAGCAGTGAACAGAGACGAGAATATGCAGAGGATAAAGGCATCCATAGCCACCGTGGTCATAGCCATATCCGGAGACCCAAACCTGCCCGGGATATCAGAAAGGTCAATCCTGTCCGGAGCTATCATCATCCCCTCGGCCTCTCCCAGAGATATGTGCAGAAAAGATGCAAGCTTTGCCGCCACCGGCACACCTTCGGTCAGAGTAATTGATATAGCCTCAATTTCTGGACCCCCAATCAAGGCTCGGAAGTCTTCATAGGTCGGGACAATCTCATTGTAAGAAAAGCAGTAAACGTGTCTCCGGACATCCCAAAACCTTGTTGCTGCCCTCAAAAGGTCCCAATCGGGCGGGAGATCCTTCAAATGCCATAAAGATTTGATCTTGAAGGTAGTATCAAACAGCCCCTTGTGAGATTGAAAGTTATATCTCACCCAAGATTGAAGATCGGACAGAAAACGGTCTCTTTTCCCCTTTTGCAATCTAACGGGTTTCTCCATGGCAAGATGATCAAAGTTGATGTCTTTAGGTCAAAAATGTGCTCTGGGAACAGTTGGGACAAGTCTAGGTTGAAAATGAAATGAAATGGCCAAGCCTTGATTTTATTCTAAAAAAGACCAGTCCAGACAGAACTGTAAGCCGCACGGCCTCTTTTGCTCACAAGACCAGTCCGCACGGCTTCATTTGCCTGATGTGGAAAACAATCTGCAGCAACCAAAGTTGCTGCCCAAGAGGAGTTCTCACCCCACTTTCTCAATGAAACCTGTCCCAAAACATGTCCAAAGACCATCCAAGCAGTTATATACCATTACAAAATCATTTTGGCCCCGTTTCAGCCTCAATTCCAAGCAAAAAACTGTCCCGAGGCTCAAGTAATATTCAAATTCATAAAGCATAAACTTAAAAAGCAAATAAAACAGTAATACATTGTTTTCACCCCATCGGCGTCCAAATAAAGCAAAAAATAAACAAAATGTGCATAAAACTGTTCATTGTTTGTTTTCTTCCTCCTAGATCAACCCTAAGGACCTCCTAGGCCTCCGATCCCTCCTCGTCGCTACTCAGCTCATAGAGGCTCATCTCCCTCATCAAAACCTCGCTGTCGCTCACATCAGAAAGATGGACATTCTCATGCTCATATTCAGCCAGATGCTCCAGGATGCCGGCATTGTGTCCCTGTCCCCGAGGCAGGGCACTAGAAGAGTACTCTGAAGCTGATGAGGTGGATGCCGTGCTCCCTACGTCCCTCCTTTTGCACACGGGCTCCTGCACATTCGCTGCAGCCTTTGAAGCGCAAGCCAGCTTCTTCACGAGGGACCGGCATACATCTTTCCAGCCCCTATTCTGCCTGACTAAGCCATCATAAGTCCGAGCTGGAACCTAAGAAAAAATAGAAGAAAAATCTCGAAATTGCAAAAAAGCAAAAGAAATATGAAAAAGGGAAAAGACCCTAAAGTGTACTCACAGTGCTGTCAGGCGGCAGAGTATACTGGGGCTCCCTCGTGTCGGGGACAGGTATCCTGAACCTCCTCGGTACCCCGTTGACCACATAAGAAAGGTGAGCAGGAGGCATCGGCGGGTCAGTAGGCTCGGCCTCCCCATATCCCTGAGTGACAGCCAGCTTCACTAGCTTCTGTGGCGTCCTCAACCGCTGCTCCACAATGGTAGCATATGGGGTAGCCAGATCAAAATTCTCCTCAGCTGCCACGCCTGCCTGATACCTCGTTATGTCATCTGCCGACCAATCCCTGGGCTGCAGCATTCGTGCTGGAGGATCGTGAGGAGTAATGGCATCCAACGGAGGGACATGGCCATGCTGCCTAAAAAAGCGATCCCCCAGATAGATGATATCGCAAGTAAGCCCGGTCAACCACCGCCTCTGTCTAGTCGCCTCCACGGCATCCCCTAGCAGAATCTCCGGGTACCTCCCCCAAGGATAAAAGTCCACTCCATCGTGCCCATCCATGTTGATGATTGGTCTCACCATCTTGTAGTCAAAGGTGATCCGGGTCTTCCCGGTGAATTTTTCCCTAACATCTCCCCTCCAGCGGATCATAGCGGGAAAGATGGTAGAGTCACTCTGCTGGTTCCACGGAAAGAACTTGATCACCTCGCAAAACCAGACCTGCATGTTCAAAACATAAAAGGGTCATTTTCTCTCATAAAAGTCTCAAAGACAGAAAAGAAAAGAGAAAGGAAAGAAGGTGAGAATACCTTAAGAGCAAAGGAGAAGCAATCCATCGAGGCAGCCTTATTTCGGCTATACATGTCCATGGAGAAGAAAAGCTCCGCCAATTCGGCCTCGCCCCAAGCGACCGTCCCAATCCCATCCACATCCTCCAAGGAGTCAAGAAGGCAAACCAAATCCAAAGTCCCAGAGTTGGCAAAGATGGTGACTTACAGCATCAACCACAGAAAAGCTCTCGCAAGGTTGTGGGCCGTCACCTCATTAGCAGCAAATCCCTGCATGCAATTCTGGACTGCCACCTCGACATTCCTCGTCTCCATCCCCAGCCCCTTAGGCTGGAGGTCAAACCCAACCAGAGCCCTAAACTCCTCCGCCGTGATATGGTCCCTCCAGGTCACAGGCCTCCCGGTGAACTGTAAGCCAGTGATGGCAGTAAAATCTGCAGGCGTCACTGTCAGCTCCCCCCAGCTAAGGTGAAAGCTGTGGGTGGTGTCCCACCAGAACTTTGAAAGGGCCTGGATCAAGCCCTTGCTCTTCGAGGTCACATGAATGCCTCTGCCGATAGCCTCAATGAACAAATCAAGGCCGGTAGCCCTCACTAGCTGCTTGGGATTCACCCCATCCTTCTCAAAATCAGGCATCCTCTCCCATAGCCTCACTGCAATCTCGAAAGGTCCCCTAGATTTGTTCTCCTGTAGGAGAACGCAACAAAAAATGCGTCAGTCCTTCATCTCATTTCAAAAGCATGCATATATTCAAAAGTGCACATATTTTCAAGAGAAAATCATTCATAAAAAATTTCTAGCATCCTTTGCATAGATAGCGTGTTTTTCATCACTTGAAACACATCGTGTCAAGCACATTGCTCTCCTAAGCACAAAATTCTGATTTTCAAAATTATTTGCTCATAAGCATTAAATTTTTCAAAATATGGCATGCATGAATCCTTTTCATCGTCCAAAATCCCGTTTCCTCATCCATAATCAAGAATTGACCTAGTTTTAGCACATGCGAGGACTCCGTCACATTTTAGACAAATATTTTTCTTACTTTATTTTTGAAAAAAGATGGGTCATTCTCATTATTTTTCAAGTAAATTGAACATGCATGTTCGTTCATCTTCTTAGCCTCATAGGTTAATCATCAAGATTTCAAAATCATCATAAAAAATCCTAGGAAAATTCGAGAAATTCCTAAAACTCGGGTCAAGCCCTTGAATCAATCAAAATCGACGGAATCAAGCAAATCAAGGATGCTTACCCCAACCGATTGAGGTTTCACGGATTTGTGCTCCCTCTTGCCCGGATAAAACTCGGAAGGAGGCGTATTGAAATCGTACTTCCTCTCCGTTCGAACAAGCTCTCACCTCCTCCTTCGAGCGGCCTCGGAGATGTTCCTCCTTGCTTGCCTTGGCATCGGATTCCCCTCCGGATCCATTCTAAATCAGTAGAAGCAAAGGGATGGAAAGATTTTCGAAAATTCTTCCTCTCTTCTCTCTCTCTCTCTCGGCAGCAGAGGGCGGCAATGATGCCCAATGCCCGTTCAAATCTGATTTTAAATAATCTGGAATAATCAGACTTTTGGCCGTGCGGCCTCTTTTGCCCCCGTCTCATGCCGGGCGGCTTCTTTTGCCCTGAGCAGAAATTATAGCTTTGCCCCTGGACTTTCCATTTAGGCATATAATTCATGTTATCCTTTAACTAGGAAAACGTCGTTTCCCGAAAGATATCCGTTATCTCCTAAGCAAATAGACTTTCCTCCCTAGTCGCCTCCGTTACTTCCGTTATAACAGAATGACGCTAGGTGACAACCTCCGAATTGTCGAAATCCAAACTTTAGCTACCTCTATCACAGATTGAGAAGTACGCTCAAGTTCTCCAAACTTAAGCTACCTCTATCACAGATTGAGAAGTACGCTCAAGTTCTCCAAACTTAAGCTACCTCTATCACAGATTGAGAAGTACGCTCAAGTTCTCCAAACTTAAGCTACCTCTATCACCGATTGAGAAGTACGCTCAAGTTCTCCAAACTTTAGCTACCTCTATCACAGATTGAGAAGTACGCTCAAGTTCTTCAAACTTTAGCTACCTCTATCACAGATTGAGAAGTACGCTCAAGTTCTCCAAACTTTAGCTACCTCTATCACAGATTGAGAAGTACGCTCAAGTTTTCCAAACTTAAGCTACCTCTATCACGGATAGTGAAGTACGCTCAAGTTTTCCAAACTTCAGCTACCTCTATCTCCTCGATAGTGACGTAAGCTCTAGTTTCCTCAGGTGACAACCTCCATTAATTGTCAAATCAGGTGACAACCTCCATTAATTGTCGACCAGGTGACTCCTCCATGAATTGTCAAAACCTCAAGGATCCTAGACATCGTTCCTAACTATCTAGTGATGCTTGAACTACGATCAAGGCTTGATTCCTCCGGGATACGTAGGTAGCCTTTCATAAAAGGTCCAGCCATCCGACCACTTTGGTCACCCTGTTCCTTCATCGCTCCTCAGTGGTGAAGTAGCTCCTCATAGAGGTCCAGATATCCGACCACATCGGTCACTTCTAGCATATCCCCAGTAGGATCAGTCGCTTGACCTCCTAGGTCACTTTCTCTTTCCCCAGCAAGAGACCGGTTTTCTCTTCGCCTTTCCTCAGCGGATCTTATTCTGAACTATGGCCTGGCTTGATTCCTCCGGGATACGTAGGTAGCCTACTTTAGGTTCAGCCAATTCGTCACATGTGACACCCCTTTCCCCAGTGAATTCCTAACTACGATTATGGCTTGATTCCCACTCGGGATACGTAGGTAGCCTTCCAAAGGTTCAGCCACTCAACCACTTTGGTCACCCAGTCCGTCTTGGCATTCGCCAGATCGGATCCTTTTCTATCGACAACCCCACTCGCCCTGCAAGTGACGTTTCCGAGGGGCTTCTGTAAGTACCCAAATCTGGCTCATGCCTTCCGGATAAGTTTTCCGGCAATTCCCCGGACTTTCCTAAAGTTCAAGAGCAATTCCGGAACTGTTTCGAACCTTCCGAGGTGTGAAGGGACTACTTCAAATTAAAAAAGCACGTTTTTATTAATATGGAAATCCTTCTAGAAAGGCCACCTTGCATGATTCTAGAAAAATGCTGAGTCATACAGGATAATGCCGCACGGCTGCATTAGGAGGGAACTCCTGGCCGCACAGCTTCTTTGGCGATTTCCAGACTGCCTATAAATAGAGGCCTCCTCTATCCATTTTGATATAACAATTTCTAGCACCAAAGCTCTACCAAAATATCCCTACAAAAATCAGGAAGCTGAGAGTGCCAAGAAGCCACCTCCCTCCTCCTTGAAACCTCCAAAAGTTGGTCCTTCCACTAGGCAAACTCCAAAGAAGAAGAGGTCACCACCATTGGTAACCTCTCACCCCCTTATCTTGCATTATACTTGTATATATGATTCTTGCTCCTTGCATTTACATATTGCTATCTATATTGCTTGGTATTTAATATATTGTTGCTAAAGATCATATCTTTGAACATATAGATCATATTCCCCATCCCTTTGCATCCTTTGCATTAACATAAGCATCTTTTGCTCATAAAAATGTAGTCTTTGCATTAAAGGTGCATCCTTTGCACCTAAAAATCTCTTTTTTACAATAAAAATGCATCCTTTGCATATAAAAATTATGTCTTTACATTAAAGGTGCATCTTTTGCACCTAAAACCCATTTTCATACATAAAGATGCATCCTTTATTAAAAATCATGTCTTTACACCAAAATAGCATCCTTTGCTTTTCAAAATGTAGTCTTTATGCATCCTTTGCATATAAAACACTATTTTTCCACATAAAAATGCATCCTTTGCATTAAAAACCATTTCTTTACATAAAAAGCATCCTTTGCAAACGAAAGAGCATCCTTTGCACCCAAAAATGTCATCTTTTCATTAAAAATGTCATTTTTAACATGCATTCCCCTAGTCCCCAATTGGTACTTGATGCAACCTTCGGAACGGACCGGTGTAAAGATCCTATCTTTACATCGTTTCTTCCATTAAAAGGTGTCACAATCTCTTTAGAAAGGGATAGACTTTGAACCCTATATCTCCGATTATCACTTGAGACGAGCATGATAGCCCCTATATAAGCTCAATCGTCTCAAGATGTTGGATTGATGGGCTAAGGTCACTCCTTTCTAAAGAATCCCATTTTGGACTATAAAAGAGAGTCCTTCTCTCGATCACGCAAGACCCAAGGTCAAATATCGATGATCACAAGTCCAACTAAATGGTTTATACGTCCGGAAGTCCCCCCCCCCCCTCTTTTCAACACATGCACACAGGAAAGCACACAAGCAAGCACGAAAAATGGAATCTAGGGATACTTGCTGCGGCAAGGCACCTTGGGTGAACGACGATCCGTTCTTCCCAAGGGGTAACTTAACCTCCGAACCCTAAATCCTTTTTTTCAAAGTTTTGAGGAAATCAAAATGGCATGGCGACTCCGTTTTTCAAATTAAACCGAATGTTTTCAAACTCGAGTCAATCCAAACTAAAAACACAAAAAATAGAATTTGGGCACACATTCACAATACTCCTCCTCTAAATCCCATTCAGTATGCTTCCCGACCTGATATTCCTTGATCATTTCAATCCTTGCTTCAAAAACAGGCTTCGCAGCCTCTGCCATTAGCTCGTTTCGGAGGGATTCCATCTCTTTGTTGTGCCTTTTACTTGCCTCGGCCATCCTAACCACCCATTCATCATCCTTCGCCTCAATCTCCTCATTTTTCTTATTCAGCATGTCTAGAGCAACCCTGAGGTTTTCTTCAGCTTCCTTCTTGGCTTTGAATGAGGAATCAACCTTATCCTTCCATAATTTGACCTCACTGGCCAGCAAGCCCGTGGCAGCAACAATATGTAACCAGGAAGATAGTCAGAAACAAAAAGTGAAAGCAGGAAATAACCTTCACAAATACAAATGTTACCTTCTTCTCCAGTTCATCCTCACTTGGTACCGTGATCTCCACATCAACCACATCCTGTGTTTTCCTCCTCTTGACCACCACTTTGTTTCCAACCTCTAGTTTTGGTGTTGGGGGCAGGTTTCTTCCTTCCACCTTTCCCTTACCCTTGAACATGGCCACCAACTCACTCGTATCAAAACCAGATTGTGAACGGGTTACTAAAAAGAAAAGCAAGGATGGCAGTACAATCTGAATTATGAAAGGTAAAAACCAACCGGGAAAGAGATGGCTTACCAGAAGACATCATGTGGCTGCACTCTTCAGGCTGCTCAATAGCCAACTTCTCAACACTTAGCACGGCAGACGATGAGACAAACTTTCGAAGAGCTTCAGGTAGAGCTCTAACCTGCTTAACAATCTCCAGAGAATCAGACAGATCGGGGAATAACTTTGTCAACTTAGGAACTGCAAAAAGACAAAAGAAAATCAGTAACAAAGGTGATGTATTTAAAACAAACAAGAAACCAAGGAAACAAGGCTACCTTCCTTCCTCCAATCAGACACAATTTTGTCACCACCCTCCAGGCTGCTCTTCTTTACATAGAAGAACCTGTTCTTCCAACCCTATCCTTGTTTAAAGATTCAGCCAACAAACCTTGTGTCCTAGACTTAACCCTAAATCCATACCTAGATGACCCATGAGACCTTATATCATAGCAACAAGCCAATTCCTCCATACCAACCCGCAAACTAGTTAAAGCAATCAAACTATCCAACATTTCTAAAATCCTCCAACCTACCGGCATCAGTTGAGCGTAAGCAAGCTCTGTGACTTCGAAAAAACGTGTGATTAAAGGGGAAAAGGGAAATTTTAGGCCTATTGCAAAGGGATACTCGAGGAAACACACCCAATCGGGAGAAACACAGTCGGACACTAAACTAGGGTTAGGTTTCATGAAGACGATACGATTCGGAAAAAATTTCTCCAAAGTTTGTATGTCAGACAGAGTGAGTTCACAATGTTCTTCATAGGGCTTGTCAAGCAAACCCATAGAAGAGAAACCCTCAGGCAGATCAGCATTTAGGTTCTCCATTTTGTAAAGAAGGAAAAGGAGGAATAGAAAGGGAAAGAGAACCGTACCTGATGAAGAAACCTCCCTTCGTAGCAATGAGAGTAACCAAGTGTAGCATCATGGATATTAAGGGGCTTCTAGACACCTCGAAAACCATAGGCCCCATTATGACCCCAACGCATAGGGCCACGTAAATTGCCAAGCGTCGCTTCCCGGTCCAACTGAAGAGACGAGGTGGATGCCAGCAGTTATTGAATTTTCAAAATCCAAAAAACTTCATTTTTCCCTTTTTAAAAATCCAGGGGCGATTGTTGAGGCTGGAAAAATCACCATCTTGCCCGGACATCTTGACTTATCAACTTGACTGAACAACCTGACCATAATCACCGAATTATAAGGCAGTTACAAGACCTATTCACTAGGAGGAAAATTCGGCCGTTTCAAGCTATACCCAAGGCCAATTGTAACCGAAAAGTGAAGACTCCATCAAAGATATCCGGAAGAGTAGGAAATATCTTGATTTTTCGTATATAAATAACACATGTAACAACACACACACACACCATATTTTAGGATCATATATGCTCAATGTATACTACCTATACTCGACTTCTATCACCATCTTAATAATATTCCACCTTTTCGAGGTTTTATGCCGGTGAACAAGTTGTTCAAGAGCTTTCCTCGTTAAACCTCCATGTTCACACCTTGACTCTATATCATCATATTCCATTGTACCCACTTCCTTTTAGGAGCTTGAAAATGCTTAATTTTGACCGAAAAAATTTACGACATCAAAAATATATCGGGGATGCTGACGTGCCACTTTCACGTTATCGACACATCAACGCCACGTCTATGGCACATCACACATTACTGTGATTTTGATGAGGTCGCGCTAACGTGGCAGTGCCACGTCATTATCTCCCGTTAAATTTTTGACAATGTAAGTTAAAAAGAAAGTTCATTGCATTATTTGATAATAAATAAATGAAAAAGTACGTTACTCTTATATTTCACTAACGAGTATGTTGTGTTATAGGCAAAAAAATGTGAATATACGTTGCATATACAGGTCGATTGGCCCCATTATACTTGAATATGTAAAATTTAAATATTTACAGTTTTAGTTTTACTGTATAGTCTCTAAATTTATTAGAGTTTAAATTTGTGATAATTTTAAAATACAGACTAAGAAAATTTTTGAGATTGAATGAAAAAAAAGAGAGACTAACACTGAGCATCATGATGATAGATCTCTTTAAATTGTTTTTTTTTTCATATATTCACATTCTCATAGTAAATGTTTTCATAATATTTTTTTTATTGAAAACTTGATGAAAATTAATGCAAGTGCTCATAAAAAAAGTTTTTTTTAAAAAAAAATTTAAATGAGTTGCTCTTTTGTAAAAAGTTTTTCAACTAGCCCCACAATAAAAAAAAGACTCTAAAGATAGAGAGATTTTAGCATAAAAATAAAGACCTTTAAAAAATATCTCTCATTGGAGATATGGTTGATAGGGGCTGGGCTCGTGAAATTTCGAATTCTAGTGAGCTTGAGGTGTAACTCGACTTGAGCTTGTACATATTTTTCATGCTTGTTTTGTTATCGAGCTGGGTCGTGTTTGTCTTGTTTGTTCAACGAAATTTGATCGAGCTCGACTCGTTTATCTCGTTAAATACTCGTATGTTTTTATGCTCTGGAATAACTCAAGCTCGAGTTCGTCTCGATAAGCTTGTTAACACTTGAATTTTTGTTTTAACTCAGAGTGTGGCTCGATAAGCTCGTTGACACTTAATCTTTTGTTCGAACTCGGCTTTTTAAGCTTGTTGACACTTGAATTTAAGTAAGCTTTTTTAGGACAAAAAATCTAAACTCAAGCTCGGCTAGTTAAACACGAGTTCGATATTGAATCGTGCTGCTCGCAAACAACTCTAAACACTATTTGATTTTTGTTCGAACAATCAATTTTTTTTACATAAGAGCAACCACAATAGGGCGGTAAACGAGTCGAGACGAGTCGAGCTTTGGATTTTGGAGCTTGAGCTCGTTTATAAATTATCGAGCTCGAGAAAAATTGAGCTCGAGCTTTTTTCAAACTTGATAATTTATAAATGAGCTCAAGAGTTCAAACTCCAAAACTCAACTTGTTTACATCCCTTTTGTAGATGCTCTAAAGTTAAACAAAAAACCAACAAAATTTGTTCCAGCAATTCACAAACATTGTTGTTAAATTGATTTGATATTGTGTTCGTAAATCTAAATCTACAATTCATTAAATAAGTATTCTAATGAGATCACAATGCATGATTATAGCACAGGAAATCATTTAGAAGATTTACACTAGCCATAACATATATTATGATTGTAACAGCCTGTCTTTTAGCCTATAATTTAGGATCTTAATTTGTGTTACACTTGTATATAACCACTGTTGTTTGTTCAATACAATTACACTAAAATTTATTCTCACAATTCTTTATGGTATCAGAGCACGCTTCCTAGCTGCTGAACTATTATTCGTCCACCATGTCAAGTGAATCTGCAAGCCAAGAAAAGGAGACTTTGGCATTTGTTGCGAATATGCAAAGTATCGCAATTGATACCAAATCTCCATTCTACTTGCAACCTTCAGATCACCCAGGCTTAGTGTTAGTCACACAAATACTGAGCGAATCTGGTGAGACCTACTTTACCTAGAGGAGCAGTTTCTTGAATGTCCTTCAATCCAAAAACGACTTCGTGGATGGAGCGATTAAAAAACCCAACGTCAATTCCGGGAACTTCCAGCCATGGATCCACTGCAATGCCATTGTCAAATCATGGCTTTTCAATGTCGTTTATAAGGAGTTGCAGGCTGCTGCCACCCAATCTGAAACAACAACGGAGATTTGGTGTGACTTTGAAGAGAGATTCACCCAAGGCATCGCACCCAGGTTTTATGAGTTGAGACTAACCATTGTGCTATTGCAGCAAGAGAAATCAGCAACTTAGACATACTATGGCAGGATGAAAAGTGTGTGGAGCAAGTTGCAGAATCTCAGACCTACCCCTACTTGCACCTACGGAGCTGGACACAAGATGGAGGAGATGCGGGAAGAAGAAAAGGTGTTTGATTTATTGATGGGCTTGGATGATGCATATGCCACAGCTTGATCTCAGATCTTGAGCATTGAACCATTACCAAGCCTTGGTAGAGCATACGCCTTGGTAGCCCAAGATGAAAAACAACGAAGTGTAGCAGCTGCTCGAGTGCCCATTGTTGAAGCCACCACATTATTAGCTAGATCAACGACTTCATCTGGACAACGAGGAGAAAGAACAGATCAAAAAGGAGGTCGACCTCATTGCACTCATTGTAATCGGAATAACCATTCCAGAGAAACTTGTTTTGAATTGATTGGTTATCCACCGGGATGGAGAAACCAACAGTCAAAGGGTGGTGATCAGCAGCAGCGGACAAGAAAAGGTCAAAGAAATTTTTCCCCAATGGCTGCTACTATTGACACAACAAATCATGGTAGTTCTTCCTTAAATTTGCAGCTTCCAGGCATTACACCAGCGCAGTTACAACAGTTCATGGAGTTGTTAGGACGCCAATCCTCAGATGGACCAGCAGTTAACATGGCAACACACAATTCTTCTGGTAAGGCAGATGCATGGATTATTTGACACCGGAGCCACAAGCCATATAATACACACAATCAAGTCTATGAATCATATTCAACTGAATCCGACAATATCTCCTATCCAGATTCCAAATGGGGATCGTACACCCGTTAAAGCGCTGGGTCAAGTCACTATAGGCCAAAATTTGAAGCTTGACCAAGTTTTGGGCATTCTTAAATTTTGTTTCAATCTTCTTTCAGTGAGCAAGTTGACAACAGATCTCAATTGTGTTCTAATTTTTGGATCTGATTTTTGTGTCATACAGGACTTACACTCGAGGAAGCCAATTGGAGTGGGTAAAATGATGAATAGTCTTTATTACTTGGAGCCAACAGAGGAAGGCAAGGTGTTTTAGAAAATGAACATGGCACAACAGACATATGGCACCAACGTTTGGGACACCTACCACCGAGCCGAGTTTCATTGATTTCGAGTATATCTCCTTCAACTCACTTTTCCAAGGATATTTTCTGTGATGCAACTAGATTACCGTTTCCTGTTCACATTAATAAAACGTTGCATAATTTCGATTTGATCCATTGTGATATTTGGGGTGCATATCGTACTCAATCTCATTCGGGCTCGCATTATTTCCTCACGATAGTTGATGATCACAGCCGAGCCACATGGGTATTTCTAATGAAAATAAATCTAAAACTAAAAATACCTCCTCTTATTTTTTAATTGGTTACTTACACAATGTCAGACCAAAATCAAAGTTTTTCGCACTGACAATGGCCTTGAGTTTAATCATTTGGATTTACTTAGCCATTACTTTGAACATGGAATGGATAGGCAAACCAGTTGTACTGATATGCCACAATAGAATGGGGTGGTATAGCGAAAACATAGACACTTGTTAGAAGTTGCTCGTGCCTTGAGATTTCAGGCTAATCTACCGGTAAAATTTTGGGGTGAGTGTGTACTAAATGCAGCCTATTTAATCAATCATATGCCTCTGTGCGTACTTCAAAATAAGACACCGTATGAAATTTTGTTCAACAAGTCACCTGATTATGGTCATTTAAGGGTTTTTGGTTGCCTTTGTTATGGCCATTTCAACAAGCATCGTGATAAATTTTCCCCTCGTAGCAAGCTGGGTATATTCGTTGGTTATCCATATGGGCAAAAGGGATATAAAATTTTTGATCTGGACAGTCGGGTTATTTATACATCTCGTGATGTCAAATTTTTTGAGCATATTTTCCCATTTGCTAACAGTAATGGAGGAGTTAGTCAATCACAAGTTTGGTCCCAGGCTTTTGAGCTACAAAATCAAGATAGTCCAGTACCTATCTATCATTCGTTCTCTCATTTTGACAAACCATCTGAGCCCTCCCACACTGATGTTGTCACTGACTCAACTACTATAAATCAGTCAGGGAATGATCAAGTCCAGCCCAATATTCCACCCTCTAGCAATGCATTTGATGCTCAACCATGTGATGAGTCTTCTTCTTTTGAGCCACGACTTGCAGAAGAAAATCCAACAGAAACTGAGCATGTAAGATCGGATTATGAGTTAACTGTTGATCATTCTACTTCATCAATGGCTACTCATCAGCATCTCGCACGGATTCGACATGTGCCTAAGAAATTATCTGGCTACAACTACACCTTGCCTCCCTCCTTGCATCCAATCTCTGACTCATTGCATTCACCTGCTCATTTGGCCAACTCGACGGTACATCCTATATCCCACAATCTTTCATATTCAAAATTTTCTAGAACTCACAATATTTTTCTAGCGTCCATCTCCTCTGTTGATGAGCCTAAATCATTTTCACAGGCCATACAACATGCTCATTGGCGGGATGCCATGACCAAAGAGATCTCAGCCTTAGAGGAGAATCAAACTTGGACTCTTACTACGCTACCTCCTGGCAAGCGAGCTATTGATTCCAAGTGGGTCTATAAAGTGAAGTTTAATCCAGATGGTACTGTGGAACGGTATAAGGCTCGTCTTGTAGCAAAGGGGTACACACAAATTGAAGCCATTGATTTTCATGAGACGTTTGCACCAGTTGCTAAACTTGTAACAGTACGGTGTCTCCTTGCTGTTGCTTTGGTTCGTAATTGGGAACTTCATCAGTTAGATGTGAACAATGCCTTCCTTCATGGTGATCTTAACGAAGAAGTTTACATGCGAATTCCTCAAGGATTTGCCAAAAAGGGGGAACAACGTGTTTGTCGCTTGCAAAAGTCACTTTATGGCCTTCGACAAGCCTCTCGAAATTGGTACCAGAAGTTTACTCAATCTCTTCTGGAAGTTGGTTTTCAACAGTCCAGTTTAGATCATTCTCTTTTCACCTTCTATCGCGCTTATTCATTTGTGGTTGTCCTTATTTATGTAGACGACATAATAATCACAGGAACAGATACACACAAAATTTCATGGCTCAAGGAGTACTTAGATGACAGATTCCACATCAAAGATCTTTGGAAACTGAAGTATTTCTTGGGACTTGAAGTTGCACGTTCTTCAAAAGAGGTCGCCATAAACCAACGCAAGTATACTCTCGACATTTTAGCTGAATGTGGCTTGACTGGTTGTAAGCCATCTTCCACTTCCATGGATTCCAACCATCAGCTTAGTCTCACATCTGGGGAACTTTGTGAGGATCCAAGTCAATATCGGCGCCTGGTTGGCCGTCTTCTTTATCTTACAATCACTCGTCCCGACATCAGTTATGTGGTACATATTTTGAGCCAATATATGCATACACCTCATAAGCCTCATTATGAAGCCGCTTTGCGAATTCTCCGATATCTTAAAGGTACTCCATGACAAGGTATTTTATTTCCCTCTGATAGTTCGTTTCTTTTGAAAGGTTACTGCGATGCTGATTGGGCTGGTTACCTAGATACACGTCGTTCCACCACGGGCTTCATCATCTTTCTTGGGACTTCCCCCATCTCTTGGAGATCGAAGAAAAAGTCTGTTGTCTCCCGCTCTACTGCTGAAAGTGAGTACCGCGCTATGGCTACTAGTGCAAGTGAACTTGTTTGGCTCATTCGGTTACTAGCTGACCTTGGCGTTTCACAATCTTCTTCGGTTCCTTAGATTCGTGATAACCAAGTCGCTCTTCATATTGCAGCTAACCCAGTATTTCACGAGCGCACAAAACATATTAAAATTGATTGTCACTTTATCCGCCAACATGTTCAATCTGGACTGCTGATAGCTCAACCCGTGTCTTCAAAGCAACAACTTGCTGATGTTTTCACCAAAGCACTTGGCCGCGATCGCTTTTCCACTCTTCTGGGCAAGTTGGGCATTACGAACCTTCATGCTCCAACTTGAGGGGGAGTAATGAGATCACAGTGTATGATTATAGCACAGGAAATCATTTAGAAGATTTACACTAGCCATAACATATATTATGATTGTAACAGCCTGCCTTTTAGCCTATAATTTAGGATCTTAATTTGTATTACACTTGTATATAACCATTGTTGTTTGATCAATACAAATACACTAAAAGTTATTCTCACAATTCTTTATATTCAATCAATAAAATATACTACTCCCTCCGTCCCACCTCAATTGGTCCATTGAGGTGGGACACGGTTTTTAAGAAAAATTATTAAAGTGGGTAGAAATTAGAGGAGAGAAAATGTAAAAGTTAAATGTGTGGTAGGGAATAGGAGAGAGAATGTAAAAGTTAAAAATATTTAATAGGAGAGAGAATGAGTGGGAGGAATAGTAAGTTAAAGTGGGTATAATGAATGATTTTTTTGTAAATATATGGAGATGATAAGGGTATAAATATATGGAAAACTTTCCATTTAAGGAATGGATCAATTGAGGTGGGACGTCCCAAAAAGGAAAGTGGATCAATTGAGGTGGAACGGAGGGAGTATTATTGATTAATTAACTAGCACTTTTTTTTTAAGAACGTACGATGACATTTTCGTAATTAATTGAAACTTTATTTAAAACATTAGGTGACATTTTTTAATTAACTAGCACTTTTTTAAAAAAAAAAAGTGATAGTGTTTTTCAATGTCACGAGTGTTAAAGAGTACTAATTGTAAGAACATGGATTAATGTAACATATAAATACTTAATAATATAATGATCAATATTATAATATATGGTATAAAGTATAGAACTCTAAATAATATGTAGAATTCCATAATATAAGTATACCATTAAATGATGGGCATAATGGTAATATCTTATATATCAATAGGTGTAGTCCCTAAATGAAGTGCCTCTTGGATTCCTATATAAAGGCCTATCCATCAAGCCTTTGAATCACTAGTTGTTTACATTCTCATTCAGTCAAAACTCTTCCTAAGTACTTGAAGATCTAAGAGAGTAAAGGGCATTCATCATTTAGAAGATCTACTCTTCCTAAATCAAAGACTATCTTCATATCTTCATCAAGAACAAGAACAAGAACAATGATGGAATCTCAAGGTATACGCTTCCGTCTTCGTCTTCTTCTTCTTCTTCTCTTCTTAATCTAGTTATGAGTCGGTTCATGGTCATTGGATCGTTTAATGTTCCAACAATTGGTATCAGAGCCTGCTCATATACTAGATTGAGTTTGAAATTCTTATAAAGCCTTATGCTTTAATTCTTGTATGATTTCGTTTTAGTTTTTGTTCTTGTTCTTAATACTCATCTTGTCTAAGAGTATTATATTCATAAAACTTCATTCTATTTCTGATTTTGGTTTACTCAAAGGCTTTCAATTCTTAATGTAAGATTATCCCATTTTTGAACATAGCCACCATCCTTGGATGCGTTGTGAGTTTGTTCATATGCATAGCCACGCATTTAAAAATGTGATGTGAGTATGAGGATCTACTTGCTTTGGTTGAATATTGATTCACCATTAAGTTAAGAATTGATAGTCTAATTGGGTGTTATGGCTCGTTGTCCTGGCAAAGGGCCCGGCGCCCTCCGAGGGCGCGGGCCTAGCCGACATGTAGACTGGTATCTGACCAAAAAGGGGGGTGCGGGGGGCGTAGCCCCCCGCGGTATGGTATGACTCTAAAAATCTGGAAAATCTGATATTCAAGGTATGCTCGGCCGAGCACCTCCCTTGACTCGGCCGAGCACACCATTTGTACCAGCACATCGTTTGAAAATTTTTGAAAAGGCGCCATCCAACGGTCATGGTGCTCGGCCGAGCACCCTAAGGACTCGGCCGAGCATGAGTGATCAGAAAGGGGTGTTTTCTGGAGTGTGTTGCTCGGCCGAGCACTTTCCTTGACTCGGCCGAGCACCACTTAATTTTGGCCAGATTTTCAAAATTTTCAATCTTTTGCTATTTTGATCAATTTTCATTCATTTTTTGAGTAAAATTCACATTAAATTGTGCCCTGAACTTTGATAATTTATTGATAAAATATGGTATCCGGACACCAGTCACGCTGATTGGCGGTTCTTAAAGTTGTCAAACTTTAAGAATGGACGGGTAGAACAAAAGGACTACTATCTTTTATTAATAAATTTCATTAATTACCTTAAAGCCTTAATTTTCCGATTAATTATATCCTTAACATTTTTGAACAAAATTAACATGCTTGTTTCCCAAAGGAGACCTTGTTGATTAAATTCAAACTTGTTAAAAGATGAATGTAAATATTGATATGTGATAACATGCTTGTTTCCCAAAGGAGACCTTGTTGTTGACTAAATATTTACATTCATGGGGTAATAATTGAACTAAACTTTTGGTCATTTTAAATACTGTGAACCATCCCAAAGGAAGGCGGGTGTTTAAAGTGAATTGTTTATATTCTTTATTACCGGGGAACAAGTACCTTAAACTTTAGGACACCTTTTATACTTGATCCGGCCCAAAGGAAGGCAAGTATTTAAAGTGTGTTGTTTAAGCTACTTGTTTACCCTAAGATAAATCAAATTGTGAGTCAATTCGCAATCCAAAGATTAGTCTTGATGTCATATTGATTATCTTTTATTTTGATGGAATTCATTTGATATAATTAATCATTATGTAGATTCTTATACATGTTTTGTTTCATTCTTTTGTTCTCTTCAATCGATTTGATCGCTTCTTCTGTTACTACCGCCTTAAACTCAATTCCTTTGCTAATCTGGGACAAACTTTAAAACTTGGAAAAACAAGATTATTATGGTCTTAGGCTGTTTGGACCTTGACCTCGCATTAAGAGAACAAGCTCCCGCCCCTCTAACCGATAAAAGCACCGCGGAAGACCGCTTGAGTTCGTAGAGGTGGAAGCGTTCTAATCGCGTCGCCCTAAGCATTATAAAGAATGCGATCCTGAGACATTTTTGAACAATGTCTCCGAGGATAATGGAGCTAAAGGCTTTTTGGATGCCCTAGAGGAACGCTTTGCAAAAAGCGATAAATCGGAAACAAGTGCTACCTTAAGGAAGCTTGTTTCCATGAGGTATAAGGGCACCGGAAGCATAAGGGAATATATAATGGAAATGTTTCATCTATCTTCTAAATTAAAGGCACTCAAGTTAGACCTTTCGGAAGACTTGCTTGTGCATTTGGCTTTAATTTCTCTTCCTCATCAATTCGGTCATTTTGAAACGACCTATAATCACAAAAGGACAAGTGGAATATCAATGAATTGATTTCACATGTGACAGAGGAAGAGGATAGATTGAAACAATCTAAACCCGAAAGTGCTCATTATGCATCTACCTCTTCTCGTGGGATAAAGAGAAAAGGTAAGGAGATTGCGGTTGCATCAAAGAAGCCTAAGGGATCTTCAAATGATCAAAAGGTGAAAAAGTGCTTCTTTTGCAAGGACCCCACTCACATGAAGCCCGATCGCTTCTAAGTATCGCCAATGGCGAATTAAGAAAGGTATGTCATTTAGCTTTGTTTGTACTGAAGCTAATTTAGTTTCAAATCCTTCGTATACATGGTGGTTAGACTCCGGTGCAACTACTCACATAAGTTCATGTATGCAGGGTTGCCTGAACTACCGAACGCCTAATGAAGGTGAAAGATTCATCTACATGGGAGCTGGAAAGCCGGTAGAGGTGGAAGGCATAGGGACTTATAGATTATCCTTGAGTACTGGATACTTTTTGGTTTTGAACAATGTATTTATTATTCCATCATTTAGACGGAATTTAATTTCCGTCACTACATTAGATCGGGAAGGTTATTCCTGTATTTTCGGCAATAATAAATGCAATTTATATTTTGATTCAAAGCTTTTTGGTACTAGTTCTTTGTCTTACATTGATAATCTATATTTACTTGACACAGTCAATTCATTAAATGAGTCCCAAAATAATGAAACTAACTCTCGAGGCACAAAACGAAAGTTTTCAAGTAAAAACTCTTATACTTTGTGGCATAGGCGTTTGGGTCATATCTCCAAAAGGAGAATTGACAAGCTTGTGTCCGAGGGAATATTACATAAGCTTGATACTCCGGAAAATAACTTTTGTATTGAATGCCTTAAAGGAAAATTCACGAATAGTACAAACAAAAATGAATCCTTGAGAGCTACAAAAGTCTTAGAACTAATTCATACGGATATATGTGGACCGTTCCCTACCCCTTCATGGAACGGACAAACATATTTTATTACGTTCATAGATGACTTCTCTCGTTATGGATACATTTATTTACTTCATGAAAAGTCTCAATCATTGGACGTTTTCAAGTCTTTTAAAGCCGAAGTTGAAAATCAACTTGAAAAGACTATTAAGAACGTTAGATCCGATCGTGGTGGTGAATACTACGGTAGGAATGACGGTTCGGGAGAACAACGTCCGGGTCCTTTTGCTCGCTATTTGGAAGAGTGTGGGATTGTCCCTCACTACACCATGCCGGGGACACCTAGCATGAATGGTGTAGCCGAGAGACGTAATAGAACCCTTAAGGATATGGTAAGAAGTATGGTTTCTTGTACTTCTTTACCTCACTCATTATGGGGTGATGCTTTGAAAACCGCAACCTACCTACTTAATAGAGCTCCTTCAAAAGCTACTAACAAAACCCCTTATGAATTATGGACCGGAAAGAAACCGTCTCTAAATCATCTTCATGTTTGGGGTTGTCCAAACCGAAGCTAGGCCTTATAAACCTAACGAAGGAAAGTTGGACGCTAAGACGGTTAGTAGTTATTTTGTAGGGTATTCTCAAAGATCTAGGGGATATAAATTCTATGACCCTAAAACTAGAACCTTTTTCGAGACGGGAAATGCTAGGTTCTTTGAGGATGTTGAATTTAGAGGGGAAAATTTGAATTGTAATTTTGAATTTGAAGAAATGGAAGAGGAATTCGTTTCTATACCTTCTTCCTATAGTTCCTATCGAAAATCAAGCAACAGGCTCGAAATTCGACAAGAACATATAATTCAAAATGACGTTAATTCTCCTATTAATGAACAACATGAAAATGTTGATGAGGAAATTCAACACCCTCAAAATCAAGAAGAACCGGTGCCCTTAAGAAGATCTAATAGAGCAAGAAGGAGTGCTATACCGGATTATTATGATGTGTATCTTGCCGAGAATGAGGAACCGTTAGGTTTAGTGGGAGATGAGCCAATCACCTTCCATGAAGCCATTAGTGGTCCAAATTCTCATAAGTGGATTGATGCCATAAATGAAGAGTTAAAATCCATGAATGATAATGACGTTTGGGATCTTGTCCTATTACCTAAGAATGTGAAACCCATCGGATGTAAATGGATCTTTAAGACCAAAAGGGATTCAAAAGGTAATGTGGAAAGACATAAGGCGCGTCTTGTCGCTAAAGGATTTACTCAAAAAGAAGGCATTGATTACAAAGAAACATTTTCACCGGTATCCTCTAAAAATGCCTTTAGAATCATTATGGCTTTAGTGGCACAATTTGACCTCGAGCTTCATCAAATGGATGTAAAGACAGCTTTTCTTAATGGTGACATTGAGGAAACTATCTATATGAAGAAACCAGAAATGGTGACTGATTCGGATCAAACTAGTCAACTAGTTTGTAAACTCAAGAAATCCATTTATGGGCTTAAGCAAGCATCTCGTCAATGGTACTTAAAATTTAACCAAGTTATTCTTTCATTCGGTTTTGAAATGAATCTTGGTGAAGATTGTGTGTACCATAAGTTCAGTGGGAGTAGATTTATATTTTTGGTCTTATATGTGGATGACATTTTACTTGCTAGTAATGATAAGGACCTTCTTAAGGAAACCAAGAAATTTCTCTCAAACAAATTTGAGATGAAAGATCTTGGAGAAGCTTCTTTTGTATTAGGAATCCAAATACATCGTGATCGCTCACGAGGTATGTTAGGATTATCACAAAAGAGCTATATAGAGAAGGTATTACAAAGGTTTAGCATGGAAAATTGTAAACCACATGACACCCCGGTCTCTAAGGGAGATAAGTTCAGTCTAAATCAATGTCCTAAAAATAATCTTGAATCCAAGTATATGGAAAATATCCCTTACGCATCGGCAGTAGGAAGCCTAATGTATGCTCAAGTCTGTACTCGCCCAGATCTTGCCTTTATTGTTGGCATGCTTGGGCAATATCAAAGCAATCCGGGAAGAGAACATTGGGTCGCAGCCAAAAGAGTGATGAGATACTTACAAAACACGAAGAACTACATGCTTACATATACAAAGTCGGATCATCTTGAGATCATTGGTTTTTCCGATTCGGACTTTGCTGGATGCCAAGATAGTCGCAAATCGACATCGGGTTATGTCTTCACTTTGGCCGGTGGAGCGATATCTTGGAGAAGTGCCAAGCAAACATTAGTTACTACTTCCACCATGGAAGCCGAATTTGTTGCTTGCTATGAGGCATCCAATCAAGCTATATGGCTGCGTAAATTCATTGAAGGACTGCGAATTGTCAAAGGTGTTGAAAGACCGCTTAAGTTATATTGTGACAATCGGGCCGCGGTATTGTACTCCAACAACAACAAGAGTTCATCTAAATCTAAGCATATAGATATTAAGTTTCTTGTTGTGAGAGAAAGAGTACAAAATGAACAAATAGAAATAGAACTTATTGGTACAAACTCCATGTTAGCGGATCCATTTACTAAGGCGTTATCTCCTTTAGTATTTCACGAGCATGTTGCTCATATGGGTGTAATGACTTTTGATAATGCCTAAATCAGTGGGAGTTTTAAATGTTTCTATTTCCTTGTGTTGTTTTCATTTTGATCTCATTTGGTTAAAGTAGGACTAGTTGGAGAATATATATATGCATTCTTCATATATATTCATTAATTTTCCATGCTACATATCTATACTTTATCTATGTCATTTAGTTGGATATATATATGTGATTAATGTGGGTTTAGTTGCGAATCAATTACAACGAATGCCCCTTTAGTCCTTATACTTATATGACTAATGGACGGGATTGTTTTCAAATGACAACAAAGTGCACATAAGGGTTGTCATTTGTGTTATAAATATGATTGAAGTAATTTATTAAGTGAAGGTATATGTTATAATAATTCAAGTGGGAGATTGTAAGAACATGGATTAATGTAACATATAAATACTTAATAATATAATGATCAATATTATAATATATGGTATAAAGTATAGAACTCTAAATAATATGTAGAATTCCATAATATAAGTATACCATTAAATGATGGGCATAATGGTAATATCTTATATATCAATAGGTGTAGTCCATAAATGAAGTGCCTCTTGGATTCCTATATAAAGGCCTATCCATCAAGCCTTTGAATCACTAGTTGTTTACATTCTCATTCAGTCAAAACTCTTCCTAAGTACTTGAAGATCTAAGAGAGTAAAGGGCATTCATCATTTAGAAGATCTACTCTTCCTAAATCAAAGACTATCTTCATATCTTCATCAAGAACAAGAACAAGAACAATGATGGAATCTCAAGGTATACGCTTCCGTCTTCGTCTTCTTCTTCTTCTTCTCTTCTTAATCTAGTTATGAGTCGGTTCATGGTCATTGGATCGTTTAATGTTCCAACACTAATTGGTATTTTTTAGTGACAATTTAAGTGTTAAAGAGTGCAACAATATTAGTGTTAGAAAAGTGTCTTGTGCAGCGATAAAAAATGTTAGTTTTAGTTATAAAGAGTGTCAAATGTGTTATTAAGTTTCAATTATTTACAAAATATCACAGCGTAAATAAAAGTTCTGATTATTTATAAAAATGTCACAACATTTTATTAAAAAGTTCAGTTAGTTACAAAAATGTCCACATTTATTTCTATAAAGTGGTTTCTCCAAATTTATAGGAAAATAATTTTTTTCCAAGATTTTGACATTAGTTAATGACTAGTGTAACACTCGTGCGTTAAACGCATGGCCAAAAAACTTTGAAAAATAACATAAACTATGATGGCAAATTTATACAGGAAGACTGAAAATCCAAACAATCAAAGAGGAGTAGAGGACAATAGTTGAGCAACACGTGCATATAAGTTGGGAATAAAAGAACCAGATCAGAGTGAACAACTAAAGTTAATTCACAAGTTACTAAATTTAAGCAAAAATTCAGCTATAAGTTCCTAATCATAGGTGAAAGAGAAAGGATTCTCAACTATAATTTATACATATCAAGTTTATGAGGATCAAAGAGAAGCAGAATGAGATCTCATTTGGCTGCAAACCATGATGTCACACCCGTAAAATCATAACTTTGTTGTGTTCTTTGTTTTTTCTCCTGATAGTATTTCGGGTGTATCCACAAATGAGATGTGCTCTAGCAGCTTTTAGTTAAAAAGATAGTAAGTTTCAGCAAAAATTTAACAAATCATTGAAAAGGAAAATTTTCATCACAAACTTACAGGATGTGGCATTTGAGAGCACTCGAACTTTGACAAGAACGCAGTTCCAAAAGTAGTTAGACCACTGTATGGCATGTCTGCCTGAACAGCAATGGTATTCCCCGAAATACTTCTTTCATCAGGTTTGTTCTGTGTGAATGCAGAAGCACAATTGATTGGTTACCACTAGCTAAAAGAAAATATTGGATCACTACAGTTAACGAATAAAATCAAACAGAAAAAAGATCACCAACCAACAAAATCCCCTTGAATATCATGGAGAGGGGTCTAGACTCAGATTTAAATAATGAGATGATGGAGAATGTTGTTAAGAATAACTGAAAATAGTAGCTTGCTAACCATAAGCGAGACGTTGAAGTTTAGGATGGTCAAGGAAGGATCCCAAAAGTTAAATAGAAATCATTTCGGCACAAAAAGGGGGGGGGGTAAAATACCAAAACCTTGGAGTAACTCTGGAGTTATTTTCTTCAATTCTGCAGCATTTCTCCACGCTATTTTTTAATATTGGAGAATGGGGAAATTATTCAAATTTTAGATCCAGAAACATAGTGCATCTATATTTCAACTCAAGAATTCATATGCCAAGCCTCAACTATTTTATGTGTGCCTGTGTCAGAGGTTCATAGCAAGGAACCAGTAAGTTTTTGAAGACCCAAAATCCTAAACTGAATAGACAAAGGGGGGGGGAGGGGCGAGGGAAGTTTAGTTTAATCTAATTACTATATACTCGCCATCTGAAGATCAAAGAAAAATAAAGGAGTTATGTGACGATCTTTTTCATTTAAAATGTTGATACTGCAAGTCTACCACTCCATTCAATAGCAGCACGAACAGTCAAGTCAAACATCTCCATGGCCAGGTTTCTTCAAAACTTGCCAATAAAGAATATCTCTTTCTTTCAAGATATACACCAGAAAGTTTAGGTAGAAATAAGTAGAAGGCTCTTGGTCTCACTAATAACCGAACTTTTGGTTAAACCAAGCAAATTATGAACCCTTTATTGTTTTTTCAACACTGCTTCTATGTTTCATTTTAATATATATTTTCTATTTCACTTCCAAGATATTCTGAAACAAGAACGGTCATAGCATATCATTTTTGGAACAATATTTTTTGACAACCAGTGTGCTTACAATAACTAGTAACAATTTGATTAAAGAATGCAAAAGCATGAGGCGAGTGGTTGATTTACAATGGGGATTGAGCCTTGGCGTGACAAATGTGAATCCCAAGTTGTAAATTTGAAAAAAATTGCAAGTCATACACAAGAAAATTAATCTTAATTTCCTCCAGATTTATTATGAAGATTTACATCGTTATTAGTCTTACTACTCCCTCCGTCCCAAAATGAATGTCCAATTTTTTTTCACATTTTCTCTTGATCAAGAGTAAATTGGGGCATTTTGTGGGCATTCATTTTGAGACAGAGGGAGTATTATAAATCTGTAAGCAGCATGTAACAACCAGCTCTTTAAATAAGAAACATACAAACCATTCCAACTAAATTCATCTCAAAACAACCAACTTGTATAATGACATGGAAAAAGAAAGTACCAGAAAGTACCATAACAACAACAAATCTATCTGTTGTAGGTTCTGGTCCAATGTGAGCTCCTGTTGAGAAGAAGACATAGCAATTATACCAATTATTTTACAGGAGCAGAGGGACAAAGATATGTGTGTATGAGCAAGCGGAGAGGGAAAGAGACTTGCCTGGGTAACTACTTTGCAGCAAATGCTTAATGAATGTTGTTTTTCCTGTTGAGTATAGACCCAAAAGCATCACCATCGGATTTGCATCAAAATCACTATTTTTCTACAAAGGACATGACATCAAATGCACGTATACGGTAATTACTTATCTTTGTTCATATATTAACAAACTTTGTCCAGCTACAAAATAATAGAGAGAAATAAACAACGGCCTACATACTGCCTCATAACAGGAACAGTTGCATTACTCACCAATAAAGGAGAAACAAAATCATTAATTGAATTTTAAGGGTTGCTTTGGACATGAAAATAGGTTTTTAATATGTTTGAATAGTCAAATAGAAGTATCATTATTGGACGGAGGGAGCATCAATAACTCTTCTTACACCAAAACACTCCTAGGATAAACTTGAAGCAAGACATCCTAAAAGCAGAGGAAGTTAAGATCAACATGAAAAAATAAAAAACCTCTTGAATAGGGTTGTTATGATCTTTTGGGTTAACAAACTCCGTACAACCGAAGTTCTTTGCTGTTTCAAAGAATAAACAAGAAATCAGCTTTATATTGGACAAAACGAATAACCAACTTGAATCATGTAAATTATCAAAATAGTTACCTTGCTCAAATCTCCTGGGATTCAGATCAATACCAATAATCCTTGAGGCCACCACAATTCGTGCACCTTTAGCAGCCTGAAATTTTTACAATATTTATGCAAAAATGAAACTCAATACATAATCCTTTTAGTAACTCAATTAAGCAAACTGGGAGAAGTCTTAAATACAACTCACAGCAAGGCCTACAGCTCCCAACCCAAAAACAGTAACACTCATACCCTTCTTCGGTTTGGCAACATTTAGAGTTGCACCCATACATTAATTTCCACAAAACATAATAATAAAACACATTAAAATCCAGTAAAGTATTAATGACATGTATAATATATTTGTTAGTGTTATGCCCTAGGCCTATGATTGATAGACTTATGTGTTGACATTATTTATTATTATATGAGATGTTTATCATTTGATTATTATATATGTTTTGTATATTTGTTTATAATAATCTCCGTCCCTAATTATTAAGAGAATAATTAGTATAATTGTCAATGGATAATCATACGATGATTATATGCATAGAGATGCACATTGAAATTATGGGTACTTGTTAGAGAACAAGTGACTGGACTTAACCCGCATGAGATTTATGTCATGATCAAATGTCATAATTAAATCTCATAAAGTTACTTCATTTAGTCCCTAGACCTGAGATTATCATGACCTTACATATGATGAAAGTCATGTTTGATTTTAGTCAAACGATATCTTAACACGATATTTATAAAGGCTAATTTTGGCATGATCGGATTCATGATGGGAAGGATGATAAGTCAAGATGGAATTTGTCCCTCGATAGAGAGATGTTTTGCTTGGGCCCCTCGATGAGTGATAATGATGAAAGTGTATGGCCATACCCCAATGCGATTGGATTATCATTATACTCAAAATCGAGAAAGCATTGAACAAAGACAAGTTGACGAGGACCATGACTTGTGTTCAATATAACATTGCAAGACAAAGGGAGAAATACGTTACATTATTTGGGTCCGCTTATGTCTTATGAGGGTTGATATGATCGAACTCATTGCCAACATAATGTAATCCTATTGGGTCACACACAACTAGAATGAATTGATTAAACCATTAGAAGAATGATTGAGAAACTCCTCACTGGCCTTGTTAGGTCGTGCGACACAACAGGACATGTGCTGTGTGTGGTCGTGCGACACAACAAGCCATTGAGGCGGTTTGACAGAATCCTTTCCTAATTTGATTAGGATTCATATTCTATACTAATGTAGTATAAATATGAACGTCTGTCAACCCTAAACAGCTAGCCGAAATTCTCAATAGAAATTCACAAACATATTCTCAATATTATTCCAAGGTTTATAGGAACTAGCAATCTTCAAGAAATTACTCTTGGATTCATTCAAAGGTGTGGATACCGAAAGAGGGTCTTCGCTCGTTCATCGATCAAGGCCTAGAGTTCAAGTAATCTAAAGAACGAAGTTTGTGATTTGAAATCACATAATCAAATCGTTTGATAGCTCAAGAACGGAAAGTGTTCAAGGTTGGTTATATCTATCTCATAGTTTTTCAAGTTAATTATATAGAACGGATCCTAGGGCTTCTTGGGTTTTATGTTATTTGATGCTTAATTCCGCTGCGCATGGACCCGTAAAACCCAACAGTGGTATCAGAGCCCCGTTCGTATGATTAAGTTTGAATTAACATGCTAGAAAAGTAATATAAAATCGTTTATATGTTCTTTTGCATGTTTTGTATGCGATAGATTAATTGTTTTTGAAACAATATGCCTAATTCGTGTTCTAATGATATTGAATTAAATCTGTTAAAAGTCGTTTGCATGATTTAATTGCTCTGTGATTTAGAATTGATTGAATTCTGGAAATCTGGAAAACTGTCATCCTGTGTCACGCGACAGAACTAGCTTCTGTCATGCGACAGAACTTGCTTCTGTCACGCGACACTTTTAGCCCAATCTGGGCAGTATCAGTTTGATGAACAATCTGGTTAATCTGTGAATGTGTTTACAATCTGATACGTTTGTATGTTAATCTGGATGCTATAAAATTGAGTTTATAGGGCTATGCTAGATTAATTCATTGTTTATGCATGCTTAGTTGATTAAAATATGATTTTAATAATTATTGCGATGCATGATTTACTTGTTCTTACGTGCTAAGAAATTTTATGTTTAGTTGAAACATTGCATTATAGTTTCCTAATATGTTTAGATTTAGACATTAAAATTTTGGTTTTATGATTGTTTATGGAAACAAGTCATAATTACGCGAAATTTAAAAGGAAACTGATTGTTTATAAAAGGTAGTGATTATGTTGTCAAATCAGAGCTGATTTCTGATTGTGCATGTCTAGGAGAGTTCTGTCTAAGGAATAGTTGGTACTTAAGTAGTCCTTGTGGCTCACCTATCTTCCTGGGAACTTACCTGGTGCACGATT
The DNA here is from genome assembly GCA_022495995.1 of Adenophora triphylla var. japonica. NCBI lineage: Eukaryota > Viridiplantae > Streptophyta > Magnoliopsida > Asterales > Campanulaceae > Adenophora > Adenophora triphylla. Next base: position 110,948 of record JAFEMH010000676.1, read on the forward strand.
ATGACTATCTTTGCTGATATGCTTATAATCTACCTTAAAGAACCTTCATTTAACTTTGAAGTTCTTTATGCCAATTCATGATTAAAACACTTGAGACCATTCGGATAGTTTGGGTGGGCTTGCCATAGCAAGGTGCTTTGATTCTATTCGAATGCGAGCAAGATGAGGAAATGGTGGTTCCTATACATTTAAAGTGAATAAACTTAATTGGGTTATCAAAATGGTTTTGGACCCAAGGCATACGATGAGATTAAAAATATGCCTAGACATATGATGTCTTAAATAAATCTCATAAAAGATCTAAGAGTCATATATGTGATATGATTGATGTTTTCTACCTAATTAATTTAATTTTGAGCGGTTTGCCATAGCAAACTTGAAATTGAATTAAAGTTGGATCTTAGCCCATTAAATATATATTATGCTTATTTGCATTTGAAGGTGTATAATTTAGTGGGAGCATTTTATATAAATTCATTATACGTCTCATATGATATGTTTACTTATATGTGTTCATATTTTATGTATATCTTTTTGTAGAATAAATGACATCAAACAATAATCACTTTTCACTGCGATCTTTCCTTGAGAAGGAAAAGTTGGAAGAGAATGGTACAAACTATATGAATTGGATCCGTAGTTTGAGAATTGTTCTCAAGCAAGAAGAAAAATCGTACATTCTCGAGGAACCTATTTCACCTGAACCTGCTGCCAATGCTACTAGGGAAGTGAGGGATCAATATCTGAAGCACAAGCGTGACTCTACAGATGTTGGTTGCCTCATGCTCTCCGCCATGTGCAAGAACCTTCAGAAGAATCTTGAGCACTTGGGATAGTTGATTTAAACAATCGACCGATGGAAATGTTCCAAGTACAAGCTAGGCAAGAAAGGTACAACACAGTTACGGTCTTGACCTCATGCAAGATGAGTGAAGGACAAGTTGTTGGTCCCCATGCTCTTAAGTTGAAGGGCCACATTGAGCATCTTGAAAGGCTCGGCTTTCCAATTAGCCAAGAGTTGGCTACCGACATAATATTGAATTCATTGCCCAAAAGTTTTAGTAATGTCATAATGCACTATAACATGGGTGGAATGAATAAAAACCTTTCCGAGTTAGTTCAAATGTTGAACACTGCGGAAACCAATATTGTCGAAAAGAAAACCGACCAAGTGCTGATGGTTAACAAGGGAAAGGGTTTCAAGGGTAAAGGAAAAGCAAAGGTTGCTAATCCTAAGGCAAAAGTTGCCAAACCCAAAGAGGCTTCCAAGCCTAAAGAGGCTAAGCCCAAGTCCCAAGAGGACGCAGTCTGCTTCCATTGCAATGAGATTGGACATTGGAGGAGAAACTGCACAAAATACAAGGAAGCACTGAAGAAGAGCAAAGGAGTTGCTTCGACTTCAGGTATCTTTGTTATAGATATATTCCTATCTACTTCTAGTTCTTGGGTATTGGATACCGGATGTGGAACTCACATTTGTTTAAATGTGCAGGGTCTAAAAAACAGAAGGATGCTTAAGGAAGGTGAAGTGGACCTACGTGTGGGGAATAGAGCAAGAGTTGCTGCATTAGCCGTAGGAACTTATGAAGTTACTTTACCTAGTGGACTAATACTTGTTTTGAACAATAATTATTACGTTCCAGCTTTAAGTAGGAATATTATTTCGATTTCATGTTTGGATAATGAAGGTTTTAATTTTCTTATATGTGATAAGAAATTTTCCATTTACAAGAGTGATATGCATTATTGTACTGCTGTTTCATTCAATGGCCTTTATATTCTTGATGTTGAAAATCGTGATAATGATGTCTATAACATTAACAAGAGATCAAAACCCAATGATGTAAACCACACTTACTTATGGCATTGTCGTCTTGGCCATATAAACGAGAAACACATTTCTAAACTCCACAAAGATGGATTTTTAGACTCACATGATTATGAATCTTATGAGACATGCGAATCTTGTATGTAGGCGACTTATTAGGACTCATACATACCGATGTATGTGGGCCTATGAGTAGCGATGCTAGGGGAGGATTTCGGTACTTCATAACATTCACTGATGATTATAGTAGATTTGGATATGTTTATCTAATGAAACATAAAAGTGAATCGTTTGAGATATTTCGAATATTTCAAAATGAGGTGCAAAACCAACTTGGCAAAACTATTAAGGTACTTCAATCCGATCGAGGTGGTGAATATTTGAGCCAAGAATTTGACAGTCATCTTAAGAGTTGTGGAATCGTTTCAGAACTTTCTCCACCCGGAACACCACAATGGAATGGTGTGTCTGAAAGGAGGAATAGAACTTTGGTTGACATGGTCCGTTCTATGATGAGTCAAGTTGAGCTTCATTTATCCTTTTGGGGACATGCACTAGAAATTGCTGCTTTCACTATAAACAGAGTTCCTACCAAATCGGTTCAAAAGACCCCATATGAGATGTGGAATGGAAGAAAACCTACCCCAACCCCACATGTTCAACATGTGCTAAATTAGTGCCTAATATTAGGGTCGTGACAGATGAAGGTGGGTGGATTTTGGTGATCGATTTTGAGACAGATGGTGGTGCGGTAGTGGGTTGAGAAGAAACTCTTGAGTTTTTTTTTTTTCTTTTGTAAAAAAAATATTTTTATTTTATAATTTTTTTATTCATTATATAATCAGGCCAAAATCTTGTAAAAAACTAATTTTTTTGTAACATAAGGAAAAAACTAGTTTTAAAGCACTAAGTCTAAGTCTAACTAATAAAAGGTATTAACAGTTCTGAAAATTAGTTTTTTTATAACATTTTGAAAAAAACTAGTTTTTCACAAGAGTTACTCTATAATCAATGAAATAAATATATATATTCCTTAAAAATGAAATATTTAGCTTTAGTTTAAATATAATAATGCTACTAAAATAATTTATTAATGTTCCAAAAAATATTTTATAAATTGGATAATTTACTAATTATTTTTTGTAAAAAAAAATTAAATATTTTTATTTATTATTTTATAGGAAAAATGTCAATTTAGGGCCTGAAGTCTGGGCCTGAACGCGAAATGACCAAAATGTCCTCACTGAATGTCACATGCCTTGCACATGGTCACTTAACGGGGTTTTTTAACGTTTTTCGTCAAAAAGCCCCAAATTGATCAAAATTGTAAATTCGGACCCCAAATTGATAGTCTTAAGACTTCAGGCCCCAATGTGGTATCGCCCCTATACTACAGGCCCTAAATTGTCATTAACCCTTTTTTTTATAATTAAGAAATAAATAATAAAATAATTTTGAGCATGAAATTGCTTCTTTTTTTTTTAGAGGAACATGATCCAGTTAAAAAAAAACAAGAAATATAATCAATTGTTTTATAATATCTAAATTGAATTTTAGATTATAACCTTTTTAAATTAGTTTATATCTAAATTGAATTTTAGATTATAACCTTTTAAAATTAGTTTAGAAATATAATCAATTGTTTTATAATATCTAAATTGCGGTTCAGACCACGATCCAAATCGTGATCTAGACCACGGTCCAAACCACGTTCCAAATCTAAAATAGGTTCATCCCCCTAAATCTGAAGTGAACATTGTATTAGCAATTTGCTTCTAAAATTTCATAAACTCACGGTATTAGCAAAACTCATGAATCACACTAAAATCAAATAAGCTCACTAAAATCTCATAAACTCACAAATAGTAAGGATTTATTTGATGAGATTAATCTGTTGAAACCACGGTATTAGCCAATTGTTTCTAAAATTTCATAAAATCGCGAGATACAAAAATAAAAGTATATGGATTAGACGAAGGGAGAGAGTTCGAATTACCTGAGAAGATGACCGTTGCCGGTCGGAGGCTGTTGTGGAGGACGAAGGACTGAACTCAACGGTTCGACCTCGACTCGTCACTCTCACTCACGAAGCAGCTTAACAGTTCCCTAACCTAAATCTGATCGTCGTCGATTGAAGAGAGCAGTGCTTGTCGCCGATTGATCGTCGTTGATGAGAGAAACCAGAGACGGCAGAGAGAAAACGCGAAGAGAGAGAAAATGGGAAGAGAGAGAAACGATTTGGGATATGGCGCTGAGGTTTTGTGAAGTTTTGTTAAGGTGTTATTTAGGGTTTTTAAAAATTAAAGGCTGAGATTAACTAAGATTTTGATGGGACGGTCAGGATTGCGATTCCATGATTCGGTTCACAGCTCGGTTTCACGGTTTCAAACCGCGGTTCGGTCTTAAACGGTTTGGCTCGATTCTGTTTAGGAGTGCCAAACTCCAAGCTGGGCTGAACCACATGGTTTGTTAATTTCTCAAACCGAGCTAAATCACTTATGTCTAAAAACTGAACCAAACCACACGGGTTGGCTCGGTTGGACTCCAAACCGCGGTTTGAGCCAAACCATTTCCACTGTGGGGCCTCCCCAACCCCGGGACCTATAAACTCGTGCCCCAGCTGGAGGATCCCCAAACCCACCTCCTAAAACTTTAAAACTTTTTGTTTAAATAAATTGAAAGTCGAATAAACTTTTGAAAACAAAATAACAAGACCTATCCACGAGGAGGTGATCTCAACCTGTTTTAAAACAAACCATAACCTGTTTAGTTTACAACATTACACTGAAAATATTTATAAAACTTTATACACATTTCTTTTCCCCAATTTAATAATAACCACTCTTATTCCCAACTCCCAAACAGTACACATACCCTGACAACCCAAAAGACGGTCCAACCTCCTTTTCGGCCTCACCGGTCTGGTCTACCTGTCTCAGCTGAAACTAAAAAAAAATAAAGGGAGAAGGGGTGAGAAATAATCTCAGTAAGTTATTATGCATGCAGTAATATGCCATATAAGAATGCAACACATAAACAAGTTGCACAATATCACATTTGAAAAGCAGTAAACACCTTACTTTACCTGATCTTACCTTTTTCCGTCTGAACAATAAGTCGTACTACATTGGGAATGAAACCCACTTTATTTGTGAACGGCTTAGGCCTATTCACGCCTTACAAGACCCATTTTTCAGGGAACCATGTAAGGTATCAGTGTCCTATGAACTGCTTAGGCATATCCATAGTAACTGAACCCCCATCTGTGGCCACAGTGGGGGAGGAGGTCACAGGTATAATGTAATTTGAGCACCTTATGGAACAATTTCTCATAAGTGATCATATTCCATTATACCCCCAATAATCAGCTGATATCAACACATTCAAGCACATAACAGTTACTTGAAATCAAATCCACACATTGGGATAACAATATATAACATGGTACAATTACTCATGTTTACCAACATATAACATGGTACAATTACTCATGTTTACCAACATATAACATGGTACAATTACTCATGTTTATACCTCACATAGTGTAACATATATATAAACACCATTGAGTCATAATAATCCATCACATGGTATGCATACACATGCTAATCCAATGATATTATGCCACATATAACTTAACAGTATTGAGTAGCAACAATTCAACAACATGCTATTAATATTCTTGTTCAAACCAATAACACAGTGCAACATTTATGTCATGCACTAGATAAACCAGTATATATGAATAAGTGATTACAAATGCCCAATGTAAATCAAGTAGGCCCTAGGTTTCCCTGTCATACCATTGAACACTTTTTATAAAATTCACATAATCGTTTACCAAGTTTTCTCACTTTGGTTACTTTTCAAGTTGAGTTTTCAACCATTTTCAAAGCAAGAATTCAAGACTTTCCCAACATCATTTTGGTCTATTTAAAACGCCACTGTAAAGCACTAATGTTGCTCTAGGATTATAGTTAAGGAAGAACCAAATTCGAATTATTTTGCTTAGGTTCCAAGTTGTGTGAAGTTCATACCCCAAATCAGCCCTGGGCAAGACTCGTGCTCCAGGGTACGAGTCGTGCCAAACCCCTACACGACTGCCCAAATTCTCACGACTATGTATCACGACTCCAGGCTGAGGGTCACGACTCGTGCCACAGGGCATGAGTCGTGCCCAACACCAGAATGGTTGCTGATGTGCAACATCAGCTCCCAACCAAAGCCAAAACCCATTTTTCGCTCATTAAGCTATGCTCAAACAACCCAAAATCAGTACCCATACCACTTATAAACCACAATCATACCCTATAACATATCTCCCATCTCATTCCAATACCACACCCAACCATAACTTCACTCTTTACATACTCATCCACTACCAACCCTTTTCCTATTCACTTCCAAGTCAAGCCAAGTGATCCCATACATTCAAATATCACTGGTAACCTATATTAACATCACTTAACGCAGATTAAATATCGGTACCAACTCTTTCCACTAATTTTACATATTACAATCCAATTATAATACTCCCTTTACCATATATAAGTTTTCTTATACTCATCTTTTAATTACCAACCTATCATTCTACTCATTTCCGAATAATTTTCCATTATACCAAAGGCCAATCACCTCGTCGTATTTACCACTAACCATTAGGTAATAATAATAATAATAATAACATTATATAACATATATAATCACCACTTTACAACTTAGCTACTTCATTATAAGGAACCCCAAATAGTACCACATACTTCCCATTAAACCCAACCATTTTATCACCCTTTACCCTACTTCTTTTCAAAATTCTATTTCAACCTTTCAAAACCCAAATAATCATGTAATATCATAAAAATTCATTTATCTCTCATATTCTTTCAAAACCTTAACACACCCATTCAACAATCCCTTTTTCTTTTATTTTATTCCTACAATCCAAATAATCATTTTTACACAATTCTATACACTACTCATTCCAACCAAAAGATTTATTTATTTTCAAGACCCAATAAGTTGCCAAAAACACCAAAGAGCATTTATGTCATCATAATATCAACATTTAATATTAAATGAACAATTATCGAAAGAAATCATAATAACTTACTTAAAAATGTGTCGAAATAAAAAGACGATCTGATCGGCTCTAAATGTTCTCCTCGGCTCCCTGATCGCTCCGCCGCAGTCGGATCGCAAAACGGACTAACGGTTGATTTTTAAGAATTTACGGAAGAAAATAAATCAAAAGGATTTTGGAACGGAGGAATAATTTTCTTTCTCTCTCTCTTGAACTCACTGGAATGCGTGGGATTTTTGTGGAAGAAAGAAGAGGTAAGGTTATATATATTAATCACATTTACATTTTAGCCCCTCCAATTTAAGTTATTATAATTAGCAATCTTAATTATAATATTACACCTAGGCCCCTCAATTCTTTATAACCCTTTATTTAAATTTCAACAATTACAATATAAATTACAAAATTATTATTTATTCCATTTAGACATTAAATAATTAAATTTAATTTATTAGCATCACTAAAATGTCAAATCAATTATTAAAATGTTAAAACTAACACATAAAAATCTCACTTATTATGAAATGCAACCAATAAAATGCTACGGCCCCGCTCCACGTGCCCAACACGTGAGTAAAATGGTGCCTAGGTTTCGGGTCGTGACATCCACCCCTACCTTTTACTTTTAACTTTTATTAATTTCCCATTTACCCCTTAAATATTGGGTCACATGTTTATTTAACGGGAAAATTGGATGTCGTAAGTACGAATTACCTTAAACAAGCATAAAAAACAGATAAGGTTCTATTTTTGCAACGAAAATGAGTTTAGTTATAAAATACAAACAACCCCTACGGTTGGTGTACTTTTGTTGCATTTTTTCCTAGATATTATTGATGTTGGTAATAATATTATAGAGAGATATCACAGTTAAGTTAAAGTCCGTATCTTTCCAATATGGTGAGATATCACAAAAGTTAACAAAAGTCTATACTCCCTCCGTCCCGTAATACTTGACACAGTTACTGTTTCGCACGGGAATTAAGGAAAAAGTAAAAAGGTTGATGTGTTGTGAGTGTAGATAGTTAAGTAGGAGAGAGAATGAGTGGAGAGAATAGTAAATTATAATGGTGTTGTGAGTATTAAAATAATGTAGGAGAGAGAATGAGTGGAGGGAATAGTAAAGATTCTTTGCCATTTTAGGAAGTGTGACTTATCAGTGGGACGCCCAAAATAGAAATGTGTGTCAAGTATTGTGGGACGGAGGGAGTATATTGTAATTTCATATGTATGTTTGCATTTCATTTGATTCGGTGTAATGGAGCAAGGAAACATGGATATGATCATTTTTTGTCATTCCTTAATGTACCATAAATTAGTATGGAAAATTATTTTCATAATTTTTGGAAGTTATAAACTTCTAATTTCACTAAAAAGCGGCATAAACAATACTTTAGGCCACAAGGGCTAAAACCATATCATACCGACTGCCCATACTTAGCCTTATATTCCTTCCACAGTTGATCTACCGGCTTCCCTAGCAACTCAACAAAAAAATGTTCATCCCAAGTATACCTCATTTTCTTATTAAGTTTCGCAACAAATCCAGGCAATAATCCGTCACAATAATCAAGAAAACGCGCCGTAAAATCATACCCTTGATCCCACCTATCCCCTTGTCCCGGTTTAGCATATCCGGGCGGGTAATAATTAGCCTTCAAAATTGTATAATCTGCTACCCCTTCAACCAATCCCTGCGGTGCTTTGCCTTCACCGGTCCATTGATAAACATGAGTCATTTCATGGTAAAGTAGAGAAGTAAATTCCCATTTCAAGTTTCCTTGATACCCTTGTAAGTATAGAGCACTTACATTAATTTTTTCTACCCAAGTGATTGCTTCGGCATGGTCGAACTGTTCAATGAACAACTTGACCAAGGGCATTGGTCTCAGGTCCGCCTCCTTCTTTTGGTCAAGAATATCATTTATTATGAATTTGGTAATTTTTACCATTATTTTGTATGTGTATGGGACTCCGATTTCATGTTCAAAACGGATGCCTCCGGGATATTGTTTCGCAATATTGAGGACTTGGAATTTGGTGGCGGAAGTGGTTTGGAGAAATATTGCTAGGGATATTATAGCACACAAGAAATGGTAATTGTGAGACATGGGTGTAATATATGTGTATGGTATTATTTGTATCAGCTGTGAGTTGTGACCAAGATAGGGTAGCACCCACATATTTATAGTGGTCTTCCTAGACATATTCGGTTGCTTTCGAAGTTTCTTAATCTCGGTGATTTAATATGCCACTTTATTTTATTTAAAAAATCCAAAAAAAAAAATAGTAAGTTATTTTTTAGTATTGTATTTGGTTAAATTTAGTCAACATCTATGTGATATTTAATTTGTTTGAGAAGTTTTGGTAATTTGATTATAATTTAAAAAATCTCTCTCAGTCTCTAGTTTTCCCACTCCCTCTAAAAAGTTTATTTTTCAATATTGGATTTGGTAAATTAACTCAACATGTGGTATTTAAATTAATTATTTGGGAAGTTTGAGTAATCCAAATGACTTAAAATGTATTGTGAATTTAATTTCAAAAATCTCTCTACAATGAATAAATGGTATAGGAAGGGGACCATTTTGGTGGCGGTGGATAGGGGGCAAGAACAAGGTGGGTGATATCAACGGGTTTGTGATGGTTGAGGACGGTAGTTTGAAGGTGGAGAGAGGGTCTACATTTAGGCAACTCTTGTTAGATTTAGTTTTCGTTTATTAATGATATTAGATGATAATATGGACTGCGCATAATGATTAAAACCGTTAAAATATAGGTGTATAAAATGCTTAAAATCAAAATTTAAACGAAAATAGAATGGTTAGTAATGTCGATAACCTTGCAACATAAAAAATGATTTTTTTTCGACACTTATTTACAAATACTTCTATAAATGTAGTAATTTACGACACTTTTTGAAATAATGACTCTAGTTTTCGGCACTCTTTACTAAGTGTCGCTAATTTTCTGTACTTTTTATTAAAGGTCGCTATATTTTTCGACATTTTTTATTAAGTACCGCTGAATTTAATTTTTGGCACTTTTATATAGATGCCGCAAATTTTCAAAACTTTGAAGAAGTGTCGGTAAATTTTCAATATTTTTTACCATGTGCCGCTAGTTTTCATTATTTTTATTAAGTGACGCTAAATTCTGACATTTTTTGTACAGTGTCACTATTTTTGACTTTTTTTGTATAGTGCCTCTAATAACAAGAGTTTTATTTAGACATTTTTATTTAATTTAAAAATCTAATCATATTTTCATCTAAGTTGTCATTAATTTTCTTATTATATTAAATTTATTTGACTGCAATCATAAAAACTTACTAATATAAGCTTATATATTATACTAAATATTTATGACTGAATATTTGTGTCAATTAATAATTTATTTTAGTGAAGATTTTTTTCATGCAAGTAAGGTGATGGGTTCCAATCCTGACAATGATGTGGGTAAGGTGATGGGTTACAAGAAAACTTACTTTTTGCGATGGCTTTCGGCCATCGCATAATGTTTATAAATCATCGCATATTCTTTATACAATTGCAAAATTTATCAAAAGGGTCGTCGCCTTAGGCTTTGTCGCTAAAGGTATATGCGACAGCCGCGGCCATAGCGTAATGCGTAACACCTTATGCGATGGTTAATCTAATCTTATAAGATAAATACTATTTTCAATAAAAATATTAATTTTAAAATAAAATGCCACGCATATAGTCGTCATCAAAAATGGTATTAACCATGGCATATAGTCATCAACAAAGATGGTATTAACCATCGCATATAGTAATCAACAAAGATGGTATTAACCAACAAATATAGGCATATAGTCGTCAACAAAGATGGTCTTAACCATCGCATATAGTCGTCAACAAAGATGGTCTTAACCATCGCATATAGTCGTCAACAAAGATGGTCTTAACCATCGCATAAAACCTGATTATGACTGCAATTACAATCGTATATTTTACATTCTATACAATGGCAACATCCATCACATATTTCGCCAAAATTCTTTGAGATGTGCTTTAGAGATGGCACTAGCCATCGCATAAACATATCACAGAATTTATGGAATTCTAAATTTTATATAAATTCTATTTTCACAATTGCTACTTTTTTCATAAAAACTAAAAATAAATAAAATACTCATGTGCATAATCATAAGTTTTATATAAACTTGTAACTAACATCTATTCTTTATCCAAAATATATACCAAGTACCTAAACTTGCTAACCAACTACCATTCTTTGTCCAGGTTTCAAAAAACAAAAACTACCATTCTTTGTCCAGGATTGACTTGGGTTGTAGTGTCCAGACCATTAACTTCACGTAATTTGTTTGCGACTCCTGTAAAAATTTCATTCAAAGTGAGACTATCCTCATAGATCTGCATAGAATATGATAAATTTAGAAAATCTATGTCAAGATATGTCAAATTCTTGTTCTTTAGATGCTTGCATATGTGAAGATCAGGGCCGCCTCTGAGCATGTCCAAGGTGATCAATTGCACAGGGCCCCCAATTGTGAAGGGGCCCAATTTTTTTTTTTACCTTCGTATTAGTAGTAATAGGCCCACAGCAGATACATCTCCCTCTCCGCCTCTCGCTCTCCCGTCTCCAGCGGCGGCCCTCTAGTCTTCTTCTTCCTTCGATGTTCGTCTTCCTCATCTCCATTCTCCAACCGGCCAGATCTGCACAAAATTCAGGCTTTCTCTCTCTCCCGTCTCCAGGCGGCTGCAGAATCAGATACATCTCCATTTTCCGAATCTGATTGCAATTGGATTTGGAATGGTCAAAATCCAGCGGCGGCCCTCTGGTCTTCTTCTTCCTTCGTCTTCCTCAGGTTGATTCGCTCCTTGTCCTTAACTTTGTACTTAATTTTATTTTGTTGTTTTTTTCATATATTTAGCTATGGTTAGGAAATGTGATTGCAATTGAAGATTTTGCTTCAAAAAATGTTAGAAGAATGACACGATTTAAGTGAAGAAAGGACTTCAAATTATGGTTAGTACAAATTTTTATTTTTATTGTAGAATTGAAATTCAATATTAAAAAAAGGCCAATTTTCTTTGTTTGCACCGGGGCCTCAAAATCTTAGGGGCGGCCCTGGTGAAGATGCAAGTGAAGTTAAAAGTTTTAATCAGTCACCTCTGAAATGGCAGCTTCCATGGTAGATTTATGAGCCTTCAGCTTCTCAAAATTATGAGGTAAATCGTTTTTGCCTTTTATATCCTCTGATTCTTGAGCTGATGGCTCTTCTTGGACATACTCTTTGCCTTTGCTCAGCTTTTCTGATTCTCGCCTTAACTTCTCCCAATCAACTAAATATTTTATCACGTTCACAAGACACTGAAAATGTCAAAGGAAGAAATGTCATCCAGGTGAAATATCCTACCCTATGTGGAGCATAACAGTCTATAGAATGTATAAATAAATGAAGTACTAGCTAGAATACACACCCAAATGGCTTATGGTGAATACCTCCAATCATAACCATTCATTCTAAAGCCAACATCATATTGCGATAAATATGTTTGCTGATTATGTTCATCACCATTTAATTTATTTATTTTTAATCTTGAGAAAATAATTTACAATCTAAATAGCTAGCCTCTTGTACTCTTTCTAGCTTAAACATTGCTCAATAAAGCTTCTACTCATCATTGCTTTAGTCGACTAAAGAGTAATAAGTTATGAGTAGTGTAAATCCGCAATGAATGGAGCCTCATGCACTGGTTTGTCCTCTTATTTTTTCCAGATATAAATATACATACACACAAACCTGAAGTGCTGATCACTTGGTTGATCCGGTAGGAGATGCAGTTACTGTGCTTGGATCGACGCTTTGAGTCCCTTGAGCAATTTTCGATAAAATTGTAACCTGATTAGATGTAAGAAAAATGATGAGAATGGATCTCACATAATCAAAATAGATTCAGTTCTTGAAGTTGGAAGCACCACTACATAGCGTATTAAGTAATACTCCCTCCATTCTGGAATGATAGTCCCACTTTTTTAGTGGTTAATTTAACTGAACATTGATTCATAATTTATGTTAATCAAATTATCCCAATGTAAGTCTAAAAATTGCTATCAGCAAGTATTTGTAATGGTGCATCAATAACAAGTATTATAATTTCATAAAATACTTGTTATTTCCTAAACTTTTTTGTCAAAGTTCAATCAAATTAACTACTAACAAAGTGAGACTATCTTTTCGGGATGGAGGGAGTACCATTCTTTCAAAAAGATTAGGAGCCTCAAGATCACAATCATAGTTCACATATAGATCAACTAGCTTTTGTGAATCCTTGCTAACTTTCTCTAGCATCCTGCAAAATTTATTTTGACAAATGGTTACTGGGCATATAAAACACTAAGAATATCCAAAAGTAAGAAATACAAACATTCTCTTAAATTAGGAAGTAAAATCGTTGTAAGAAATATTGGACAGTCATTAGTGTACCATACCAAAGAACGCTTAATTTGAGAGTGAGAGGACAATCTGTGCCCTCCAAAGATCGTAAAACAATAAAGGGAAAGAATACCCCTATTTCACCCTGAAAATGATTGTTAGACCCACAGAAAATATACAAGTTCAGAGGGTATCTTCCCAAGTTATGACAGTGAAGTTTCCATAATAGTGGTATATCCATACCTTATGATCTTTTCACCATCTTCAAGATTCACAGCCTTGTCAAGAACAGCTTCCAGGCCCTATACGACAATAATAAGTAGGATATATAAGTAAGAGATCATAACCAAGCGCCACAGGCCCACAACAGTGAAGGAAAGCCTTGTAAATAATTGTCTATGCTAAAATATGAAAAGGACAGAAGAAAAGATACAAAAGGTCATTCCATTGGGGCTTCCTTCCACTAAAAGATCACAAAATGAAATAAAAGAGGGGTGTCACTTTCATATATATGGCATGAAGACAACAAGCAATTAAGAACCTTTATATCAGCCCCACCGGCAAGATTCTGAAGTTCTTCAAGCGAAGTAAGAGATGTATCTTTGACTTGACTCACAGAAATTGCATCTCCTAGCGTCGATCCTTCACCTTTCGCGTTACCTGAAGACTCCTCAACCATTGTGGCTTGACTATTTTCTTTATTCGAACAATGTATATCAATAGCAGCCAACAAAACATTTATATATAGCTTAAAGGCTTACTTATCCAATGCCTCGAGATACTTCTGCTTCCTAATCTCAAAGAATATCTTCATTGAATATCGATTATCATCGACTTTTGTAAAACCAGAAAGGTACCTCTCAACCTCATCCCAATTCCCATTATGCACCTCGTCTTCAAAATACTTCATGTTAAAGAAAAACCATGATTCCTGTTCAAGCCTATTTCCATACAAAGGTAAATTAGTTTGCTTAGGAAAGATTTGTTATCAATTGCGTGAATTTGAAGAACATAAACAAACATCCATTAACAGACAGAATTAAGAAAATTGACTTGAATTCAAAACTTACTTGTGCACAGTTTCCTTAAATTATTCTTCATCCAAGAACCGTAAGAACAGGAACACAAGTTCCCTACTTAATGACGACATTGCAAAGATGCAATCCCTGAACCCGTTTAAAGATAATCAGGTCTCAACTCAAGCAGATCTGTAAAACCCCAAAACGAAGAAATTAAATAAAAGAAAAACAAAATAAGGTCAGCGACCCCTCTAACTTCATTTAATCACTAAAATACTTGCATAAGCAATAATTTATTGTCAGACACAAGGTTCAAAATTAAATTTAAATTAAATTATTAAAAAATAAAATGAAAATCAAAGTGAATATACAAAAAAAAAAAAAAGGAAATACCCCAAAATCTCTAATCAGAACTAAGTCACGACGAACTGATCTTCAGTCAAACGAAATTCAGAGTACTATTTAGACAGGCTTAAATCTGGGTTTCTTGAGCATGCACCGACAAATAATTATGGGGAAAGGAACAATCAATTTTCCTATTTACAATCGATTTCCCTAAAGAAGGAATCCCAATTTTGCAATTTCTGGGTTCCTAATCGACAAGGACAGGGATTCATTGCATTGTAACCGAGAGAGATCATGAAAGCTTGAGAAAGGTAGATAGATAGAGAGAGAGAGAGAACCTATTGTTTGCCGGAGGATGATGGAGGATGTCGGAGGATGCCGGAGGATGACGGAGGAGCCCTAACCGAGCTAACCGAGTGGCGTGATTTTTAGAGAGAAGGAGTTGCAAATCCGATGTGAGAGGAGAGAGAATATTTGCTTTTAACCTATCGTTTCGTTTCCCTTTTGGCGATGGCTTTTTTTTATTATTAAATCTTATTTTTATTTATTTTGAAATTGATTTATTATTGAATAGATTATGAGACGGCTAAGTCTATCGCATATTTATTAATGCAGTCGCATATTGAAATGTCTCTCCCGTCAAATTGGGCCGTGAAAATTTTCAAGGATTTTTGAACTGCCGCTCCAAAATGCGACCATTTTGTTTGCGATTGCCTTAGTCTTCGCCTAAACTAGTCTACTGTGACGGCCTTTGCTGCCATCACAATAGGCCATCGCATATTCCTCTTTTTCTTGTAGTGCGACTTTGACCTTAACGGTGCTTCTTCTCTTTGTTGTGTTCTAGGTATCTATCAAATATCCTGCCAGATATCCTACCTTATTCAGACGTCCCAAAATAATTGGCGTCATCAGTTTGAATTTTGAGTTTTGATGGAATTGTGGTGTTTTCTGTTGCTATGTCTATAATGTGGAAAGGAGATGATTTTGTATTAGAGTTTTGAGTTTTGGGTAATAATGGTGGTGGGTGTGGTGATGGTGATTGGTGTGTGTGGGTGTGTGTGTGTGTTAGATTGACTGTTTTCTAGTTGAAAAGGAGAAAATAACGAAATTGGAAAACTTTATGATAAGAAATAAGTAATTATTTTAGTTTTAATTTTTGTTGGTTAATTTTTTTTATAATTAAGAAATAAATAATAAAATATTTTTAAATGAAATTGCTTTTATTTTTGAGCATGAAATTGCTTTTTTTTTTTAAAGAAACATGATCCAGTTAAAAAAAACAAGAAATATAATTAATTGTTTTATAATATCTAAATTGAATTTTAGATTATAACCTTTTTAAATTAGATTATAAGTTTACAATACCTTTTAATTTTAAATTTTACACTTAGAACCCTTTGATATTTTATTAGTTTATTTTTCATTAATTTCCCATTTTACCCCTTAAATATTGGGTCACATGCTCATTTAACGAGAAAAATGGATGTCGTTATCACGAGATACCTTAAACAAGCATAAAAAAACAGATTATGTACTATATTTGCAACGAAAATGAGTTTAGGTATAAAATTCAAACAACCTCTATAATTGGGGTAATTTTGTTGCATTTTTCCTATATATTATTGATGCTGGTAATAATAATACAAAGAGATATCACAATTAAAGTCCGTATCTTTCCAATATGGAGAGACATCACAAAAGTTAACAAAAGTCTATATTGAAAGTGTGTACACAATGTGACAAGATATATTTTATATTATTTATTTTAATGACAGTATTTATTATTTAATTTTAGCTTTTCTGCTCGCTTAATTTAAATAATGAAGTCCATTTAACATAAATTATTATATCATAAAATGATAATTGAGGGTTCTATTATTGGTGAAAAATTTATGATATATATGTTCATAAACGTTATCCTTGGTCAGATAATAATTATTAATAGTGGACATTGATAATTATGACCAACGTATGTGATGACTAAAGTCTTTCTCGCTAGACTGAGGGATAGTTTTCCAAGTCATCAATACGGGTGCTCTAAGTAAGTTGAGTTCACTGGATTGGCCCGTCATTGAGAATACTACGTATATTTAGCGTCATTAATATTCTCAATATGAGCAGTGTGTTAAATCCCTAGACTTGAGACATTTATTTATTTCATACATGAATTGTTTTATTTTAACTCTTATTAAAGTAGTGCTGAAATATGCCTACAATAATTAGAGATTAGATGAAACATGAAGTGTAGAGGAAATAGTGAAACATCAAGAGAGGATTCGTCGCTTCTTTATGAAGATTATATCCCGGCCTCTTGGATTGAAATATAAGTAACTTGAAAGTCCCTGGCCATGGCATGACAAGTTAGTCATAGAGTCAAGTTAAGATATTTCTAGAACCAAGTAAATATTATTATTGATAATGACGCTTCATGTATCAATAATAATTTGGATATTAAGACGAAGAGATTTAACTACGACTGTTCGTAGTACAAAATATGACAGGTCACTAAATCACTAATTTTAGTTTTTATTGAAACATAAAGATAAAAAGTGCAAAATCATCCCATATAACGGTAAGAATTGCAAAAAAAAATGAAAGCATTCAACATTATCACCACCCTTTGTTTACTCATTTTCAATTGGGCAGCACCATTTTTCTTCAATGGATCAGATTGTATCAAAATGAAGGAAAATGTTATGCCAAAAGTTTTCTTGAAATGGTGTAGGGTGATGCTTAAAATAAGTGGAGAAAAGCATTTGTTGGGGACAAATATACACACATATATACATTGATGTTAGTAATTAGCAACTTGAACTTTAACAAAACTTTCGGTCAGAGCTCAGTAAGTGAATGGATAAGTAAATGAGTTGAGCCTAAACAAAATATAGGTTCAACACAACCCCACACCACCCCCTAAAAGAACACATTCTACTCACTACCATCTTTCTATCTAGCTTAAAACTTTCATCTTAGCCTCTTAGTACAATAGTTGTATCGCCCCGATCCAAATATAGCCAAATAAATACTGAGGTAATGAGGCATTTTCACAAACACATTGTGAGTGAAAACGGAGAAAATAAGAACAACAAAACAACCAACCACATACCATCATAACTGTACAAATGTCATATTCACATAAACATTTAACAATAGTTATTTGACAGCAAAAAGATATTATATTGA
This sequence comes from Adenophora triphylla var. japonica, assembly GCA_022495995.1. Taxonomy (NCBI): domain Eukaryota; kingdom Viridiplantae; phylum Streptophyta; class Magnoliopsida; order Asterales; family Campanulaceae; genus Adenophora; species Adenophora triphylla. The sequence continues at coordinate 128,827 of JAFEMH010000676.1, forward strand.
ATACCAAGCCTGCTATCCCTCTCAAAGACTCCATGAGTAGCAAAAGTTCTACAAAAATATAAATCAAGCAAAATAGACATTATCAAGCAAGCAATAGCACAGTACAAAAAATATTTGTTAGTAAATTCACCATTTAGCTTAATACTTAAAATTAATACTCCCTCAGTCCCACTTCAATTGAGCCATGACATCTTTGCACGCTTTTTAAGATTTTTTTTAAAAAAATGAGTAAAGAATTGAAAGTGGGTAGAAGATTAGAGGAGAGAGAATGTAAAAGTTAAAAATATTTAATAGGAGAGAGAATGAATGGAAGGAATAATAAGTTAATGATTGGTTTTTTTTGTAAATATGTTAAAATTTTAAGGGTATAATGAATGGTTTTTTTTGTATATATATAAATATTATGAGGGTATAAATGTCCGAAACACTGTTCACTTCTTTCCATTTATGGAATGGTTCATTTGAAGTGGGACGTCCCAAAAGGGAAAGTGCCTCAATTGAAGTGGGACGGAGGGAGTAATTATTTTTTAACTGTCAACATAGTAAAATTCAATTTTGTTAATAAAAATTATTAATTATTTATATTAGTTAGTAACCGGTTTAGGGGAGTTTTTTTTTGTTTTTTCCAACTTTAAATCTAGGTCGCTCTTTGTCTTTTGAGGGATTAAATCTGAGCCACTCTTTGTGTGGCGGTTAGAGAGGTAGTAACCGTTGTAGCAGAGTGGGAAGTTAAAAACAAATTTATTTTTCATATTCAATCCTAACCACCAGTTATGTTTTCTCAAACTCAATCTTGGTCATCGATTGTGTGGCGGTTAGATGTGAGCTCTATTGTATTATAGATGTACGTTTGCATTTCATTTGATTAGGTGTAAGAGCTCAAGGAAACATGGATAAGATCAATTTTTGTCATTCATTAATGTACCATAAATTAATATGGAAAGTTATTTTCATAATTTTTGGAAGTTATAAACTTCTAATTCCACTAAAAAGCGGCCTAAACAATACTTTAGGCCACAAGAGCTAAAACCCTATCATACCGCCCATACTTAGCCTTATATTCCTTCCACAGTTGATCTACTGGCTTCCCTAGCAACTCAACAAAAAAAATGTTCATCCCAAGTATACCTCATTTTCTTATTAAGTTTCGCAACAAATCTAGGCAATAATCTGTCACAATAATCAAGAAAACGCGCCGTAAAATCATACCCTTGATCCCACCTATCCCCTTGTCCCGGTTTAGCATATCCGGGCGGGTAATAATTAGCCTTCAAAATTGTATAATCTGCGACCCCTTCAACCAGTCCCTGTGGTGCTTTGCCTTCACCGGTCCATTGATAAACATGAGTCATTTCATGGTAAAGTAGAGAAGTAAATTCCCACTTCAAGTTTCCTTGGTACCCTTGTAAGTATAGAGCACTTACATTTATTTGTTCTCCCACAGTGATTGCTTCGGCTTGATCAAACTGTCGGATGAACAACTTGACCACGGGCATTGGTCTCAGGTCCCCCTCTGTCTTTTGGTCAAGGATATCATTTATAATGAATTTGGTAATGTTTGCCATTATTTTATATGTGTAAGGAACTCTGATTTCACGCTCAAAACGGATGCCTCCGGGATAAGTTTTTGCATCATTGAGGACTTGAAATTTGGTAGCGGAAGTGAGTTGGAGAAGTATTGATATGGCTACTATAGCACACAAGAAATTGTTATGGTGAGACATGGTTGTATTGTATTGTATGGTAAAATAATTTTTTGGTCAAGGATATCATTTTTATAATGGTCCGCCTACACATATTCACTTAATTGAGAAGTTTAGGTAATCTGAATGATTTAGAATGTAATTTAATTTAATTTCAAAAATTTCCCAAAAAAAAATACAAGTTTTCAATATTGCTTTCGGTAAATTAAGTCAAGATGTGGTATACAATTTATTTGAGAAGTTATAGTAATCCGAATAGTTTAAAATGTAATTCAATTTTAAAGTTTTAAGGTTTTTCCTTCAAACATTAAAACATAATATCTCAAAGTTTAGTAATGAGAAAGATAATCTGAAAGCCCCTTATGCAGCAAAAAAGATCGAATCAGCCCAAATTCAGCGGTCGGTTGTACTCCGGCGATTGAATAACCTGAAAATAAGACAGAAAACGTAAACTAAGCCGGGGCTTCTCCGGCGTGAGAGTAAGTTCACGTTTTGTATATATAGAAATCAAATTGACAGAGCTTCGAGTCAAAGAGATAACGTACCAAAATATGAAAATAATGGCTTGTATTTATAGGGATAAATATGGGGAATCCATGTTGAACTTGGACTGTAAAGAAATAAGATATAATCCTAGGAGGATTATATTTGTTGAGGAGTCCTTGTTTAACTTGAATTGGTATAGGAGGTGGTTACAATCCTGATAAGATTATAACTGCTTAGTATCCTTGTTTGGATAGGACTAATAAACTGCCATGTCGGTATGCCGAGATGTTCCCTTCCTCGTCATACATGACCATCTTGGCCTACGATGAGCCGGGGAAGGAATGAGAGAACTGTAGTCTATCGTAATGACATCAATAGCCGGGGGAGGCACCTGGTCCTTAAGGGAGATGATCTCGGCCTGCGAGGGAGGTCTCCTCGGCATTTCGAGTTGGGCCTTGCGTATGTTCGCCTGCTGAGCCCAGGTTAGCCTTATGAATGACGAGATAGAGAATATCTCGATATAATCTATGTAGTCATCGATCCAGCATCTCTCCTCTCCATCTAGGAGCATGACTTGTAGTCTTTCATATGCGTGTTCTTCAGCAAAAACTACATATGGATTGGAGTTGGACTCAGACACATCCATAGTCGCTAGTTTAGATAGAACATCTGCGATTTGGTTATCTTCTCTGCCTATTTGTTTGATCTCGAAGAACTCCATCTTCTTCGTCATGTCTAGGACCAGGTCTCTATACTTGGTAAGTACGGGATTTTGGGTGTTATACTCTCCCTTTACTTGTTTGACAACAAGTTGGGAGTCACAGAATGCCGCCACTTTAGTTGCTCCATAGAAGGAAGCCAACTCGATACCAAATATCAGAGCCTCATATTCAACTTGGTTGTTGCAGGCAGGGAATTTGAATCTGATGATATCTTGTATGGTATGCTCTCCTTCAGGACTTGCTAGTACTACTCCAGCTCCGCTTCTCTCCCTTGTGGCTGATCCATCAGTGTATAGGACCCAACAGTTAGATGGGAGTTCCATGGGGGACTCTTCTTCCTCCAGTGTGTTATGCTGACGGGAGGTGGGGACGTGTTCACCCATGAAGGCAGTCTCGACCATGAAGTCAACCAGAGGTTGTGCCAGGAGGGTCTTCCTTGGTTGGTAAGTAATATCAAACTCTATAAGAGCGATTGACCAATTGAGGAGACGTCCGGAGCCATCCAACTTGTGCAAAATTTTCTTCAAGGGCTCATTCGTATACACGGTGATGAGATGTACAGAAAAATAGGCACGTAGTTTCCTCGATGCAATAACTGGTGCGTATACTATCTCTTCCACATTGAAATATCTTCTTTCCAAGTCTAACAATGCCTTAGAGAAATAGTAGACTGTTTTCTGAGTTCCTTCATCATTTCGTAAAAGAACAGCTGCAATTGCATGATCTGTGGCGGCTAAGAAGACATAAAGCATCTCGCCAGTGATCGGACTGCTTAACAAGGGAGGGGAACCCAAGTACTCCTTCAACCGGAGGAATGCCTCGGAGCATTCAGGAATCCAGGAAAAGCTCTTTGCCCCTTTCAATACCTTGAAGAATGGCAGTGATTTTGGCAAATTTGGCAATGAATCTTCCAAGAGCCGCTATTCTTCCATTCAATCTCTGAACCTCCTTGATGTTGGTAGGTTCCTTCACGTCAATCAGGGCTTTAATTTTTTCAGGGTTCGCCTCTATTCCCCTTTGTGATACCATGAAGCCTAGGAACTTTCCAGCTGTCACCCCTAACACACATTTACTTGGGTTTAGCTTCTTGTTGTTAGCTCGGAGATTGTTTATAGTTTCTTCCAGGTCAGGGGCGTGACTGCCCTCCTTGGTCTTTATGACCATGTCATCAATGTACGCCTCCATGTTACGACCTATTTATTCTCCAAACACTTCATTCATCATGCGTTGGTATGTGGCACCCGCATTCTTAAGCCCAAAGGGCATCATGACATAACAATAGTTTCCCCCCGATGTTTGGAAGGCCGTCTTCTCGATGTCTTCTGCCATGTTTATTTGATGATAGCCTGAATAGGCATCTAAGAAACTGAGAGTTCGGTGTCCAGCTATGGAGTCAACCAACTTATCAATTCTGGGGAGAGGATAACTGTCTTAGGGCAGGCTTTGTTAAGATCAGTGAAATCTATGCACATTCGCCACGTCCCATTTCGCTTTTTAACTATCACCACATTGGCCAACCAAACGGGGTATTTCACTTCTCGGATGATTTTGGCGCTAAGTAACCTCTTCCTTGATAGCTTCCTCCTTGTCCCTTGCAAAGATCCTCCTTGTCTGCGAGATGGTTTTTGCAGACGGGTCAACTTCCAGGCGGTGGAGGGCTACTTCTTCATTAATCCCCCTCATATCTTCAACTCTCCAAGCGAAGACGTCAAGACTATTTTTTAAGAGGGAGATGATTTCTTCCTTCTCTTCCGGGGATAGCTGGCCCCCGAGTTTGATTTTTTGCTCGGGGTAGTCAGGGTTGATGACTACCTCTTCCAATTCATCCACGAGCTCCATTTCTGGACCGTCGCGAAATTCCAGGGATTCAATAATGATTTCTCTAAGTCTTCTACCCTCATTGTCATTTACGTTGATGCCTTCTTCTTCCATCGCTAGTCAAAGATCGGGCAGATCAACTATCCTCAAGTCAGGGTTGGCCCCCGAGTTTTAGCCGTTGACGAGAACAGGATCTGTCTCTGAGACGGACAGAACTATGTCCTGGTCATCTGCAATTTCTAGGACCACATGTTCCTCTTCTAGTATTTCACGGATATAGCTCATCCTAGAGCTGGTGTGGGTAGTTTTCAGAGACTTAGAGATTTTGATGTTGTCCTCCGGAGTATCTATCCCCACACTTTTAGATGCTTTTCGGCTCTTCACGACATGCTCCAAGAAGTCCTTGGCAGTCGCCCTCACGCATCTAATTCCAGCACGAGTAGGAAATTTAACTCGTTGGTGAGGAAAGGAGGCGACCAATCCAAGTTTTGCTTGACTTGGAATGCCTAAGATTGCGTGATAGTCACTTGTTAGATCCATGACTACGAAAGTGACTGTAGCCACGGTTCGGAAGGGATGTTCACCAACTTCCAGCTGTAGGTCAATAATTCCCTTGGCACCGACTTTATGGTTGGTGAAACCTTCTAGCCTTCCATGATAAGGTTCTAGGATGGTGTCTTTCAATCCCATCATCTGGAAGGCAGAATAGTACAAAATATCCCGTGAGTAACCCATGTCGATGAGAAATCTCTCAGATTCACAATTGTCAATTCGACCCTTTATCACCAAGGGTTGCTCACGGGCTACAAGACTTCCAGCCAATTCATTGGGAGAGAAACTTATGACCTCTTCCGCCTTATGAACCCAAGCAAGAACATGGTATACCTTGCTCAGCTCATGAATCTGGTCCCTCAGCTTTCTGGTAGAGACTACCTCTTCTCGAATCACATGCAATTTGGCCCTAGGAGGTCTCTGCTCCATGTCCTTGCTTTTGTTATCATCTTCACTCTCGTCCTCCTTCCGTTTTCGCTTGCCATCTTTCTTCATGACATAGCGGTCGAGTTTGCCTTCGTCAACCCACCTTTGGATCATTTGTTTGAGGACAATGCACCTTTCGGTGGTGTGACCATGGTCCTTGTGGAAATCACAGAATTTGGAAGGGTCACGAGTGAACTTTGGTTTGTCGTTCAGCGGACGAGGAGGTGGAAGGTTCACCAGTTGCATGATTTCAGTGATGGGCTTGGTAAGAGGGGTAAAGATTTCATCTTTTTCAGAACCCCTTGTTCTGTTCTTCCCCTTGAATCCGTTACCATTTCCATTTTCGTTTCCGTTGGAAGCATGGCGAGTGCCAGCTGCTTCCGGTTTTGTCTTTTCAGACCTCTTCTTGCTTTTCTCCTCCGCCATATACAAGTCAGCCTTCGGGCGGAGAGTTCATATATGAGTGGTCCGGATTTCAATCTGGAATTGAAACAAACAATCACCTCTCTGTCAGTGAGGCTTTCTTTTACCTGATCCGCCATGGTTCGGAATCTGTTGTAGTAGTTCAAAGTGGTCTCATTTTTCCCTTGCTCGATGTTGGCAAGGTCGGTTAACCTTTTCTTCCTCCTTCCTGCCGTGGCAAAGTGATCTAGGAACATCCTCCTCATGCCCCTCCAGCTATCGATGCATCCCTTTTTAAGCTCACGGAACCAAGTCAGGGTTGTTCTAGAGAAGGTGCTCGCGAAGGCTTTAGAGAGAACGTTATCGGCCTTAGTGACGAGGGCCATAGTAGACTCGAAACTTTGCACATGATCCCGTGCGTCAGTGGTTCCAGCATATTTTTCAAAACATGGGACCTTAAAGGCAGGATTAGGTGGTACATCATTTATTCTTGAAGAGAAGGGACGAGTTGCACTAGTGTCATCATCATCCTCCTCTTTCTTCCCCATCTCCATATCGTCAATTCTCTTTTTCAAGGGTTGCAATTCTTGAGCATCAATCCCCCTTTCAGTGTTCGAATGAGTGCTTCGGTGGGAACTACGATGGGACCTTTCCCTTGGGTGTCCATTCACCCTACTGTGTTCCTCGTCATTTCGGTGATTCTCCCCTTGTCTAGAGGGTGTTTTATCCTTCCTTATCTCTCCCTCGTAGCCGCCGAGGACCATTCTATATGGTTGAGGACTCCTCGGCCTTTCAAAGTGTCGTGGACGAGGTGAATCACGCCGAGGACGAGGGCTATGACGAGGTGATACATGCCGAGGGTGATAGTTATGACGAGGGGTCATGCTGAGACGAGGAGGGGATAAACGCCTAGCCAGACTGAGCTTCGCTCGTAAGTCTTTAGAGTTTACCTCCTGCTCCTTCGAATTTAAGTGGCTTCTTAGGTCTACCACCTCCTTCTCGTTTTCATGATTGTTAGGCCGAGGACGAGGAGCATCTCAGAGGTTCTGCCTAGGTGGTACAGCAGGCTCATGGGGAGGGGGATCTTGGCCACGAGGAGGGCTCCTCTGGCTACCTCGTCTCTCGCCCTAAGTTTCCCTACCACGAGAGTTTCCTGACCTCGAAGGTCTGATGAACTCGGTCATTGAGTTTTCTGGGTCCAATTGCAACAAAGCATTATGAGTCTCATAGATACGTTGCAATGTCTCCATTTTTTGATGCAACAAGGTACGTCGGTCAACGGGCTGGGCGTTCTCGGCTCGTCCAACGTCTGCGTTCCTCTTCGTCTTCTTGCTCGAAGCTCATTTCCCTCGTGGACGATGAGGATGAGGAAGGTTTGCACCTGCCCCCTCGGCAGCTGGCTGTCCCATAGAACGAAGAGTCATGCTGAGGGGAGGTGGTCCTTCAAGCTGAGGTGGAGGAGGAAGTACCTCGGTGTTGAGAGGGATCTCGTCTGCGTGAGTTCGCTCCTCATTAGTAACACTGGCAAAAGTTCCATCTTCCATTGATACCAAAATTGCAAATGGCAGAGATTACCAAACGGACAATTTTTCCAGCAAAACAAGATTTACCGGCCAAATCACAATTTTCAGGCCAAACGTGAAACAGGTTTTACTAGCCATAAACAAGATTAAACTGCAAACGTTCAAGCACCAGATTTCTGGCCAAAAATAAATTTTCCAGGCGAAAATTGCAGAATCCGGCAAAAATGCAACAGATCAATCGGAACAGTGCTTTTCCGATCAAAAAACAAGAATTATCCGACGGAAAAAGGGCTCAGGTGAGCGGATTTTCAGGCTAAACAATGGGTCTTTGACTCGATTCCCGGCAATGGAACCAAACTGATGCAGCAAAAAAGATCGAATTAGCCCAAATCCAGCGGTCGGTTGTATTCCGGAGATTGAATAGCCTGAAAATAAGACAGAAAACGTAAACTAAGCCGGGGCTTCTCCGGCGAAGGCCCTCGGGCGTGAGAGTAAGTTCACGGTTTGTATATTGAGAAATCAAATTGACAGAGCTTCGAGTCAAAGAGATAACGTACCAAAATATGAAAATAATGGCGTGTATTTATAGGGATGGATATGTAGAATCCATGTTGAACTTGGAATGTAAAGAGATAAGATATAATCCTAAGAGAATTATATTTGTTGTGGAGTCCTTATTTGACTTGAATTGTTGTATAGGAGGTGGTTACAATCCTGATAAGATTATAACTGCTTAGTATCCTTGTTTGGATAGGACTAATAAACTGCCATGCCGGTATGTCGAGATGCTCCCTTCCTCATCATACATGACCATCTCGGCCCACGATGAGTCGGGGAAGGAATGAGAGAACTGTAGTCCATCGTGATGACATCAATAGCCGGGGGAGGCACCTCGTCCTCAAGGGAGATGATCTCGGCCTACGAGGGAGGTCTCCTCGGCATTTCGAGTTGGGCCTTGCATATGTTCGCCTGCTGAGCCCAGGTTAGCCTTATAAATGACGAGATAGAGAGACGAGGAAGCCCGGGTCTTCCCTCGTAGCTGAGACTTGATGGGTTATGTTTAGGGCCCAATCCCCTTGGGCTTTACCCGGACAAGCCCATGTTCGTATCTCGATTTATACTGTTCAGCACCAATTTTAATTGCATCGATTGAACTCGGAACTTTTCATTTTTTCCTTCTTATTTTTTTTTTATTTCACTCAAAATTTTAAAAATAAAATATAGCAAAATATGAAACACAAAAAAAGTAATCTGAAATTGTCTTTCTTTCATTTTCTTTGAATTGAAATCAAAGATGTATTCGTTTGGGAAAGGTGAATCAAATAAGTAGGGGTATTATAAGATTTTGAGTAGTGGTATTATAAGGTTTTTGAAAGTGTGATAGCATCACACTTAGCCAAGTCAAAGAGGTTGACTTATTGAAGGTTTTGTTACTTTCTTCTTTATTAATTTAAGTCAATAATTTGTATATTATTTTTATTTCTACTAACATATTAACCGAAATTTTATTATGTGTTTAGTATTGTTTTGGTTGTTTATTGTAGGACTCTCACATGGGATAAAGATGGCTTGAAGAAGATAAAGAGATAAAGGAAGATTGATGATAATCAAGCTATCCACCATGATCATCCTTACCCGTCTAGCTTAGAACTCCTTGGCTATAAATACACGATCCAAGGCAGTTCTACACACACCGTTTTTACACTGCGAAAGGCTGAGAGATTTCATGCTAAGAGGAGTTATGTTTTAGTGAGTTGTTGATTTAGTCATTCTCTTAGTTTACATTTTGTAACCGGTTCAAAAGTGATTTAATAAGAGAAGTTTATTGTCTACAGCATATTGCTGTAGATAAGTGTTTAAATCCTTTGTTTATTTCTTTTCCATTTTATTATTCCGCTGCATTTTTCTGTTGTGCTAGTGCTAGTGCGATAGCATCAGGACTCACATCAGCTAGTTTCGTGTTCTTGTGAACTTCCTAGCCACTCCATTTCTTTCAGTTTTGATAAACTTTGATTTTTATTTTTTTATCTTCAGTTTTCATTTTCTCATATTCTTTCTCAACAAATAAGAACTTAAATTCTTTGTTATTCAAAACTAAGATGAATGTGTTTGTCACAATACTCTTTCCTCTTAAACCATCGAAAATTAAATTTTTTAGGTCTTAAAAGCTAAGATGAATGAGCTGTCATAATATGATGTCACAATCGACCCCTTTAAACAAAAATGAATGTGTTGTCACAATGGACCCCTTTAAACAAAAACAAAAACAAGGGGCAATTATCAAATAGTCCCTCATTCTAATGAAAACAACCACCAAGAACACATATTTCATGAATTTACCACCAGGTCCGTCGGTTATAAGCTCACCCGCGTCATTGTTAATGCCACCTACACTTTATGTCAAAGGGACAGCTGTCGCTGTCCCTTTGACATAAAAGAAGGGGGAGAAAGGGACAGATCCCTTTCTCCCCCTTCTTTTTTGTTTTTTTCTTCTCCCAAAACTTTAAAATGAAATATCTTAAGATCTAGAACTCAAAAAAAAAAAAAAATCAAGACCATTGTATTATTCGTATCGTCAAAACTAATCAAACTAGCAGCTTCAACATATAATTTGAAGCAAATTTGATATATTTGTCAAGTTCACAGTTGTTCTAATTAAGTTCACAGTTGTTTTTGATAAGTTCTCAGCTTTTTTTTACATTTGTTCCAATAACAATTAAGAGAAGTTCACAGTTGTTTTAGCTAAATTCATAATTTCTACATTAAAATGACTATCATTTACTTAATTTACAGATTTTTTTAGTTATGTTCACAATTGTTTTTAGTCTTTTATAGCCTTTATTTTGCAATTTTATGAGATTATTTGACTTATTTGTTAAGTTCAATGTTGTTTATTTTTAAGTTCACAGTTATTTTAGTTAAATTCACAGTTGTTTTTTGTATTTTATAGCCTTTATTTTTTCAATTTTATGAGATTATTTGACCTACTTGTTAAGTTCACTGTTGTTTTTTATTAAGTTCACAGTTGTTTTAGTCTTTATGGCCTCTAATTTTGCAATTTTATGAGATTGTTTGACATATTTGTTATGTTCACAGTTGTTTTTACTTACGTTAACTGTTATTTTTTGTTAAGTTCACAGTTGTTTTAGTCCTTTTATGGCCTCTATTTTTGCAATTTTATTAGATTATTTGACATATTTATTAAGTTCACAGTTGTTTTTAATTAAGTTCACAGTTGTTTTAGTTAAGTTCACAGTTGTTTTTAGAATTTTATAGTCTTTATTTTTGCAATTTTATGAGATTATTTGACCTATTTGTTAAGTTCACTGTTGTTTTTTGTTAATTTCACAGTTGTTTTAGTCCTTTATGACTCTATTTTTGCAATTTTATGAAATTATTTGACATATTTGTTATGTTCACAGTTGTTTTACTTAAGTTCACTATTGTTTATTGTTAAGTTCACAGTTGTGATGAGCCCCGTGAGGAGTTGCGATTTGCATTTAACCTTTATGACATATATCCTTGCAACCAAGACTATAAACTTTATATTGCCCTCTTAAACATTCCTACTGCAACTACAATGTCTATGTTTCTTTGCATCTGGTTAGAAAACAAAAGTGGCAATTATAAAGCATAAAGAACTAAATCAAAATCATCCAAAAAAAGATATTAAAAACTAAAGAGAAAGATACAAAATTATATTCTCTTACATGTGATAAGAATCTGCAATGTTTTTATGGTAGGTTGACTAATGCTTATCCATAGTGTTAAGTACTTTCGTAAAGCACAGTAGCTACTATTTTAAGGTGTAAAGAATTCTCAGAGATAAAATGAGATGACATGCTATAATAAGAAAGCAAAATCAAATTAAGAATCTAGCCAACGGTTTGAAGAGGATGGAATTGCATAAAGAAATATCCGTCTGGCAGAATGCAGAACGTTTTCCCAACAAATTCAACATGAAAATAAAAAAAATCCAAAACGTCAACAAGGTCTCCGACCATACATGAGTTCCATCAGAAAATCTATGCATATACTTGGCTTAGCTGACAGTGATGCCAATCCTTCGGCATCTTTCACGGCCATATTTTGAAACTCAAGAGAGAGAATTTGCTTCAGCTTGTCGTCATCGGCGGGAGGATGATATTCTGGATCGCGATTAAGAGTAAGATCAGGAGGTGAGAAAAAATTGAAAGAAAATCAACAAAATTAAAGATCGTCGGAGATGAAGGGGGTGTAGAAAGAGCAGATCTGGCCAAATCGTTATAGAAAGAGCAGATATGACCCAATCATTGTAGAAAGAGAAGATCGGAGGTGTAGAAAGAGCAGATCTGGTCAAATCTTTATGAATAGGCTTATACCGGAGTGGTCGCCAGTGATGGGAGGCGAGAGATTGCCGGAGATGAAGAAGAGAGAGATAGAAAGTAGAGAGAAATTAGAGAGAAATTAGAGAGAGAGAGTGTGTGTGTGTGTGTGTGTCGTGTGTGGATGAGAGGGTGTGTTGGGTAGCAAAGGACTAGATGAAATTTTGATTATGATGCCGAACTAGTCGGTTAAATTTCAAAATACTTGTCTAAATTGATCTTTTCTCTTAGAATGAAGGACCCAGCGGTAATTTTCCCCAAAAAAAAAACCAAAAAAGAATTTTATTTCAAACTAAGATGAGTGAATGTGATTTCACAATAGCCTTCCCCTTTAAACAACTAAGAACTTAAATTCTCAGTTGTATATAACAAAGATGAATATGATGTCATAATAACCGCCCTTTTTAAATTACTTAAATAACTGACAACTAAAATTGTTTTTAATTTAAGATGAATATATTGTCACATTATCCTCCCTATTTAAGTAATTGAGAGCTACAATTGTTCAGACCTTGGAAAATATAAACTCTCATTTGTTCAGACCCCATAAGTCTTAGTTCTCATTTGTTCAAACCAACATCATATAATTTTTTGAGCAACTTTAAATACTATCATTTTTATGTTGTGAACAATCGAGAAATTCTCAATTGCTCACAAGTTTGTTCAAACTTCAAAACTTTTAGTTTAAACTTGTACAAACGTAGAAATCTAAGTTTTATCTTGTTTAAACCCAAAATCTTTGTTTTTCTTTAGACAACTTAAAACTTTACTTCTAAGTTATATATAGAAGGCTGAAATCACTTCAAAAAATGAGTTATCGCCCTTTAAACATATGAGTATTTCTCAATTGTTTACAATCTATTATTTATCAATACATGAGAATTTATCAGTTGTGAACAATAGTCTCAATTACGAACAACTGAGAATTTTATCCAATGTTATTAATATTAATAAAAAATGTCACTACGCGCAACCCAGTACGTTTGAATTACGCACATGATCGTGTAAAAAAATGCTTACGATTTATATTTGAAGGAATAATAAAGTATTGACTAACATCTCAAGTATGTGAATATTTTCAGCCACCCCGATTTGTATTTCTTTTACATATTCAAATTTAAAATTTTGATAAGTTTACTTACTAATGCTTCTTAGACGTTTTCCTTTTTAATTTCTCTAATTATTTAAATCGTTATTTTTAAAATAAAAAATATGTATATAAATTAAATAGAAACAAATATACAAAAAACAAAAAGAACAACAAAAAGAAAGAAAAAGAAACTAGTTACTTGGCCAGCTTCCCCCAGTATAATCACATCTTCATCTTCCCCTTTTCCATTTTTTAAACCAAAAATAAAAAATATAAATTTAATGTCGTTGGAGTGGAGGAGAAGTACTATGATTCATTTTTATAAAACCAAATGTGATGCCCAACATTGTGACAACTACCAGGAGATCAAACTAATGAATCATATAGTGAAACTTTAGGAGCAAGTGATTTGACAAAGCCTAAGGAGAATTGTGAAGATTTCAGTTTCAGATAACCAATTTGAATTTATGCCTGAAAGATCGACTATATAGGCAATATATGAGACATATGATGAACAAATATTAGGATAAAAAGAAAGATTTACATAAGATTTTCATTGATTTAGAGAAAGTGTATGATAAAGTAGCAAAAGAGGTACTTTGATGGGCTTTAATAAAGAAAAGTGTTTCAAATAAATTTATTGACATTGTTAAGGACATGAATATAAAGCTAGTACAAGTGTATGGTGTTAGGAAGATAAAAGAGTTCCCATTACAATTGTAAAGCAACAGTTTTGCACTTAGTCCATTTCTATTTGCTATGTAGTATTGTATAATAATTGATGAATTGACGAGGTCAATCCAAAATGATATAGCATGGTGTATGATGTCGATGATTTTTGCTTATTGATAAGACAAAAAAAGGTGTTGAAAGTAAGTTGGAATTGTGGAGACAATCTTTGAAATTTCCAGGTTTTACACTAAGTATAAGCAAGACAAGACTGGATATTTGGAGTGTAAGTTTAGCATAATTGATAGCATGAAGACAGGGGTGATCACATTCGATTGGAAGTAATGATGAACACTTCGGGCCCAAAATCGTAGGTCGACCCGCAAGTCCTCCGCCCGTTGCCTCCCAGCCCTCTGTCCGCCAAGCCCACCATCCAGCCCGCATATCCCAGCCCGTGTAGAAGAGGCAGGCCCGATCCAAAAATTAGGCCACTGGCCGGGTCAAGCTCGTGGTCTTTTTGGCCCATCAAGCTTGCCCCGCAAAGCCTGCCAATTTGCAAATTTCTAGTTTTTTCTTTTAATTAATATTAAATAATCTATAGATTAACATATGAAAGGGCTTGGTAGAGTGGTAAAGTTTTCCCCTTAAGTTGTATTTGTCAAGTTCGAATATCCCCTCCTTCATTTCATCTTTTATCCATTAGCATATAGAAGCGAGTGGCTCAGTTGTTAGTTGTTAGGTGCTTTGTTTCAATTGGAATGGCCAGAGTTCGATCCCATTACCTTCATTTTGTTTTGAATTTATGGAATTTATATATAAAAAAACATGTAGATCTGCACACCTATTTACACAGGCAAACGGAGCAGGTCGGATACCACCTTGATGGGCGGGCTTGGTCTGCGGGCAAGAAGGAAACAGGTCGGGTTAGTCCGCCTGGTCCACGGGCTTGTCTTTGGCGGGTCGGGCCGGGCTGACTAGTGTATTCATTATCAATGGGAAGACGGTCCAAGTTTCTGACTTTTTTGCTATATTGGATTTTTTTATTCAAAATGATATAGAATTGAATGGAGATGTGACTAATATGATTAGTGCATGTTAGTTGAAGCGGAAGAGTGACACATAATTTCTATTTGGTCCTTACATGCCCCGTAGATTAAAGAAAATATTCTACCGCACAACACTTAGACCTGCAATATGACATTGAGTGTTGGGGCGTGGAACAACGTCATATTCATAAGATAAATATGGGAGAGAGAAATGCGTATGATACGATGGATGTGTGGAATAAAAGAAAGAAACAACTTAGGAATGAGGTAACCGGGGGGAAAGTAGGAGTTGCACTCATTTAAGATAAAATGAGAGAGAATCGCCTAACACTTTTCTTTCACGATGTCATATAAGGATTTATGTTAACTCACCTCAAATATTTTGAAACTAACACTTTGTTATTATTGCATCTGACCCCTCCCCTTTGGAAAAAAGAAAAAAGGATAATGGTATTTTCTTTTGTACCAACATTTTTTTTCATCTTAATGATAAAGGATATGTATTTTCTAATTTCAAAGGTAGTGAAATGTTATCTTTCAAAATATAAAGGCGTCAATCAAATAACCCTTGGTTATAACATCGCTTCACTACCGCTGGCCGTCATGGAGTGGAAGGTGGGGTGTTGTGAACCGAATGGACATACAAAATCAAGAGTTTTAACCCACTGTTACATGAAGGACCATTATGAAATATATTCAAACTTTGAGGGATTTTCCTTATGAACTAACTTCAGCGGCTAGTGGCGGATCCATGATTTTTAAACCAGGTGGGCTTGGTATTAAAAAATATTGTAAACAGTAACAATCATGAAAAATAACTTCATTTATCGAAAAAAGAAGTTACATATAGTCTCATTTGGCGTTTATACTCAAACAGTAACAACAATTATATGGTGTTTATCACAGTAGTCTCAAATAGCAATTTCAAATGAAAAACCTAATAAAAAAGTGCACTACATTTCAGGCTTAACACTGATAACACAATTGGACAACCCATAGATATCAGTACATTCAAGAATGCAGAACTTTGCTTATTCAAAGAATGCGGAACTTTGCTTCTCCCATGTTCTCAAAGGAAGCCTTTGGTGAAATGAAGCACCAGACGCCAAATCCTCAATTCAATTCATTAATCTATTACTCCTTCTGCCCCAAGACAATAGTCCTTTCCTTTTTAGTTAGTTAAAAAAATAGTCTCATTTCTAAAATTGACTATAATTATAGTGCAACTTCAAGAAAGTACAAAGTACAGAGACATGTAAAGCTCCATTCCTAAAAAAATAAAAAAAATATTGACTTGTCGAATGAGACTATATAAGTGACAAAATAAACAAAATACCCCACACCCAAAAAGCTAATCCCTCTTTCTTTTTTTAGATTGATAAAAAAAAACGTTGAAAAAAATAAATTCATTTCTAGATAGATTCAAAAATTGAATTTGCAGAACCTACATCTTATCAAACTCAACGGGCAATCGATCAACTAGGGTGCCATACTTTTCTTTTTTTTTTCAAATAAGGTAACGAATTAACTAGTTACTGATTTATGTATCGTACTTTCAAAATTAATCTCAAATAAGGTATTTGACCAAAATTTTAACTAACGTCGTTAAAAAACCTAACAGACTTTGTCAACCTCGTTGATAACTTCCCCACCCACCCACCCCCCCACCCCAAAAAAAAATATATTTTTTAATCATTTTTTCTAACTAACCCACCCACCCACCCCCCACCAAAAAAAAATAATCGTTTTTTGTAACTACCCCACCCACCCACCTGCCTATCCACCCCCCAAAAAAAATTTAATCATTTTTTGTAACTACCCCAACCACCCACCTGCCTACCCCACCCACCCACCCACCCTCACCCCACCCACCTCCCCCCCCACCCCAAAAAAAAATTTAATCATTTTAAATTTTTTTTTTGGGGTGGGGGGGGGGGGTAGACAGGGGGTGGGCAGGTGGGTTTTTGGGGTGGGGGTGGGTGGATGGGGTGGGGGGTGGGTGGTAGGGGTGGACATGGTTCGATTTGGTTCGATTTGGAAAGAATTTGGAGACCAAACCGCTAGTACTCGGTTTGAAAAAATCCCAAACCAAACCGAACCATAGAAAATTTCAAACCAAACCAAACCACCTCGGTTTGGTTCGGTTCGGTCTCAAACCACAGTTTCATAAACGGTTCAAACCGTGGTCCGAACTGCGGTCTAGACCGCTATCCGAACTACAAACCTGTCCAACTAAAAGCGTTGCTCTTTACATATTTTTTTTTTATCAAACTAGCAATCATATATATTAAACATAAAACACAAATACTACTATCCAAATAGGAATGAGTTTTAGTAAACTGAAAGTTCATTGTTCTAACAAGTACAACAAAAGAAATCATCTCAAAACAAAGGGATTTGGGAGGACTTTGAAAGGAAGGGATCTGAGGAAGTTTTTTGGTGATAGAGAGAGAAAGAAGAGAGAAGAGAGAAACAAACTGAGAAAGAAGATATGAAAAATGAGGAGGCAGTTTGAGTTAAGGAGTTTCAATCTAGGGTTTTCAAATCAGTGGTTGTGATTCATCTTTAATTTTTAATGAACGACTAGGATTTCGGTTCAAGAATTTCATGGTTCGGTTCCGTGGTTCGGTTTCACGGTTCGGTTTCACGGTTCTAAACCGCGGTTCGGTCTGAATCGGTTTGGTTTGGTTCAGTTTGGTTCGGTTTTGAGGTTCCAGACTGCGAGCTGAACCGAACCACACGGTTTATTAAATTTTCAAACCAAGCTAAACCATTTATAGAAAAAAACCAAACCAAACTGCGTGGTTTGGTTCGGTTCGGTCTCAAACCGCGGTTTGAACCGAACCATGTCCACCCCTAGTGGGTGGGATGGGGTAGGCAGGGGGTGGGTGGGGTAGTTATCAAACGAGGTTGACAAAGTCCGTTAGGTTTTTTAACGACGTTAATTAAAAATTTGGTCCAATACCTTATTTGAAATTAATTTTGAAAGTACGATACCTAAGTCAGTAACTAGTTAGTACGTTACCTTTTGCGAAAATGAAGGTTAAGTACGTTACCCTAGTTGGTAATTATTCCCAAACTGAAACAAGAAAGTTATAAAAACAGTGCTCGTATCAATTATATGATCAAATAGCGAAATTAGGTCAAATTAAATAGAAACAGAAGGAGAGAGAGAGAGAGACGATTACAGAGATAAAAGGATGACAAGGTAATCGCATTGCCATCCTTGTTCTCAACCAATTCGCCGTCTGACTCTATACCTATATCGGATCGGAGGGAGGAAGAGAATTTGTGTCTGAACATCAGACGTATCACCAATTCGGTGTGGATATAATAAAAAAAAAAAGAAAAATTCTAAAAATCTTGGGTGGGCTTGAGCCCTACCCACCTCTGCCCCGGATCCGCCCTTTGCATTGTACAAAAAATAAAAAATAAAAATAAAAAATTCGGGCACTACCAAGGTTGACGTCTGCTGCAGCCCTACAAATATTTGTTCATTTGTAACATGTATGCAATCATTTCCTCTCTCTCTCTCTCTCTTATTCTTTTATGGATTGACTCAAGTAATTTCTTGATATATACAGTATAGGTTTGAATTTTCGATTCGAATGTAGCAATAAATTGTTCTCTTTTCTTGTGCATGTTAGGTGTTCGACAAAATGCTTGAAAGAATAATCGCTTACAGGCAATGAGTTAACATGTTTCTGTTTTGTTTATACACTTCACTTGTTTGTAGCCAGTCCTGGAAAAAAAAAGTCTGCATTGTATTAAAAATCTGGCAAAACATTTCATTTTGCATTACTGTGGAGTATTAAGTGAAGAAACAGTGAATTTGTGAATGAAATTGGTGAAATTCTCACTGTCATGGTGGTTAGGGCTGTGGAAAAAAAAGCCGTGAAACCGGACCGTAACGAACCATATTATTGGTCTGGTTCTGGTTCCAAATATCTATGGAACCGATTATTTGATCCGATTCTAATTTTGAAAAAAATATTCATGGTCCTGGATCGGATCGGACCGGACTTATTATTTTTTTTATATATATATATATATATATATATATATAACCGAATAATTGGTCTGATCCTGGTTTCCTAAAATTTTGAGAAAAACCAGATCAATTCGGACCGCGAACACCCCCATTGGTGGTCGAAACAAGTAAAACTAGAGAAGGTTTTCTTTATTATGATGGTGTTTTGTTCTGACCTTAGTGTCTTGTACTACAGAAGTTTACACTTTGTCCCTAGTGTTAATCAAGGCTGTTACACACTTCTAACATATGATAGCCAAACACAGATCTGAGTTCAGAATAATCACTTTTACTAGAATACGTTTTGAAGAATAAACTTACAAAAAAATGTGTCAATCCCAATGAGACACGCAATGTATGCTCTCTCAGTTTCCCTCCATTCCTGTTTAAATTTGGTTGTTCTACCTATCTGCTCAGTTTTCTGCAGCTATCTTCAGCAAATTGATCACCCCAATGAATGTGTATTTCAAACTAAAAAAGACGGGAAAACTGATTCTATCACTTTCCACGCTAGAATCACAATTTCAGTTAATCGACACCTTTACGTTCTCTTGAGCTGGCACCTCGTGTCAATCCCAAGGTAGTTTTGAAATAAGTTACACAGTGGTGGGGATAATATACTGATTTAGGGACTTGAGATCTGTCATTTCCTTCCTGTTGGACAGTGATGAGGTGAAAGATTACCCTGTAATCAGGCTTTTGGTTTCACTGGGTCAGATGGCCAAATAGAGCATGAAGAACGAAGAAGAAATGAAAAATTGGGAACAGAAAAGAGGAGACTCGTAAAAGGGTGCTTTATCCTTTCAAGGTTTAGTAAAATCTACCAACCAATTTCTGTAGAGAGACCACATCTATTGGTTTCTAAGGCCAACAATTTAAAAATAAGAAAAGTTGTAACTTCAACTACCTAGTTATGAGCAAGTGCCAATCACTTGATAGCTCCAAATCAAGTATAAAAGTGGTAGACTTACAGTTATTTTCTGTCCATCTGTGAATATCTTGCTGCACGACTTGAAAGGAAGTGAGAAAAAATATTGTTGAACTGTGTACTGATTCCTCTTATGTTATGAATATTTTTGCATGTTGGCCACTTTTTTCTTTTTTCTTGCTTTGATGCCATGAATTAAACAGAATAGATTGTTATGCAGGCTACAAGACACGCAGAAATGGAAGCTATTGATATCCTACTTGAGCAGTGGCAGAAAATGGACTTTCAAAATCGGAAGGTGCAGACATTTTCTCAAACTGCTATCTTTATGTAACCTGTGAACCATGCATAATATGTGCAGCAGCCTTGTCATTTCTTGGTTTGCCCACTACCTTACTAAATATCCAGTCGTCCCGGAAAGATTGTCCCATTTTAAAATGTCTGTAGACCAGACGCTCATAACTCATTCTACTTTCTTTCGACCAATCAAGATATTTCTTGTAGATTCATAATGATTCTTAGGTTTGGAAGAGGACAAAAAGAGAAATTTTGTTTATGCCCGAAGGGTAATCTTATTTCGTGTTCATTACTTGCGATTGGATATGTATGTGAAAACATTGCTCTTGGTTAATTTTCTTTTTTCCTTTCTTCTTAGTGGCAGAGAGGGCCAACAAAAGGGTTTCAAAAGCACCGGCGAAGTAATGACTTCTGAAGCAGTCTCTCTGTTCAGGAGCTTCTACGAACAAGGAAACCCCATTGGTACATAAATCACCCTAATATTTCATAAATGCAGTTAAGAGCGTTCCAAAAGTTTTCCATGCTAAAAAATATGCATAACAATCTGGAACTAGTGAGGTGAAAGTGAAAATGTTGATGAAGATACTTTTCAAAGTCCATTGGGAAGAAGTTTTTCATTTGGTTGATAACAACTAAACTGCACAGACCATTTAGGAAGATTTGGACCAACAGTTAGAAAATAACTTACTTCTGAAACATGAGACTGAGCCAACTCTGTCCATACTTTCACCAAAGTTGATCTGGAGCTGGGGCTGGTGTTGGAGCCACCCTTGGTTAAGGGGTGCCTCAATTTACTTTTAAGGCAAAAAAATTACAGTGTTGCCTTTTTACATTCGCCTTTACAAAAAATATGGTTAAAGTGAATATTGTAGGAAAAATTGTTAATTTGAAACTCAAATCTCTTGAACATAATTTTCTCCCTTCACCACATTTACCAGATATTAAGAAGAAAAATATCCTTAAAAACAAAGTAATTTGAAATAAATTATACGTGGCTTTCTGGTATAAAATCTTAATATCATGTTTCTGTTTAAGTGGTGTAACATTTGCTAATTACTTAAGTTACTGCATTTTCATTGTTTCAGCTCCAAAGCCACACCGGCCTGTTCAACGGATATGACTACCACTATTAAAGGAGCACATATCTTCAATCTTAACCTCTGATGACTCGATGTACAGATCCGTTGGTAAATGACAATCTTGCCCTAGTTCTTTGTCTTCTTTACTTGTGCATTACTCAATTTTCATAGAATTATCTCAAGTCAATGTTGGCCTACTCGTGGTTGCCATTTTCACTCATCTATTTGGTTATTCATTGCATCCATAAAATTATCTCAAGTCAATTTATCAATTCAATTTCCCCAGTTTGCGGAATTTCATGTTTATTTATAACTCCCACTGATCTTAGGAATTAATTTTTTTGTGCGTGTGTGTCAGTCTGTCAGAGGGGCGATGGATGGAGAATGCCTTCCAACCGAAACCTAGACTGTGACCAGGTATTTATTTCCTAATTTTTGTAAGTTGAATTCAACTTTTACATTGTAGGCTAGCATCAGTCTTATCATTTATTTTGCGTGCGGTTTGGATATTATTAAAGCTTGACTTAAGATCAACTTTAAGCGACTCTATTGTGAATGTTAAGAAATATTCAAATTTGCTTTTTATCAATAGTAATACCAGACATTTTTTGGACATTCATTTTGAGAAGGAGGGAGTGCTCAAGTTAAGTTAGCTTGACTTTAGGCTTATTAAGCTATATCGAGATAATCACTTAAATAAGCTGGGTTTCTTGATTTCGATTCGCTCAAACTCAGGATATGTAGACCTGCAAAATTTAGAGAAACACAAACGAAAAGACGAAAGATCACGCGCAGGTATGTACAAAAACAAAAAATAAAATAAAATAAGATTGTATTACTACTTGTTACTACATGTCGTATAAATTTACAGATTTCCACCAAATTAAATTCAAAATTTAATTGATTATCTACTCTGTCTCAAGAATCCCATATCCCAATTTAGATTCACCTTTAGCTAGCTAGCAAACTGCTTTCCTTCAAAGCTTCTTGCATTGCAAGTATATGCTTGAAAAAAAAAAAAGTTTAATTAAAAAACAACCATGTCAATAAGAATATGCATGCAAGGAGCCTGACACAAAAAATAACTTGGACAATCTGTAAGGTTTTTTGGGTAGCCGATCACTAGTAATTAATGACCACGTCCGCGGTGACTTGGTCCGGAGTATGCTCGCCCGAATACCGTCCCAAATATTTTGAGAGACGAGGAGCTGGAACTAAAAGAGGAAGAAGAAGATGATGATGATAATGAATTTTTAATGGGACGGACAGCTTCGACGCTCGTTATCATGGAGCTATTGAGGAAGAGAAAGAAGATGAAAATGAAAATGGCATTGAAAGCCAATATGGATATTTGATTTTTCATTATGAGCTTTGATTGAGTAGCTAGCTATTTTTGTTGGTAAGGAGTTGGGGATGGAGAGAATTTAGGTGAGGTTGTATTGTATATAAAGGGTAAAGGTCAAGGTATGTGCATACGTGTAGTTGACTTTTGTTAAATTGTACTAGGAGGGAGGGGGTTGATTTAAGTGCTTTTTTTTTTTTTTAATTGTTAAGTGCTGAAATCTGATTTCACTTTTGAAATTGACTGAATTTTTAAGAGGCAGCATCTGAAGACTGAATTCTGAATTATGCAAGTTGTTTGTTTTTTCTTCTGAATTTATTTTCTGAAATATGCCCATTTACAATTTTAACCTTCTAAAATATCAACATAAATTACATAAAATTTGTTTTTTAAAGCAATTACAATTTGTTAAATAGTTAATGAGTCCAATTATAATTTTTTTTTTAATGAAAGAATGGGTCCAAATATAGTTAATTAATTAACTTATGTTTAGAAGGGTAAAAGTGGGTAGATTTGAAAAAAAAAATGGGTCCAAATATAGTCGACAACGAACATCAAAAACAGTTATAAAAAAAAAAAAACCCAAAAGCAATTAAGAACAGTGAACACATGTTTAGAAGGGTAAAAGTGGGAAGGTTTGAAAAAAAAAATGGGTCCAAATATAGTCAACAACGAACATCAAATAGTTAAAAAAAAAAAAAAAAAAAAAAAAACCCAAAAGCAATTAAGAACAGTGAACACATGTTTAAAAGGGTAAAAGTGGGTAGGTTTGAAATCAGAGGTGTTCAGCTTCAATATTATCACTGAAAATTCAGTGGGTTTTCAAAGGTCTTAAGGCTGAAATAAAAAAAAAAACAAACGTTCTTAAAGTTCCTACCGCTGATTCGTTCAGAGGTCAACCTCTGAATAAGAGGAAAAAGGCAAAAACAAATGAGGCCTTACTCTTTTATTATCATTATTTTTTTTAAAAAAATTCGTTTTTCCCACCAATTTCTTCTTTTTAACTTTTTTTTATATTACTTACTTTCACGATAACATACAAGTATTTATGATAGCGAACTCCAAATTATTTTGAGACTAATTTTTTTTTGTTTTTTTTTTTTGTTTTTTTTGTTGTTGTTATTGTTGATGTAGGGGGTTTTTGTTTTTTTTAAGTGATAAGTCTTTAATCTGATTTCGGTTAAAAAATGGCCGAATGATTAAGAGGCAAAGAACTGAAAACCTGAATTCCTGAATTGATAAGTTATTTGATTTTGTATACTGAATTCATTATCTGAAACAGCTTAAAAAAAATAAAAAAAATTAAAAAAAAAAAAAAAAAAACCCAAACGTAAATGCAGTGAACAAGTAAACGGTTTTAAAAAAAATTAACATAAACCAAGCATGAACAGTGCGTTTTAAGAGGCTTTCAGCACCATTTTTACCTCTTAAAAATCGGTGGCTTTTAAGAGGCATTAAAAATTTGAAAAAAAAAAAAAAAACAAACACACTTAAAGTGTTTTACCTCTTAGAATTAAGTGATTTACCTCTTAATAAGAGGTAAAATGAAAAAACAAAAGCCCCCGTAGTAGGAGGGAGGGGATAGAAATGGTAAAAAGTCTTTCAAAGATTGTTGAATTTGTGGGTTTGAAAACGTAAGCTTTGAAAATGGGACATTAAAGGTCAAAGAAATAAACAAAAGGTTTGGTGTGAAATAAGTACAAGTATATTTTTGGGTAGCTAAGCTGTAAAGCTTCTAATACGAGAAAAAAAATGACTTTTCTGCAAGTTATAAATTAAGGTGATATACTTTCTCCGTTTCTGGTAGTATGAGTATAAATCAAAATTTTAGGCACAATAACTAAAAAACAATAGTATAATAAGAGAATAGCGAATGAGTGAAACAGGTGTTCTAAATATAAAAAGTAAAATATGAAAGAGAATGAGTGAAATGATAATAAGTGAATTGTTGTTATAAGCATAACATGTGAGTCCCATTAAATATAAAATAATAAAAACATTGCCATTTTAGGAAGTTAACTTAACACTCACGTAAAACTGACGAAAAAGAAAATAAATTCATGCTCACATAAAAGTTCGGAGGGAAAACAAATTAATATTTTTATTCCGAAGTAAATATTTATTTTTTATTTTAAATAAAAAATAAATGATCATATTTGGGATGGGATGGGATGGAAGAAGTGTAATGCATCAATATACCTATTATATTTAGTTTAATAAGATATATTGATAATTAGAATATTAGAATGCAGATCAACATTGAATTTTTTAGTGGAAAAAAAAAAAGTTGCTGGGATTTTGGTTTTCCCCCAAACCACTAACCAAATGAAAAGGATTAAAGTTGTACATTATTTTCTATGGCTCCCCCTAATTTATTTTCAAATTCGCACCTATTCTAATCATTAATTATATGATCAAAATTGAGAAAGGGAAAATTGTCAAATAGTAGCAACTCCATTCACTCTCTGCCCACCGTCGCCCTTTTATTTTCTCTTAATCTATCAACACAAATTTATACCTTCCCAAAATTCTACTCCCTCGATATCATATGAAAAAACATAAATTTTCATTTAAAAAGACACGCTCCTAAAATAGAAACTTTTTAATATTTATTTATTTGCGAAATTCACTTGTTATACTCACAATAACTATCCATTAACTATCTTCTACCCTACTTTTTCTCTCCTATATTACTTTTTATACTCACAACACTTATTGCACTATCACTTTGCTTAATTTTCGTGTAATATAAATTTTGTGACTTTTCGAATGAAACGCAGGGAGTATTTTTTATTTTATTTTTGTTCATTTTTATTCTTGATCGATTAAAATAAAAATGGCACTCACTTTTGAATTTGGATTTGCTCCTGCATGCATGCAGAGCTAGACATGTCCAAATAGAATCGGGAACCGACGGAACCGACGAGTAGAATTGAAACCAGTGAGAACCGGGAACCGCCGAAATCGGGAACCGAACGTAACTGGGAACCGGATTGAAACGGTTCGAATACGAATCCACCATACTGAGAATCGAGGAACCGGCGGTTCCGGAACCGAGAACCGGAATCGGGAACCGAAACTCAATGTAAGTTAAATGTAATATTTAGCATTTATTTGGTATTTGTACTTGTAGTGTAGTGTTGTTTTATTTAAATTAGACTAGAATTTAGATAAATGTTGTAATATAGACTATAGAGGTATAGGCTCCTTTTGTCTACCATTGAATTATAAAAGGGAAAGACTTGGTTGTCCCCCTCATTGTAATATTTTCAATTATATTAATAAAATTATAAGGGTGCCGCCCCTTTTTTTTTCCTAAAAATATTGTTAGAATTTTTATTCTATCTTTAATACTCCCTCCGTCCCGGCCCAAATGTCCCAACTTTCCATTTTGGACGTCCCATTTAAAATGTCTCAACCAAAAAAAAAAAAAAAGTTTTTTTCACTATTCCACCAACTCATTCTCTCTCATACTTTACTTTTACACTCACAACATTCTCTCTCCTAACTATTCCTCCCACTCATTCTCTCTCCTATTTAATTTTTCATACTCACAACATTTAAAATTTTTCTCTTTCTTACATCACTTTCCTTAATTCCCGTGCTGAACCTGTAAGTACGCCAATCCAATTCGCAACCTTTTCGATGCATTTTAATATAATAAAACTGCATTAAGGGGCGTTTTGGTAAATTCCCGGCCTATCCCGAGACTTCCGGAAACGTTCCATGAGTTTCCCGCGAAGGAAGTACCTTTTGGTACATCATTCATGCCAAAGGACTCCTTGGGAATAAAACTTGTTGGACCTTTTGGGTATTTTCTCGGAATGTTCCAGAAACTGGTTTTTGGCGCCAAAAGCGGTTGAGCCACCTTGTGTCACACGACAGCTTGAGGCATGGAAAGTGGACGCGTAAGGTCGTGCGACATACTAAGGCGACCATTGCGGCCTATAAATAAGACCCTCCCTCATTGAAATAGATCCCAATTCTAGCCTACTGTTACTCTGCCAAAATAGCAGTGTAACGAGCGTCCCAAGCACAAAACCTCTCTCTCTCCTACCTTCCAACCCACTAATCCCTCTCATCCAAACCCAATTCTCTACCTACACCAATTGGAACCCTTGGATCAGAGCTGTGAGATCTACAACGAAGAATTGAAGGATTCTATATCTGACTAGATATAGAATTCGTGGAATCAACAAGGGTAACAATTCCCTAACCCTCTCTCTCTCTCTCATTTAATTCCTTGCAATTTTATAGTTCTATTTTTGTTTGGATTCAGTAATCAGATCCTAGCTATACGAATTGCAATCCCAATCGCAATCTCTCTGTTTAACTTGCATAGATTGTGTAATTGAGCTCATATTGATTGATTTGGTTGAATTTGGTGTTTGAGCCCCCAAGGGGTGTGGATCTACCCATATCCACACTCCTGGGTCGA
The DNA here is from genome assembly GCA_022495995.1 of Adenophora triphylla var. japonica. Classification (NCBI taxonomy): domain Eukaryota; kingdom Viridiplantae; phylum Streptophyta; class Magnoliopsida; order Asterales; family Campanulaceae; genus Adenophora; species Adenophora triphylla. Next base: position 155,742 of record JAFEMH010000676.1, read on the forward strand.
TTTGGCGTTGTTTATGTTTTTCGTTCATAATTCGGCTTGTTAATTAGATCCGCATAGCATTTGCCAATTTCCGAGTTCATATTGTGAGGTTTGCGGAAGGCTCATATGTGTCACGCAACACCTTCGTCCCAAGTGATCCTGTGTCACGCGACACATGGTGGCATTACGATGTGTCATGCGACACACGCTGACCCATCTGCAGTGACTCTTTTCCTTTGTAATCTGTTCTAGTTTGTTTGTATCAGGGATGTGGCCTCCCTAAATAATGGGCTCACAATATGTAATTTCTAGTTTCATAATTAATAAGATGCATTTTATCACATTTCGTTTATTATCGATATTTGCACACACTTTGGATTTACTTGGATGTGTTGATTGAAAGACTCGTCTATGGACGAGGCGTGTTGGGTGAACTCTCGGTTCTTCCCAAGGCCACGGTAACCGACCCCGAACTCATGTTTTCTCTCTAAAACAAAGGTTTTCAATGTTTCCTCTTAAAACGGCGTGGCGACTCCTTATATATTTATATATATATTTTCGGCGAGCGCGCATTCAGTGGCGACTCTGCTGGGGATAACTTGAAACTTTTTTTTCAAAAGTGGGTCAGACTTTCGTTCTTGTTCAACATTCACTTCATTCACTTGTGTGTGCATTGTTTGTGACATCATATGTGTGTAAATGCATTTTACGTGCTTTGCTTTATTCCTTTCCCCCCTTGTGTCCCATCCTTGTTGATTGTGTTGCTGATGCTGGGGCTTGAGACATTGTTTTGGATGCTTGGACCCAGGGCCGCATTCTTTACTTTAGATTCGGATATTTGCTTCCTTCGTCACGCGACACAGCCAAACCTCCATATCCTGTGTCACGCGACAGAAGGTGGTCATTCTGTAGGACTTGATTTCTTTGATGCAGGTTGTGATTGTGGGGCAATCCCCCATGATCGATTATTGATCCTCCTTGATTATTATGCTTTGCGGGGATGTGTGTGTGAGTTGTTTTCATTTCTCCCCCCTTTTCATAAAAAAAAAACAAAAATAATAAAAAAAAAATAATAAAAAATCAAAAAAAAAAAATCATTTTTATAAATAAAGGAACATAGCCATCCCCGCACACTACATCACGTAGATCTAGAACCCTCGGGTGCGATTGACGGCATCGCGGACGGCCATGAAATTCGCCTACGCTTGAGCGCCTAATGTCAAACCCATACCCCTAGTGCGTTATAGGTGGCACCACACATTTAAACCTCACCCAAAACGGTTGGTTTTTGACACGACATTTTCAAATACTCTAAAATGAATTGTTTCAAAATTTTTAAAAGGCTTTCGTACCTCCCCCAAACCTAGCACGTGTGGGCATGTTGCCAACGCAACATGGTTTCACGAGAGGACATGTCGTTCCCACGGCATGTTCTAACGAGAGATCATGTCGCTTTGTCAACGTGCACCGACGAGAGGTCATGCCGGATTTTTCCTTGAAATTCTTCGGGAATACCCGTTATCTTTGCCCAAATTTCTTCAGAAATTGGGGGCTCGTTCGTCCCATAAATGCTTTGGTTTGGATTAGGTGCATCGCCTATTATTAATTTTGACTCAACGCATTTGGTGTATTTCTTGATGATGTGTCGTTAGGTTTCCCGAGGTCTAGATTATGTGAATAAAGGCTTATCCTTTTCCAACCGACCCTAGGACTTAAAAGACACCGATTTCTACTTGAAGATTAATAAAGTGTTGCACGAGTCCGTCTCCTTCCGTATTCTTCCCTCTCCGTACCTCCTCAAAGATTCTCTATTCGCAGCCTTATACACGCTCTTACCTCTTCACCGTTGCAAAGGTTACGGCAAGTTGGGTGTGCGCTCTCGTGCCGGCGCTCGATTGGTCCATATTCTGAGGCGGAAGCGGTTCAAGTGCTCGAGCGGTTGTCCATCGATGCGAGAATCCAAAATGCTCGGTGCAGAGAAGATTATGACCCACTAGCTTTGAAAGTCCATATCCCTTGGGTCAGCGGCGAGTGCAAAGGTGTGTCCATCAAGGAGTTGTGAGCTACACTTGAAGATATTCTTCCTTGCAAGCGAGAGGCCCGGGTGCTTGCCCAGATTGCTAAAGATAATGAGGACGACCTATAAATGACAAAGAGATCGAGAAGGGTCCTCACCGCACCAATGGCAACGATGCTCAACGTTGAAGAAGTCAATCGGTCCTCGTAGGGTCTAGAATATCCTTTGCTCGGACATGAGTGCATCGAGGTCCAAGTCGGACCGATTTTGCTTTGCGGTGATAAAATCTTTGTTTCTCTTCTTGCTAGACTCGAGGCATTACTAGAACACTGCGTTACACTCGATTGAAATGGTCTTATTCCAAATGATCACTTGTCTTTGCTCTGACTAATGCTTTGAAATAACTAATGTTTGAATTGATCGGAGTGAGAAAATCGACTGATATCCTTCCCAGAGTGGGGCTTATCAACTCCCCACCTCAATTCCCATATGCTCACATCTCTTTCCGTCATCCTCGTAATCTCGTTGTTCGATGAATTTGCACGGATCTTTCTCAGAGTAAGCTTAAGCAAGCGACGAAGACTCAACGTTCGGATCATCCGGTAGGGGCTGCGGTTGAAACCTTTCACCCTTAGGAAAACCATCACCTTGCCCTCACCAAATAATACCCCTTCATTTCAAGATCGGCATGTTTTGAAACCCGTTTAACCATCATCAAGAAGAAGAGGGACCATCCTTGAGGCTCCCGTGATTCAAAGAAAGATCGACCGGCTCCAAGCTCAAGAATAACGGCAGAAAGCAATGATTCATCCTGGGGACTATCTGAAATTCTCCTCTCAAAAAAAAAAAAAAGAAAGAGAGACAAAAATACAAAAAAAAATAAATAAAAAAGAAAGAAAAAAAGAAAGAGAGCCTAGTCCCCAGCGATTCTCTCAAAAGTAAAAGTTCAAGGACCCGGTCGTTACTCAAGAGGAGTCTCAGAGCGAACAAAGAGACAGCACGGATGTCCCTCACCACTGCCTCAATCAATTCCGTCCGTCCTCTCGATTTTAGAGGACATTCCCATCCCATTACCCTTACCTTTGCCTTGACCAAAGCCAAGATTGACCTCTCATTCTTAGAGGCATTGAAAATGAAATCATGGATTCCCCCACCATAGAAATCCCAAACACATACCCAAGAGCCAACCTCTCATCTTTAGAGGTTCAGTCAGCAAAAGGCCTAGCCGACCTCTCGTTTTAAGAGGTCATAATATCCTGAATCACCCGAAGACCGATCGAAATCCCGAAGCCCAGTCGCAGATCCTACCGGATAGCAGTGGCATTCCAATATCGTCGAGATCTTAAAGCAAATTATTGCTTAAAGCGGAGCCAAGTCCATCCCGGCTCAAAAGATTATCAAGCGAAGATTGTGCAAATTCCGTCCGTTCATTCGACATTGTATGTGAGCATATTTCATTTCTCCTTCAAAAACACTTGCCGTGGACGTCCCACTGGGGCTTCACATCTGTGTCTCTTAGTGACACTCTAAGAGGACATATTCTTTCAATTCTCAAAATCCTCAAAAGTCCTCACATCCTCGAATTTCAACATTCATTCTTTTCATTCGGGAAGAGCTGAACTACGGCGACCTGAGCTCCTCCTATGGAGGGGAACGTAGGCAACCTTAATTGGTCCGGTCGAAATCACAAACAAATCTCAGAAAATCCGGTCTCTTCAAGGACCATGCCCATACACTGTCTATCCTTCCGATTCTCGATATCAGCGGGCTTTCTCCTCAGGATTGATGAAAATATTTGCTCATATCAGCTTTGGTGGTTGAGTAACCCGAACATCAATAAAGGGTTTTAAGCAGCTTTGTGATCACCCCGAATAAGACAAGTTTTCAAGTGTCTCGAAAAGTCTTCTATTTCTACATCATAGGAAGATAGAGCTAAACACCGTTTCGGTCAGCAGGGGCTTCCATACACTTTCCACACCTTGTGATGCTTATACTCTCTCAAAAGAGTCAAACCTAAAAGCGAGAGTGTCATACACAGAACTCGGGATTCATTTCCCACCCTCGAAGGATGTGCCCCTGCACGTAAACACTTCCGAGTCTTGTCCAGCGACTGATTGACTACGGTTTGAAATGACGAGTTGCCTCCTCGGCCACAAGATGACTCTGTCTGCGATGAAGCTGCATGGAATGTCCTCAAGCTGGGGCTTTAATTAAGGTATATCCCTCCGGCTCTCCTTACCAGATTCCCTCCAGGTTTGCTTTGCACTGTCAACTGGGGCTTCGCCAAGCCGGGATTGCTCTATGCCCACCTCTGCTGCTTGCCGTCTCAGATGCGCGATACAATTTGTCCTCACGAGCAATGGACTTGCTACAATCTGTACTCTCGGGAGCGTCCCCGACTTGCCTAGCCGCGCCATATCATTTTTCCACCTCATGGGAGAGGGTCCACCCCGTTATATAAACACTTTCGATCCCTTAATAGAGCAACTGATACAGATATATCCGCTCATCAAGCCGTACAAAATCCTCCCTACTTCCTATTCTCCCCAGCTGAGATGGACTTGTGCAACAAAAGATTAATAATGTATAAGCAAGAGGTCTAATAAAATGTAAAGTGTCTTGAGTGTTGTGTTTTTCCCCCGCAGGATACGATAATCAAGTGATCATGATTTGATCATGAGGACTGCCCCTCGAATTACAATCTTGGACAGGGATTCCAAACCCTGCAGGTGGCAGACCCCGCCTTTATCAAAAGTCCCAGAACTACGAATTGGCTTGATTCCCTTTTTAAGGGATACGTAGGAATCCTTTCTCCAAAGGTCCAGCCATCCGATCTTATCAGCATCATTTGGAAGAGCCCCAGCTGCCTCAGCCCCTAAGCAGTGCTTGTCAAAGGAAAAGAGCCCCAGCTGCCCCAGACTCCAAGCAATGATGCTCACCAGCCTCAGCAACTTTAAGGCATGTTCCGCACATCGAGATTATCTTCAGTAAGAACCCGTGGGCAGATTTTCATAGAGCTCGTTCCCAGGGGCGAGATCATTACCAAGAGCCCGTGGGCGATTTTCAAAGAGAGCCCGTTCCCCGAGGGCGGATTTTCGAGCCCGTCCCGTGAATGGCCACCGGAAACCGTCAACAGCAGTAGTAGCATAGGTCCCTCCGGCAGCTACACCTATCCCCAGCAGAATCAATGATAGCATGAGTCCCTCCGATAGCTACAACCCTCCATCACCAACATCAATGGTAGCACCAGTCCCTCCGGCAGTTACAGGTGAGCACAACACAGGTATGAACACATATTTCTTTCAAGCGTCAAGTCATCATATCACGTTATTTTTAAAATCGGTTCGAGACGCCATAGATCTCATGTTATTTTTAAAATTGGTCCGAGACACCATAGATCTCATGTCGTTTCAAAATTGGTTCGAGACACCATAGTTCTCACAACATTTTCAAAATTGGTTCGAGACACCATAGTTCTCACAACATTTTCAAAAATTGGTTCGAGACACCATAGATCTCATGTCATTTCAAAATTGGTTCGAGACACCATAGTTCTCACAACATTTTCAAATTTGGTTCGAGACACCATAGTTCTCACAATATTTTCAAAAATGGTTCGAGACACCATAGTTCTCACAATATTTTCAAACTGGAGAAGAAAGAACAAAACAAAAAAAGCATGCGTATCTGTGACAGCCCCAAGAAGAGCTCGACAATACCAGAAACCAAGAAAAGCCTCTCAAGCAGAGTCAAACCAAGAAAAGCCTCTCAAGCAGAGCCAAACCCAGGAAAAAGCCTCTCAAGCAGAGCCAAACCCAAGAAAAGCCTCTCAAGCAGAGCCAAACCCAAGAAAAGCCTCTCAAGCAGAGCCAAACCAAGAAAAGCCTCTCAAGCAGAGCCAAACCAAGAAAAGCCTCTCAAGCAGAGCCAAACCAAGAAAAGCCTCTCAAGCAGAGCCAAACCCAGGAAAAAGCCTCCCAAGCAGAGCCAAACCAAGAAAAACCTCTCTAGCGGAGCACACAAAGAAGAAAAGCCTCTCTAGCGGAGCACACAAAGAAGAAAAGCCTCTCAAGCAGAGCCAAACCCAGGAAAAGCCTCTCAAGCAGAGCCAAACCAAGAAAAGCCTCTCTAGCGGAGCCCACCAAGAAGAAAAGCCTCTCAAGCAGAGCCAAACCAAGAAAAGCCTCTCTAGCGGAGCACACAAAGAAGAAAAGCCTCTCTAGCGGAGCACACAAAGAAGAAAAGCCTCTCAAGCAGAGCCAAACCAAAGGAAAAAGCCTCTCTAGCGGAGCACACAAAGAAGAAAAGCCTCTCTAGCGGAGCACACAAAGAAGAAAAGCCTCTCTAGCGGAGCACACAAAGAAGAAAAGCCTCTCAAGCAGAGCCAAACCAAAGGAAAAAGCCTCTCTAGCGGAGCCCACCAAGAAGAAAAGCCTCTCAAGCGAGCCAAACCCAAGAAAAGCCTCTCAAGCGGAGCACTGTGAAGTCACAGGTAAGCACAGCAATGGTATGAAGACACATCTCTACCCCTTTCTTGCTTGTAGTCAGTATTGGTAATTCCGAACTACGATTTGGCTTGATTCCCTTCTTAAAGGGATACGTAGGAATCCTTTCTCAGAAAGGTCCAGCCATAATTTTCCCCTTCTCACCCTTCTAGCCCTTCACCTTAACCCCAGCCGCTCATTGAGATTGGGTTTTATTTTATCGACAACCCCACTTTTTCCAAAAGTGACGTTGCCGAGGGGCTCTGTAAGTACGCCAATCCAATTCGCAACCTTTTCGATGCATTTTAATATAATAAAAACTGCATTAAGGGGCGTTTTGGTAAATTCCGGCCTATCCGAGACTTCCTGGAAACGTTCCATGAGTTTCCCGCGAAGGAAGTACCTTTTGGTACATCATTCATGCCAAAGGACCCCTTGGGAATAAAACCTGTTGGACCTTTTGGGTATTTTCCCAGAATGTTCCAGAAACTGGTTTTTGGCGCCAAAAGCGGTTGAGCCACCTTGTGTCACGCGACAACTTGAGGCATGGAAAGTGGACGCGTAAGGTCGTGCGACATACTAAGGCAGCCAACTCCAGCCTATAAATAAGACCCTCCCCCTCATTGAAATGGATCCCAATTCTAGCCTCTTTGTTACTGCTGCCAAAATAGCAGTGTAACGAGCGTCCCAAGCACAAAACCTCTCTCTCTCCTACCTTCCAACCCACTAATCCCTCTCATCCAAACCCAATTCTCTACCTACACCAATTGGAACCCTTGGATCGGTAGCCGCGAGATCTACAACGAAGAATTGAAGGATTCTATATCTGACTAGATATAGAATTCGTGGAATCAACAAGGGTAACAATTCCCTAACCCTCTCTCTCTCTCATTTAATTCCTTGCAATTTTATAGTTCTATTTTGTTTGGATTCAGTAATCAGATCCTAGCTATCTGAATTACTGAATCCCAATCGCAATCTCTCTGTTTAACTTGCATAGATTGTGTAATTGAGCTCATATTGATTGATTTGGTTGAATTTGGTGTTTGAGCCCCCAAGGGGGTGTGGATCTACCCATATCCACACTCCCTGGGTCGATTTGATGTTGTTTATGTTTTTTGTTCATAATTCAGCTTGTTAATTAGATCTGTATAGCTTCTGTTAATTTCTGAGTTCATATTGTGAGGTTTCTGCAGAAGGCTCATATGTGTCACGCGACACCTTCGTCCCCAAGTGATCCTGTGTCACGCGACACATGTGGTCACTGGTACGATGTGTCATGCGACACACATGACCCATCTGCAGTGACTCTTTTCCTTTATGTCTGTTCTAGTTTGTTTGTATCAGGGATGTGGCCTCCCTAAATAATGGGCTCACAATATGTAATTTCTCGTTTCATAATTAATAAGATGCATTTTATCACATTTCGTTTATTATCGATATTTGCACACACTTTGGATTTACTTGGATGTGTTTGATTGAAAGGCTCGTCTATGGACGAGGCGTGTTGGGTGAACTCTCGGTTCTTCCCAACACGTAACCTGACCCCCGAACCCATTTTCTCTAAACAAAAGGTTTTCAATGTTTCCTCTTAAAACGGCGTGGCGACTCCTTATATATTTATTTATATATATTTTCGGCGAGCGCGCATTCAGAATCCATTTTGGGACATTTGGGCCCGGACAGAGGGAGTAATATACTAACCAAATTTTGTCCACTTCTCATTCTTTCCAAAACACTCCCAAAGTGAAAAAAAAAAAAGAGATTAGTTAGCGTCTTTACTGTCTTAAGAGGTTTGGATTAAAAAATAAATAAATTAGATGGTGATGGAACCGTTGGAACCGAAACCGGCGGATAGAACCGGGAACCGGATTAATATGGTTCGAATACGTTTCCGGCTATTTGAAAACCGGAAACCGGCGGTTCCAAAATCGATAAACGAAACCGAAACCATTTGACCATGTCTATGCAGAGCTATGACAGCATCAACGCTACTTCGCACGGTCCAAATTCAAATACTCCCTCCGTCCCAGTCGAAGTGTCCCAAGTTTCTATTTTGGGCGTCCCATTTAAAATGTCTCATACCCAAAAAAGGAAAGTTTTTTCACTATTTCACCCACTCATTCTCTCTCCTGCTTTACTTTTACACTCACAACATTCTCTCTCCTAACTATTCCTCCCACTCATTCTCTCTCCTATTTAATTTTTCATACTCACAACATTTAAACTTTTCTCTTTCTTACATCACTTTCCTTAATTCTCGTGCAATTGTCCTTTTCGGACACTTCGGGAGGGACGGAGGGAGTATATCCCTATGTTGGTGGGTGTAAGTTCATAATTAATTTTATAGATTCACTTTAATTTAAATTTAAGGTAAATTAATATTGATGAGCCAGGATCAGCTAGACCGGGTCCAAGCTCGGTCTGGTTTAAAGGTTCAGTATGATGTCGCATACCCTAGACCACCAGAGTCAAAACCGCGGACAGATAGGCTCTCAGGGTCAAGACCGCGTTCCTCTCATACCGTTCCAGTCAAGACCAAGGGATCCAGATCGTCAGCCAGGTGACCGAGGGAGATGTGACCATCCCATCCGTGCCCGCGTCAATTATCATTGACCACGCCCAAGGTGTGGACTGCGGTCTCATACCAGACTCCCGATTATCTCACCAGACTCCCGGTTATTATCAAAGCTTACTGAGCAAGTTTACTTACTGGCTCTAACAAACAAGTAGCCGGCTCACTCCCATCGCATTGAATGCGGCTCAGAGTCAGGCGCCTACTATTGACATTAATGCGCAGCGCCAATTCTCCCAAATACACGGCTCTCGTCCCTATCAACGACATCCCCTCTGACAATGAATCTTCCTTCCCTGACAGAGCCAATCCGATGTGGACACGTGTATTTGGTGAAAGACTAAGATGCCCTTTAGGGCTGACCTTATGGCTTACATCAATAAGCAGCTCTCATCACCTATAAATAGAAGACCTTTGTCCCCTTGGACAAGGTAAGTGCTAAATTGACATTGTAAGTCATTGTCTAAACCCTAAACAAATACACACACTCTCAAAGACATTCCAAATCATATTCTCAGGTTATTATATCCATCTAGATATCCTTTCCTCACACCCGAGGGCCTGGGTTGGATTAACATCAGACTTTGACCTTAACGATGCTTTGCTTTGTTTTGTTATAGGTACACTCAAAATATATCCTGCCAGATATCCTTTAACCGTCCTGACCCCAAAAGTCTTGGTGTCATCAGTGGTTCCATTGCCGAGAAAAATCATAATTTTCTCGTAAAATCGTGTCTGTCGGTCAAACACCGTGTTCTATACACTTACTGTCAAAGAAGCCATTATTTTTTCAGCATTTTTTCGACAACATGTCTAAAACCCTTGTAAACGTCGGTTTTTTGACAGTAGAGGATGACCAAGCGTCTCCTTCGACTATAAATCATGTGAGGCCAAGCACCTCAGCCTTTAACAGGTTAGGGGGCCGATCTCAAAGCAAGAATAGTCTCTCCTCTGCTCAAAGGGATCTGAAAAGACTTGTGGATGAAGCCAGAAAAGAAAAGGCTCTCCAAATTTCTAGCCCAACCCCCCTCCTAAAACTCCTATCAAAACTTCCATCACTTCTCCAAACACTTCTATCACTCCAGAACTGATCCTCAAAAGAAACGAAGCTCTGGCCGCAAGGTTTAAGCTAGTGGCTGAGGCCATGACCATTAATGATGCCCAGTTGGAGTTGGTGGAGTTGGAAGCAAATGGGGGAGTGCCCCTCAAAGAAGGTTCACAAAATTTCTCCCAACGAGTCCCCGCTCACTCGCTTGCTAGTCAAGTTAGGGGGCAAAATGGGCTGAACCGAACTTCAACCGCGACCAGGCAGAGAAAGAGGAGGTTGTGGAAATTGATGATAGCGAAGAGAGAGGGGAGGAGGCTCAATCCAACCACCGTGCGAAATACAAAGCCAGAACCATGGCTTACGCCAAGGGAAAGGCCGTGATTCCACGTGCTAAAAAATCCAAGATGGATGACAAAAGCCTCGAGTTTGTCAAATTCATGCAGCAAATGTGGGAGAACCACCAGCAAACTGCCCAGAAGTGTGGCCGCACTATGGACGCATTTACTGATAAGATTTCCCGGGCACCATTACAAAAAGGGAAACCCCCAGATGGAAATGTATGATAACTCAAAAAATGCCAAGAGCCATATGGGGCGGTTTGAAGGGCAGATGGCCCTATTCTCTTCGGATGAAGCGGTGATGTGCAAAGCCTTGGTCGCAACATTCACGGGCAAAGTGTTATCCTGGATGCTGGCCCTTAAGCCCAAGTCCATCAAAGCCTACAACCAATTCAGGCACCTCTTCCTGAATGCATTTGCTGGAGCAGGCGAACCAGCCCGGCCTAAAACAGACCTGGTCAGAGTCAAGCAGGCGGCGGCAGAGACCACGAAAAGTTACATCACTCGGTTCAGAAAAGTTAGCAAGCAGATTGTATACTTATCCGAGGGTGACATTCGACTTTGCTTTGAGGGAGGTCTCTCCTCCAGCTTCTTGAAGATGAACTTTGCCTCCAACAGGCCCAAAAGTGTGGAGGAGATGTATGAGCGAGCCTCTGCTATTGCCTCAGCAGAAGAGCCGAATGAGGCCGCTCCCCGCGTGCCCGCCAAGGATAGAATCAGCCAGGTCCAAGAGATTGGCCAGGGGTCTGCCCGCGGAAACAACCAATGCAAAAATCATAGCCGTGGGACGGACAAGCTCCGGAAACTAACGGACAAAATAGTTTTCACTCCCCTCAATGATTCGTGAGCAGGAATTCTGAAAACGATGGAACTTCTAGCTCCTCCACCCATGGGCAGAAAGTCAAATGAGAGGAGTAGGGCAAAATTATGTGAATATCATAGTGACCACGGTCACAACATAGAAGATTGCTTCCAGCTGAAACGGATCATACAGCAGAAAATCAACAATGGGGAGTTGACTAAGTGGGTTCAGGGCCATAACAATGCCAAAAATACTAATAACCCCTAACGGGCACGAAATGTACGTGGCCCCGACAGGAAGGAGAGAGAGAACAACGATGACGATGAGTTGGACACATATGAGATAAATTTCATTGGAGAAGAAGCTCCATCCAACAAACAGCTCTCCCTCCAGATCAGGACCTTGGAGAAAGTCTTCTTGATCCCCCTATGGCTCCGGGAGAAGAGCAAGAAATTGGATTTAAAAGGAGTGAACTTGCCTCCACTCTTTTTCATTCTACTCAACCCCTCACCATCCGCATGAGAATCGCCCGAGCAAATATCGGCCGAGTTTTGATTGATACAGGTGCAGCTAGAGACATCCTCTACTACCATACCTTGGTAGGGATGAGGATGACCGAGGCTAACTTGACTCCTTACGCTGGTATGCTCGAAGGGTTCATTAATCACGCTGTCAGGGTGAAGGGGACGATAGAATTTGAAGTAACTATTGGGCAGCCACCCCTGCAGAAAAAAGCAAAAATCACTCTATGGTGGTTGATCTGCCCTCCTAATACAATGCTATACTCGGCGTAACCGCACATGCCGCATTGGGAATAGTTGCTTCCGTTCCCCATCAAAGAGTCAAGTTTAACACTCCTGGCAGAGTTGCAACAATAAAGAACCAGCACGAGAGGTTCCTCCGGACGTTGGAGGAAAAAAGAAAGGCAGCAAAAGGCCAGTCTTCCTGCCCGCAAAAAGAGGGCGAGGATAAACAGACCAAGGGCAAAGCCAAAGCAATCATTCTGGCGCCCGTACTAGTTGGAATGCTTTCTTTCCATTCCTGTAAGTACCCCAATCTGGATCACCCTCTGCCGAACACACAGGAAACACTGCAGACTCACAAACACAGTCTCGAAGACCTATGGCACTCAAAACCCTCTCAAAACCCTCAACCAAACCAAGGGAGGGGCCTTTCTGGGATAAAAAGGGACAGAAGGACCTTTTGGGAATTTTCAGGAAATTGAAAAAGCATACATGGTCCGTACGGACCTCTTTGCTTTAATAATTACTGAATCCCCTTAAAGTCCACAATATTCCCTCAAATCTCGGAGAAAATGATTACCCTCATGCATAGTTGGTCCGTACGGACCTCTTTGCATGTCAAGATGGTCTGTACGGACCTTATTGCACAGGGGACATCATAATTCCAGAATATTCACCATCATCACATATTCCCTCAAATCGAGGAAAACCAAAATTCTGGTTTACCTAGAAGGTCCGTACGGACCTTCTTGCACCAAATCTGGCACTATAAATAGAGGGCTCCCCCTCCTCATTTTCACACACCTCCCTCTTCTCTCTTCCTCCCTTAGCCTTCAGGATCCCCTCTAAGACCCTTCGGGGCAATCCCGACCCCTTTCGGATCCTTCCGAGGCCTTCTGAGCCCCCTCGTGGTGCTCCGAAGCCTCTCTGAGCGCTCCCGCGACGCTCCCGCGCTGCCCCGAGGCACTCTCGAGGTACTCTGAGGCCCCTCGTGGTACTCCGAGGCCTTGCCTGGTCTTTCCCGAGGCGTCCCTGTAAGTACCCAAATCTGGCTCATGCCTTCCGGTTAATTTTCCCGACATTTCGGTAAGTTTTCCGGTAATTCCCCGGACTTTCCTAGTGTTCCGGAAATGTCCTGGAACAGTCCAAATTTAAATTAGGGCTGTAAGGAGCCTTCCTAATTAAGAAAACACGTTTTTCTTAATTAGGGAGAAGCTTCTAGAATGATGCCACCTTGCATGGTTCTAGAATGCTGAGTCATTGTGGATAAGACCGCACGGCCTCATTTGCAAAGAGCCTGCAGCCGCACGGCTTCATTAGCCTTATCCAGACTGCCTATAAATAGAGCCTTCCTCTACCCATTTCAACAACAACAACAACACAAACAATCAAACACACACACTCCATAGCAGTCCAGACGTGAAGAAAACCCTTGAAGGCTCAAGAAGGCGAAGAAGAAGCTCAAGAAGCCATCTCCCTCCTCCTTGAAGACCCAAGAAGAACCTCTCCTCCTAGCTCCGTCCGAAAAAGCGAAGGAAACGATTGGTAACCTCGCACGCCCTAACCTTGCATTTTAATTGATATATTTGCTCATTGCATTCATATATCTTGCTTGGGACTTGGCATTTATTCATAAAGATCATATTTTTATCACCCCCTTCCCCCTTTGCATGCATTAAGACCTCATTTGTCATAAAAATGTAGTCTTTTTCATAAAGGTGCATCCTTTGCACATAAAATCCCTATTTTCCAATAAAAATGTCATCTTTATGCATCATTTGCATATAAAGATCAAATCTTTTTCGATAAAAATGCATCCTTTGCATCAAAACCCCCTTTTCTAATGCATCATTTGCATAAAAATGCTATCTTTATGCATCATTTGCATAAAGATCATTTCTTTCAATCAAAAAGCATCATTTGCTAAAACCAAAATGTCATCTTTTCATTAAAGAGTCATTTTTTCATCATGCATTTCCCCTTTCCCCCAACCTTGGAACGGACCGGTGTAAAAGTTCTCATCTTTGCATCGTTCCTTCCATTAAAGGTTCATGATTTCTTTAGGAAAAGGATAACCTTGAACCCTATATCTCCGATTATCGCTTAAGAATGAGTATGAAGCCTCTATACGAGCTCGACCGTCTTAAAGCGTAGGATTGATGGGCTAAGGACATTCCTTCCTAAAGAACCTCATCTTTGACCCAAAAGAGAGTCATTCTCTCGATCACGCAAGTCCCGAGGGTCCCGAGGTTTAAAATGCGATGATCATAAGTCATAAGATGAGGACGGGATCATAATCCCAAATACATAAATTCCAAGGAATCCCGAGCGACAACCAACGAATGGTTTGTACGTCCGGAAGACAACTTGGGACATTCCCCCCCTTATTTTCAAACACATGCACACAAAGAAAGCACGCAAGCAAACATGATTAATGAAATCTAGGGAGACTTGCTCCGGCAAGGCACTTTGGGTGAACGCCAAACGTTCTTCCCAAGGGGTAACTTAACCTCCGAACCCATAAAACCTTTTTTTCAAAGTTTTGAGGTAATCAAAATGGCGTGGCGACTCCGTTTTTCAAATAACTCGGATGTCTTCAAACTCGCGTGAATTCCAATAAACAAAAGAATTTGGGCACACATTCACAGCTTACACTCCGCTGGGAATCATCCCAACTGAGAAAAGTTTTATTTTCAAAACAAAAGTCGATACTTGGTATATAGGTGGACCCCACTTACCCTTCCCTGTATCGCTCCCTAACCCGGGGCTTGGGATAACAAGGTGGTTTAACAATCCCACGTACCAGTATCCTTTTTTGAAAAAAAAAAAAAAAATTTGAAAAAAATACAAAAAGCTTTTCCCTTTGAGCGGGTTAGACTCCCATCGCCGATTTCATTAATCGTGCTTGCTTTCTTTTACCATGCATTGCATCATTTGCATCTTGGAATCTCGTGCATACTTTGAACGGGAAACAACCCGAAAAAAAAAAAATATAGCAAAAGGAGTGGAACCCGGAAAATTGATCCATGCAGCCGCACGGCTAATCCTCATAGGATTCTCGACCATACGACCTCAGCGGCAATTCCACCAGAAAATCATGGTTAATCCTGGCAGCCCTAGCACTTGGGGCTATTCACCTCCATGACCGACTCCGGGGCTCCTAAAATTTACGTGCTTATGTGTTGCATTTTCCCCGTCCCGAAAATCATTCCTTTAAAACACATTTATGAAAATCTCTGTTTTAACTCAAAAAGGAACATTTTTAGAGACCGCACACTACGCGCACCCGATATATCCCGTACACTTTTGCACGCACGTCCTTCAAACCCGAGGGTGGTTTCACCAGCCACGGACAGCCTTACGATGCTCCCGGCGCGCACGGAATCATCCCAACCTCCCCATGGCAAAACAAAGGCCGACCAATGCACACCGTGTCACACGTTTCAAAACCGTGACTTTTGGTTGGTTTTTGGTCTAGTCCGTGTCATATAGCCCAGCTTGCATACCCACGTAAAGGTCAAGCCTTAGCTCATAACTAAGCCAAGATTTTCGCTCAAGCGAAATTCTCGCCAAAATTCCGACAAGGAAAAATCGGTGGATCTTGACTCCGACATTGACTATTGACCTTGACCCGCACGGAATGCGTAAGAGTCAAGACCGAGTCTTTGCCAAAAATCAAAAGATCTTTCGCTCAAGCGAAGCTCGCCAAAATTCCGACAAGGAAAATTGGCAAGATCTTGACCGGCATTGACTTCGATTTCGACTCACGCACCGCGTATGCAACGAAGTTCAATGTGACACCGTGTCATCCGGCTTTTGCCGCCCGACCCATGCCTATTATTCTCTGGACATTACCGAAAGTCAAAACCGTCACTCGCTCAAGCGAAACTCTGTCAAAGATCCGTCAAGGCAGAGAGACGAGACTTTCCCGGTATTGCCTTGACTATAATCCGCATCGCTCGTGCGTTGAAAAGTCCTATGACCCGCTAGACCCGATAGGAGCGTTCTTTACTCTCGGTCGGTGGGATCCGCGTGCCCTATAGACCCTCGCCCGGGCCGGCTCCACCCCGGGAGGTCGAAATACAGTGGAATACGAGGGGCTTATAGACGTAGTGACGGAACCCACTGATCCAGGATCTAGAGTAGTTGTGAAAAAGAAGGGCAGAACCCCTTTTCCAACCAATTAGAGATTAATAAAAGACATTGTTTTAAGTAAACTTGAACAATTAGTGTAATCATAATTGCATGTTCCTATCTCTGAAATCCCTAATCGAGATCTTTTCGGTCCGATCTCCGTTTTCCTTATCCCTACCTTTCATGGTCAAACCCTAATCGAGACCTCTTCGGTCCGATTTTTGATTTTCTTATTCCGACCTTTCATGGTCAATCTCTAATCGAGACCTCCTCGGTCCAATTTTTGATTTCCCATCTCGACCTTTCATGGTCAAATCCTTACTCGTGACCCCCCTTCGGTCCGATCTCTACTTCCAATCTTGACCTTTCAAGGTCTCATCTTTTTCCGATCAATTAGGATTAGGAGAAAATGCGTTTCGAGCAAAAGTTAAAGCGATAAGGGCATGTTACTTGAGCCTTCGCCTAAACACTTACCTTCGAGTCTAAACCTTACCTATCCTTCGAGTCTAAACCTTACCTATCCCCGAGTCTAAACCTTGCCTATCCCTTTCCCGCAAAGAAAAAGAAGTGAGCGAGAGTACTGGGTCACGGCTTTTCGCTCTGTACAGCTCATCGCCGTAGAGTCGAATGGCAGATTTGATGAAACAAATGTGAGGGTATGGGAAATCGATGATTAGGAAGGAAGAGTTAGTCCCGGCTTTGGAAAATGCCCGTAAGGATCATGAAGCAACTCGTCATTGCTCATCGGTGCTCTTCGTCGCAATGGAATCCAAGTAACAATTGAGTCCAACTGGTTCTCTCGGTAGTGGTCGAAGATGAGACTCCGTAAGTAGCCATCTCGCCTCCACTTATAACCAATACCTTCCTCCATCCACATATGATCCCTTGCCAAGGACCACTTCTCCTCGGCCCTTTCCAACATCCCGCCTCATCGTGGCCCCATTGCCCTCGCCTTCTCGTAACGGATTGGATTTCACCCCACTCATCCCTCGCCTCAAGAATACCGCCAGCTTATGCTCCAACCTCACATAATCAGCTTGAGATATGTGGCTATGTTCTCAAGCCCCTATACCCGCCCGAATGTGATCATGAGTTGCCAAAGGATGAACCGAAGCTTTCAGCTGTTACCTACCGGATTTAATGAATTCAAATTTGGCTTCCGCTACATTACAAGTCCTCGTTGCTGCCCGTAGCCCAAGAGTCCCCATTGACCCCCATGTGGTAATATTGATGGAGCAAGTGAAACAGATGCAAGAGAAGCTTGAACTCATGATGAGTATCAATACTCCTTGACCCAAGATGTCGGACTGTGCAAAGAAATGACTCCACCGAGCATAACCCAATACCAAGCAAAGAACCGCACCGGCTCAAAGACCGCATCACAAAGGAAAGAATGTCACAGCCTTCCTTCACCTAAATCCAACAAGGGAACCAATTGGACAATGGGAATCTCGAGTCTTGAGAATAACAAGGTCCCCCGAAAACCTCGCTCCTTTCACTTTAACAATACAGAGATGCCTTTAAGCAAGATTCTCGAAGAGCTAGTGAAAGAAAAACCGATAAAGCCACCGGAGAATTGGAAGCCCAGAACCCCAAAGCATTCGGTTGATGAGTCCAAGCATTGCCTTTTCCATCAACACCATGGGCACAACACCGATGATTGCACCTATTTGAGGCATGAGATCCAAGTTGATAGAAGATGGGAAGCTTGAGAACCTCCATGGGCCAAAGACAGAAAGTTATGACAAGAGGTCAATTCAAGAAGTGCAAGGTCGAAACGTCGCCCGATGATTTTGGGATGCCCATGAGCAAAGTTTTCGATGATTTGGTGAAACGAGGTCTTCTCACACCTCTCGAGAATTATAAGCCAAGAAACCCAAGTAGAGTTGACATGACCAAGTTCATGAGTACCACAAGCATTTTGGTCATGTGACGCATAAGTGTGTGGATCTCAAGAAAGAAATTCAAATGGGCCGATCTACGAAGGAAAGCTCAAGTTACCCCGGGCACCCAACCCGCGAAGAGTAGCTAGACTAGGGTCTACTTATCCTTAAGCAAGATTAAAAAAAAAAAAAAGAAAAATAGTCTCTCGCCAACCTTCGTAGGTTCTAGTACTTTTTCCTTTCAAATCAAGTCCTCCATGGACATTGTAATTAATCTTCAATTTTCTATAAAAGAGTCTTCTTCTTTTCTTGCTAGACTTAAGACATTATTTGCACACCTACATTACATTTAATGAAATGGTTTTATTTTATATGATCACTTGCATTGCTCAACGAACAATCTCTCGAAATAATTAACGTTCGATTAATCGGTGTGAGAAAGTCAACTAATGCCATCAAGCCATACACTTTCCTTACCCCACAAAAGGCCTTCATCAAAGCCATACACTTTCCCAAACCATGTCCACCTTCATCTTGACCAAGTCAACGACGGCGACAACATCAAGGAACGACAAAAAGGCCACTCAAACTTCGAAAGATTGACCCCGTGTCGACAACAACCTAGGGGCTTGGCTTAGACTTCAAGGGTATCAAGAATGTTCAAGCAGTGGGCTCGCCTTGGTCCTCGGTGCTCTAGAAAATAAAAAAAAAAGAAGAGAAAAAGAAAAAATGTGTGTAGTGCAAAAAGAGTAATACCCAAACTAGACCGAAAATCCCAAAAAGGGCAAGCCTAGGCAAAAACATGGTTGCACATAAAAAAAAAAGAAAAAATCTTAGTGCAAAAAGAGTAATGCCCACTAGGCCGAAAATCCCAAAAATGGCAAATCTAGGCAAAAATGTTGCACATAAAAAAAAAAAAAAAAAATGAGGCCAAGGACCCAAATAAGTTACTCAATCAAAAGCTTGACGGATGTGCAAGACCAAAGCTCAAAAATGAAAGTTGTCGATAACAATGGGGCGGTCAAGCAAAAGCGTAAGCATTTCATAAGCCTTTAGGCATATGCAAGTCCTTTCTCCCCCAATGAAAGACGAGAATCGAAAGCTATTGAAGCACTCGTCCAAGAATGACTTGGTCAAGGAATCATCCCGAGGCCCATGCCTCATCATCCAGCCTTCTCATCCTAGCCTTTTCACTAAAGGAACCACAAATCCCATTTCCCAAAACAGTCCGGCCAAGGCCGAACTACGGCGACCCGAGCTCCTCACAATGAGGGGAACGTAGGCAACCAAAGAATGGTCCTGGCCATAAGCATATCCAAATTACCGAAAACCCGGTCTCATCAAATGACTTCTCCCATGGACACAAGCCAAATCCCGTAAAACCCGCCTCATCAATGACCTCCTTATACACAAACCTTTCTTTCACACCCACCAACCTTGATCCGCGACATTGGTTGACTTTCTCCTCATGATTAATAAGAATGTTTGTTCATATCGAAATTAGCGTTGAATAACCCGAACATTAATAAAGGGTTTTAAGCAATCTTGTGATCATTGTAAATAAAACAAGTTTTCGATGTCTTGACAAGTCTTCCTTTTCTACATCTTAGGAAAGATAGCGCTAAACACCGATTTTCTCGTCAACAGGGCTTCCATACACTTTTACCAACCTTTCTACGCTTATACTCTCTCAAAAGAGTCAAACCCAAAGCGAGTTTTGTGCCTACATCGAATAAGGCCATCAAAATAACACAAAATCGGGATCTATTCCCACCTTTTGAAAAATATGCCCCCGCATGTACATATCTTCCTAAAATTCTTCTCTATGTCTCACATCTCCTTAAGGTTGATCTGTTGACTAAAAAAATAGAAATAAAAAAAAAAGAAAAAGGATAGGTTTTCCCTCTTCTCGCTACAATTCGCATTAGGACCGCTCGAAACTCTTTCAGCCTCGGGGCTTTGCCAAGTCATTCCTTTAAACCGGGGCTTCTTTAGCCATGTTTAGGGTTCATATCGGGTTCTTCACTAGGTCCCTAGATGGATTCGCCTTGGTCGATCAATTTCGTAATCACGTTCGCAATACCAATCGATTGGGATTTTTGTTAGGTCACTGTGACCGAGGGCTTCGCCAAGTCACTTCGCTTGCTCACCATTCAACCGGGGCTTTGCCAAATGAAAGGATCTTTCCTGGCTTTAGACATGGGGTTTTGCATAAAGTTTTTCCTCCGACCGGAGCTCCGATAAGTCATATCCATCCCTAGAAGAAAGGTTTGGTCACTCCAACATCTCGCTTTGGTTGTAAAAGCCTGTCGCACGCCTTCAAGCGCCGTAGTTTAAGAAAAGGACCTTAGTCAAGACCCGAGGTTTAAACCCTGGGCCTCAAATTTCAAGAAGGAATTCTCGCCCACGTTGACAACAAAGAATAGCTCACCCGCACCCAAGGGATACAACCCCACCCGTTTGAAACCCGTCTCAAACAATTCCCAAATACATTCCATATGTACATCCAAACCTGGGCCCCTACCATGTTTCCAAGAGAAAAATCATCCCTAGGCTCAAGTAACGTGCCAATTGCTAATGATAACATTTTCTCCCAAAAGTGCCTTCGAGATAACTCTAGGCGACAGTTTCCTAATTGTCAAAACGTCGAAAATCCTAGACATCATTCCTAACTGTCTAGGTAAAGTTTGAACTACGATCAAGGCTTGATTCCTCCGGGATACGTAGGTAGCCTTTCATAAAGGTTCAGCCATCCGACCACTTTGGTCACCTTTTTCTTCCTCCATTCTCCAAGGGTGCGTAAGCTTTTCATAAAAGTCCAATTTTGTGACCATATGGGCCACCTCTTTTGATTTGGAACATTCCTGTGAAGGATTGGTTGCTTGACCTCCTAGGTCACCCCATTTCCATCCTTAAGGGACCAATATCTCTTTGCCATTGTCCTAAGGAGACTGTGTTTGTGACCTATTTCGTCACCCAATTCCAACCTCGTGTCGGCAATTCCAGCTCCAAGGCCAAAAGGTAAGAGAAGTGCGCCTTGGCTACTTATGTCACGCGACAAAATCAGCTGGGCTGGGCTACTTATGTCGTGCGACATAACTAGCCACATCGTACATCGTACATCGCCTTCCCCGCTTCCCTGTGGCACTCCCCGACTTGTCAATGGTCAGAATACCATCCATTCACCTCTCAAATGCATAGTGGAATGGTTCATTTACCCCGTATACACTCATGCATTCATTTACAAGCTAAAAATTCATCCAAGTCATCCATTCAAACCATTTGTACATACAAAGTAGATCAAGTCCAAAAGTTGTGCATAAAAAATAATAACATGTGTTTTCCCCAAAGGGGGTACAATAGCCAAAAAGTCATAAATGTCTAAGGGGAAAGGGGGCTACTCTGAATCCTCTCCATCACCCTCTTCATCATCCTCTCCTCATCTCCATCCTCGCCGTCATCCTCAGCCTCCTCCTCGCTCATCATCGTGGTCGTCCGAAGGTGCCTCGTAGGCTATGGTCCCCGTGCGATAATAGTCGTCGAGCTCGGTGATAACAAAGGAGTCAAGCTCATAGTCCGTGGCCGTCTCAGCCTCCGTCCTCATCCTCATCCTCATCCTCATCATCATCATCAATCTCAATGGGTCTCAGAAAGAGGCACATTTGCAGCCTTTGTCCGAGGCGTCGGTCCTCTAGTGCTCCCGCTGTGCCCACGTCATCCGAGCGGCTCTTCTTCCTTCTCGGCTGGCCAGGTGGAGAGATATCAATCGAACCCCGTGACCGGCACCGATTCTTCCGTAAACTCATGCCTTTCTCGGAGCTTGCCAATCATGCCCACGCCGGTATATGCCCCTGTCAAATGTCTCGTAAGCCTCGAGCAGAACTCGTTACAAGCGTGCATAAAAAGCGCGAATGCGCTTCTTGATAACAAAAGAGATGCAAGCAATCCAAAGAGGCGTAAGGAACAAGACTTACAGATCTAGAACCTCGCGGGAGCACCGATGAGGATGAGTCTCGGGACATATCAATGTGAGCTCGCCTCATGCGACCGCCACCCCGATAATCAATGAAAGTCGGGGCAAAGGAGGTCTAGCTACGTAGCGCCGAAGGCCCCCGCGCTATGAGCACCATAACCAACCCCGGTCTCGTAGAGACCGAAGATGCATGGCCACGTACATAGTATAGTCCCTCCCGTGTGTAAAGATGTGCCGCCATGCCTACGATCAAAGCATCTACATTCGCCAACCGGGCGAGGCAACCACATCTCTAGCCTGGGATCATCGTGATCCGAGCGTGCTTATTCGGCCCATGCCGTCTATACACCCTCTCTCCCAAGTACAAGGCGTCTCCTGACAAGCCCACCGCAGCTTGCGACACTCGTGAAGTGCGCAGCCGTGATCTAAATCCAAAGCGCCATAACGACCACCCAGTGGGAACAAGCTCATCCTCTCGTGGAACCCTCTCGTGCATGTCAACGTATCATGATAAGAAGCAAGTAATCCCGCACCTCGAGCCCTCCGGCTGCCCCGGGCCTGCTTCTCGGCATCCTTCGTCCACCGACGAAGAGCAGTGAAAAGTGGTGGCAGGAAACTCATCCTTGATCTCGCCACTCATAATGCCTAAAATACTCGTATGCCCAAGCCTCGAAAAGGAGAAGAAGAAGTCAAAACAGGGAAAACAAGGGATATAATGAAATGCGCTAAGGAAAAGAGATCAAGGTGAGAGAATACCTCGAAAGCCGATGAAAGCAGCGAAGTACTTCGCTTCCTCGACCGACGTCATCTAGTGGCCAAATACATCTCGGGCTTAAGCCTCGCTCTCCCTCAGAAAAATTCCCACAAAGCATCCCATGCCCTCAACAAACTCCAACAAAGGAAATCAAAGCAAAGGATGCACCGTTGATGAACAAAGATGTCGGAAAAGCCCACCCATACAAAAGCTCTAGCTAATCTCTCACTCTTAGCCGGCTCTCAACGGATCATCTACCACAAGAAGTCCCCGCTCGCCCTCAATCGTGCCATGTAGCACTCCCCAACTCATATCCATTCCCCTTCTTGATCCGGGGAACGAAACCAAGTAAGCCCATAAAATCATCATCGCAATAGGGGCTCAACTCCCCGTACAGTGCTCCTCTATGTAGAGCGGCTCATCCGTAAAAGGCACCCCGCGATGACCGCAAAGTCCAATGGAGTGACCGCTGCCTCACCCCAAGAGAAGTGAAATGAGTGAGTGGTCTCCCACCGTAACTCTCTCGAATGCCCTCACTAGATCCACACTCCTCCGAGTGCCCCCGACGGCCTTCGCCATCTCAAAAAATTGCCCTAGCCCAAGCAACAGAATCGTGCCCTTAGGCGAGTCCACCTCCGCTCCCCGGCTACCCTGGAAAGCTATCCCATAGCCTCGCTAATCACCTCAGGGAGCCACGG
Source organism: Adenophora triphylla var. japonica (assembly GCA_022495995.1). Taxonomy (NCBI): domain Eukaryota; kingdom Viridiplantae; phylum Streptophyta; class Magnoliopsida; order Asterales; family Campanulaceae; genus Adenophora; species Adenophora triphylla. The sequence continues at coordinate 179,170 of JAFEMH010000676.1, forward strand.
GTGCGCAATCCCCGCAAGAAAACATGGCACAAATATTAATATTTCGTGCTATTTCTTGAAATCATCTCAAGAAAAAGTAGGACAAAATGGATCAATGTATGGCATGCATTTACGCATTACATTTCCTAGATTCATTCATGTTCACAGCCAATCCATATGAAGTTCAAATGCAAACCAAGAAAAACTCGCTTCAAATCAATTTCGCACAAATTGAAAATTTTTCAAGAAACCCTAGGTTTCTTACCTCTTCCTTCTTCGTGACATCCGAAGTATGCTCATCGAGCTGGGTAAAAATCTCCCCTTGGTGCTTCCGAAGAAACGGCCGTTGATTCCTTTGCACCCCCTTTCTCCGAGCAGCTAAATTGGCGTGTTGAGAACCCCTCTTGGCCTGGATAGAGCCTGTGAGGCATTCTTCAATTGAATCGACTAAGAAGTGTTGGATTTCTCTCGATTTCCTTCGAATCCCCTCTCTCGATGTTCGCCCTCTCTTCTCACCGTCGCCTCCCTCTCAATTTCAAGCCTAATTAAATTTCAAATGGCGACCGTGCGTATTTTTAATAAATCTGTCCACAGGCCTCGCATGTCGTGCGACATACTAAGCCCCCGTGGCCGATTTTACAATTTTGCCCCTAAAGGCTCCATTTTACAATTTTGTCCCCCGTAGGCCTCTTTTACCCTTTATGCCCCTGGCATTTCTAATTACTTTCAATCCGGTTTTCCCTCCAGTGCCCCGTGGCCTATTTTACAAATTTACCTCTGTGATTCGGTTTATTTGCCCTTGGCATTTTTCAATTTTATTTTTCAAATAATCAGGGTACATCCCAGTTTTCTTTACAAAAAATTATTCGGGTGCGTCCCACTTTTCTTTACAAAAACTATTGATTCCTTCCAACTTCTCTACAAAATCCAACCTTTTTCGCAATCTCCGTTATTCCGTTATAACGGGATAACGCTAGGTGACAACCTCCGAATGGTCAGAACTCTAAACTTGTGCTACCACTATCCGCGAATAGTGACGAATGCCCAAGTCATTTCAAATTGTGCTATCACTATCCGCGAATAGTGACGAATGCCCAAGTCATTTCAATTTGTGCTATCACTATCCGCGAATAGTGACGCATGCCTAAGTCATTTCAATTTGTGCTATCACTATCCGCGAATAGTGACGCATGCCTAAGTCATTCCAATTTGTGCTACCACTATCCGCGAATAGTGACGTATGCCCAAGTCATTCCAATTCGTGCTACCACTATCCGCGAATAGTGACGTATGCCCAAGTCATTTCAAATTGTGCTATCACTATCCGCGAATAGTGACGTATGCCCAAATCATTCCAACTTGTGCTACCACTATCCGCGAATAGTGACGTATGCCCAAGTCATTCCAACTTGTGCTACCACTATCCGCGAATAGTGATGTATGCCCAAGTCATTCCAATTTGTGCTACCACTATCCGCGAATAGTGACGAATGCCCAAGTCATTTCAAATTGTGCTATCACTATCCGCGAATAGTGACGTATGCCCAAATCATTCCAACTTGTGCTACCACTATCCGCGAATAGTGACGTATGCCCAAGTCATTCCAACTTGTGCTACCACTATCCGCGAATAGTGATGCATGCCTAAGTCATTCCACTTGTGCTACCACTATCCGCGAATAGTGACGTATGCCCAAGTCATTCCACTCGTGCTACCACTATCCGCGAATAGTGACGTATGCCCAAGTCATTTCAAATTGTGCTATCACTATCCGCGAATAGCGACGTATGCCCAAATCATTCCAACTCAGGCTACCACTATCCGCGAATAGTGACGTATGCCCAAGTCATTCCAACTTGTGCTACCACTATCCGCGAATAGTGATGTATGCCCAAGTCATTCCAATTTGTGCTACCACTATCCGCGAATAGTGACGAATGCCCAAGTCATTTCAAATTGTGCTATCACTATCCGCGAATAGTGACGTATGCCCAAATCATTCCAACTTGTGCTACCACTATCCGCGAATAGTGACGTATGCCCAAGTCATTCCAACTTGTGCTACCACTATCCGCGAATAGTGACGAATGCCCAAGTCATTTCAAATTGTGCTATCACTATCCGCGAATAGTGACGTATGCCCAAATCATTCCAACTTGTGCTACCACTATCCGCGAATAGTGACGTATGCCCAAGTCATTCCAACTTGTGCTACCACTATCCGCGAATAGTGACGTATGCCCAAGTCATTCCAACTTGTGCTACCACTATCCGCGAATAGTGACGAATGCCCAAGTCATTTCAAATTGTGCTATCACTATCCGCGAATAGTGACGTATGCCCAAATCATTCCAACTCGTGCTACCACTATCCGCGAATAGTGACGTATGCCCAAGTCATTCCAACTTGTGCTACCACTATCCGCGAATAGTGATGTATGCCCAAGTCATTCCAACTTGTGCTACCACTATCCGCGAATAGTGACGTATGCCCAAGTCATTCCAACTTGTGCTACCACTATCCGCGAATAGTGATGTATGCCCAAGTCATTCCAACTTGTGCTACCACTATCCGCGAATAGTGAAGTATGCCCAAGTCATTCCAAGTCATTCCAACTTGTGCTACCTCTATCCGCGAATAGTGACGTACGCTCAAGTTTTCCCAACTTAAGTTACCTCTATCTCCGTCATAAAGAGATAGCGCCATAAGCTCTAGCTTCTTCAGGTGACAGCCTCCGAATTGTCAAAATCTCAAGGATCCTAGACATCGTTCCTAACTATCTAGTGATGCTCGAACTACGACCTGGCTTGATTCCCCCGGGATACGTAGGTAGCCTTTCATAAAAGGTCCAGCCACTCGACCACCTTGGTCACCCAAATCCATCTCGGCATTCGCCAGATTGGATCCTTTTCTATCGACAACCCCACTCGCCCCGCAAGTGACGTTGCCGAGGGCTTCGTAAGTACCCAAATCTCGCTCATGCCTTCCTGCTAATTTTCCCGGCAATTCCGGTAATTTTTCCGGTAATTCCCGGATTTTCCTAAAGTTCCGAACAATTCTAACATGCTACAAGCCTTTAAGGGCTGAAGGAATGCTTGGTGATTAAGAAACACGTTTTTAATCCCAAAACCCTTCTAGAAGGCCGCCACCTTGCATGTTTCTAGAAGAATCTGTAGTGGCTACTTATGTCGTGCGACATAACCAAACCAGAAAGTTCTAGAACCATGCCACCTTGCATGTTTCTAGAAGGAATATAAATATGGCTTGTTATGTCGTGCGACATAACAAGCCCATGCAAAATGCTCTATAAATAGAGGCATTCACCTCTCATTTTAAACACACCTCTTCCACCCCTCGCCCCCTCTATAGGGAATACGCCTCCGTAAGCCTCCTCTCTCCTCACATACCCCTCAAATCAACCTAATCCTCCCAAATCCATCCCACACACACTTCCCACACACACACTTCCCACATACATCAAGAAATCAAGGAGTTCCCAAGGATCCAAGGCTCGAACTCGCCTCCTGAGGAGGACGCTAGAAGGCTCCTATATCTAACTTGATATAGGAGTTGTGGATCTTCAAGGGTAACGAAGTTTCTACCCCTTTTCCACTCTCTATTTTCCTTTGAATATAAAATCTATGTGTTACATGCATTGATAATATAGTATTCTCGATTAAAGTTGCATGCTTTAGCTTCATATTACCTGCATCCACATTTTATTTCATTACATTTCATATAAAATCTTCGTTTTGACTTGGTTTTTGCATGAACACTCAAGATGAGTGTGGATCCCTCATATCCACACCCTCTTGAAGTGTTCATTATTGTTAAACATGCTCCCCGAGATTTGTTTGTGAAGTAACTTGACCATTTTGGTGCCTTGTTACCTCTGCAAATCTCGCTTGTAAAGCCTCTCGCAAATGGCTAGTTATGTCACGCGACATAGCAATCTATGTCACGCGACATAAGTAGCCGCTGCGTAAGCTTCACGCTTTCAAGCCGTAATCCGATGTTAAACCCCTTTAAGCTATAACCCGATGTCTATCTCGCAATTTAGATAGTATCTATGTACATACTATGTCATCTTTTCATTAAAATATCATTCTCATACATAAAGGTGCATCCTTTACACCTAAATCCCATTTTTCATGCATTAAAATCATTCCTTTTCCATTTTAAATCCCTTTTCACATTAAAGATGCACTCTTTGCACAAAGATCATTTCTTTACATAAAAAACATCCATTTGCAATCAAATGCATCATTTTCAAACCAAAAAATGCCATCTTTTTGCTAAAATATCATTTTTACATGCATTCCCCCCTTTTCCCCAACCTCGAACGGACCGGTGTAAAAGTTCTCATCTTTGCATCGTTCCTTCCATTAAAGGTTCATGATTTCTTTAGGAAAAGGATAACCTTGAACCCTATATCTCCAATTATCGCTTAAGAATGAGTATGAAGCCTCTATACGAGCTCGACCGTCTTAAAGCGTAGGATTGATGGGCTAAGGACATTCCTTCCTAAAGAACCTCATCTTTGACCCAAAAGAGAGTCATTCTCTCGATCACGCAAGTCCCGAGGGTCCCGAGGTTAAAATGCGATGATCACAAGTCACAAGATGAGGACGGGATCATAATCCCAAATACATAAATTCCAAGGAATCCCGAGCGACAACCAACAAATGGTTTGTACGTCCGGAAGATAACTTGGGACATTCCCCCCCTTATTTTCAAACACATGCACACAAAGAAAGCACGCAAGCAAAAACGATTAATGAAATCTAGGGAGACTTGCTCCGGCAAGGCACTTTGGGTGAACGCCAAACGTTCTTCCCAAGGGGTAACTTAACCTCCGAACCCATAAAACCTTTTTTTCAAAGTTTTGAGGTAATCAAAATGGCGTGGCGACTCCGTTTTTCAAATAACTCGGATGTCTTCAAACTCGCGTGAATTCCAATAAACAAAAAAATTTGGGGCACACATTCACAGTCGCTAAATCACCAGTTTCTGGTAGTGAGAGTGCGATTAAGGAGTTGTAGAAATCATCTTTAGAGGTCATTATCTCAACCCACGTATCTTCTGTAATCATCCACCATAACTGAGGGATCTACTTCCTTCAATTCTTGTGATGGTGACAGGTCCAAACATATCGATGTGGAGTAGTTGCAAACATCTTGATGTTGAAGGCACGGTCTTACTGGAGAAAGATGCCTTAGGTTGTTTGCCAAGTTGTCATGCAGTGCATAGCAAACTATTTTCACTCACACCTTTTTGCTACAAAACATATATTAGTAATGTTATAAACAGAATTTATGAACATTACTCTTACTAATCCCTTTGTGCAAAGTGACTCCGGATGTGCAATCTTTGTTTGTAGAAGTGAAGTTGTAGTGCAATCCTTTGTCACAAAATTGAGATATGGAGAGAAGATATTTCATTTACGAATGACTCCATATCCAATTGTCTTTCCTTGTGGTCATTTTCAAACGTTACTGATGGACCACATTCTTCATGGATATCTTCCAACAAGGTGATATCTTCTGTCATGTGCCTTGGAAGTTCTAGTCATGAAGCCGAGGACCTCAACATAGCGATCGTAGGTTTGACGTAGAGATTCATTCGGTAGTCTGTTGAAGCTGCTGTATCTCCTTTCATCTTGAAATTTCTTGCTTTTCTTGCATTGATCATCACCTTCGAGATAGTTTTCAATAGAATCCCACATCTGCTTTGCAGTCTTGCATTTGAGTACCTTCTGATAGGTGGAGGTAGGTAAGGTTTCGGAAATGATGTTTCTGTCTTTGCTATCCAATGCAACATACTTTCTTTCTTCGTCAGTCCATTCCGTCTTCAGCTTTTTGACTTCAGGAATTTCAGTATTGGTAGTTGCATCAGGATTGGCTTTCATTGGTACAAAAGGTCCATCGTTTACACAATCGACCAACCTTTCATCTATTGACTCTAAATGAATTAGCATTCGAGCTTTCCAGATATCGAAGTGATCTTCATCCAACATAGTAATGTGTGAATAGTTAATCGTTGCCATAGCTTTTGAAATTGCCATGACGAATCGGCACCCAAGCTGTTAAGCTAGAAAAACAAATAATAGTTTTATAAAGGTGTTTAGCTCTGATACCACTTGTTGGTCCCAAAGGTGCAACAAGAGTATGAAAACAGCTAGAGGGGGGGGGGGTGAATAGCTGTATAAAAATTTTCTATTCTTTTCAAAAATTCAACCTTGGCATACTTGGGCTGAAAGTGTGGTCAAGTTAAAACCAACTTTCAAGCTTAGTAAAATGCACAACGGAAGTTTTCTAAGTACAAAACTTAGTATTGAAAAATAGTGTGGTCGACCGCAAAAGTGAAAGTGTGGTCGACCGCACGGTTGAAAAGGCTTAGGCAGATTTGTACTATAAACACAATTCAATATGCGATTGGATGTAAGTGAAGATCAAACACAAGTGATGGATAAAAATCCACTTGTAATAAAATACCTAGTAAGTGTACTAGCTACCGTTGTAGTAGTATGCACAAGCAAGGGTCGAATCCACAGAGATTTGTGTATTGAACAACTTGGTTTAATTAGTGTAAAAAGCAACAAAGGAAAAGGGGGTTTTGATTGGTTGAATTATCAAACTAAGAAAGCAAATAAAATAAAAAAAACAAGGAAATAAATCAAGGATTAAGAAATAGTCCACGGATTGGATTCACAACATATTATCACTTTATGCCTTTTATTTCATGTAAAAATAATTCAATCTCATTCTTGGGTTCGTTCACAAAAACCTAGGGTTAAGATGTTAATATCACAGTTACGTCGATAAGAACATTAAAACCCTAATATCTCTATCTTGTTTATATATTCAGTTACGTCAATATAAACATTCAAGAGATTCAATTTAAATCACAAGAACATAAGAACCTAGATTCATTGATTTCAGTTACGTCCTCAATTAAATCTATTCTCTCAATAATGGTCAATGTATAAATGTCCGAGTTACTGAAACAAATTATACCCAAATAGATTCATAGGCCAAAAGTATCTTAACATACAATTGAAGCCTATGAATGATCTTGAGGAATGTTGAGAAAACAAGAACGAGAGAGAGAGATAGAAAGAATTAAAACCCTAGCATAAAGATCTAATATGTGTTACTACCAATCCGCAAACTAAAGAATTTAGCCTCGAAGGGCCATTAAAATAAATACCTCAAACCTTGAATTAAACCCTTCAATCTTGTACAAAGAAATTGTAATATGTTTAGGAGAAAGAAAATATATAGAGAGAATAATAAAAATCAAAAGATCCAAAGATAATAAAAAACTAGTCTAGGGTTCTTTTTATAGGAGGGAGGTGAAAATCCTTTTTGGAAACAAATTCTTGGTCAAAATCCTTGTCAAAATAGAAAATCTCCCGAAATCCGTCACTGATTCTGTGCTGATTTTGTTGCTGATTCGTTTTTATGATTTTGTGACGGAATTAAATCCGTTGCTGAAATTTGGTGGGCGGTCGCCCATGCTTGCCCACACGGCTGCCCATGAATACAGAGTGTTTCCTCGGCCAAACTCCTTGCTCACTCAGCGGCCGCCCAAGCCAGTAAGAGCGGTCGCCCAGGCCCTACTTTGGCCCAAGCCCATTTCAGCCTTGGCCCCATTTCTCAGCCAACCTTGGCCCTAGCATTGCTCCCCTGGCCGACCACTTGCCTCTTGCCTTGGCCTAGTTTGGACCTCCTTTTGATTCGATTCGTCTCATAATTGCAACGTCGCACTTTAGTTATTATAATAAATTCTTTTGCACCTCGATTTTTGAGATTTTATTTTTCACTTTAGCCCATGAATTTTTATAAATCAAATTCGTTCAAAATTTTCCATATTTCCAATTTAGTTCCTGAATTTCCAAGATTTACAATTTGGCCCTTGAACTTCATAATTTCAGTTTTGTCCCATATTTTCCAGAATTGCAATTTGATCCAAAAACTTTCAAAGTACGCTCAAATCCTCCGTTTTGTCAGTAATTGCACTTCAACCCCTGTACTTTCAAAACACTACAAAATACATTAAATTTTCAAGGTTTCGAGCACCAAATAAGCTAGGAAATATATCTTTTGGATGGGTAAAACCACATCCATCAACAAGGAATAATAATAAAACTTATGAACTTGAAATATGAAGTGTAGAAAGTAAATGACACGATATTTGAAGAGGTTCAATCATTAATGATCTACGTCCTCTATCAAGATGGTTAGTCTTGGATTTTCTAAGGGAGATAGTATATTTGATTTGAGTAGCTGTTACAAAGGAATACAAATTGAGAATCAATCAATCTCAAATCTAACTATCATTTTCTATGAAGCTAATCCTAGACAATAACCGGTGTATGTGTGTGTGTGTGCAAGATTCAAGAGCTCTTTATAATATAAATGATAGAGCTTGATGAATCTGGAGTGGTTACAAGGCTTGAGAGATTTCTAGGTAAGATATTCTTGAAAGCTTTGAAGATGAGGAAGTGTTTAAAGATTCAAATGATTTTGGAGATTTTGAGCTTCAACACTTCTTGAGGATTATAACGACGTCTCCAGCAAATCTATGGCTCTCTAGCTATCTGGCACTCTGGCTTATCTTTAGGCTTGATCACATGGTCTATTTATAGCCTTGGAATAAAAATAGCCATTGGAATTTCGTGTTGAGCAAGCTTCAAGGACAATGTGCTGTTGGTGTCTAATTGGAGCACGTGTCCTTTTTATCTCTATGTTGCAGAGTTAGTGGCAAGGTGGTGTACTGGTGTATCCTTTGTACGATAGATCACAGCTGTCACCAATTTGAAATTCTCTGAGTGAACTCTGCAACGGTATAATCTTGATTTAACTCTAGGTTGGAGTTAAAGTTTAACCATAGTTAATCATACCAAACTTTTGTCATTTTCTTCAAGTCTTCATTTCAATCTTCAAGCATTGAGCTGTGGTCACATTGTGCTTTGTGGTCAAAGATGACCTTGCTGCCAAAAACTCAAGCTTGCGGTCAAAAGATCCCTTTCCGATCAAACTCATGCTTGCGGTCAAAACATGCCTTGCGGTCAAAACAATGGATTGCGGTCAATCATGACCTTGAGGCCAAAGCTATGTCTTGCGGTCAAACTGAGTAGTCAAAGTGATGTCATGCGGTCAATAGTGATTAGTGAGTAGTCAAACTGACCATAACTTTAGGCAATATTAAAATTGATTTTTGACTTTGCCTTTTATTTAATGAGTCATCTTTTTCAAGCCTAAATAACTAAACTATAAAAATGGACTTTAACTAAAATTGAAGTTGTAAAACTTCATACATAATGCCCTATATTCCATATAAAATAGATTAGGTGATGGTATCAATCAAATCAAGTAATATGAGGGGTTTATAATAAGCATACCCAACAGGCCTGTTGGAGGCAAAGTTCATTTTTAAGAACGAGGAGGAGAGACTGCCCTCAAAGCATAGCCGGATGTCACCCTCTTCCAGATCTACAATCTGCTCGCTCACCTTTCTGAACCGAGAGATGTAACTCTTTGTGGTCTCCGTTGGAGCTTGCTTGACTCGGACCAGGTCGGTCTTTCCCCGGCTCCAGCAAATGCGTTCAGGAAGAGGTGCCTGAACTGATTATACATTTTGATGGACTTGGGTTTGAGGGCCAACATCCAAGATAGCGCCTTGCCCGTGAAAATTGCGGCCAGGGCCTTCCACATCACCGCTTCGTCTGAAGAGAATAGGGCTATCTGCCCTTCAAACCGCCCCATAAGGCTTTTTGGCATTCTTTGAGCCATCATAGGTTTCCATCTAGGGGGGCTTCCCTTTCTGAATGGGTGATCGCGCAATCTTGTCACTAAAGGCATCCATGGTGCGGCCACATTTTTAGGCCGTTTTGTGGTGGGTCTCCCACATCTGATGCATGAACTTGACAAATTCGGGGTTTTGCTCATCCACCCTTGGCTTTTTGGCCCGAGGAGTCACGGCTTTCCCCCTGGCATAAGCCAAGGGTCTTGCTTTGGACTGCCCACGGTGATTTGATTGAGCTTCCTCCCTTCTCTCCTCGCTATCATAGACTTCCACAACCTCCTCTCTTGCCGCCTGGTTATGGTTGAGGGTTGGTTCTGCCAGTTTTGCCCCCCTAGCTTGACTAGCAAGCGAGTTAGCGAGGACTAGTTGGGAGAACCTTTGGGACCCTGATTGGAGAGGTATTCCACCATTTACCTCCAACTCAACCAGCTCTAACTGGGCATTGTTTATAGCCATCATCTCTGCCACCAATTTAGACCTTGCGGTTAGAGCCTCGTTCCTTTTGAGGATCAACTCCGGGGTGACAAGAGAGTTTGGAGAGGTAATGGGGGCTTTTAAAGGAATGTTGAGGGTTTTTTGGGCTGTTATTTAGGAGTGCTTTGGCTTTTTTGGCTCGGGCTTCCTCCGTTAGCCTCCTTAAACCCTTTTGAGAAGGGAAGAGGTTGTTCAGGCTTTGAGAACGGGCCCCCAAAACCTTCGAAAAGCCGAGGTGCTAGGCGCAGTAGGGTTGATATTAGAAGGGGAAGCTTGGTCATCCCCCTGGATCGTCAAATGACCAGCATTTTCCAGGATTCTAGACATGTTTTAAAAAATGGCTGAAAAAGAGTGGCTTTTTGACAGCGAGTGTTTAGAACACAGTGTTTGACTGACAGACACGATTTTTACGAGAAAATAAAGATTTTTCCCGGCAATGAAACCACTGATGACGCCAAGGGTTTCAAGGTCAGAGCGGTTCATAGGATATCTGGCAGAATATTTTGTTGGTGCGGTACCTAAGATCACAACACAGAAACGAAGCACCGTTAAGGTCAAAGTTGGATGTTAATTCAACTTAGGCCCTCGGGTGTGAGGATAAGATATCGATGTGAGATATAATAACCTAAGAATAAGACCTTGGAATGTCTTAGAGTGTGTGTGTGTATTTAGGGTTTGAGCAATATGGCTTACAATATAGATTTGGCACTTACCTTGTCCAAGGGGACAAAGGTCTTTTATTTATAGGCAATGGTGAGTTGCTCACTGACGTAAGCCATGAGGTCAGCCCTAGAGGGCATCCTGGTCTTTGACCAAATACACGTGTCCGCATAGGATTGGCTCTGTCAGGGAAGGAAGATTCACTGTCAGAGGGGATGTCGTTGATGTGGACAGGAGCCGTGTATTTGGCGCGGCACATTAAATGACCCAGTAGGCACCTGTCTGAGCCGCATTCAATGCGATGGAAATAAGCCGGCTAGTGGCCTGTCAGAGCCGGTAAGTAAACTTGCTCATTACGCTTTGATATTAACAGGGAGTCTGGTGAGACAACCGGGAGTCTGGTATGAGACCGCAGTCAACATCTTAGGCGCGTTCAATGATAATTGACGCGGGCACGGATGGGACAGTCACAACTCCCGCGGTCACCCTGTTGACGGTCTGGATCCCTTCGGTCTTGACTGGGATGGAGTGAGAGGAACGCGGTCTTGACTTCGAGGGTCTATCTGTCCACGGTCTTGACTCTGACAGTCTAGGGAGCGCTACGTCATACTGGCCTTTGGACCAGACCGAGCTTGGACCCAATCTAGCTGATCCGGGCTCATCAATATATATATTTTAATTAGTGCACATTTTTTTATTTGCAAGGAAAGCGATGCAACATGTGTACATCAAATATTCAACTACCCCTCTATTATTTTGTCCAAAATAGTTTATTTAATTCCGCAAAATTTTGACACTCATCTTCTCTTTAGTTTCCTGCAAGGAAATTATAACGAGACATACATGAGTAGGTCTGCTGAGAAACGCGTTTCTCCATAACTATGGAGAAACGCGTTTTTAATAGCCAGAAACTATACGTTTGATAACCAGAAGAAAATTTCTGGATATCAGTCTCAAAGGGTTCTGGATATCCAGAAGCTTTGGAACAGATATCCAGAAGCCTTTGGGCGGATATCCGTAAACATATTTGAAGCCAAATCCAAGGCCAAGACCACAAATTGCTTATTGAAGGTTTCGGATATCCGAAACCTTCAAATGTATATCCGTAAACCATCAAATGAATATCCGTAAACATATTTGAAGCCAAATCCAAGGCCAAGACCAAAATGCTTATTGAAGGTTTCTGGATATCCGTAAACCTTCAAATGTATATCCGAAACCATCAAATGAATATCCAGAAACATTTTGAAAGTTTCAATATCATTTTGAAGGTTTCGGATATCACTTTCATAAGCTTCGGATATCCTTTCAAAGGGTTCTCGGATATCCAGACTCTTTGAGACTCGATATCCAGAAGTAACCATGGGACAAGGTCATGACCAATACAAAAAGTTTCTGGATATCCTTTCAATAGCTTCTGGATACCCGTAACCCGTTTCTCCATAACTTATGGAGAAACGCGTTTCTCCCTAGATTTTACGGACATACATAGGGTACACAAGGAAGGAATAATTCCTCCGTTCCTTTTCAAATTAGACATTTTAAAATTGGCACACCACTAAAATGTCAACGAGACTGTCCCTTAATTTGGACCCCCGCAGGTACCCACGTGTGCAGCTCCCGGAATTAAGAAAAATTGTACGTAATATATTAAGATGTAATAAGTATAGAAATCAGGATAGAAAATAGTATAGGAATAGTTGTTACGATTATAGCAAGTGTGCCATATTGATTAACTAACATTAAAGACTTTCCATTTTAGGCTAAATTTCGTGGGACGCTCAAAACAGAAACTTGTCTAATTTGAAATTGGCTGGACCGAAAATAGCATATAAAAATTTGAAGAATTATGTTCACTTTCGTCTGCCAGCGATTGGTTTAGCATATACAGAAAGACAAAGACTTATATGAGAACAAGAATACCCGTAACATTCATGAGATGGGTCGGATCCGACCTGCCCAAAAAAAAAATTGCTCCAGCCATCATTTTTTTCCTCTTTAGTGCCACGTGATCCACCTCTTCTCTTCTCATGCTGCCTCGTTACTCATCTTTCCTCCAATTTTTTTTTTTCATATTCTCCCTTCACGTTTCAATTTAAAGTTGTTACTTTCCATTTTACTTTATTTCAGTTTAAATTTTTTAATTTACTTTATTTTAAAAATGAATAATAAAATTCACTACAATTACTATAACAACCACTTATTATTTTCTACATAATTTCTCTCACATATTTATTTTTATACTCACAATATTTATTTTTTCTTAATTTTCATTGTAAAGTCAAACTTAGGCCCAAAAAAAAAATTTAAAATTTTGTTTTTTTTCGGTTTGTGAAAAGTAATAGTTACTATAACATAATGTAATAATTGTATGCATATAAAGTAATAGTTTGTACTACTTGGGCGTCCCGCTAATATCCGCACACTCCCAAAAAGGAAACTTTATATTAATAAAATATTCACCCTACCCCACTCATTCTCTCTCCTACATTATTTTAATACTCACAACACCATTATAATTTATTATTCCCTCCACTCATTCTCTCTCCACTCATTCTTTTACACTCACAACACTTTATTAAAATATCATATTTCTTAATTCCCGCGCAAACAGTGTTAGTGCGGATATTAGCGGGACGGAGGGAGTATACATTAAAGTAATACATATATACAGAAAAGTAATAGTGTTTTTCCCTATGTTTTCTTCGTTTGGCAAAAGTAATACTTATTATAACTAAAATGTAACAAACGTGTTATTTATATATAATAGTATTTGTACATAATTGTAACACATATGTATAGATATCTATATGTTTTCAAACAAGAAGTTACTCAAATTTATCATGATACATGTAAAAGTATTACATTATCTATAGAAATATGTTACAATTTCATCTATCAAAGTGTTACATTTACTTGTATAAACTATTACATTCATATACATAAGTTATTATATTTCAAATGTAATACATATAGTTTGTATTACATTTGAAAAAATGGGTGAAAACGAGCTTTTGTTTTTTTTAAAAACAGGTATTATGTTTACTTATGAACAATGTTACTTTATATGTATACAGTCATTACATTAAGAGATGATAACTATTACTTTTTCTAAACCACTGAAAAGCCAAAAAATAATATAAAAACTAAAAATATAATACCTAGACTCGTTTCACAGACCTGGACTCAGTCAAATCTGCCACTCTATAATCGCACTTTGATTTTGGTGCTCTACAGCCAACACACAGTGACACACACAAAAACACACACTTCCCATTGACTTTTGATTGAGTAAAAGTTAGGGATTGTTCGTGTGTCTCACTTCAAAATTCAAAATGTAAACACCCATGGAAAATTTAACATATTTTCCCAATTCAAATGTTGACATAACAAAGTTGCCATCGACGACCTTCTCCGACCACCGATTTCTCACGGTTCTTCCCAAAAATTGGGGCTCTTTTCATTAAACATGACGAATTTCTTCAAGAAGAAGTTTTTCTTTTACCCTTCTTCTTCTTCTAGTAGTAATTCGCGAATGCCTTCTCCTTCTTCTTCGTCTTCTTCAAGTGAGTGGCCTCATCGGGGAGCTTATTCGCCGGGGGCGACGAAGAAGCGGTTGACGCGACAGCGAAAGCTCCGGCACGTATCCGTTAAGGAATTTGTCCAAAAAAATTGGCCCATAAGAGGCTGTCACGTGGCGGGTCATGCCCCATGGATCATGGGTTGACCCGTCTCATGCATGAGACGGATCCCCTTATTCTCATGGGAGACCACCTCATACAGAAATGGGAATATCTCTATTCCCATTTCTGCAGAGACTCGGCAAAAATGATGAAAAATGCATTGCTGAATGCAGCTATTGCTTGTAAATTATTGATCTTTAGAATGTAAATACTAACTTATTATCTATTCATGGATATGCCACATTTTTTAGTTATTTCTTCTGCACCAAATTTCATCTGTAGTCTATAATATTTCTATTCCATTCTATTTACAAGCATTTCACTCCAGAAAAACCACCTAAGCCATTGATCAAATTCCTTCAACTTTTTCTTGTAAACATACTTGTTGTAAAACTCCCATTGCCCGACTTTCGAGCTCGTGAGGTATTGAAGCTAAGGCATCCAACATAGCTATATCTAATGCAATTGTACAAGCTACTTCAAGTCAGGCCAAGGAATTTAAGCATGATATGAAGAATTACTTGGCTCAGACTTCAGTTACTTCAAACGACATCGTTTGGACTTAAGTAGTATTCTATTGGCTGTGGTATTATTGTAAATAAGATGTTAGCTTAGTATAAATAGTTTGTTTGCTGTAACAAACTATTTTTCAAGAGAATTGAATAAGAGTTTTTCCTCTAGAGCTCTATGTGTATAACTGTGTGTGTTCTTCGTGAACCCATTGATTTCTCTGTTCATTTCAATGGATTATTCTAGAGATTTTGTGATATTTGACATGGTATCAAAGCATAGCGATCCGTAAGTGGATTGTTGTGTTCTGATTTCCATTGTTGAGCATATTCTACCCTAAATTTGATTTAAGGCTTTATTTGTTGATTTCTCGATTCGATCGGAGCTTCGTCATCTATCCTTCCATGGCGTCGGCCGATGCAAATACGAATTCGAGCTCGTCCTCAACAATGGAGATTGGCCTTGATTCAAACATGCATCCGCTGTTTCTGCATAATAACGATCATCCAGGTTTAATTCTCATTTCCACTAAGCTCACTGGTAGCGATAATTACAGTGTTTGGCAGCGATCACTAGAAATCGCTTTGTCTGCTAAAAATAAGATTTGCTTAGTTGATGGAAGTTTTCCGATTCCTTCTAAGGATTCGCCTCTGTATAGTCTATGGGCTAGGGCAAATGATATGGTTATCTTATGGATTTTTAATGTTGTTAGTGAGTCCATTAGTGGAAGCTTGAGATATATAACATCCGCTGCTACAATCATGAGTGAATTAAATCATCGTTTTTCTAGTATTGATGGTCACAGAGCTTTTCAATTAGAGAAGGATTTACACTGTTTAGAACAGAAACAATCTAGTGTTGAAGACTACTATCATCGTATGAAAGGGCTTTGGGATGAATGTAATGCTCTGGATGTAATCACTTCATGTTCATGTGGCTGCACATGTGGTGCTATTAAAGCTCAAATTGATAGAGAACAGAGGAAGCAACTCATGCAGTTCTTAATGGGCCTACATGACAGCCTTGTCAATGTTAGGGGACAAATTCTGAGGATGAAACCTCTGCCAAATGTTGGGGAGGCATATAATATGGTTAGACAGGAAGAGTGCCTCAGACAGGGTTATATACCAGAAAATTTATCCATGGCTTCCAATGTCCAGTCATCACACACTTTTCATCCTCCTGTTCCTCAATTCAGTCATGTCCCACACCTTCCTGGGAATTTTGCAGCTGCATCTTACCACAATCAAAACAATTCCAAGCCTCCTTCTCATAAACCTTTTAAGAAAGGTGTATTTTGTAATTATTGTAACAAGGAAGGCCATGTTAAGGGTGATTGTTATAGACTGGATGGTTATCCTGTTAACCATCCTGCTCATCCAATGAATAGAGCCAAATACCCCAAGCAACAGGAGTATAAATCAAACAATTATGGAGGATAACTTCCTTCTGGTGGATCACTTGGACCTAAAGCAATGCAAGTTATGCAACCAGAGGTTCCAAAGAGTTCTGTGCCTTCTTCTGATTTTGAACAATTGCAGAACCAGGTCAATCAGCTTATGGCAATGATGATGGCAAAAGACTCACCAGAGGACCATGTTACTGGAAAATCTTCAAACATTTCTATGGGATCACATATGGCAGGTCTGATTACATCCCTTTCTATTTCCCAGAATCATGATGTTTTTAATACCTCTGAATGTGTTTGGGTATTAGACTCTGGTGCTACAGACCACATTTGCACTTCTATCAATCTAATGCATTCCATAGTTACTCTTCATGTCCCCATTTATCTTTCTTTGCCTAATGGTAATTCTGTTACTGTCACTCAAACTGGTTCTGTCCATATCAATTCTCAGTTGATTCTCCATGATGTGTTTCTTGTACCATCTTTTCACTTCAATTTGCTTTCCATTTCAAAACTTCTTTCCAAACATCAGCTATTGGTGCATTTCACTAATTCATCATGCATCTTCCAGGACCCTCAGTTGAAGAAGGTCATAGCTTCTGGGGAACTTTGTAATGGCTTGTATCTTCTCCACAGTACATTCTCCTCTTCATTTCCTCAAAGATTGTGTGTTAATACATGTATTGTTGATTCTGTTTCTTCTCTTTGGCACAAGAGATTAGGTCATTGTTCCCTGGATAATATGTTGAAAATTTCTGCTGTTTCTTCTAAAGTTCATTCCAATTCACATAAGGATGTAACTTTTTGTTCTGTATGTCCTGTTGCTAAACAATCAAAATTGTCTTTTCCTACTAGCTCTATTAAATCTGTTACTCCTTTTCAGCTTATTCATTGTGACCTTTGGGGCCCTTATAGAGTTTCTACTATGCAAGGTTGCAAATACTTTCTCACAATTGTGGATGACTTCTCTAGAAGTGTTTGGACTTTTCTAATGCCAACTAAACAACATGTTTTTGGCATTCTCAAGAATTTTTTTTCTTCTGTGCATACACAATTCCATGCTTCTATAAGGTCTGTGAGAACTGATAATGGTACAGAATTTTTTAATTATGAGGTCAAAACTTTCCTTGCCAATCTTGGTGTTATGCACTTTCATTCTTGTGTTGACACACCCCAACAAAATGGGGTGGTTGAGAGAAAACATCAACATCTCTTGAATATTGCCAGAGCACTGAGATTTCAAGCCTCTCTTCCCATTCATTTCTGGGGTTATTCCTTACTTGCTGCCACATATCTTTTGAATAGAATACCTACTAGTGCTACAAATTTTCTAACTCCTTATGAATTACTCCATAAAGTCTCTCCTTCCTATGATCATTTAAGGGCTTTTGGCTGCCTTTGTTTTGCTTCTGTTCATTCAGGAGATAAGTTTGCTCCCAGAGCTGTTAAGTCCATTTTTCTTGGGTATCCTCATGGACAGAAAGGCTACATTTTATACAATCTTGACACTAAGTTGATTTTTGTATCAAGACATGTTGTTTTTCATGAGCATATTTTTCCTTTTTCTACATCTACTCCTGATCATTCTTCAGAAATATTGTGGCCAAGTGATGATCCTACACCTCATATTCATGTTCACACTTCCTCTCCTTCTCCTTTGCCATCCATTCCTTCTTCTTCTAATCCTATTCATACTTCTGATCCTGTTCCAAGTCCTCCTATTCTTCCCATTCCACCTCCAGTTCTTCCTATTAGAACTTCAAGCAGGGTTAGACACATGCCTTCTAAGCTCAGTGACTACATTGTTTCGAATGTTCCCAAGTACAGCATCAATAATTTTCTCTCTTATGATTACTGTTCTCCTGAGTCTCTTCATTTCATCAATGCATTAGCATCTGTGGTTGAGCCTAAGTCTTTTACCCAAGCAATGAAAGATCCTAAATGGATTGAAGCTATGCAATCTGAAATTTCTGCCCTTGAGAAGAATAACACTTGGTCCTTGGTCTCTCTTCCTCTTGGTAAGACCACTGTTGGCTGCAAGTGGGTTTATAAGATTAAGCATTATTCTGATGGATCTATTGAGAGGTATAAGGCTAGACTAGTTGCCAAGGGCTACACACAGCATGAGGGCATTGATTTTCAAGAAACTTTTGCTCCTGTGGTTAAGATGGTCACTGTGAGATGTTTGTTATCCCTAGCTGCTGTGAGAAATTGGGATATTCACCAACTTGATGTAAACAATGCTTTTTTTGCATGGTGAGTTAAATGAAGAGGTCTACATGGATTTACCACAGGGGTATTCTCAACACAAAGGGTCTGGTGGTCTTGTTTGCAAACTGAATAAATCTCTTTATGGTTTAAAACAGGCCTCTAGACAGTGGTTTGCTAAACTTACTGAAGCTTTATTACATTTGGGTTATACACAGTCTCATTCAGATTATTCCATGTTCACTTTGAAATCTCATGATGCTTTTACTGTGGTTCTTGTCTATGTGGATGATATCTTGGTTACTGGTTCTAATTCTTCTGTGATTCATGACTTGAAAGCCTATCTTCATGCCAAATTCAGTATCAATGACTTAGGTTTCTTGAAGTACTATCTTGGTTTGGAAGTATTGAGGTCTTCTACAGGTATCCACATAAATCAAAGGAAATATGCTATTGACCTTCTTGACAGTGCTGGTTTACTTGATGCAAAGCCTTTGACCATTCCTTTGGATCCCAACAAGAAGTTGTTCTGTGAGCAGGGTTCTCTCCTTCCTGATCCTAGTTTGTATAGACAACTAGTTGGGAAATTGTTATATCTTACTGTCACAAGGCCTGACCTGTCCTATGCTGCTCATTCTCTTAGCCAGTTTATGCAAAAGCCAAGGGATTCTCATCTCAAGGCTCTGTTGAGAGTTCTTAGATATGTTAAAGCTTCTCCAGGCCAAGGTCTGTTTTTCCCTGTTCATAATTCCTTCAGGTTATCTGCCTATTGTGATAGTGATTGGGCTGGAAATCCAAATGACAGAAAGTCTGTTGGTGGTTTTTGTTTGTTTCTTGGTGAAGCTCTTATTTCTTGGCAATCTAAGAAACAATCTGTGGTGGCAAGATCATCTGCAGAGGCTGAATATAGAGCTTTGGCTTCAGTCACTTGTGAAATTTTATGGCTTCATAATTTGCTTCAGGATCTTGGCATCTCTGTTCCCTTGCCCATCTCTGTTCATTGTGATAGTGTAGCAGCCATTGCCATTGCTTCTAATCCTATTTATCATGCTCGTACTAAGCACATCGAGTTGGATTGTCATTTTGTTCGAGAAAAGGTCCAATCTGGTTTGATTTCTCCTTCCTATCTTCCCACTCAGCTCCAACTGGCTGACATTTTCACCAAATTTCTTGGCAAACAGGCCCATTGGTCTTTTCTTCGCAAGTTGAAGTTGTTCAATCCTTTCCCACCTTCAACTTGTGGGAGGGGTATTGAAGCTAAGGCATCCAACATAGCTATATCTAATGCAATTGTACAAGCTACTTCAAGTCAGGCCAAGGAATTTAAGCATGATATGAAGAATTACTTGGCTCAGACTTCAGTTACTTCAAACGACATCGTTTGGACTTAAGTAGTATTCTATTGGCTGTGGTATTATTGTAAATAAGATGTTAGCTTAGTATAAATAGTTTGTTTGCTGTAACAAACTGTTTTCAAGAGAATTGAATAAGAGTTTTTCCTCTAGAGCTCTATGTGTATAACTGTGTGTGTTCTTCGTGAACCCATTGATTTCTCTGCTCATTTCAATGGATTATTCTAGAGATTTTGTGATATTTGACATGAGGATTAGCTCCGTCCCATCTTTCATCCCATCAACCATATTGGCCGTCCGTCTCGGGCTACGGCACATCAGAATTTTACCAAGCCTCTCTTTATCATCAGACATCAAATGTTGGTTTGATAGCTAATATAGTTACCCCAAGTTGATGGAAGGTTGACTTAAATCTTCCCGACTCTTTAGCATTAAGAGTTTCTCTCCACAGGGCATCGAATACGGAAGAAACAACTTCAGTTGGCCTGCCATTTCATTTGTTTTTAGTGGCCAACAAATTTTCTTAAAACAATTATTAGAATATACAGTTAATTAGCACTTGCTTGATTTCCCCGGTTGCTCTGAATTTAAATACATACTTACCGTTACAAATAAATCTTCAGCCAAAAGAAAAGAAAATATCAGTATTAAAGATATTATCACACATCGAGAATTGACAAACCTTCCCTATAACTAACCCTAGCTGTAAGCAATTTTGAACTATATGTCAAATAATGTGAAGAACAGTATACAGTATACGGCGTATTCCTTATCTTATTTTTTCAAATTTATATTTCATTTTCCGTTTCCTCTTCCTCGCTGTTTTTTTTCTTAACAAAGCTCTAATAAATGACGCATTTGCATATAATTAAATTATCTTACATATTCGTATGCGCGCAGAAGCGGTGTCCTCTGTGAAAATGTTTCATATCTTCTTGCTCCATGATAAAACTCAAATCCGTCAAGCGATCTTTTCGCTGTAAGAAATCCCATTCTGTATTTTCTGGATTTATCATTACACTCGTAAACTTGATTTGCATCCTCGATCTCAATTAAAAGGAATTATTAATAACTTGTTATCCGAAAATATTGAAGCGTTGATAAAAGAAATCTTATCTATTTATTCTTTTATTTGTTATGCATTGAAGCCTTGAAGATTCCTGCATTCTCATAGTTTTAGATGTACTTCATTAGGATAGCTTGATTCCTATAGATACCCATCACTCCCTCCGTCCAAGGGCCAGTCCGCCCGTAAAATTTGGGCCCCTAGGCGAACTTTTCAATCGGGCCCCTCATATTTTGAAGTAGGTGACTTTAAAATTAAAAAATAAAATGAACAATCAATATATCAGCTTAATATATACTCCCTCCGCCCCAGTCCAATGAAGACTTATTTCTTTTTTGGTCCGTCCCAATTCAATGGAGACTGTCCAAAATGGAAGGAAATCTTTACTATTTTTTTCACTCATTCTCTCTCCTATTTTACTTTTACACTCATAGCACCAATCAAATCACTATTCATCCCGCTCATTCTCTCTCCTATTTAATTTTTCATACTCACAACATTTTCTTTCACTTTTTATCACTCTTACTTTTCCTTAATCTGTGTGTCCAAAAATTTGGTCTCCATTGGGCTGTGACGGAGGGAGTATATAATGTTACACTCAAATTAAAATACAATAGAGTAGTCACAATACAAAAATGTTTAGTCGTTTCAGTTTTTGGTTTGTGTTAGAATATGTTTTCTTTTTTCTTTTTATGTTTAACCAATTCCAAATACAAATCCAATTTGGATTCAATGGACTAAGAAGGCCTGGGATGTCAAAATTAGTAGTTGGGCTGTGGTGGATTAGGGGAGAGAATAAATTGGGCTATTTAGAGATTTGATAAGTGGGCCTAGTATGGGCTGAGGATGAATTTGGTTAAGATGGGATTTCAGAAGTATGCCTATGACTAATACATAGGCTAAATATTTCGGGCCCCCAAAAATGAGCTTTTATCAAAAATTTCTTTTAAAAAATGAATATTACAAAAAAAATTCAAACAAGTTGGATATTACAAAAAACTTCTTGAATGTTATAAAAAAATATTTTATTTTATATATTTTGTAATTATTATAATTTTTTTTTATTTTTCTGTCAAATAACTGATAAATGTATTTATCAGTTATAAAATATTGATAAATGCATTTATTAGTTATAAATGCATTTATCAGTTGTTTAATCAAAATACCAAGCACAAAATACTATTTAAAAGACTGATAATTTATCAGTTGTTTGATCATTTATCAGTTATAAACAACTGATAAATATATTTATCAGTTATTTTAACTTAAAATACAAAATGATTAAAAAAAAAAAAGAAGAAAAGTAGTTTTTTGTAAGGGAAAATATCAGAAACTCCCTCTAAGTTTGAAGCTTTTATGTAGATGAAATTTGTTTTTTTTTTTAAGTTGTGACATGTTAAGAATGTAAAATTTATCATATATTGATAAATAATCATAGTTAATAATAATACAAAATATTATTTTTATTATAAGATAAAAAATAAATAAAAGATAAATTTATGATACCATGTCTAATTATTTTTAGAAAATCATGCTTATATAATGTAATTATTAAAATTCGAAATAAAATTATAAAATAATAGATAAAAAGATGATTAAAAAAATCTAAAAATTATCACTATCATTATTATTTTTTAGAATTACTATTGAAATTATTACTTTGTTAGTCCTATAATTTTATTAATATTAAAAGTATTATTTTTTGAATATTTATTCTATAATTGCTTTAGATTGATAAATTTTATCTTTGTAAACTCATAATTGAAATAAAAATCATGTTTGAAGTAATATGAATTCTCAAATCTAATAATATTGGCTAAATCATTAAATTTTGAACTTTTCCGTATTTAATATCTAATATTAGGGTTTTTTTACATGAGAATTATTTGTTGGGTTTTTGGATTTGAAAGTTTTTAATAGAGGGGTGAGGGGTTTTTTGGTATTTTTTCCTTTTTGTAATACAAAGTAACATGTTTTTTTTTTTTTTTTTTTGTAAATAACGTTTTTTTGAGGTGGTTTTTTCCGGCCCAAAAATGACTAATTGGGTGGCCCTAAGCAAGTTCTTCCCTTGCTTACCTGGTGGGTCGGGCCTGTCTCGGTTCTTAAATAAATGTCCAAAATATATATATATATATATATATATATATATATATATATATATATATATATATATATATATATATATATATATATATATATATATATATATATATATATATATATATATATATATATAGGATTTTGTTAGGATACCCACCATGTGAGTATCCTAACAAGTGACCCATTATTTTTAGACAAAAATGTCATAAAGACATAGCATCATATGTATGATGGGGACAAAATTATGTCATCAAAGAGAGAGAGAGAGAGAAGAGAGTTAGTATTAAATAAGAGAGAGAGAGAGAGTTAGTATTAAATAAGAGAGAGAGAGAGAGTTAGTATATCTCTCTCTTGATGATTACTGATTTTACCCCATCATATATATATGGTTGCTTTGAGAAATGAGGGACATTTTTGTCAAAAATAATGGGCCACTTGTTAAGATACTCTTGAAAGGGTATCCTAACAAAACCCATATATATATATATATATATGGATTTTGTTAGATACCACAATAGGTGTATCTAACAAGCGGCCCATTTTGGATCAAAATGTCCTTCATCTGTACATGAACTAAAAATAAAGAAGGGGTATTTTGATATTTTAGGCACCGCAGCCGCCTTGGTATCGCGGCGCCTGGGTATCAGCGGCACTGGGAATCGCGGCAGCCTCGGGAATCGGCGCGTGGCACCAAGAAATACGCGTGGACACCAAAGCGAACGGCGTGCCTAAAATACCAAAATACCCCTTCTTTATTTTTAATTCATGTACAAGATGAAGGGGCATTTTGATCAAAAAATAATGGGCCACTTGTTAGGATACTCCTATTGTGGGTATCCTAACAAAACCCTATATATATATATATATATATATATATATATATATATATATATATATATATATATATATATATATATATATATATATATATATAATCCTGAAAAGAAAAAGCAAAACGTGTAAAAGACATTATTTACAGTAACGGACCCTGCCACTATCTTTATTAGATAACACTTTTAAGAAAAAGATGAATATTAGGTCCTACCACTAAAACAAATTTTTATCTTTAGCAAAAGGTGTCGGCTGCTTTTGAAAAAGTTGTCGGCCAATTATTCACCGCCTTACTTCATTGCTTACGCCAGTTCTTCTAGATGTATCTGCGTGTGTTGTCTATTGTTTGGTGTTCTGGCATCTGAGTGTAAGTATGTCATCAAGAAATCTGTATCATCTTGATTGATGATATGTTGTAGCTCCAATGTGTCATCCTCTCCTATGAATGGGAGAAGCATGTCCCATTTCTTGTGTACCCAAATCTGTGTATAATGGTCTTTTGTCATTAATTTATACTCTTCCCACTAAAATGAATTAGGAGGTTTAGGCGTCTTTTGGTGTTTGTGTATAAAAAACTTGTGAATCTTATGTATTGAATCTGGACTTGTCTTCTGATCATTTAGCCAATATAGACTGGAAAATTGTATAATATCCTCAATTCTTACTGCAAACTTCAACAGTTCTTGTTCTTGTGGCATATGACTGATGAAGATTCTCTTTCTAGCTGGTCTGTACGTATGACTATCTGCTTCTGGGAAGAAGGCGAATATTTTGCAACCTAGGTCTGGTGGGGATGCATGTGTAGCAATGTTTCCTGTCACCAATATGAACTTTTCGCCAAAGCTGTCTAACAGCTGCTCTGTCTTTGAATTTAGCATGATTTTAATATAATCAATCATCCCGTTGTGGTAAAATTGAAGAATTAAACTGCCCGGCATATCTGTATTCAGTAAATCAATTTGTAAAAGAAGAATCCTTATATATTCTCTTTCACTATCTATTTTTTCAATCACTATAAGTGTCACGACCCTAAACCTAGGCACCATTTTGATCACACGTGGAGCACGTGGGGGTGGGGTGCATTGCATCTCATATTGTGCATTATATGGTATTTGGTTTTGTGAAGGGTTTATTTGCATATTTTGCTAAATTATATGATTTAGGTTGGTAATAAAGTAAATTTAAAGATATAATGTCTAAATGGAATAAATGAGAATTATTGTGGGAAAGTGATAATATTTGAAATTTGAAATGAAAGGGGTATAAAAAGTATTGAGGAGCTTTAGTGTAAATATAAAGTTAAGGTGGTTGGTTGTAGGATTTGGAACTTGAAGGAGCTAGAGTATAAATTGTTTATATAAATATCAAAAGTCTCCCAGAAGATTCATTAATCAGTTCTTTTTTTTTTCCTTTAGTCCTACGTTTCATCCTAAACCTAGGGTTACCTTCAGAAAATCATAACAAATCAACCGTCAATTAGTAAGTTATTATAATTTCCTTCTATAATTGTTCATAATATGTATAAAGATGATATAATGAATTCTTGATAATTTTATGCAAGTTATTTGGCCTTAGAAATGATGAACATATGGTTTTGAAAAAGGGTGGAGGATTTGTAAAATATGGTTTGGTTTAATTGGAAAGGAGGTGTAATGTTGTTATATGGCTTGGAGGGAGTATGTTTTTTTGTTTGGGAAACATTATACTGAAGTTTGGCTAAGTTGGTATAGTTGTTGTGAAGGGACTGAGACTGGAGTTCCGGAAGCAGTTGTTGACACATGATTTTCCTAACTATCAGGCAGCAGTAAACATGGCTTATAGAATTGAAAATGACATTGAAGAACATCGGGGCAGACCTGAAGGTAGTGGAATCAAGCCCAAGTTTCCAGGCCAGGGTTCAAGACAGAACAGGGGTCAGCAGAAGCCTTCAACTCCAGGAGGAGCTAAAGGAGGAAATGTTACAGTTTCAACTCATCCTGTATCCAACAAGTTTAGTACTGTCTGTAATTGGTATAAGAAGGTGGGACATTCGAAAGACAGCTGTTGGAGCAAACAAGGAAAATGTATGAGTTGTGGAGAAATGGGGCACTTCAGAGAAGATTGTCCTAGATTCAAACGGGGTCAAGCTGCGGATGGCAAACAACAGGGTGATCAGCCAAGAGGTGGTGTGAAGAGAGATGTTGAGGGGAAGCCTAAGGAGAGGGTGCAAGGTAGAGTGTTTGCCTTGGGCCGAGGCAAGGTAGATCCCACCGCAGTCATTAGAGGTATAGTTCATGTCTCAGGGGTCAGGGCTCGTATTCTTATCGACCCTGGATCGTCTCATTCTTATGTGGCATCTCATTTTGCATTCACATTGCATAAGTTTCCTAAGTTGTTGCCCTATGTGCTAGAGGTTTCTACTCCTGTGGGAGAGTGCCTCGAATCTTCTTTGATTTATCATGATTGTGAGGTGATTATATGTGGGCATGTATTGCCAGTGGATTTGGTAGAGTTACCAATCCGAGATTTTGATGTCATTTTAGGCATGGACTGGTTGAGTTATTGTCATGCCTTGGTGGAATATCGCAGAAAGCGAGTCACCTTTTCTATGCCTGATGTGTCTGTGTTTATATTTGATGCTGATAAGTCTTTATTTGGCATTCATTTTATATCTGCATTAAAGGCTAGAAAGCTGTTATCAAAAGGGTGTGAAGGGTACTTGCCATATGTGTTAGACTCTAGTAAGAAGTCTCCTGAACTATCTTGTGTTCCAGTTGTGAATGAATATGTTGATGTATTCTCATCTAAGTATTCTATGCCTCCAGATAGAGAGGTGGAGTTCTGTATTGACTTATTTCCAGGTACTTCACTAATTTCTAAAGCACCTTACAGAATGGCTCCAGCTGAGTTAAAAGAGTTGATAATTCAGTTGCATGAATTATTAGACAGGGGTTTCATTCGTCCCAGTGTTTCACCCTGGGGAGCACCAGTTTTGTTTGTCAGGAAGAAGGATGGTACATTGAGGTTATGTATTGATTACAGACTGTTGAATCAAGACACTATCAAAAACAAATATCCTCTTCCTCACATTGATGACTTATTTGATCAACTCCAAGGTTCCGTTATCTATTCCAAGCTTGACTTGAGTAGCGGATACCATCAGTTGAAAATCAGACCAGATGATATTTCTAAAACAGCTTTCAGAACAAGGTATGGGCATTATGAATTTCTTGTTATGCCTTTTGGGTTGACCAATGCACCCGCAATATTTATGGACATGATGAACATGATCTTCAAGCCGTATCTTGACAATTTTTTTGTGGTTTTTATTGATGATATCCTGGTATACTCAAAATCCAGGGAAGATCACGAGAAGCACTTGAGAATTGTTCTATCCGTGCTTCGTGAGAAACAGTTATTTGCCAAGTTCAGCAAATGTGAGTTTTGGCTTGAACATATTTCTTTCTTTGGTCATGTGGTATCCAGTAATGGTATTGCTGTGGATCCTGCAAAGATTGAGGCCGTAGTCAACTGGAAACAGCCTTCTACAGTGACTGAGGTTCGTATTTTCCTTGGTCTAGCGGGGTATTATCGAAGATTTATAGAGGGATTTTTGAGGATTGCAACTCCGTTGACCAGATTGACTCGGAAGGATGTACCATTTGTATGGGATGCTAAGTGTGAAGGTGGCTTTACTGAACTGAAGAAGAGATTGACTTCAGCTCCGAACCTTACACTTTCAGATGGTTGCGAGAATTTTGTTATTTTTATTGATACCTCTAAAGAAGGATTGGGTTGTGTCCTTATGCAAAATGGGAAGGTAATTGTGTATGCTTCAAGGAAGTTATCACCAGCAGAGCAGAATTATCCTACCCACAACATGGAGTTAGCTGCTATTGTTTTTGCGTTGCATAAGTGGAAGCACTATTTGTATGGAGCAGAATTTGAGATATTCACTGATCACAAGAGTCTGAAATACCTGTTTACCCAGAAGGAGTTGAACAACAGACAGAGGCGTTGGTTGGAGCTTCTGAAGGACTGTGATTGTGTCATCTCCTATCATCTGGGGAAGGCTAACGTGGTGGCTGATGCTATTAGCCGCAAGGCCCATTTATAATCCTTGGTGTCTCGGGAATTGAGAGGTGATATACTATTTGCTAATGTCTGAGCCGTTCCTACTCTATATGGGGATCTTTTGGAAGCTCAGCAGAATGATACTGAATTGAAGACAATTTTGGGAAAGTTACAAGATGGAAAGACTGGAGAGTTTTCCTTGAACAAAGATGGAATCTTAACATTCAAATGTAGAATCTGTGTACCTTCTTCACCGGAGATCAAAAGACAAGCGTTAGAGGGAGACCACAAATCTCGATTTGCTATTCATCCTGGAAGCATCAAGATGTATCAGGACTTGAAGAGAGGGTATTGGTGGAATGGTATGAAGAAGGAAATTGCTGAGTTTGTCTCAAAGTTCTTAACTTGTTAACAAATCAAAGCTGAACATCAGAGGCGAGCAGGATTACTTCAACCACTGGATATTCCGGAATGGAAATGGGAGGGCATCTCTATGGATTTTGTGACTGGATTGCCCCCTACTTCGAGGAAGATGGATGCTATATGGGTGATTGTGGATAGACTGGCCAAATTAGCTCATTTTCTACCAGTTTTAACCAAGTATTCATTGGAGAAATTGGCCCAGTTGTATATTCGTGAGATTGTGAGACTTCATGGAGTGCCTGTCAACATTGTTTCAGACCGAGATCCGAGATTCACCTCGCGGTTTTGGAGGGCTTTGCATGAAGCCTTGGGGTCCAAGTTGAGTTTTAATACAACATTTCATCCTCAGACCGATGGGCAGACTGAGAGGACCATTCAGATTCTTGAGGACATGCTATGGGCTTGTATGATGGATTTCCACTCATCTTGGAAAGACCATTTGCCTTTAGTGGAATTTGCCTATAACAATAGCTACCAGTCCAGTATTGAGATGGCACCATATGAGGCACTGTATGGGAGGAAATGTAGGTCTCCAATGTGTTGGGACGAGGTTGGTGAAGCTAGACTTTGGGGTCCAGACTTGGTTAGAGACTCAACTGAGAAGATCAAAGTGATCCGTGACAGATTGAAGACAGCCTAGAGTCGCCAGAAAAGCTACGCCGACAACAGAAGAAGGGAGTTATCATTTCAGGTTGATGATCTTGTATTTTTGAAGATTTCACTAAGAACTGGGATTAAAAGGTTTGGCAACAAAGGGAAGTTGGCTCCGAGATTTGTTGGTCCATTTGAGGTATTAGAGAATGTGGGTGGTTAGCCTATCGATTGGCTCTACCTCCATCTCTTTCTTCTCTCAATGATGTGTTTCATATGTCTCTATGTTGAGAAAGTACTGCTATGATCCTTCACATATTTTGAGTTCTCCTCCTGAGGATGTACAAGCAGATATGTCCTACGTGGAGGTACCATTGCAGATTCTGGAGTGGCAGGTCCGGGAATTGCGTACCAAGAGTATTCCCGTGGTGAAAATTTTATGGAAAAATTACACCATTGAGGAAGCTACTTGGGATTTGGAATCTGAGATGAGAGAGAAGTATCCTGATTTATTTGATCATTCATGTAAGTGAAGTTCAAATTCAGGAGAAAATTTATTTAAGGGGGAGTGAGTGTCACGACCCTAAACCTAGGCACCATTTTGGTCACACGTGGAACACGTGGGGGTGGGGTGCATTGCATCTCATATTGTGCATTATATGGTATTTGGTTTTGTGAAGGGTTTATTTGCATATTTTGCTAAATTATATGATTTAGGTTGGTAATAAAGTAAATTTAAAGATATAATGTCTAAATGGAATAAATGAGAATTATTGTGGGAAAGTTATAATATTTGAAATTTGAAATAAAAGGGGAATAAAAAGTATTGAGGAGCTTTAGTGTAAATATAAAGTTAAAGTGGTTGGTTGTAAGATTTGGAACTTGAAAGAGCTAGAGTGTAAAATGTTTATATATATATCAAAAGTCTCCCAGAAGATTCAATCATCAGTAGTTTTTTTTTTTTTTTTTTTTTTTTTTTTTTTCAGTCCTACGTTTCATCCTAAACCTAGGGTTACCTTCAGAAAATCATAACAAATCAACTGTCAATCCGTTCTCGGTTTAGATCGCAAATTATCGATTAGGGAGTCGAGTGGAACAAATATAGCCGATCAAAGCTTCTTTTTATTTCGAACTATTTTTAGTAAGTTATTATGATTTCCTTCTATAATTGTTCATAATATGTACTCCCTCCGTCCCACCCATCTTAAGAAAAGTTTCTATTTTGGGCGTCCCGCTAATCTTAAGAAATCCCAAAATAGAAAGTTTTTATTAATTTTATACTCTTCCTACCCCACTCATTCTCTCTCCTACTTTACTTTTACACTCACAACATTCTCTCTCCTAACTATTCATCCCACTCATTCTCTCTCCTATTTAATTTTTCACACTCACAACACTTCTTCCACTCATTCTCTCTCCTAATACTATAATAATATTCCTTAATTCCCGTGCCATTTCAAAATTTCCAAAGCTTAGCGGGACGGAGGGAGTATAAAGATGATATAATGAGTTCTTGATAATTTTATGCAAGTTATTTGGCCTTAGAAATGATGAACATATGGTTTTGAAAATAGTTAGGGTGGAGGATTTGTAAAATATGGTTTGGTTTAATTGGAAAGGAGGTGTAATGTTGTTATATGGCTTGGAGGGAGTATGTTTTATTGTTTGGGAAACATTATACTGAAGTTTGGCTAAGTTGGTATAGTTGTTGTTGTGATAGTTTGATTAGAATTGAGTTTCCTTGCCTTGGCTGCTGAAGAACAGCTTCAACCTGGTTTTCTGGGCAAGGGCACGACTCGTGCCATGGAGCACGAGTCGTGACCCTTGGTTTTCAGTCGTGATACCTAGTCGTGATCACTGAGTCAATCGTGCTGGGGTTGGGCATGAGTCGTGCCCAGGACTATTTTCTGGTACCAAGTTTGCAAGCGTGTAACCTAAACAACCTAGTACGGAATTGATTCCTCTTTAATTATAACTCTAGTACAACATTAGTACTTCACCATGGAATCATAAATGGTCCAAAATGATATAGGGAAGGGCTTTAAATGTTGTCCTGAAAATGGTTGAAATTCAATTGTGAAACTTTAACCAAAGTTGATAAAAAACCTCCGTCCAACACGGGAATTTGATGATGAATCACCATTCGACACAGGATATTGATAAGAAACCTCCGTCCAACACGGGAATTGATGATGAATCTCCGTCCAACACGGGAATTGATGAGGAAACTCCGTCCAACACGGGAATTGATGAAGAACTTCCGTCCAACACGGGAATTTGATGAAGAACCTCCGTCCAACACAGGATATTGATAAGAAACCTCCATCCAACACGGGCATTTGATGATGATCTTCCGTCCAACACGGGAATTTGATGATTAATTTCCGTCCAACACGGGAATTTGATAATTAATCTCCGTCCAACACGGGAATTTGATGAAGAACCTCCATCCAACACGGGATATTGATATTGACTCACCGTCCGACACGGGATATTGATAAGAAACCTCCGTCCAACACGGGCATTTGATGATGATCTTCCGTCCAACACGGGAATTTGATGATTAATTTCTGTCCAACACGGGAATTTGATAATTAATCTCCGTCCAACACGAGAATTTGATGAAGAACCTCCGTCCAACACGGGATATTGATAATGACTCACCGTCCGACACGGGATATTGATAAGAAACCTCCGTCCAACACGGGAATTGATGATGAATCACCGTTCGACACGGGATATTGATAAGAAGCCTTCATCCAACGCGGGAATTGATGATTTGTCATGTCAAATGGACTATGTTGATGATTCAGCCTAGCAGAACTGGCTTTTGACGATGATTTTCCGAAGCTGATGAGCACTATTGCTTGAAGATCGAGGCAAGCTCTCTTTTAGACGATGCTGATGAATCCGAAGATGATAGAGGCAGAAGGTTCCACTTGTAGGGTTTGAACTCTTTGTCCAGATCGTGACTTGAGGAGCAACTCCTATGATCAGATTATGATCATTTGATTATTGTACCCTGTGGGGGCGAACACAACACTCTAGGCACTTTGCATTTTATTCACTTGATTATTGTTAATTTTATG
Source organism: Adenophora triphylla var. japonica (assembly GCA_022495995.1). Lineage (NCBI taxonomy): Eukaryota > Viridiplantae > Streptophyta > Magnoliopsida > Asterales > Campanulaceae > Adenophora > Adenophora triphylla. The sequence goes on from JAFEMH010000676.1 coordinate 211,408, forward strand.
CATTATTAATCTTGATGCACGAGTCCATCTCGACTGGGGATGAAAATGGAGTGAGGATTTTGTATGGTTTGACGAGCAAATATGTATGGAGCAATATGCTATGATGGATTGTGTATAGGATGAATGTATATAGAGATGTATGTGGTGAAGTGAACCCTCTCCCATGAGATGGTAGGAAATGTATGAGTGATAGATGATATGGCACAGCCTAGGCAAGTCGGGGACGCTCCCAGGAGTACAGATTGCAGCAGGTTGATTGCTGCTGATAAGAACGATGTGTATCGCGCGTCTGAGATGGCAAGCAGCAGAGGAAATGCAGAGAATGTCCCGGCCTTGAAGAGATGACTAGTCGAAGCCCCAGTTGATAATGCAAAGCAAACCCGGAGGGAATCTGGTAAGGAGAGCCTGAGAGAATCAACATAGCAAAGCCCCAGCTTGAAGAGATTCAATGCAGCCTTATGGTAGACAGAGTCATCTTGTGGCCAAGGAGGCAACCCATCATTTCAGACTTTAGTCAATCAGTCATTGGACAAGACTCAGAAATGTATACGTGCAGGGGCACATCTTTTGAGAAGTGGGAATGAATCCTGATTTTGCGACACACTCGCTTTTGGGTTTGACTCTTTTGGGATAGTATAAGCATCACAAGGTGTGGGAAAGTATATGGAAACCCCTGCTGACAGAAAGACTGTGTTTGGCTCTATATTCCTAGAATGTAGAAAGAGAAGACTTGTCGAGACATTTAAAAACTTGTCTTATTCATAATGATCACAATACTACTTAAAATCCTTTATTGATGTTCGGGTTATTCAACCACTAAGCTTGATATGAACAAATATTTTGATTAATCGTGAGGAGAGAACCAACTGATATTCAGAATCAAAGTTGGTGAGATGTGAAGAGGATTTGTGTATGGGGACGACCCTTGATGAGTCCGGATTTTCTAAGATTTGAGTGTGTTTGTGATCGGACCATTTCTGGTTGCCTACATTCCCCTCCTTGGGAGGTGCTCAGGTCGCCGTAGTTTGGGCCAGTCCCGATTGAAAAGAGAAGGAATGTGGAGATTCGAGGATCTTTTGAGAATCAGAGAGTTGAAGCACATGTCTCCTTGGAGTGTCAATGAAAGACACGGATGCGAAGCCCCAGTGGGACATTCACGGGAATTGTTTTGTGGAGAAGGAACGAAATATGCTCACATGGAATGTCAAACAAATTGGATTTGAATTTGCACAATCTTTGATTAATGATCTTTTGAGCCAAGATAGATTAGGTTCCAACTTAAGCAAGCAACAAAGCATTAATCTGATTTAGATCTCGATGAAATTAGAGTGAAACTGCTATCCGGTAGGAACTGTAGCTGGGTTTCAGGGTTTTGATCGGCCATCGGGTGATTTGGAACGTCATGACCTCTTAAGATGAGAGGTCGGCTGGGCTTTTTACTTATTGAACCTCTAAAGGTGAGAGGCTGGCTTTCGGGAATGTTTGGGATTTCTATGGCGAGGATATTGATTGCCTCTAAGAATGAGAGGTCAAGATTGGCTTTGCCAAGGTCAAGGGTAGTGGTAATGGGAATATCCTCTAAAAGGGAGAGGATGGCTTGGGATTGGTTTGAAGGTAAAGGTAGAGGGGAAATTCATGATGTCTCTTTATTTGCTGTGAGACTCCCTTTGAATAAACAACTAGATCCTTTAATTTTTGCTTTTGAGAAAATTGCTAGGGACTAGGCTCTTTTTTTTTTTTTCGAGAGAGAGAACTTATGCTAGTCCCTAGCATGAATCTTTGCATTCCGCCATTCTTTAAGCTTGGAGGTGGTCGATCATCCTTTGAATCATGGGAACCTCAAGGATAGTCCCTTTTCTTTTGGAAATGGCTAAACGGGGTTTCAAAACATGCCGATCTTGGAATGAATGGATATTGTTTGGTGAGAGTGAGGTAATGGCTTCCCTAGAGTGAAAGGCTTCAACCGCAATTCCTACCGGATGGCCTAAACGAAATTAAGTCTTCATTGCTTGCTTAAGCTTAAGTGAAAGATTCATGCAAATTCATTGAACAACGAAATGCTGAGAATGATGAAAGAGATGTGAGCATATGAGATGCGAGATGGGGAATTGATGAGCCCCAATTTGAGAAGAGTATCAGTTGATTTTCTCACTCCGATTAATTTAAATATTAATCATTTCAATGCATTAGTGGATGAGCAGCACAAGCGATCATATAGAATAAGACCATTTCAATTAAGTGTAACGTAGGGTGCAAGTGATGTCTCGAGTCTAGCAAGAAAAGAAACAAAGATTTTTATTACTGCAAAGCAAAAACTGGTCCAAAGTGGACTCGACATCCTCATGTCCGAAAGGGACATTCTAGAACCTACGAAGACTGATTGACTTATTCAACCTCGGATGGAAGGAAGAGCATCGTTGACATTGATGGGGGTGAGGACCCTTCTCAAACTTTCTGTCATTCATAAGTCTTCTTCCTTAGCTTTAGCAATTTAAGCAAGCAACTGGGCCTCCCGCTCACGAGGAAAAGCGGCTACAAGGGTAGTTCGCAACTTTTTGATGGACACACCATTTGCACTCTACTGACCCATGGGATACGAACTTCCAGACTGGTGGGCCATAATCTTCTCTGCACCAAACATCTCGGATACCGAATCAGATAAACAACCGCTCGGATACTTGAACTGCTTCCGCCTCGGGAATATGGACCAATGAGCGTCGGGAACAAGAGCACACACCCAACTTGTCGTGGCCCTGAAGGGTAAAGAGGTGTATAAGGTAATTGGTAAGGTGGTAGAGGAGAGAACCTTGAGGAGGTATGGGAGAGGGGAGAAAGGGAAATGAGACGAACTCGTGCAACATCTTATTAATGTTAAGTAGAAATCAGTCTCTTTTAAGTCCTAAGAACAGTTGAAAAAGGATAAGCCTTTATTCTCGCAAACTAGACCTCGGGGGGAACCTAGGGACACATCATCCAAAAAAATACACCAAATGTATTGATTAAAAATTAATAATAGGAAATAATACCAAAATAAAACCGAAGCATTTATGGGACGGACGAGCAATCCCAATTTCTGGAGAAATTTGGGCAGCATGACGGGTATTCCCGAAGAAATTCAAGGAAAAAATCTGGCATGACCTCTCGTCGGTGCACGTTGACAATGCGACATGATCTCTCGTTAGAACATGTCGTGAGAGCGACATGTCCATACGTGAAACCATGTTGCATTGGCAACATGCCCACACGTGCTAGGTTTTGGGATAGGTACGAAAGCCTTTTATTAATTTTGAAACAATTCATTTTAGTATATTTTTGAAAATGTTATGTCAAAAACCAACCGTTGGGTAAGCTGAAAAGTATGGCTCCACCTATGATGCGCTAGGGGGATAGGTTTGATATTAGGCGCTCAAGCGTAGGCGACATACATCACCGTCTGCGATGCCGTCAATCGCACCAAATGGGCTCTAAATCTCTGTGACGTAGTGTGAGGGTGGCTATGTTCTTTTATTTATGAAAAATAAATTTTGAAACCATTTTTTTATTTTCTTTTTATTTGAAAAGGACTAACAAACGGAAAAAAAACACACACAGATTAACAAGGTACAATAATCAACTGCACACTCCGATCCAAGGGACTGCCCTTAGTCAAAATCTGAAGAACTGCTCAGTGGCCAGTTATGTCACATGACACAGGACAGAATGGGCCAAGACTGTCGCACGACTTGGCTAGCCACTAAACCAGAACCTGAAACAGGAATCCAGCCCCTGCCTCCTCATGGCAAGGAATAACTCACAACATCAGAATACAGCAGCATAACAACATGAAGCACACAAGAGCACACAAATCTCACAACCCCATAAAATGCATATACCACACAAAGTCATTAATGATGCACACAAAATGAACACATTGGATGTTTATAAGAAATGAAAGCTTGACCCTCTTTTGAAAACCAATTTCAGATGTCCCAAGCGGAGTCGCCACTGAATGTACGCTCGTCAAAATTTAATATTTCGAAAATGAGAGTCGCCACACCGTTTTAAAGGAAACATTGAAAACCTTTTTAAAGAGAGAAAATGGGTTTGGGGGTCAGGTTACGTGTTGGGAAGAACCGAGAGTTCACCCAATACGCCTCGTTCGTAAACGAGTCTTTCTATGCTCAACATCCAAAACATTCAAGAGTGTGTGCAAAATGTGTGAGACAAGATATGTGATAAAATGCGTATTAATGCTTTGTTTTATTGCTCAACTGAGGGATTAAAACTTGTGAGCCATTTACTCAGGGAGGCCACATCACAATTACAATGAAGAAGAACAGATTACAACTGAAATGATGGTCTCTGCAGAGTGGCTAGTTATGTCGCACTACACAGGACCTGGAGTGGCAAGTTGTGTCGTGTGACATACATGACTCTCTGCAGAGACTTTACAATTCAGAATCAGATTCAACAGAGATCCAATCAGGTCGAACTACAACACCAATTCAACTCAGATAACCATGACTCAACAAAGGATTGACCAAGGGGGTGTGGATATGGGGAGATCCACACTCCCTTGGCAAACAAGCCACAAATACAATGAAATCAAACCATGAACCAACAATTAAACCAAACAGATCGATTAAACAGAGAGATGGCGATTGTGATTCGACAATTAAGAATAGTTGAAGTATAATTATCGAATCAGATGAAGAGATATTGCATGAATTATGAAGGTGACAAAGTGATATGAGAGAGAAGAGAGGGATGAAGTGATTACCATTGTAGATCCACGAATTCTACACCCAAGTCAGGTATAGAACCCTTCTGAACAGCTTCTGGATTGGATTGAGCTCGGGAGTGATGGTGAATTGGAGATCTAGTGGTGGTGTGTGGGTTGGATTGGATTGATGGATGAGGGAATTGAAGGAATTGGTGTGTGTTGTGTGTGTTTTGAGAGAGAAAGGGGCTTCTGGGCGTATTTTGGCAGGGTAACAGTAGGGAGCTGGAAAAGGGATCTAGATATGAGAGGGGTAGAGTCTTATTTATAGACTGCTGATGATGGGCAAGTTATGTCGCACGACTCAACGGTTGTGTTTTCCATGGCTCAAGATGTCACACGACTAAGCAAGCCAATAACCGTTTCTGGAGCCAAAGACCCGGTTCTGGAACATTCCAAGGTAATTCCCAACAAGTCCAAACTGAATAATACCTTATAGGTCATTTTGCCTGAGAAAAATACTTAAAATTACTTCATTCGCAAGAAACTTATAAAAAAATTTCGGAAGTCTCGAAATGGACTGAGAATTTACCAAAACGCCCCTAGTGCAATTTTATCATATTAAAATGCACCTATAATGGGTCGCGAATTGGATTGGCGTACTCACACTTACACGTGCAGACACAACGACCCACGATGTTACCCGATTAATAAGTCCACGTTGTAAACCTTTGGCAAAGTCCGGCTACACGTGAGGGAGCGTGTTAGAGATATTATCCCACATCGAAAATTGACAAACCTTGCATATAATATATAAAGATCTTGTGTCACTCCCCTTAACACCAATTGATTTTACGGTGAAACCTCAGACTTATATATTTACTAAAGGGCTTCCACGCGTACTTTTTGATGATTTTCGAGTCAGTCTTAGCATCCGTCCTCCTCCCGTTTCGACTGCGGGGGTATGTTAGAATAGGATATTCTATGATATCCAAATATTGTAAATATTTGTTTTGATATGTATTATCATTAGCATAGGATGCATATCTGTAAATAAGATAAATAAGGTATGTAAATGATTAGATTACTTAGTGAGCAAGAATATGATTCTTGTATATGATTTGACACTATAAAATGAGAAGAATATGATTCTTGTATATGATTTGGCACTATAGAATGAGAAGGGCACGAATCTTATTCTTTCATACCTTTTAGAACATAAAGAAAGTTCAAGGAAATTAAGGCACTTAGCATTTTGCCTTTCAAACCTTTCCAAAGTTTGGTCCCAATCGTACGGCTTTATTCAGTACCACATAAGTTTACATAAATAGTTATTTCTAATTATTGCCCTAAAGGTTAAAATATAATCCATCCGCACGTTAGCAAGCATAGATTTATTTCCTTTTTTCGTCGTGAGCGAATACACGAATACTGTCCAAATAGTAAAGTTTTATAATATTTCTTCTGTTCATTATCTCTCTTATTTTACTAGTTTTATACTTACAACATCAATTAACTTATTATTTATATCACTCATTTTCTCTTCTATTTTATTTTTTATACTCACAAACACCGTGCCTACTAATTACCTTTTCTATTTTTTCTTAATCATTGTGTACAAATTTTTATTTGTCACATGAATTACCTAAATAAATATAAATATAGCAACTAGAGTTTAAAATTATTTGTCATTTCATAATGACATGTCTTTATGCCCCTAGTTAACTTACTTACTTTTGTAAGACCTTATCTCTGTCTTCCACATCACTCCGCATCAATCATTCCACTAACATTTAAACCCAAAGCATCCTTCACATTTTATTTCTAAGAAGAAGACTCAACAATGGCCGGGGAAAGAAACATGAACAAGTTAAGTCCCATTTTCTAGATCTCCTCTATATTTTACACCCTCATTTATATTCATTAACTAACACTTAAATTTCATGTTTTTTTGAAGATTCATCAACGGATTGGAGTTTGCGAATTGGGCAGTTTGTTCCGATCTCCCTCTTAAAGCTTGGGATGCAATATCAGAGGTTTCTCAAAAAGATTCAGCCGGACTTTTGTCAGTATCATACAAAGTTACTCATCAGGTTGCTCCGGCCGGCAATGAAACTAAGGTTATTGCCTTTAGGTCATCGCCGGTGAGAAAGTTCTTGGAAGGAGAAGAAGGGAAAGGTTTGGTTCCGGTGTCGTCGAGTGATCCCTTGTTTGGATTCCTCTGTACCAAAAAGCATCCGGCGATCTCCATTCATAAAGCTGCAATCGATCGTTTTAATGATTTGTTTGATGAGTTTTCGGATCTTAAAAACCAGGTATTTTTTACTGCTGTAAATTTTGAGTTTAATATTGTGATTGATGCTTTGAATAAATTTCTTTCAAATAAAGTTTGTCTTACTATGTGAATGATTCATTTTAGAAGAAAATGTAAACAAAAAAAATTAAAAATTACTTCCGCCGTTCCCGGAATAAATAAGGTTCTTACTTCTCTTTTCGGTCTGATTGGTTCAGAGTAAAGTTCTCAATTTCTTTATTATTTAAAATGGACAATAACGCTCACTTTCATTCTAATAACAAAACTATCTATCGACTTTTTGTTTTTTACTTTAATTTTCAAATACACAACATTTTTTTTTTAATTTTTGCGTAAAATTAACCTAAAAATCTTATTGTTGTGAGACTAGAGGAGTGCGATAACATTGCCTCGACAAGTGGATATCTAGAAAAAACGATAACTTTTCGTTCCCAATTGACCATCTAATTTATTTATTTATTGAGTTTGTGAGATATTATGATAAATTTGGTGTTTTATGTTATAATATCATTAATATAATTTTTATATTTTCTTATAAATTGATAACATAATATATATAAATTCGTGTTTAATTGATGTTTTTGAATATAACAGTAAAAATGGATAATTATTTTGGGATAAATTTGTATAAAAATTTGACAATACAAATGTTGGTACTGATTATACAATATGACAAACTTGATTATACATTAAATCACAATACAGAAATAAAATACTGTAATTCATTGAAATTGTTCTAATAAAAAGTGGGACCCAGTCCTGTTAACTTATTGACTTTTTGGAGTTGACGCCCATCCAATAGGAAGTGGCCGACACTTTATTATAGAATAAGAATAAAATAATGTAATTCCTTAGTACACACGCTTAAAGCTTTTTAAATAAGAAAATCAATGCATTTATTAAATTTAATCTATTCATTTTTATAATTATAAAAATATTTTTTTATATATGTAAACTTGCATATTTATGAAGAGTTGGTCTTATAAAAAACTAGTTTTTTCTTAAGATAAGAAAAAACGTGTTTTTCAAAGCGCTGTTCAAAATAAACGGTGGCAATTTTGTAATTACTGATAACCATGTTCAAAATAAACTGTGGCATTTTTGTAATTACTGGCAACCATGATAAATACCAGTGTTAATATTACAAATGACCAGTGATTTCATACTGACATTTTATAAACATGAAACTGACACTTTTTACACGGGCACTTTTATATACATGAACTGGCACTCTTCACACTGGCACTCTGTTACACTAACACTGGCACTTTGTTACACTAATATTTTTGCTGGCTCTCAAAAATACAAGCACTGGCATTCCAAAAATACATGGACTGGCATTTGAAAACACATTTACTGGCACTCAAAAATGCATATACTGGCACTCAAAAACACTGATAATTATTTTTGCTGATATTCAAAAAAACATGAACTGGCATTCGAAAAAACATGGACTGACATTCAAAATTACATGAACTGACATTCAAAAATACTCCCTCCGTCCCACTTCACTTGACACTAATTTCCATTTTGGTCCTTCCCACCTCACTTGACACTGCCCAAATGGAAAGTTTTTACACTCACAACACCAATCAAATCACTATTCTCTCCACTCATTCTCTCACCTACTTTACCTTTTCTACTCACAACATTTTCTTTAATTAATTATCTCTCTTACTTTTTCTTAGTTACCGTGCCCACCTCTTTGGTGCCAAGTGAACCGGGACGGAGGGAGTACATGGCATTCAAAAATTACATGAACTTGCATTCAAAATTACATAAACTGGCATTCAAAATTACATAAACTGGCATTGAAAAATACATGAACTGTCTGATGGCTCTCAAAAAACACAAACACTGGCACTCATAAAAACATATACTGGCACTTCAAAATAACCTACACTGGCATTCAAAATCAGGTAGGCTGGCACTCAAAAATCCCAAATGATTTGTTCGGCTCTCTGTTCGGATCATTCTCAGCAAAGGAACCAAATCCTCACCATTGCCGGTATCCTTCAACCTCAACCTACCCTCTTCTTCACCGAAAACCTTACCTAATCTCAACCTTCACCATCGCCTTACCTCCCTCTATCCCAATTACCTTCTCCCCGATCCAATCAGTCACCAATTCCACCCCAATCAACCGTTGCATCATCGGCGACCTCTCCAACTTCCCCAATTACAATCGCCCTCACCGTCTTCTCCAGCCACGGCGACATCTCCCCTGTCCAAGACCAACACCAGTCCCCTCCCTAACTTCATTGAATCAACCGGCGACAACCTCTCAGCCTCTCTCTCTCTAAATTGATGAGAAATTGAAGAAGACGGTAATTGAATTTTGACAGAGGAATGGTGGTTGCCGGCGATTGCTGAGGAAGAAGACGATTAGGATCCGGCGATTGGTGATTGAGGAAGAAGGTTGGGAACGACAATGGGGATTTGGCTTCCTGCGTATAGAGAGAGAGAGAGAGAGGAGAGAGAGAAAGTAATTCCGGATAGAGAGAGAAATGTGTTGTGTGTGTTAACTGCGTGCGTATAGAGGTTGACGGTAAAACACGTTTTTTGTTAAGTTAACAAAAAACGCGTTTTTTACAAGTTTTTGGCATTTATGAAAGCATATAAATACATTAGTTGGAAAAATTGATATTTTTTTAATATTTTTTTCACTATCCATAATATACTTGCAAAATTAAAATTTTAAAATAGATAAAGAACGATTTTTTACACCTTAGCTATTAAATTTACAAAAATTGATTTTTTTTTTAAAATAATAATTTATTTTAGGATAGAGCGAATACAGTTTATTAAATCTGGAAGTTGGACCATATGTATGAACAGGACAAAGCCATAGTCAAGTTGATGTATGCTTTAGTGCTTAATAAAAATAAATTAAATTAAAACTAACATAATATCTTTCTTAACCTAAACTCTTTTTTCACAAAAATTGTTGGTTAGAGACGGAATATTTGTAGCTAAATTATTCCGTCTCTAGATTTATAGACAGAAATTTCTGTCACTTGTCTAGAGACAAAATATTGTGTCTCTAAATTAGAGACAACTATTCGATAGCTGATTTAGCTACAGATTTATTTGTCCCTAATGTAGAGACTGAGTTTGTGTCTCTGGCATATAGTAAGGCTCCGTTTGTTTCACCGTAAAACATTTTTCGGAAAATGTTTTCCGGAAAATAACCTGTTTTACGGTGTTTGGTTAACCCCCGGAAAATGTTTTCCGAAAAATAACTCGTTTTTCGCTGTTTGGTTGCCTAAGTAAAACGTTTTCCGGAAAACATTTTACGCCCTTTCTAAGTAAAACGACCTACTGACCTTGTCCTAAGTAAAACATTTTTCGAAAAATGGTGGCCTTAATGTACAACTCATATTACGGCCGGTACCCCCCCCCCAATTTTTTTTTCTGTAACCGCCTACCCACTACCTACCCACCTACCCCCCAGCACCCCCCCCACCCCCAATTTTTTTTTTTTTGTAATCGCCCCACCCACCCCCTGCCTATCCCACCCCCACCCCCCCCCCCACCCCCCAAAAAAAATTTTTTTTTAATCGCCCCACCCACCCCCTGCCTACCCCACACCACCCCCCACCCCCAATTTTTTTTTTTTTTTTTGTAATCGCCCCACCCCCCCCCTGCCTACCCCACCCCCCAAATTTATTTTTTGTAATTGCCCCCACCCACCCCCCGCCTACCCCACCCCCTCCCCATTTTTTTTTTTTTGTAATCGCCCCACCCACCTCCCCGCCTACCCCACCCCCCACCCACTCCCCAACCCCCACCCCCCCACCCCCCACCCCCCAATTTTTTTTTTTTTTTTTTGTAATCGCCCACCCACCCCTGCCTACCCCACCCACCACCCCCCCACCCCACCCCCCAATTTTTTTTTTTAATCGCCCCCCCACCCCCGCCTACCCCACCCTCCTCCCCCAATTTTTTTGTAATCGTTTCCACCCTCCCCCCCAAATTTTTTTGTAATCACCCCACCCACCCTCGGCTTACCCCATCCCCCTCCCACTCCACTCTCCCCTCCCCAAATTTTTTTGTAATCGCTCACCCGCCCCGCCTACCCCACCCACTCCCCCACCACCACCAAAATTTTTTTTTCCGTAAAACATTTTCCGTAAAAAAAAAATTTGCGGGGGGGAAGGGCGATTACAAAAAAAAAAAAAAAATTGGGCAAGGGGCGCTGGGCAGCGGGAAGGAAGGGCGATTACAAAAAAAAAAAAAAAAATTTGGGGGCAAGGGGCGGGGTAGGTGGGGCGGGTGGGGCGATTACAAAAAAAAAAAAAAATTTGGGGGCAAGTGGCAGCTGGTAGGCTACAGTAAAAAATATTTTGGGAAGGGGGGGTAGGCCACCTTGTGAAATATGAGTCGTTTTACCAAACACCCGAAAACATTTTACACCCTTCCTCCGTAAAATATTTTACGCTCTACCTCCGTAAAACATTTTACAGGAAAACATTTTACAGAAAAACATTTTCCGAAAAACGTTTTCCGAAAAATATTTTACGCCGAAACAAACGGATCCTAAGTAGCTAATTAAGTTATCTCTAATTAAAGAGTACCCCTTCGTCTCGAAAAAGTTTGTATCACTTTAACTTTTATTGTCAAATCAATTGAACAATCGAATTTTAACTACTCCCTCCGTCCCACCTCAAGGTTCCACCTTGAGATTTACACGCTTTTTAAGAAATTTAATTAAAGTGGGTAGAAAATTTGAGGAGAGAGAGTGTAAAAGTTAAATGTGTGGTAGGGAATATGAGAGAGAATGTAAACGTTAAAAATATTTAATAGGAGAGAGAATGAGTGGGAGGAATAGTAAGTTAATGATTGATTTTTTTGTAAATATGTTAAGTTTATAAGGGTATAATGAATGATTTTTTTGTAAATATATGGAGATGATAAGGATATAAATATATGAAAAACTTTCCATTTAAGGAAGGGAACCTTGAAGTGGGACGACCCAAAATGGAAAGGTGGAACCTTGAGGTGGGACGGAGGGAGTATAATTTTACGAAAACCTAATCATCTACTCCCTCCGTCCACTTACTTACTTCACACTTTCTATTTTGGGCGTCCAAGTACATACTTCACACTTTGTTTTTTACCTAAAATGGAAAGTTTTTATTATTAAAATATTAACCCTATCCCACTCATTCTCTCTCCTACATTATTTTAATACTTACAACACCATTATAATTTACTATTACCTCCACTCATTCTCTCTCCTATTTTACTTTTACACTCACAATATTTATATCATTATTTTTTTCCTTAATTCACGCGTGAACAGTAACTGTGAAGCAACAAAGTGGACGGAGGGAGTATATTGCAAATAAATAATTATATTTTTATAAGATTATGATCAAAATTTGATTGAGTTAACCATGAAAATCAAATTAGGACAAACTTTTTGAGACACAGAAAGGGAGTATAAATAAATTATCAACTGAAACTCTTTTGAGAGTGTAAATTTATTTGAAAACCTGCTTGAATTTCAATTTAGTAGCCATATTCAAATTCAAACATTAAATCCGCATGTAATAATATACACAGTTTTCTTAACCAAATTATAATTATATGCCAATTATGATAGCATGTCACATCTTGTTTGTTTTTTATTTTTAAATGAGATTTTTTTTATTAATGAATAGCTTAACTAACTAGTGACACTTGAAAATGCTATAACTTGCATTTGTTGGGGTTTGAGCCTGACTTCTCGTATAGAAAGGAACATCGGATGTCATATCTATCACATCTTGTGTTACACCGAGGATGAGTTAGACTTACGAAAGTAACAAGCTGATAACAACGCACAATTTTCTTAACCAAATTATAATAACATTTTTGTTTGTCCCAAAATATTAATCTCATTTCCTAAATTGAACTATTTTTTTGAAATTCTAAAATTTGAAAACAAAATTATGGAAATTGAATTATCTTCCTGAAATTCAAAAATTTTCTTTAGATGCACTATTAAAATACAATAGAAAATATTTTTAAAATTTCATTAGGATAATACATTTTTTTTATCAAAGTTTGATTGACCAAGAAAGTCAAGTTATTATGACGGTATCTTTTGTGACGGAGGGAGTATCATATAAGTATTAAAGATTGAGACATAAGACATAGATTCTTCATGTAATTTCCAGTTCTTATACACTAATCGTAATGTGTGTGTACGTCTTGTAGATTGATGTTAACAGTCCCCTTATCATCACTGGACATTCACTTGGAGGATCCGTAGCCTCACTCTTTACCTTATGGCTACTCGACAGCATTTATTCAGAGACATCCGGACGCCCTCTTTGTATAACTTTTGGTTCACCCCTTCTAGGTGATAATGCCTTTCAAGAAGCCATTGCAGAACATCCAATCTGGATTTCTTGCTTTCTCCATATAAATTCCAACCATGATCCTATTCCCACAACCTTGGCGACTTGTACCAGCTTCATGCCTTTTGGTACAACTCTTTTTTTATCAGACACTGGATCTGCGTGTTTTGAGGAGTCGGGATCTGTTTTAGAACTAATTAAGGCAATGAGCTCTGGAGATCTAAGTCGAGAAATCATTGATTATGGAGGGATTCTGAAGAAGCTGAAGTATAAGGCAATTAGCGGGGAAGATGAATTGGATGGTGATTCTGATATTAATACTCTTCGGGAAGGAATCACCTTGCAGATACATGCTGCAATGGGAGCTAATGAGGTTAATGATCTTCACTTTTCTAAACCTCTTGTACTTGAGCATGAACATTTGGCTTTTATAAATTGGGTCAGTACGTAGTTCTCCCTCTGTCCCTAAATGAGTGTCGTTTTTTTTTTTTTCAAATTTGCTCTTGATCGATCAAGAGCAAATTTGAAAAGTTTTTTGACATTCATTTAGGGACGGAGGGAGTATATCTTTGGTAATAGTACAATGCGTAGGTAGATCGTTACTGTGAACATCAATCGTTACTGTGAACATCAATGGGAAGAATCTGAACATTTTGGTTAGGCGAAGAGTAAATTTTGACCCTTTATTTCTTTTCATATTACAGCAACAACAGGAGGATACTGAGATGGATGCGTTGATCAACAACGTTGAAAAAAATATAGAGAAATTTCTGAGAAAAAAGGCAAAGGCTTTTGATCACAACAAGAAACTCAACGAGAACAAAATACCCATGGCCTACATGGAGTGGTACAAGAAGATGAAGGTTACAATTGAAAACGGAGGTTACTATGACCATTACAAAAATGCAGCTTTAAGCACCGGCAATGAGAAGAGAATTAAAGAAAAAATTGTGAGGCACCAGCGTGAACTGGCACTGTATTGGAAAAATGTGGTTATGGAGATAGAAAAGATGCCAAAAAGGGGGGGAGAAAATAATATCCGTTCCAGGTGGTTACACGGAGGAACAAATTATAGAAGAATGGTTGAACCACTTGACATAGCGGAATACTACAAACGAGGTAAGACGGACTATCTAACAGCTGAAAATGCTAGATCTAAGCACTACATATTGCTAGAGCAATGGCTGAAAAATACTAAACCGGTGGAGAGGAAAAAGCCATGCAGCATGACAGAAGATTCTTGCTTTTGGGCACATGTCGAGGAGGCCATTTTGTTGTGCAATATTTTGAAAGACGGAAATAGCAAACCGGAAGATAAAGAATTATCATCTAGCAATCTCGTTACATTTGAAAAATATGTAATGGGATTGATACTTAGGTATGCAGTTTCATCTGAAATTTTCTTAGAGGGAAGCAGTTTTATGAACTGGTGGACAGATTATAAGAGAATTAAAGGGCTCGATTATACATCGGAGCTGAGTGCTTTTATGGCGAACGAGAAGTTGGGAGACGGATCAATGGTGCTCGATGAATACCTGGCGTCGTCTTATCTTTGAGGTCGTATTACTGATGAGTATAGTATTCTGCTTTCTAAATTCGTACTATGAAGAAAATTAAATTTCTGATGTAAAATATTAGCAGCTTCATCTGAGGTTGAAAGTAGAAATTTTTGCTATGGGATTTTATGATGTATTTGATGTTCTTTTCCCATTCTAGGTATATGTCAGGAAAACATTGAGGGGGTAAAGCACTAAATTTCTGGAAACTGTTCTGCTCAAGATTTACTTATACAATATGCTAGGTTTACAAATATTTCAAAAGTCTGCACACTACTAGAAAAAGGCCTTTTACCGACGGAAATTTTCGTCGGTAAATCCACATATCCGTCGGTAAATGGATATTACCGACGGAATTCGTCCGTCGGGTTCCGTCGGAAATAATTGGTTGGTAATACCGACGGACAAATTCCGCCGGTATTTCCGGCGGATTATCCGCCGGAAAATCTAAAATTCCGCCGGAAAACGTCCGTCGGAAATGAGTTACATCGGCCGGTTAACCGGAGCAGTCGCCGGAGGTTACCGATGGAAATATCCGTCGGAAATAAAAACCATTACCGACGGTTATAACCGTCGGAAACCATAATATTTACCGTCGGATATGTCCGTCGGAATATAAACCCTAAACTGACGGATATGTCCGTCGGTATTTTGAGTATTATTTTTTAAATTTTTTATTTTCCGACGGATATTTCCGCCGGAAAATAGAATTATTTATTTTTTGTCTTAATTTACCGACGGAAATTTCCGTCGGTAATCTGGCCAGATTTAAAAAAAAATTTCTATTTTATTATTAAACCACCTGTAAAAGGCTGTAAACCTGTTAACCTGTTCAAACAACCTGTTTTAAACAACTATAAACTACAAACACACACAAACAACCCAATTACAAACTACAAACACACACAAACAACCTGTTTCGCTTGTACATCAAATAAAATACATATGTTTGTCCAAATCAAGCGACAGGGGAAGGGGAAAGGGGAAACGGCCGGGGAAAGGGGAAAGGGGAAGGGAAAGGGGAAAGGGGAAACGGCCGGGGAAAGGGGGAAAGGGAAAAGGGAAAGGGAAAACAGGGAAAGGGGAAAAGGGAAGGGGAAACGGCCGGGGAAAAGGGGAAAGGGAAAGAGAAACTACATATGTTTGTTTGTTTGTTTGTTTAATTACATGTCAATGAAAATTCATGTTTAACAACCACGAGCGCTGCCACTGCTGCTACCGCTACCACCACCATGCATGTATAAACCTATCAAGATATTAATTAAAAAACAATATATCAATATATATACAAATAAAAAGACAATAATAAAATGTAAACATTATATATATGACATTTACAATTAAATGATACTTACTGGCCACTGGGAGAGATAGATATTTCCATTTTTCCTTCCTCATTAATAATTGCGTCCAAATTAACCCGCCCGGATGGTTCACTACGTCCATAATCAGAAGTAGATCCCCTCCCTCCCGTCCTTGGTGAAACAAGACGATGGACAAAACCCGCAACCTTCCCTCTCTTTGAACAATTGCCACCTCGACCCGACATATCTAAACTAGTATATTATATATGTAGACAGAAAATATTATCAAGTAAAACAAAATTTAAATATTACATAGCATGTAAAGAGTAACCAAGTAAACAAAACGTGGGTAACAGTTTGGACTTGTGTATTTTAAGATTGAATCACAACCCTTCTTTGTCTTTTTTTGATATTTAAAATAGAAATGACAATATGAAAACAGTAAATAATGGAGTTCTCATGGATCAGTGGTTTCAGATAAGGTTGTTTTACTAAAAACAAAAAGAAGCAAAATAATGGAGTTCACTTGGACTGCTTGAATTTGAAATAATATTGTTGTTTTCTTTAAAATAGAGAGAGAGAGGGTTTACATTTATAATGAGCTGGAGTGGAAAATATCAAGTTTGCACAAGCATTTGGCCCAAAGATTGAAACTTTGAAAGTAGATTTACTATTATAATAATTAATCAAAGTTTCAATCTTTGGGCCTAACGCTTGTGCAAAAAACTTGAGATTTTTCACGAGGACACTCTTTGTGCCAACGCATGGCTTCTGAGCTTTCTTTCAATGCGTAAATTCGTTGCAACCTGGGAATTAGCGGCATATAACGTAACTGCGCCCGAGGCACGTTTTTCTTGTGCTTGGCACTACCACGGCGTTGTGGCTTATACCTACTAAGTCCACATATTGAACATGTATCGAGGCCCTCATTTTCTTTATAAAAAAGCATGCACTGATTCTTGTAAGCATCAATTTTATCATACCCAAGACCGATCTGCCCCACCAACTTTTTCGTCTCATAAAAATTGTGAACCATATTATTTTCTTCGGGTAGCATCCGTTGTCCCCATGACATTATACGATCGTAAGTATGCTTTGGCTCATATTTGTATCGGCCTTGATAGTTAGAAGCTCGATCACTTGCTCTAACACCGTAGCCTTTGCACCTACATGAATTTTCTCATTTGCGAGTCCATTAAATCCATAAACTTCTTTGCAACGGGATTTGGTGCCTCTGTTGGATTAGGGTTCCAATCAAACTCGGGCCACCGCATTTCGAACCATATCATCCAAACCGACGACGGCTCCTCTTCATCAATCAAATGTTCAGTTCCCTTGGCGGACCACTTGATACAGAGGATGATTGCGAACACTTGTTTCAACCACATAACGCTCCCCGTGCGCTACCCATACCTTGTAACCATCAACAAACCCCGCCTCTAAAACATGTTTCTTTAACCATCCAACACTCAGATATTTTCTATTCTTACACTTTTTACAAGGACACCTAATCTTATCACCACGCATGCACTTGGGATGCGCTCTAGCAAACTCCACGAAATGTTCTAAACCTTTTAAGAATTGAGGTCTGACACCCCTTCTACCGGGATTACTACGATTATCCATCCAACTACGATCTTCTCCAGACATAATTAACTCCTGCATTTCATAATGTATTAACAGTTTAGATGTAATTAACGCATTACAATTCCCTAAATTTGGATTACAAACTTAAAAGCAACAAGACATGTTTCTTTAGGTTTAGAATTGGGGTTGACTTCTATCGCACACATCTATCACATTTTTTAATTATTAATATTTTGAATATTAATATTTAATTCTTTGTTGTAAAATATATCATTCACGATGAGGAAAGGACAATTCATGTCCATTAGGTTTAGAATTGGGTTGGCTTCTATCCCATCCCGAAATACACGTATGAATTGCAAATATCACCTTGTCTACTTGCTTTATAATCGAAAATCAAGAAATTTCGGCAGCATAACCCCATGGTCTCCAAGTGCACGACGTAGACTAGGTCAATCAAACACTATCGATTAGAATCGACAGTGTGTAATCAACCATATATGTCTAGTATACACTCAGAGAACAATAGGATTAATGCAACCGAAATATCTCAACTATTGACTATTCAAGCAATTTTAATAGACAATGATGATATTTACAAATCATATAATCGTGCATTTCAAGACTGTCCACACGAACAATTTAAGAATCGATGACTACATGTTGACCTCAACATGATAAGTTAAAGATTCTTAAACGGGTTTCTAAGCTTTTGTGTTTCAACCGTCACAACGTCACGTCATAACATTAATTTTTATTCATTACCGTAAAATGCATAATTTTACAATAATGAATTAACACACACATCTATCATAATATTTTGAATAATTTTAAATATTAATATTTAATTCTTTGTTGTAAAGTATATTATTCCCTATGATGAAAGGACAATTCATGTCCATTAAGTTTAGAATTGGGTTGGCTTCTATCCCATCCCGAAATACACATATGAATTGCAAATATCACCTTGTCTACTTGCTTTATAATCGAAAATCAAGAAATTTCGGCAGCATAACCCCATGGTCTCCAAGTGCACGACGTAGACTAGGTCAATCAAACACTATCGATTAGAATCGACAGTGTAATCAACCATATATGTCTAGTATACACTCAGAGAACAATAGGATTAATGCAACCAAAATATCTCAACTATCGACTATTCAAGCAATTTTAATAGACAATGATGATATTTACAAATCATATAATCGTGCATTTCAAGACTGTCCACACGGACAATTTAAGAATCGATGACTACATGTTGACTTCAACATGATAAGTTAAAGATTCTTAAACGGGTTTCTAAGCTTTTGTGTTTCAACCGTCACAACGTCACGTCGTAACATTAATTTTTATTCATTACCGTAAAATGCATAATTTTACAATAATGAATTAACACACACATCTCTCATATTTTTTAAATTATTAATATTGTGAATAATTTGAAATATTAATTCTTTATTGTAAAATTTGAAATTTTACAATGATGAATTAAATTAACATTTATAAACAAGATAAGAGTTGTTCTCATTCACAACTATCAAAACCCAATCTCATCTTAGACCAAGAAAGACAGAGCAAACAAGTTCATTGCCGTTTGAGTCAACGATTTTCTGTTTAATAAGAATTTTTTTCAGTTTCACTGTCCTCCTCTCTAAGGATCTCAAGTGATGTTTGAGATCCTTAGAGAGAAAGAGGACAGTGAAACTGAAAAAAACTCTTATTAAACAGAAAATCCTTTACTCAAACGGTAATGAACTTGTTTACTCCGTCTTCCTTGATCAAAGAAGACGAATTTTGATAGCTGTGGGTAAAAAGGCTCTCATCTTATTTATATTTTAAATAGAGTTGTACCTCAATCTATTTAAAGCCTAATTAACTACCAATTAGGTATAATGAAGAGCCACTTCCAAAACTCAGCTTGATAAACTGGTTAGAAAATGCAAACAACCTAAATCGGAGAACCAATCAAGCATCAAACATTCAAATATTTGAAAATTCACACAAATACCAATCAATAATCATGAACATTAGAAGTTTCTGCCAAAACCAATACTTCCAAGTTCAATAAATACTAGGTTCATGCAAAATTATTATCTACCACCATCATCAATATTTATAGATACAAATTTGATTAAGAGAAACATATATCGACTATGATAATAATATCAAAACTTGACAAACCTAGAATCTACCACAACAAAAATTTTAATGTAGCACCAACATCACAAAAATGCAACAAACAATAAGCAAATAAGCCAGAACAACAATTACTTCAAAACCCTCAGATTATTCAAGAAGAACACTTTCAAGAGACAACGATTGAGAGAGAGAGAGAAATCGAGTGAGAGAGAGAACGATTGAGAGAGAGAAAGCGAGAGAGAGAGATAACGTACCGGCGACGGCAAACGGCGAAGGAAAGAAACGGCGGCGACGGCGTGTTCTTCTTGGCGAATTACTGAGAGAGAGAGAGAGAGAAAGTGAGAGAGAGAAATCGAGTGAGAGAGAGAAAGCGATTGAGAGAGAGAAAGAAGACTTACCGGCGACGGCGAGGCTCGGCGGCGACGGCTTGGCGTTGGCGACGTAAGGGTTCGCGAACACTGAGGGAGGAACGAAGGAGTTCGTAATAAAAATGAAACGTAATTAAAAATGGGGAGGATACGCGTGTATATATATGGATTTGTTACCGACGGACAAGTCCGACGGTAATACCGACGGACTATGACCGCCGGTATTACCGACGGAAATACCGGCGGAATTCATCAATTACCGACGGACAAAACGAAATTTTTAAAAAAATATATTCCCGGTAAATTAAAATAAATTTCCGTCGGCAAATGAAAATTTTCCGTCGTCCGTCGATAAAATTCCGTCGGTAATGCCCCTGTTTCTAGTAGTGGCAGTTCGACAAATATTTGTAAGCCAAAGAGTTACCGTTCAAGCGGCATCCGGTGTGCCTTTGTATAGGACAGTTCAAAGGTTCGAACTCCACTAACTGCGATTTCTAGCAAGTTGAAGCGGGCACTCTCGTAAGATTAAGTAATTCATTTAGTCCCTCCTCGCAGATGTCTAATGAAAAAAATATTTATGCATACATCCATCACAAAATGACTATCCGTTTAGTGATTGATCATGAACTCTAGTTTTGACATGGATAGAGTGTAATTGGAATGATTTCACGAGGCTTCCTCACCCTCCCTGGATCATTCCGTATAAAAGCCCAAAACTCCACACTCAAATAGAGATTCAGATCAAAATGGTTCAGGAACCTCCTCCTCGTGATTTTAATAACTAAGAGTTGTTTCGTTCTTCCCTTGTTCAATGTTAGCAAGGTCTGTCAATCTTTTCTTTCTCTTTCCTGCTGTAGCAAAAAATTGCCACATGAATTACCAAAATAAATATAAATATAGCAACTAGAGTAGTTTAAAATTATTTGACATTTGATAATGACATGTCTTTATGCCCCTAGTTAGCTTACTTTAAGACTCGCAGATGATTGAATATGATTATCTCTGTGTTCACATCAGCTCCACACAACAACAGTCAATCATTAATCATAATCTCACGCTATTTTACCCGGTGACTAAAGTCAATCATTCAACTAACATTTCAACCCAAAGCATCCTTCACATTCTACTTCCAAGAAGAAGACTCAACAATGGCTGGGAAAGGAAACATGAACCAGTTAAGTCCCATTTTCTCTCCTCTATGTACAACCTCATTTATATTCATAAATTATTTAACTAACACTTAAATTTCATGTTTTTTTGAAGATTCATCAACGGATTGGAGTTTGCGAATTTGGCAGTCTGTTCCGATCTCCCTCTTAAAGCTTGGGATGCAATATCAGAGGTTTCTCAAAAAGATTCAGCCGGACTTTTGTCAGTTACATACAAAGTTACTCATCAGATTACTCCGGCCGGCTGCAATGAAACTAAGGTTATTGCCTTTAGGTCATCGCCGGTGAGAAAGTTCTTGGAAGGAGAAGAAGGGAAAGATTTGGTTCCGGTGTCGTCGAGTGATCCCTTGTTTGGATTCCTCTGTACCAAAAAGCATCCGGCGATCTCCATTCATAAAGCTGCAATCCATTGTTTTGATGATTTGTTTGATGAGCTTTCGGATCTTAAAAACCAGGTATTTTTTACTGCTGTAAATTTTGAGTTTAATATTGTGATTGATGCTTTGAATAAATTTCTTTCAAATAAAGTTTGTCTTACAATGTGAATGATTCATTTTAGAAGAAAATGTAAAAAAAAAAATTACTTCCTCATCAGAATTAGGTTCTCAGTTTTTTTATTATTTAAAATAAACAATAACACTTATTACAACAAAAACTATCTATAGACTTTTTGTTTCTACTTTAATTTTCAAACACAACATTTTTTTTTAATTTTCGCATAAAATTAAATTAAAAATCTTATTGTTGTGAGACGAGAGGAGTGCGATAACATTGCCTTGACAAGTGGATATCTAGAAAAAACGATAACTTTTCGTTCCCAATTGACCCTCTAATTTATTTATTTATTGAGTTTGTGAAATATTATGATAAATTTGGTCTTTTATGTTATAATATCATTAATTTTATTTTTATATTTTCTTATAAATTGATAACATAATATATACTCCCTCCGTCCCACTCTAGTGTGGACTTATTTCCTTTTTGGGACGTCCCACTCCAGTGTGAACTGTCCAAAATGACAAAGAATCTTTACTATTCCACCCACTCATTCTCTCTCCTACTTTACTTTTACACTCACAACATTCTCTCTCCTAACTATTCCTCTCACTCATTCTCTCTCCTATTTAATTTTTCATACTCACAAACACCTCCTCCACCTATTTTTCTCTTCTACTTTTCCTTAATTCTCGTGTTCAAAAAGTAGGTCCACAGTTGAACGGGACGGAGGGAGTATATTTTTTCTTATTAAATTTACAAAAATTGATTTTTTTTAAAAAAAAAATTATTTTAGGATAGAGCGAATACAGTTTATTAAATCTGGAAGTTGGACCATATGTCGAACCGGACAAAGCCATAGTCAAGTTGATGTAGACTTTATTTTAAAAATAAAATTATTTTAATTTAATTTATTTTATTAAATCTGGAAGTTGGACCATATATATGTATGAACCGGACAAAGCCATAGTCAAGTTGATGTAGACTTTAGTGCTTGATAAAAATAAATTAAATTAAAACTAGCATAATATCTTTCTTAACCTCTAAACTCTTTTTTAACGAAAAATGTTTGTTAGAGACGGAATATTTGTAGCTAAATTATTCCGTCTCTAGATTTATAGACAGAAATTTCTGTCACTTGTCTAGAGACAAAATATTATGCCTCTAATTAAATTAGAGACAACTATTCGGTAGCTGATTTAGCTCAGATTTATTTGTCCCTAATGTAGAGACAGAGTTTCTGTCTCCGGCATATACATATAGTAAGTAGCTAACTAAGAGACATGAATTATCTCTAATTAAAGATTAAAGAGTACAAAGTTTGTCTCAGTTTAACTTTTATTTTCAAATCAATTGAACAATCGAATTTTGATCATAATTTTACGAAAACCTAATCATTTATATGCAATTCTAAAAATTGTGATTGATAGTAGTATTAATGATGAATCAATAACAATTTTAAAATTGCAAAGAAATAATTAGATTTTTATATAAGATTATGATCAAAATTTGATTGATTTGATCATGAAAATCAAAGTAGGAGTCAAAGTAGGACAAACTTTTCGAGACATAGGGAAGGAGTATAAATAAATTATCAACCGAAACTCTTTTTGAGAGTGCAAATTTATTTGAAAACCTGCTTGAATTTCAATTTAGTAACCATATTCAAATTCAAAAATTAAATCCGCATGTAATAATATACACAGTTTTCAGTTTTCTTAACCAAATTATAATTATATGCCAATTATGATAGCATGTCACATCTTGTTTTTTTTTTGAAATGAGTTTTTTTATTAATGGATGGCTTAACTAGTGACACTTGAAAATGATAGAAATTGCGTTTGGTGAAATTTGAGCCTGACTTCTCGTATAAAAAGGAACATCGGATGCATACAGTATGGGTTAGAGCTCTTTGGCTATCGCATCTTGTTTTACACCGAGGACGAGTTAGACTCACGAAAGTAACAAGCTGATAACAACGCACAATTTTCTTATCCAAATTATAATAACATTTTTGTTTGTCCCAAAATATTAGTCTCATTTCCTAAATTGAACTATTTTTTTGAAATTCTAAAATTTGAAAACAAAATTATGGAAATTGAATTATCTTCCCGAAAATCTAAAATTTTCTTTTGATGCACTATTTATAAGAGAAATTGATATTGGGAAAACTTAATTGTATTATTGATGTAGTATTGCATATATACAAGAGGAATCCTAACCTAACTTGGAGACCAAGATTAATTAGGTAGCAAGCAGTGGAGAAAGCTAGAGACCAATATTTTAGAAGCATGGATGAGTGAGTGAGGAGAGATAAACCAGTTTCAACAATATGTCTGTGACGACGTTCAGAGTAGCCATTATGTTCTGGTGTATGAGGAGGAGAAGTAAGATATTGGATTCCATGAGTTTTAAGAAGAGGTTGGAGCCCAATGTATTCTCCTCCATTATCACTGAATATGGTTTTGATGGAGCGATTTAAAAAGTTTTTGACAAGAAGTTTAAAATGACTAAAGACAGTGATGGCATCATTTTTGTGTTTGAGCGGGTAGAACCGGATGAATTTAGAGAAATGATCCATGAATATAATGTAATACTTGAAGGCATCAAAAGAGAGTAGAGGGGATGTCCAAACATCACTATAAATAACATCAAGTGGACCAAAAGACTTTATTGAATTATCATAAAAAGGTAATTTGTGACTCTTGTTACAGTCACAAGAATTACAACGAAAAAGACTAGAGTTCGGAATATTTAAACTGAACTTCTGACTAAGAAAACGTAAAATAGTGAGGGAGGGGTATCCTAATCTATGATGTCAATTGGTTGTGGAAGACAGGTTGACCGAGTGAACAGCGGAAGAGAAGGGATGCCATTCATAAATGCCAAATTTAGGTTGACCTTGAAGAAGAATGTTCCCCGTTTTGATGTCCTTCACAACATAAGAATTTGATGAGAAGGTAATAGAGGAATTATTATCACGACAAAATTGAGAAATTGAGATAATATTACGAGAGAGAGAGAGGGAACATGAAGCACATTATTAAGCTTAAAAGAAGAGGGAGAAGTAATGAAAGAGGTCGAACCAATGTTAGAAATTTGAAGACCGAAACCATCACCTATCAGAAGTTCTTCAATGCCATCATATGGAGAGTGGAGGGCAAGGTTGTCCAAGTCACTTGTGGCATGGTGGGTGACTCTGCTATCAAGAAGCCAAGATGGTGGAGAGGAGTGATGGGTGGTGGCTGAGTAGGCGCTCGGACGAAGGAAGTAGGCAGACTGGCGGTTGTTAGGAGGGCTACGATATTGTGGCCGAGGGTTGTAGGGAGCAGGGCTGTTGAAGAAGGGTTGTGAGGCAGAGGTGGGTTGGGAATGGTGATATGAGAATATAAGTTGCGAAACATGGGGCATTGTGAGAGAGAATGACCAACTGAACGACACCACTGACACTTTCCCTTGTAAGGTGTATTAGGCCGAGGGGTATGAGGGGAGTTGGAAGTTAGGTTGGGAAGGAGGCCAGCGGCCGGAGAGGGAAATTTAGGAGGGATGTTTTGGTTGTTATTTTTGGATACATAATGAACAAAGGAGGGAAACGATGCGGTAGAGTTGGATTTGTGTTTGAAAGAGAGTTCTTTGTTGATGAGTTTCTCATGGAGCTCATCAAAGGAAATCGGGGTTTCACGGTTTTGGACAGCGGAGATGATACTGTCGTAGTCACGGTCATTGAGTTGGTCGAGAATTTTGTCAATGATGTCTTCAGGATCAAGAGGGCGACTAAGAGAAGCAAGTTGGTCGGTGCAGGATTTGATTTCTTGCATGTAATCAGAGACGGGACGAGACCCCTTGGTGATGTTACGAAGGCGATCTTAGAGTTGTTTAAGGTGGCCTTTAGAAGGGTTGGCATATGTTTTAGCGAGGGTTTTCCAGGCGGCAAGGGTGGTGGGGCAAAGAGAGATGAGAGGCACAATAGGGGCGGATAGGGCGCCAGCAAGAGTGCCGAGTATTAAATTATCTTGGCGAAACCAAGTGGAATATGATGGATTGGGAGAGGTGGTGGAGATGGCAGGTTGTTCAGCGGAAGACTCAGTGGCGGCAGTAGCTTTGATGGTGTTGGTGAGGGTTTCAGATGGGGCTAAGTGGGTACCATCAATAAATTTAAAAAGATCAAGGCCGATAAGGATGGCCTCGATTTGGGTTTTTCAAGCAATATAGTTTGTAGGGGTAAGCTTAAGAACATGGTTAAGAGAGACAAAGATGAGGGGGGAAGAAGGTTCAGCAGTGTTAGGAATTACCTGGAATTCCGGATTTGCCATAGAGGGAGGGAGGAGCCGGTAGCTATAGAGAAGAGGGAGAGGAGGGGTCGCGGCAGAAGGCTAGGGTTTAGAGAAAATTATGTTACTCTAATACCATATAAGAGAAATTGATATTGGGAAAACTTAATTATATTATTGATGTAGTATTGTATATATAGAAGAAGAATCCTAACCTAACTTGGTGATCAAGATAATTACAATATGAAAAGGATTACAACACTAAGTAGGAAAGGAAATCATATACAAATAAAAGTAATATTCTAGTAATCTTCTATATCTTCTATGTATTTCTATCACTATTAAAATACAATGGAAAATATTTTTAAAATTTCATTAGGATAATACATTTTTTTTATCAAAGTTTGATTGACCAAGAAAGTCAAGTTATTATTCTTAAAGTCTAAGGTTCCACCTTAAAATCAATTGGTGTTAAAGGGAGTGGCCCAAGATCTTTATATGTCATAGGCAAACGTGGACTTATTAATCGGGTGGCGCAGAGTAAAATCGTGGGCTGTACCATCTTAAAGTCTGAGGTTCCACCTTAAAATCAATTGGTGTCAAGGGGAGTGGCCCAGGATCTTTATATGTCATAGGCAAGATTTGTCAATTCTCAATGTGGGATAATATCTCTAACAATTATGACATATCTTTTGTGACGGAGGGAGTATCATATAAGTATTAAAGATTGAGACATAAGACACAGATTCTTCATGCAATTTCCAGCTCTTATACACTAATCGTAATGTGTGTGTATGTCTTGTAGATTGATGTTAAAAGTCCCCTTATCATCACTGGACATTCACTTGGAGGATCCGTAGCCTCGCTCTTTACCTTATGGCTACTCGACAGCATTTATTCAAAGACATCCCGACGCCCTCTTTGTATAACTTTTGGTTCACCCCTTCTAGGTGATAATGCCTTTCAAGAAGCCATTACAGAACATCCAACCAGGATTTCTTGCTTTCTCCATATAAATTCCAACCATGATCCTATTCCCACAACCTTGGCGACTTGTACCAGATTCAAGCCTTTTGGTACAACTCTTTTTTTATCAGACACTGGATCTGCGTGTTTTGAGGAGTCGGGATCTGTTTTGGAACTAATTAAGGCAATGAGCTCTGGAGATCTAAGTCGAGAAATCATTGATTATGGAGGGATTCTGAAGAAGCTGAAGTATAAGGCAATTAGCGAGGAAGATCAATTGGTTGGTGATTCTGATATTAATACTCTTCGGGAAGGAATCACCTTGCAGATACATGCTGCAACGGGAGCTAATGAGGTTAATGATCTTCACTTTTCTAAACCTTTTGTAATTGAGCATGAACATTTGGCTTTTATAAATGGTTTTTGTTGGGGTGCAAACCCAATCCCACATCGACAATTGAACAAAGTATTGTCAGGTTTATAAGAGCACACACCCACTTCATTAGTATGAGGCCTTTTGGGAGTTGACCAAAGAGCAAATCCGTGCGGGCTGGGCCCAAAGCGGACAATATCATACTAATGTGGAGTGGTGGGGATGGTCGCGGTCCCTACATATCGTATCAGAGTCATGGTTCGGATGTTCCGGCCTGGGTGGACCGTGTGTGTGCGATTATAGTGGTGGTGGGATTCCCTCTTGTGTGACCTTGCGGATGGTCTTGGTTTGAGGGGAGGATTGTTGGGGTGCAAACTCAATCCCACATCGACAATTGAACAAAGTATTGTCAGGTTTATAAGAGCACACACCCACTTCATTAATATGGGGCCTTTTGGGAGTTGACCCAAGAGCAAATCCGTGCGGGCTGGGCCCAAAGCGGACAATATCATACTAATGTGGAGTGGTGGGCATGGTCGCGGTCCCTACAGTTTTTATAAATTGGGTCAGTGGTACTCCCAATGTCCCTAAATAAGTGTCGTTTTTTTTTTTTTTTCAAATTTGCTCTTTGACATTCGTTTAGGGACGGAGGGAGTATATCTTTGATAATAGTACAATGCGTAGGTAGATCGTTACTGTGAACATCAATCGTTACTGTGAACATCAATGGGAAGAATCTGAACATTTTGTTTAGGCGAAGAGTAAATTTTGACCCTTTATTTCTTTTCATATTACAGCAACAACAGGAGGATACTGAGATGGATGCGTTGATCAACAACGTTGAAAAAAATATAGAGAAATTTCTAAGAAAAAAGGCAAAGGCTTTTGATCACACCAAGAAACTCAACGAGAACAAAATACTCGTGGCCTACATGGAGTGGTACAAGAAGGTTACAATTGAAAACGGAGGTTACTATGACCATTACAAAAATGCAGCTTCAAGACCCGGCAATGAGAGGAGAAGTAAAGAAGAAATTGTGAAGCACCAGCGTAACCTGACACTGTATTGGAAATATATGGTTAGGGAGATAGAAAAGATGCCAAAAAGGGAGGGAGAAAATATTATCCGTTCCAGGTGGTTACACGGAGGAACGAATTATAGAAGAATGGTTGAACCACTTGACATAGCGGAATACTACAAACAAGGTAAGACGGACTATCTAACAGCTGAAAATGCTAGATCTAAGCACTACATATTGCTAGAGCAATGGCAGAAAAATACTAAACCGGTGGAGAGGAAAAAGCCATGCAGCATGACAGAAGATTCTTGCTTTTGGGCACATGTTGAGGAGGCCATTTTGTCGTGCAAAATTTTGAAAGACGGAAATAGCAAACCGGAAGATAAAGAATTATCATCTAGCAATCTCGTTACATTTGAAAAATATGTAATGGGATTGATACTTAGGTATGCAGTTTCATCAGAGATTTTCTTAGAGGGAAGCAGTTTTATGAACTGGTGGACAGATTATAAGAGAATTAAAGGGCTCGAGTATAAATCGGAGCTGAGAGCTTTTATGGCGAACGAGAAGTTGGGAGACGGATCAATGGTGCTCAATGAATACCTGGCGTCGTCTTAACTTTGAGGTCGTATTACTACTGATGAGTATAGTATTCTGCTTTCTAAATTCATACTATGAAGAAAAATACTGAAAGACTTGTAGCTAGGACTGTTCACAGTCGTGGACAGACTTGTGTGTACAGTTGTGTACACAAGTATCAGCACAGATTACTTAACAGAAAATTTTCAGAAAAATAACTTAAGTAACAGAATATAAATGCAGCGGAATTAAAACTTCAGCAAGAACTTCTTGCTGGAATCTTTTTCATAAAATCACAACCTTGTTTGAATAAAAAGATTGTGAATCAAACGAATACAATGAAAAGGGACATAAACAACTAAAGATCAAACGAAGTTCTACTCTAAGAACTTATGAAACACGAAACAACCTTGAAGAAACAATCTCTGTTTTTCAAGATACAGGTACAATACTCTCAAGGATTTCTCGCTCAAGATGCTCGGTGTGCAAACTCTCAGAAGAACCGTCATTGTGAAGAAGACGAAGTCTTCTTTTTATATGCGGTTTGAGGAGTCCATGATTGACAAGAAGTCAATCCCTTCCTTGTATATATCTTTCCCTCAATCCGCACATCATTCCTTATCGCCAAGATACTTTCCATCCTTGAGACGTTTCCAAATATACAAACAAATAACTAAATACCAAGGTTCTAAAAAGCGCTAGGCGGATGCTAGGCGGCGGAGCCGGGCCTAGCGCCTAGGCGGGAACTTGTCGGGGACTAATCGGGATTAGTCGGGATTAGTCAGGACCTAGGCGGGGCTTAGAACTAGGCGTTGGAGAGGGGCCTAGCGCCTAGGCGGGGCCTAGGCGCCCTTAGGCGGGGTCTTTTAGAACAGAGCTAAATACAAATCATTAGTTGTTAGTCAACACATATTCACAATTATTCCGAATCTTTTTATGTACCAAGTATATACTAATAAAAATATCAGAATCACAAAGATATTAGAAAATATCTAGGAGTATTTTTATACTCTTTCAATCCCCCCCCCCTATATTTGTGGTTCTGATCAAAATCCTGCAAAACAAATTGTTAAGTCTAAAACCAAACTTAACTAAATATTAAGCTACTAGGAATTCTGAATATAAAGTTATAACAAACCAAAATAAAAACTAATGTTTTTAAATATCTCGATAAATGTCTTCACCCAAAGTACACTACCAGAAACTGAGTCTTTACCGACGGAATAACCAGCGGCGGAATCATTTTGTCGCTATATAGCGACGGAAATTATGCTATAGCAACGGAATAAATTTGGCGTCAATTTTACCGACGAAATTAAATTTCGTCGCTGAGTTCCGTCGCTAAAAACGAATATTCGACGAATATTCGTTTCATTACCGCCACTAAATTGGTGCCTAAATTACCGACGGAATATTCTGTCGCTAAATAAACCAGCGACGGAATATTTCAGTCGGTGATTATAACATTTAATTTTTAATTATTTTTAATTAAATAGCGACGGAAATATTCCGTCGGTGAAAATTAAATATTTTTTATTTTTTTTAAATAATACAGCGACGAAATATTTCTGTCGGTGATAAATTATTTTTTTTTTATTTTCCAGCGACGGAACTATTCCGTCGGTGATGATAACATTTAATTTTTAATTAAATAGCGACGAAAATATTCTGTCGGTGAAAATTAAATATATTTTAATTTTTTTCAAATAATACAGCGACGAAATATTTCAGTCGGTGATAAATTAATTTTTTTTTTTTTATTTTACACCGACGGAAATATTCCGTCGGTGCTTATAACATTTAATTTTTAATTATTTTTAATTAAATAGCGACGAAATTATTCCGTCGGTGAAAATTAAATATTTTTTAATTTTTTTTTAAATAATCCAGCGACGGAATATTTCTGTCGGTGATGAAATAATTTTTTTTTATTTTTTTTAATTTATCAGCGACGGAATTATTCCGTCGGTGATTATAAAATTTAATTTTTAATTATTTTTAGAACTAATTAACAAAATAACTAACTGAAAACATTAAAAAATTAACTGGAAACGTTAGGAAATTGACTGGAATTTCAAAAAACTAACTGAAATTTTGAAAAACTAACTAAAAATGTTAAAAAACTGACTGAAATTCTAAAAAACAAACTGGAAACGTTAAAAAACTGACTGAAATTCTAAAAAACTAACTGAAAACGTTAAAAAACTGACTGAAATTCTAAAAAAGTAACTGGAAACGTTAAAAAACTGACTG
This sequence comes from Adenophora triphylla var. japonica, assembly GCA_022495995.1. Classification (NCBI taxonomy): domain Eukaryota; kingdom Viridiplantae; phylum Streptophyta; class Magnoliopsida; order Asterales; family Campanulaceae; genus Adenophora; species Adenophora triphylla. The sequence continues at coordinate 242,847 of JAFEMH010000676.1, forward strand.
AAATTCTAAAAAACTAACTGAAAACGTTAAAAAACTGACTTGAATTTCAAACGGTTATAACCGGTTAAATAACCGACTGTTAGGGGTAAAAAGTATATGATTTAGGGTTAGGGGTTGGGGTATAAGTATATGATATTTGAAATTTAGGGTTTAGGGGTTAGAGTTTAGGGTTTAGGGGTATAAGTATATGATTTAGGGTTTAGGGGTTAGGGTATAAGTATATGAGATTTGAGATTTAGGGTTTAGGGTATAGGGTTTAGGCTTAGGGTTAGAGTTTAGGGTTTAGGGTATAAGTATATAATTTAGGGGTTGGGGTATAAGTATATGAGATTTGAGATTTAGGGTTTAGAGTTTACGCTTAGGGTTAGAGTTTAGGGTTTAGGGGTATAAGTATATGATTTAGAGTTTGGGGGTTGGGATAGTAGCGGTAGTAGTGGTGGTAGTGGTTGTAACGACCCTAACCCTAGGCACTAATTTAACATCATATTGTGTGCTTTTAATATTATCGTTAATATTATGTGATCATTTTATATCTTAGATTACTTATATTAGGATGGGATAATTGAGAAAATCAAATAAAGTCTATGGAGAGAGTATAATAATTGACAATAATAAAATGGGAGTAGTTAGGCTTTAGTTTGTGTAGGGGGAAGGAAATAAAATGTGAAAGCCTAAATATTTGGGTATGGGGGGACCATACCCTTATCTCTAATTTCCCTCATACTCCCTCCTTGGACCGGCCCCCCCCCCCTCTCTTTACCAAATATGTACTCCACCTCTCTTCTTCTTCTCCTTCACTTTCTCTCTCAACCTTCCATGGATGCTTTGGAAACCCACCTCTTCTCAAGCTCCTTCCAAGATCAATCATTCACCATTTTTAGATCCGAGAGCACTTTTGTAATCGGGAGACCAAGAGGAGTTCTTCAAGCTCAAGAAATCCATAATCCACCTCCTATTCCAATGTGAGTTATTATGACCTCCCTTCTATGTGATGTTCATGAATTAATTAAGGTTGTTCTTGTTAATAAAATGGTTGTTGATGCTTGGAAACTCTCTTGGATGTTGAGAAATTTAGTAGTGAATTAGAATGTTGTTGTTGATTAGGAAAGTGGGTCAAGAAGGTAAGCAAATGGGTTAACTAAATTAAGAAATTTATACTTGGAAAGTGATAGTGAAATGGGTAGTGATTCAAGGGTAAATGATATAAGATTTAATCATTTTGGGTTACATGGCTTAGTAAATGAGTTGTTATGATTCCCTTCTTTTACTTGTTCATGAGCTTTAAATGATGTTCTTGTTCTTAAAATGTTGATTTCATGCCTTAGAAACCTTATTGGAAGTTGGATGATTGGTAAATGACATTTGTTGAAGCTAGGATTCAATGAAGATAACCTAGGAGATTTGAAATGGGTGATGGGTGTAGTAATAATTAATCTAGAATTAACTATTTTGGGTTTGCATGATTTTAGTAAAGACATGAAACTCCCTTGGTGTTCTTGGATTTAGAGTAGAGCAAAAAGGTAAGAAAAATGAACTAGGTGGAAGATGTTGAATTTGAGCCTGCTGGAGATTGGCTATGGGCGGTCGCCCATGTGGGCATGTGCGGTCGCCCATGAGCCCAGAAAGACCATTGCCTTGAAAACCCTCTTGGGCGGTCGCCCAAGAGGTATGGGCGGTCGCCCAGACCCCAGGAAGTTTAGCGTAAATACGAGCCGGAATTTGTTAGCATCATTGTTTGGTCACTTATAGATTGTGACTCCCACTTAGTAAATTGAGCTTGAACCTTCATAGAGGCCTTGTTTTATTGTATAATGACCTTGTAGGAGGGATTGATGATATTTTCTTGCCTTACTTTGAGTTCATATACATTGGTTATATTATGCATAGTGTGTTAATTTATTGTTACACTATGATATTGGTTGGACATGAGTATATTTACCATGTTGATATATTGTTATCCCTTTTTATGGATTTTATTCAAGTATCTATTATGTGCTTGAAAATGTTGAATACTTGATATAGTATTGCTATCTTCATGATATGCTATTGTGGTATGTATCCCTACTTTGGATCATACAATGTTTGGTTAAGCAAGTATGTTATTACTGTGCTTAGTTATGTAAATCCAGTGGTATTTGTTTGTTGGGCAATGTTATGGAATTATAATGGCACCGAGCCAAGTTCATTATAATTCATACATTGGTAACCCGGTGTCCCCTTGTGTGTGGGATTAGTGGGCTAGCATCTCTTTTTGAGGTAGATGGTCTAGTTTCACTTTGGGGATATGACGTGTGTCGAGAATCCCTATGAATGCTATTATTGTTCATGGTTCGGAACCGCTTCATCAAATGTTGCTTCTTTGCTCGAATGTGTATATCCTTTTGGAGTTAAAACCTTGGCTCGGTATCCTTCTAAGTGTTACTTTATCGTACTTATGTGTTGTGATATATTCATGATGAGTGGTCGTTGTTTCCAACCGGTATGGGGCGGTTGGCGGCGAGGAAACCTCTCGATTATGTGGATATGTCTTTTGATGTATTGCATCTTGTTTGGCATCTTCTTTGCATTCATAATAGCTTGCTTTGAGATTTATTCTCACCCCTCTCCCTTTACCGTTTTTAGATTACGAGACAAAGGTGGACCCGGCCCAAGTAAGGGCGGTGAGGAGTTTGGAAGTTATATTGTGGGAATTGTCGGGGTATGATTAGGTTGGTATAGAAAATGTACGTTGGTATAATTCATTTGTGGACTTGTATTTATAAATCTTTATTTTATGTTATAACCGAGGCCTTTTTGTAATTAAAACAGTTTCTTACTTTCTAAGTTAGTCAACTATTTCTCCATGATGAAAAGGTGTAGATTTATTTTGAAATAATTACAACAATGGTATTTATTTTTGAATGATAATTAAAGGTTTTAAAAGTTTAGGATCTTTGGGTTAGTTTGAGGACGCTCCAGTTCGGGACACGTGTAGGTTCCGGGTCGGGGTCCTCACAGTTGGTATCAGAGCTCGGTTAGAATTCTCGGGTAGAGTCTAGCTGAGTGAGAGTGTGCGATAACTTACGTCGAGAGTTTAATGCAGGAATTTGTTCAAAGGCAGAAAATGATATTAATCAACCAAGGAATCAAGGAAAGGTGAGTTATGGAAAGATAGAGTTCCCCACCATCATTTGAGGTATTCTACTGTCTCGGGAGTTAGGGTCCCTACTTTTGTAAATCCTTGTACATTCGTTCTCATGTGGCATTACATTTCATCTTTATTTGCATAATTGGCCTAAGGGTTGCCTTATGTCTTTGGAGGTTCTACTCCGATGGGGTCGTACCTCGAATCATCCTTAATTATCTTGGTAGTTGTGATTAAGTGGGCATGTATTGCCGGTGGATTTGGTCGAGTTACCAATCCGTGAATCGTCGTTATGTTAACCTGAATTATTTGAGTAGTTGTTGTGTTTGAGGAGGACTGTCGCAAGAAGCGAGTCTCCTTATCTACGTTTGATTTACCTCCGTGTATAATTGAGTCGGGTAAATTATTAATTGATATTATGTCACATACGCGTAATTGTCGAAAGTATGGCCTAATTAAGAGTGATTTATGGTTGTGTACTTGCGTGAGTAATTATACATTGGTGTCTCGTGGGGAGACTAGATATATGGGGCTAGTATTGAAAGTGATAGTCTAAGTGGGATTATATGGGTTATAAAATATCGCGAGTACGAGATACGATAGAACCAATATATCTTTGCCGGATGTGCTATTAGTTGATTAAGTGGTGTTTTCTATGTGAGTTTCAAAATGGGTTTTCATCGGGTATCATACCAGGATATTGAGATTTTGAATTGCTATAAGGTATTATTTTGGCATTCGGATTCCTAGATAGAGGACACTAATTGGGATGATGGACTTGATGATTCATCTTGGGAAAGTATTTGATAAAGAAGATAATGAGCTTAGGGAATCTCCATAAGGGTAAATTGTTACTATAATTAGAAAAGATGATACTTGGTGGTTATTTACAAGGTTATAGAGATCTTAAATAGGTAACTGTGAAGAATAAGTATTCGTTAGCACTTGTTGACGATTTGTATGACTGATTTTAGAAACTAGTAGGATACTCAATGGTTATTAGTTAAATTTTTCGGAGTGTTACAATTACAGTGAAAATTTGCTTAAAGGATATACTTAAGATAACATTTATATATATAGTATGACCGTTTTGATTTGTGGATTGTGTATTAGTGATGGAGAGGTAAAATAGGGAAAATGCAAAGAAGTATAATAGATACAGTTATTGGTGACTTAAAGTGAGAAAATCAAATGAGGATAAATCTTATTGGAAGACAGGATACTTTAGGATGATTACACCGTATAGGTTGACTTAGTTGCGCGACTCATATAAGGGATTGGTGTGATGCTCGGAAGATATTGACGCTATACGGATTTTGAATTGTTGAGGGTTATAGGGAGGTAAGTTAGATTATACCGTAATGTTTAATCGAAATTTGGGAATGATTGATCTATGTGAGCTTTAATTATATTTTCTTATTTAGAAATTATGGTATTTAATTGGGAACTAGATGTTACAATACGTTGTTACTAAGTACAATACCAATATCGAAGGTAAGGAATAGATGACTCAAATTAAGTAAAAGTGTTGAATATTCAACTTGAGGAATTATTGAATTGAGAATGATTTACCTAGTTTATAAGCTTAACGATTGTTTTAGTGTTATTTATCGGAAATAGTTATAGTATGGCAAGATTGTGTTTTCTTATAAAGAAATTAACTAAGTATAAATATTATAAGTGGTGGCTATACTATAAATAGAGGTCAAACAAGAATATTTTGTTGGAATTGTTTTAAAAGTGCTTTACAACTTTGGATTATAAATTGAACTCCAGTATGAGCATTTGTACCCTTCAGGGATATTTTAATTTATTAAAGTCAGTGAACCGTTTTTGTGTACCTTAAAATGCGGGAGTAATTTAATTATCCACCTTTGGAATGGGACGGTTGTAGATAATTAAATCACTCGAGTTATTTTGTTAGCTTATCAATCTTTTGAAATTTCTTAAATTGTGAGTGGTTTAGTTAATTAAAACTGGTATGGGCCGGTTTTAAATAAATAAACCATTCGGGTCTCTTTGAATCTCTTTTTATATTATCCTTTGGAATTTTGAAAGATGTTGTAACTTTTAGAAAGACTTGGTATCCTAAAGATATAAATTGTTCAGAAGCAAGTAGAAATTGCAACCTAGTTTCCCTATAATGATTGATTGTATTCAAGTCTTGATCCGAGAAATGATTGATAATTTGTGAGGTTGTTATTGTGTTGGTCGCAGTAGACTCGGTTTTGTTTTGGAGTTGGTTCGGCTCCGTTGTGGGCGGCCAACCATTTGATTTGAATATTGATGCATCCTTTGGATCTGAGCATAATTAGAGCATTGAATTATGATATATAGTCGACTAGTATTCCGTTTATGGGAATCAGGGTCTTATTGACATGTTTACATTTATTATTTCGTAGACAGTTATTTAATGTTTGTATCATGAGGAATGAGGATGAGATAATTAAGATAATTCGTTTCAAGCGAGTCGAGACATAAGGTGGGTTGGTCATAAATGTGAAAATAGAAATTTGACGTTATAAGCTCTATTAATATATTTAGAGTTCTAGATTGAGCTGAGAGTATTATCACGATGGACTTTGTGATTTGGGTTACCTTGGAAGTAAAAAGGGAGTATGTCATTTTGTTTATAGGAAGTTAAATTGTATTTTCGACTCATTATATGTATATTTTGATGAGGTATTCATTGATATAGTCCTCATAAATCTTAGGAGATCGTTTAATTGTATAAACCCATAGTGTTAAATGGATTGGATAGACATCGTTCGGGAAGGTCCTTTTGGGAAGGTAGGAATGCTATTAAGTTTAACCTTGTGAAAAGTTGAGGAATCATTACTTATTGTTGATGGTATGCTACGGGCATGAACAATGGATGTTAGTGGTCAATGGTACGTATGGTTACCGAGGGTTGAGTGCGTATAATAGTAGTTATCCTTCTAACATTGAGATAAAACCGTATGAGGCATAGTTTGGGAAGAAAATATCGATCTCTAATTTGTTGGAGTGAGTTTGAAGAAGCAAGGCCTAAGGTAAATTGGCGCCAAAGTTCGTTAATCCATTTGAAGCTTAGAAAAGGTGGGTGATTTGACTTATAGGCGCTTGGAGAAGCTTATAGAGTATTTGAAGTTTTAATGTGATATTGTAATGTATTTTGTGACATAAGTTGTAATACCTTATTTATTTATATTTTCATCGAGATCGGAAAATTCGTGTTAGTGATAATTGTATAGCACGCTTGGATCATTAAGTGGTAATATCATACTATTAATGGAATTAGAAATTTAATTTCTTTGGGAGAAGAATCACAACATTGAAGAGACTATTTGGAAATTGAAGTTTGAGGTATACATGTAACCGTGCGGGTTGATCGATTAGGTAAGTGACAGTCAAATTCGGGGACGAATTTTCTTTAAGGAGTGAGTGTAACGACCCTAACCCTAGGCACTAATTTAACATCATATTGTGTGCTTTTAATATTATCGTTAATATTATGTGATCATTTTATATCTTAGATTACTTATATTAGGATGGGATAATTGAGAAAATCAAATAAAGTCTATGGAGAGAGTATAATAATTGACAATAATAAAATGGGAGTAGTTAGGCTTTAGTTTGTGTAGGGGGAAGGAAATAAAATGTGAAAGCCTAAATATTTGGGTATGGGGGGGACCATACCCTTATCTCTAATTTCCCTCATACTCCCTCCTTGGACCGGCCCCCCCCCTCTCTTTACCAAATATGTACTCCACCTCTCTTCTTCTTCTCCTTCACTTTCTCTCTCAACCTTCCATGGATGCTTTGGAAACCCACCTCTTCTCAAGCTCCTTCCAAGATCAATCCTTCACCATTTTTAGATCCGAGAGCACTTTTGTAATCGGGAGACCAAGAGGAGTTCTTCAAGCTCAAGAAATCCATAATCCACCTCCTATTCCAATGTGAGTTATTATGACCTCCCTTCTATGTGATGTTCATGAATTAATTAAGGTTGTTCTTGTTAATAAAATGGTTGTTGATGCTTGAAAACTCTCTTGGATGTTGAGAAATTTAGTAGTGAATTAGAATGTTGTTGTTGATTAGGAAAGTGGGTCAAGAAGGTAAGCAAATGGGTTAACTAAATTAAGAAATTTATACTTGAAAAGTGATAGTGAAATGGGTAGTGATTCAAGGGTAAATGATATAAGATTTAATCATTTTGGGTTACATGGCTTAGAAAATGAGTTGTTATGATTCCCTTCTTTTACTTGTTCATGAGCTTTAAATGATGTTCTTGTTCTTAAAATGTTGATTTCATGCCTTAGAAACCTTATTGGAAGTTGGATGATTGGTAAATGACATTTGTTGAAGCTAGGATTCAATGAAGATAACCTAGGAGATTTGAAATGGGTGATGGGTGTAGTAATAATTAATCTAGAATTAACTATTTTGGGTTTGCATGATTTTAGTAAAGACATGAAACTCCCTTGGTGTTCTTGGATTTAGAGTAGAGCAAAAAGGTAAGAAAAATGAACTAAGTGGAAGATGTTGAATTTGAGCCTGCTGGAGATTGGCTATGGGCGGTCGCCCATGTGGGCATGTGCGGTCGCCCATGAGCCCAGAAAGACCATTGCCTTGAAAACCCTCTTGGGCGGTCGCCCAAGAGGTATGGGCGGTCGCCCAAGACCCCAGGAAGTTTAACTGTAAATCTGAACCGGAATTTGTTAGCATCATTGTTTGGTCACTTATAGATTGTGACTCCCACTTAGTAAATTGAGCTTGAACCTTCATAGAGGCCTTGTTTTATTGTATAATGACCTTGTAGGAGGGATTGATGATATTTCCTTGCCTTACTTTGAGTTCATATACATTGGTTATATTATGCATAGTGTGTTAATTTATTGTTACACTATGATATTGGTTGGACATGAGTATATTTACCATGTTGATATATTGTTATCCCTTTTTGTGGATTTTATTCAAGTATCTATTATGTGCTTGAAAATGTTGAATACTTGATATAGTATTGCTATCTTCATGATATGCTATTGTGGTATGTATCCCTACTTTGGATCATACAATGTTTGGTTAAGCAAGTATGTTATTACTGTGCTTAGTTATGTAAATCCAGTGGTATTTGTTTGTTGGGCAATGTTATGGAATTATAATGGCACCGAGCCAAGTTCATTATAATTCATACATTGGTAACCCGATTGTCCCCCTTGTGTGGGATTAGTGGGCTAGCATCTCTTTTAGGTAGATGGTCTAGTTTCACCGGGGATATGACCTGTGTGTCGAATCCCTATGGAATGCTGTTATTTGTTCATGGTTAGGAACCGCTTCATCAAATGTTCTTCTTTGCTCGAATGTGTATATCCTTTTGGAGTTAAAACCTTGGCTCAAGTATCCTTCTAAGTGTTACTTTATCGTACTTATGTGTTGTGATATATTCATGATGAGTGAGTCGTTGTTTCCAACCGGTATGGGACGGTTGGCGGCGAAAGCCTCTACGATTATGTGGATATGTCTTTTGATGTATTGCATCTTGTTTGGCATCTTGCTGCATTCATAATAGCTTGCTGAGATTTATTCTCACCCCTCTCCCTTTACCGTTTTTAGATTCTGAGACAGGTGGACCAGCCAAGTAAGGGCGGTGAGGAGTTTGGAAGTTATATTGTGGGAATTGTCGGGGTATGATTAGGTTGGTATAGAAAATGTACGTTGGTATAATTCATTTGTGGACTTGTATTTATAAATCTTTATTTTATGTTATAACCGAGGCCTTTTTGTAATTAAAACAGTTTCTTACTTTCTAAGTTAGTCAACTATTTCTCCATGATGAAAAGGTGTAGATTTATTTTGAAATAATTACAACAATGGTATTTATTTTTGAATGATAATTAAAGGTTTTAAAAGTTTAGGATCTTTGGGTTAGTTTGAGGACGCTCCAGTTCGGGACACGTGTAGGTTCCGGGTCGGGGTCCTCACAGTGGTAGTAGTAGTAGTGGTGGTAGTGTGGTAGTAGTGGTAGTAGTGGTGGTAGTGTTAGTAGTAGTGGTTGTGGTAATGGTGGTAGTAGTAATAGTAGTGGTAGTAATGGTGGTAGTAGCGGTAGTAGTGGTAGTAGTGGTGGTGGTAGTGATAGTGGTGGTAGTACGTAGTGGTAGTAGTGGCAGTGATATATATATATAGTAGTGGTGGTAGTGGTAGTAGTGATGGTAGTAGTAGTGGTGGTAGTGGTGGTGGTGGTGGTGGTAGTGGTGGTAGTGGTAATAGTGATGGTAGTGGTAATAGTGGTGGTGGTGGTGCGTGGTGATGGTGGTAGTAGTGGTGGTAGTAGTGGTGGTAGTAGTAATAATTGTGGTGGTATAGTAATGGTGGTAGTGGTAGTAATAGTAGTGGTGTAGTGGTGGTGGTGGTAGTGGTAATAGTGATGGTAGTGGTGATAGTGGTGGTAATGGTGCGTGATGGTGGTGGTAGTAGTGGTAGTAGTAGTAATAGTTGTGGTGGTATAGTAATGGTGGTAATGGTAGTGATAGTAGTGATAGAGTGGTGGTGGTGGTAGTGGTGGTAGTGGTAATAGTGATGGTAGTGGTGATAGTGGTGGTGGTGGTGCATGGTGGTGGTGGTAGGAGTGGTGGTAGTAGTAATAGTTGTGGTGGTATAGTAATGGTGGTAGTGGTAGTGATAGTAGTGGTGGAGTGGTGGTGGTGGTAGTAGTGGTAGTGGTGGTAGTGGTAATAGTGATGGTAGTGGTGATAGTGGTGGTGGTGGTGCATGGTGGTGGTGGTAGTAGTGGTGGTAGTAGTAATAGTTGTGGTGGTATAGTAATGGTGGTAGTAGTAGTGGAGTGGTGGTGGTGGTAGTGGTAGTAGTGGTAATCGTGATGGTAGTGGTGATAGTGGTGGTGGTGGTGCGTGGTCGTGGTGGTGCGTGGTGGTGGTAGTACGTAGTGGTGGTAGTAGTAATAGTTGTGGTGGTATAGTAATGGTGGTAGTGGTAGTGATAGTAGTGGTGGAGTGGTGGTGGTTGTAGTGGTGGTAGTGGTAATAGTGATGGTAGTGGTGATAGTGGTGGTGGTGGTGCGTGGTGGTGGTGGTGGAGTAGTGGTGGTAATAGTAATAGTTGTGGTGGTATAGTAATGGTGGTAATGGTAGTGATAGTAGTGGTGGTGGTAGTGGTGGTAGTGGTAATAGTGATGGTAGTGGTGATAGTGGTGGTGGTGGTGCGTGGTGGTGGTGGTAGCAGTGGTGGTAGTAGTAATAGTTGTGGTGGTATAGTAAAGGTGGTAGTGGTAGTGATAGTAGTGGTGGAGTGGTAGTCGTGGTAGTGGTAATAGTGATGGTAGTGGTGATAGTGGTGGTGGTGGTGCGTGGTGGTGGTGGTCTCGGGTCATGCAAGAGTTTTGGCCCAACTGGAAATCATTGCCACGGGAGGAGAAGGAGAATGCTTGGGAGGAGTTTAAGGTAATGTGTTAATGGTTTTTATTTAAAACTTAAATGTTAGTTTGTTATTAAAATGTTATAATTAATAATGATTATACTCTTTTAGTTTAGTAATGTTATCATTATATGTTGTAGTTGAAATTTACATGGACGCCGGATATCGACGAGGCGTCGGTTAAATTTGTTTTCACGAAACAGTGTTCGAAGTTATTTCGGGATCATATTGGTAACATATTTATCTATCCTTAATTAACAATGACTATACTCTTTAATTTTATAATGTCATCATTATATGTTTACGAGATATTCATATTTTTTATAGGTACCACGAAGTCTAATTATTATATTAAGCGGCTCGCGGTGGGATTAGAGCCCTTGACACCTCCTTGAATGACCGAGGAGGTGTTTCGTAGCTTTTGCGAACATTGATCGTCGGATGGGGCGATAGCTATCGCCCAACAGGCTCGGGCAAATAGAGTAGGCTCCTCGGGATCGGCGACAAAGAATACGATGGGGACGATACTAGTCGGCGAGCATCACTACCGTATGGTATGTATGTTAGTTTAAATGTAGTGTATGCATGCTTTTAAATAAGTTTATGTACGTATGTTAGCTGGGAGCCATTTTGATGCTATGAAATCCATGATTTTGGTTTAATTGACTTTGAAACCAAACAGGACGGTTGTATGCACGTTGTTGGTGGGTGTTAGTGTAAATGATAAGAAATACATGGGGTGTTAGTTTAAATGTAGTGTATGCATGCTTTTAAATAAGTTTATGTACGTATGTTAGCTGGGAGCCATGTTGATGCTATGAAATCCATGGTTTTAGTGTAAATGTAGTGTATGTTTTCTTTTCTAAGATTACCCCTAAATCCTAATGAAAGTAAATATTATACTCACAACTTTAGTGATTAAAGAGAATATTTTTTTTATCACAAGGATAATATGGGAAGCTAAATGTTGCATTTATACCATTTCAAAATAATAATCTCGCTTATTTTATTTATAGGAAAAGGAACATGGCCCAGATGTCAGTTTTTTGGATGTTTTCGTTAGCACCCATGTTCGACCTCCTACATCGCCCGATCAACCTCCGCAATGGGTTGACGATCGCTTTGCATTGGCCTTTGTAAGTAAACTATCATTAAATGACTTGATTTTGAATATGTAAATTTATTTATATACATTGTGTATATGATTATATTTGTTTATTTTATTTTGACAGAGTACATATCAAGCCGCCGTTGTTCCCGAAGGTACTCCTCCCGGCCAGCCCGTTCCTTTCGTGCCTGAAGTTTGGCGCTCGGTCACCTCGGATGGACATCCAAAGAGAAGAGACCGAGTGTTAGGGATGGGGGATCACGGACTTCAATGCCCATCGACATCGACCGGTCGTCGGCCAAATGTTTTCACGCCCGATACTCGGTATAATGCTTCGAGGATCGACACTCTGGAGGCTGAGTTGGCTGAGGAGAGATGCGTGGCTGCAGAGACTAGGGAACAACTTTTGGAGGCATTGGAGGCTCAGGCGCAGCGTCAGGCGGAGAATGATCAGCATCAGGCGGAGAATGATCGGAAATTTGCGATGTTGATGGCCCAAATGCAGAATCTGCAGCAGCAGGGTAATAATTTCCAGCCTCCCCAATCCCCCCGAGTTGATTTCATACTATTTTATACTTTTTTGTAATAACATTTGTGATATTTTTTTGTAATAACATTTTGGATACTGGGATGTCCCCGTCCCGCCTCCCCACCGAGTTGGTACCCGCGGGAGCCCCAGCGCCCCCCCCCCCAATTTGGTACTGTGATATTTGGTTTTTAGATTTATAGTTTTCGTTTTATCAATTGAATTGTTATATCAGGTACAAAAAAATTGGTTAATTGATATTTTAAATTATTTTTTTTATTTTACTGCATTATCAGCGACGGAAATTTTCGTCGCTGTATTAATTGATTTTAATTAAATTTTTATTCCAGCGACGGAAATTTCCGTCGCTGTGTCAATTTAATTTAATTTAATTTTTATTTTCACCGGCGAAATATTCCGTCGCTGGAATAAAAATTTATTTAAATTAAATTAAAATAGCGGCGGAAATTTCCGACTCTGAATTAATTTAATTTAATTAATTTTTTATTTCAGCGACGGAATGTTTCGCCGGTGAAACTAAAAATTAATTAAATTAAATTATCTCAGCGACGGAAATTTCCGCCGCTGAATTAATTCATTTTAATTAAATTTTTATTTCACCGGTGGAATATTCCGTCGCTGAAATAAAAATTAAATTAAATTAAATTAATTCAGCGACGAAAATTTCCGTCGCTAATAGCAAAAGATCACTGACGGAATATTAATTTCGTCGGTGTATACCGACGGAATTTGGTCCGTCGAACCATTGCGGCGGGCTGACAGTGGCGGACCACCGACGAAATTTTTCCGTCGGTGATTGACTTTAGCGACGGAATTTTTAATTTAGCGGCGGAAATTTCCGCCGCTAAAACATGTTTTTCTAGTAGTGGTATCTGTCTCAAAATCCGTGTTGGCTGCTGAATTAACAACATCATCAACATCCTCTTCAATGTCAAACATCAAGTCATCTTCAACATTCCTTGTAGCTGTAGTAGCTCCCCCTACAGTTGAATGTGCGCTCGCCCGAAAAAAAATATAAATAGGAGTCGCCACGCCGTTTTTAAGGAAACATTGAAAACATTTTTGAAAGAGAAAATGGGTTCGGGGGTCAGGTTACGTGTTGGGAAGAACCGAGAGTTCACTCAACACGCCTCGTCCGTAGACGAGTCTTTCTATGTTCAACATTCAATTCATTCAAAAGTGTGTGCGAAGTGTGTGACAAGATATGTAATGAAATGCATGAAAATGCTTTATTTTATTGCTCAACAAAGGGAAATACAACTTGTGAGCCATTTATTCTGGGAGGCCACATCCTATTTACAAGGAGGAAGAACAGGTTACAACTGGAAAATGATTCCTGCAGATTCGCAACTTGTGTCGCGTGACACAGGACAGCTAAGGCATGTTATGTCGCGTGACACAAGTCGTCACATGCAGAAACCTTACAAAATTAAGCACCAGATTGACAGAAATCTACAATAACACTTCAAGTGAATATGGACATTGAAAAACCACAATCTATCTTGAGTGACAAGTAGACTAGACAATACGAATTACAACTGAACTTATAATCTCTGCATAGGCCTAGTTATGTCGCGCTACACAGGACGGGTGAGACTCGAGGTGTCGCGTGACATAACCTTACCATTTGCAGAGACTTTACAAATTTGAAATTAGATTCAACAACAACCAAAACAGATCAAGGAATTATACTAAACCAGCTCAGATACCAACGAATTCACAATGAATCGACCAAAGGGATGTGGATATAGGAGATCCAAACTCCCCTGGTAGATAAGAAAACAACATGGTCCAAATCACATTGTGAATTATCAATTAAACCAATCCAAGCAAATTAAACAGAGAGATGGCAGTTGGGACTTGATAATTGGAGGCGGATGGAGCCCAATTATCAAGTCCAAGGAACAGTTTGTAATGAAACAAACACAATGGCAAATATGAGAGAGATATAGAGGGAAGAGATTCGTTACCCTCGTAGTCCACACTCTTTATACCACGTCGGCATAGAGAGCCTTCAATCAGCTTCAGAACAGAACGAGCTCAGATCCCAGATTGAGTAGCTTGGCAGTTTCAAGTACGCAGGTGTATGTGAGTAGAACGGACTTGGGTTCTGAACAGGGGAAGATAGCAATCAGTTTTTTAGGTAGATAGCAGAGAACGGTGAGGGAGATTGAGGTGGGGTTAGGTTTCCGGTGTGGAAGTTGATGGTCGGTGTTTGGCGTTATTGGGGATGGTGGTAAACGGCCTAGGATTTGTAAACAGGGGAAGATGGAATTGATAGTTAGAGAGAGAAGTGGAAGCAATTAGCCGGTGATGAGGAAGAGAGCTAGGTGACGATGGCTGGAGAGGGAGAGGGCAATGGTGAGGAAGCAGTTGTTGTTGGAGGTAGGGATTTGGGTTGCCATCGTTTGGTGAATGGGTTTTGGATGTGAGGGGAAGGATCGGTGATAGGCTTGGATTGAAGGTAGATTGGAAGAAGAAGGTGACGCGGTGATGGAGGTTGAGGGGGAATTGGAGGTCGCCGGTTGATTTTGAGGGAGAGTGAAGGTGAGGAAGACGATCTAGGGAGGGAGCAATGGTAATTGCATTTAGAGAGAAAGAGGAGAGAGAGAGAGGGGGTCTTTGCGGTTAGAGAGAGATAGAGAGTGTTTAAAGAGAGAGAATGGTGTCCTCGTTCCGAATGACTGAATTTGTTATTTAAAGCGTTGATTGGAAAATGGATTATAATGTCGTACGACCTTCTGTGTCCGTTTTCCAAGCTTCGAGCTGTCGCACGACTGGTCACGCCCGTAACTGTTTCTGGCGCCAAAACCTGCTTCTGGAACATTCCGAATTAAATCTTTAAAATCCCAAAGCAGTTAATTCCCTGTAGGTCCTTTTGTCCGGGAAAAATACTAAAAAATACTTCCTTCGCGAGAAACTCATAAAATGTTTTCGAAAGTCTCGGAACGGATCGGGAATTTACCAAAACGCCCCTTAGTGCAATTTTATCACATTAAAATGCACCTAAAAGGGTCGCGAATTGGATTGGCGTACTCACAGAGCCCCTCGACAACGTCACTTATGGAAGAAGTGAGGTTGTCGATAAAAAGGATCCAATCCCAATGAGCGGACGGGGGATATGGCTGATGGTGAAAAATGACTGATGGAGTCGGATGGTTGGACCTTTTGAGAAAGTATTCCTACGTATCCCTAGGAGGGAATCAAGCCGGTCGTAGTTCGAAAGATGAAACTGATTGAAGGAGTCTGAACACAGGGGAAACTATTTGAAGGTCTCTTGACCTAAAAGGGATCATTTGAAGGTCTCTTGACCTAAAAGGGATCATTTGAAGGCATCCAACCTGGAACAGGATTATTTGAAGGCATCCAACCTGGCAGGGATTATTTGAAGGTCTCTTGACCTAAAAAGGGATCATTTGAAGGTCTCTTGATCTAAAAGGGATTATTTTAAGGTCTCTTGACCTAAAAGGGATCATTTGAAGGTCTCTTGACCTAAAAGGGATCATTTGAAGGTCTCTTGACCTAAAAGGGATTATTTTAAGGTCTCTTGACCTAAAAGGGATCATTTGAAGGTCTCTTGACCTGACAGGGATTAGTTAAAGGTCTCTTGACCTAAAAAGGGATCATTTGAAGGCATCCAACCTGGAAGGGAGTCATTTGAAGGTCTCTTGACCTGACAGGGATTATTTGAAGGTCTCTTGACCTAAAAAGGATCATTTGAAGGTATCACTACCTAGAACGGGATTATTTGAAGGCATCCAACCTGGAACGGGATTATTTGAAGGCATCCAACCTGGAAGGGATTTTTAAAGGTCTCCTGACCTAAAAGGGATTATTTTAAGGTCTCTTGACCTAAAAGGGATTATTTGAAGGTCTCTTGACCTAAAAAGGGATCATTTGAAGGTCTCTTGACCTAAAAGGGATCATTTGAAGGTCTCTTGACCTAAAAGGAATCATTTGAAGGTATCACTACCTAGAATGGGATTATTTGAAGGCATCCAACCTGGAATGGGATTATTTGAAGGCATCCAACCTGGAAGGGATTTTTTAAGGTCTCTTGACCTAAAATGGATTATTTTAAGGTCTCTTGACCTAAAAGGGATTATTTGAAGGTCTCTTGACCTAAAAAGGGATCATTTGAAGGTATTAAACCTAGAACGGGATTATTTGAAGGTATCCAACCTGGAACGAGATTAATGCTTCTAGCAAAGTAATTGACTGAGATATGCTTTCATACCTGTGTTGTTCTCACCTGTAGCTGTCGGGGGGTCTTAGACTACCGTTGCTGTTGGTGATGGAGAGTTGTAGCTGCCAGAGGGTCTCGTGTTACTGCTTGATGGGAGGTAGCTGTTAAGGGTTTCATGCTACCATTGATTCTGCTGGGGATAGGTATAGCTACCGGAGGGTCTCATGCTACTGCTTGATGACCGTGGCTGCCGGAGGGACCTATACCACTTGTCGATGCTTGCTGGGTGGCCATTCACGGGACGGCCTTTGCAAAATAGTCTTTGAAGTCGTCGAGACTGGTGAGCATTATTGCTTGGGTAATGGGCAGCTGAAGCTCTTTTTTGACAAGCATTGCTTGGAGACTGGGCAGCTGGGGCTCTTTTCGACGGTGCCGATGAGTCCGAAAGTGACGGGCCTGCTGAAGATGATAAAGGCGGGATCTGCCACCTGCAGGATTTGGAATCCTTGTCCAAGATTGTGATTTGAGGGGCAGTCCTCACGATCAAATTACGATCACTTGACTATTGTACCCTGCGGGGGGAAAACACAACACTCTAGGCACCTTGCATTTTATTTAACTTTTTGCTTATGCATTATTAATCTTTTGTTGTACAAGTCCATCTCAGCTGGGGATGGAAGGGAAATGGGGATTTTGCACGGCTTGATGAGCAGATGTGTATGTAGCCATTATCCTATGATGGATTGCGTATGGAACGAAAGTGTTTATGATGGGGTGGACCCTCTCCCATGAGGTGGGAAAATGTATGAGTGATGGTGTATGGATGGTGCAGCTTAGGCAAGTCGGGGATGCTCCCGGGGATACTGGCTGCAGTAGGCCCGTTGCTGGTGATGAGAACAAAGTGTGTCGCGCATCTGAGACGGCAAGCAGCAGAGAACATGCAGAGAATGATCCCGGCTTGACGAAGCCCCAGTTGACAGTGCAAAGAAAACCTGGAGGGAAATCTGGTAAGGAGAGCCTGAAGGATACCCTAACCAAAGCCCCAGCTTGAGGAAATTCCATGCAGCTTTATCGCAGGCAGAGTCATTTTGTGGCCAAAGAGGCAACTCATCATTTCAAACCGCAGTCAATCAGTCACTGAATAAGGCTCGAAAATGTTTACGTGCAGGGGCACATCTTTCGAGGGTGGAGATAGATCCCGAATTCGTGTATGACACTCTCGCTTTTGGGTTTAACTCTTTTGGGAGAGTATAAGCATCACAAGGTGTGGAAAAGTGTATGGAAGCCCCTTCTGACCGAAAACAGTGTTTGGCTCTATATTCCTATGATGTAGAAAGAGAATACTTGTCGAGACACTTGAAAACTTATCTTATTCGTGATGATCACAAAGCTGCTTAAAACCCTTTATTGATGTTCGGGTTAGTCAACCACCAAAGCTGATATGAACAAATATTTCAATTAATCACAAGGAGAAAACCAACTGATATCGAGAATCAAACTTGGAAGGATGGAAGCTGCATAGGGATGGTCCTTGCTGAGACCGGGTTTTCTGAGATTTGTTTATGATTTCGACCGGACCAGTTATGGTTGCCTACGTTCCCCTCCTTGGGAGGAGCTCAGGTCGCCGTAGTTCGGTCTTATCCCGAATGAAGAGAATGAATGTTGGAATTCGAGGATCTGAGGACCTTTGAGGATTTTGAGGATTTTGAGAATTGAAAACATGTCCTCTTGGAGTGTCGATGATGGGAGACACAGATGTGAAGTCCCAGTGGGACGTCCATGGCAAGTTTTTGCGGAGGGGAAATGAAATATGCTCACATGAAACATCGAACGAACGGATGGAATTTGCACAATCTTCGCTTGATGTTCTGAAACTGTTATCCGGTAGGAACTGCGACTGGGTTTCAGGGTTACGATCGGCCCTTGGGTAATTTGGAAAATCATGACCTCCTAAGACGAGGGGGGGGGGTCGGCTGGGCCTTTTGCTGACTGAACCTCTAAAGATGAGAGGTTGGCTTTCTGGGGATGTGTTTGGGATTTCTAAGGTGAGGGAATTGATTTGCCTCTAAGAATGAGAGGTCGGTCTTGGCTTTGCCAAGGGCAAGGATAATGGTAATGGGAATGTCCTCTAAAATCGAGAGGACGGCTTAGGTTCGGTTAGAGGTAATGGTGAGGGGACATCCGTGCTGTCTCTTTATTCACTCTGAGACTCCCCTTGAGTAACGACCGAATCCTTTGACTTTTGCTTTTGAGAGGATTGCTAGGGACTAGGCTCTCTTTCTTTTCTTTTTTTTTATTCTTTTTTTTTGTATTTTTGTCTCTCTCTTTTTTTTCAGTTTTGTTTTTTGAGAGGAGAATTTCAGCTAGTCCCCAGGATGGATCATTGCTTTCCGTCGTTCTTGAGCTTGGAGACGGTCGATCTTTCTTTTGCATCGCGGGAGCCTTAAGGATAGTCCCTCTTCTTCTGGAGATGGTTAGACGGGTTTCAAAACGTGCCGATCTTGAAATGAAAGGGTATTGTTTAGTGAGGGTGAGGTAATGGCTTTCCTATAGGTGAAAGGTTTCAACCGCAGTCCCTACCGGATGATCCGAACGAGATTGAGTCTTCATTTGCTTGCTTAAGCTTACTTTGAGGAAGATCCGTGCAAATTCTTTGAGCGACGACGAGGATGATGAAAGGGTGTGAGCATATGGGATGTAAGATGGGGAGGTGGTGAGCCCCAATTTGAGAAGGATGTCAGTCGATTTTCTCACTCCGATCAATTTAAACATTCGCCATGTCAAAGCATTAGTTGGTGAGCAGCACAAGTGATCATTTGGAATAAGACCATTTCAACTGAGTGTAACGAAGGTGTGCAAGTTATGTCTCGAGTCTAGCAAGAAGAGAAACAAAGACTTTTATTAATGAAAAACTCATAACATGAACTCGAAAGATTCATGACAACATAACAGACACTCTAGAACCTATGACGCTGACTGACTGACTTCTCCTTCTTTGGATGGGAGGGCCTCTTTGCATCATGGAAGAAGATTGGTGACCTCGTTGGGGTGAGCCTTCTCAATTTTACCCTCGTCCACAAGCTTTTGAATGAGCATCTTCAGGGGAATGCAATCGTTGGTGTCATGGCCGGGAAACTGATGGTAGCAGCAGTATTTGCTCGTGTCCAGTTTTGGGGTGCGATGCATAGGGCGGTAATTATCAAGGGGATGGACCATCCCCGCCTTAACCAGACCATTAAATGCTTCCTCCGTAGTCATGCCAAGATCGTCAAACTTCCGTGGCTGACGAGGTTGAAATTTCCCACTGCTTGAGCCAGTGCTTCCTCTCTAAAGGTTGTTGATACTGTTGTCTTTTGGGACCGTGGGAACTGGGTTGACCATCTTGGAACGATAACCACTAACATTGCCGGTCTTGGGTTCCAGGGTAAGGTTGAAGAGTCGATTCTCGCTGCGAGCTCCCATGCCTACCATTTCCCTCAAATCGGGATACCATCCAGTATCTATGGCTTCATGAAGAGCTGGCTTCACACATGACAAAAAGATGTCCTTTTGATCTTGCAATGGAATTGGCTCGGGCAGCTCATTCAATTTGGCATTCCAACGCTTGTAGAAATCAGTAATGGACTCATCACTCTTTTGGATTGTGCCGACCAAGTCGTCTCTAGTTGTGCGCCATTCAAGGTTCCCATGATACTTTTCAAGTAAGGCCTCAGTAGTCTGGCTCCAAGTAGCTCGAGCTTCTGGCTTAAGTGTGAGATGGAAATGCTGAGCCATAAACTCAGGAGTACAACCCATTGCCCCCACAGTCATCGCGTATGTGTCCACATGCGTTTTTGGACATGCCGAGCCATCAAACTGTATTTTGGGCATCTTGAACTTGTAAGGAAGAGGCTTTACTTGTTTCGGATCAACAACCTTAAGTCCACTTGACCCTACAGTCAACTTGTCAATTTCTTTGCCGCTTTATCTTGCTTCAACAAATGCGAGTCACCTCCGGAGTCATCCCGGGAAGCTGAGGAAGAATGGGAGCAATAGTTGAAGAAGGCTCAGAGCTGGTTGGTTGGAAAAGAGGTGGCTGAGCTGACCCAGAAGCGGGTGGTAGACTGAAGGGTGTTGGAACTGACAAATAGTTAAACTGACCGGTTGGAGAGTTCTGATTCTGCGGAAAAGCACTAGCATGCATGTAAGGAGTTGACCACGGATGTTGCATAGATGATGAGCCAAATCCAAAAGCTGAACCTATCAATGGCTGAGACTGATATCCCTGAGATTGAGGTTGGCTAGCCGGAAACTGCAGAAAACCACCTTGGTAGGCCGGTTGCAGGAGTAAGGATGCTGATTCGGATACTGGGCGTTACCCTGGAAGTGAGGACCATGAAACTGACCCTGCTGATACTGAGAACCTGGAAACAACTCTCTCTGACTGTTTGGAAGCTGGGACCCAAACTGGCTTAGAGGCACGGAAGCATTGAGAATTGGTGAGGAGGTCAAATCATGGAAGATCGGATGTGTTCCTCTTACTGAACCAAAACTTGCTTGAGGGTTCGACTGCACACCATGACTCGGAACTTGATGATATGTTGGAGAAAAAGGAGGGAGAGAGCATTCCTGATCTCAACATCGAACTCATTGGCATCTGTAACCTCCTCATAAGTCCCATCAGCACGTCGGATCACAACAAAACCACGATTTCTCATTGCTTCTACGAACTTAGAATGTATTGTCTCTTCTCTGGCTTGAGTGAGTAATCGAGCCTCACGCTCTCTAACTAGAGCGGCTTCCAAATTAGCCTTCATCTCTTTTATAGACAGATCATGCATGCCTTGCTGACCCATGGCAGATGAAACCCCGGATTGAGTAGTCATATCATTCTCTGCACTAGACATCTCTGAAATTGTGACTGTTTCGGGAATGCACACCAAACGAGACCTACGAACCCAACTTGCCATCGCTGCATGGGTAAAGAGGCTGCATAAGGTGGAGGAGAGGAAAGGACCTTGAGGAGGTATGGGAGAGGGAGGAGTACGGAAGGAGATGGACTCATGCAACATCTTATTAGTGTTCAAGTAAAAATCGGTGTCTTTTAAGTCCTATGAACAGTTGGGAAAGGATAAGCCTTTATTCACGCGTTCTAGAACCTCGGGGAAACCTAGGGACACATCATCCAAAAATACACCAAATGTATGGATTAAAAATTAATAATAGGCAATAGTACCTAAACAAAACCGAAGCATTTATGGGACGGACGAGCAGCCCCAATTTCTGGAGAAATTTGGGCAGCATGTATTCCTGAAGAAATTCAAGGAAAAATCCGGCATGACCTCTCGTCGGTGCATGTTGACAAGGCGACATGATCTCTCGTTAGAACATGTCACGGGAACGACATGTCCTTTCGTGACACCATGTTGCGATGGCAACATGCCCACACGTGCTAGGTTTTTGGGATATGTACGAAAGTCTATTAAAAATTTTGAAACAATTCATTTTAGTGTATTTGAAAATGGCGTGTCAAAACCAACCATTTGGGTAAGCTTTAAAAGTGTGGCGCCACCTATAACGCACTAGGGGGATAGGTTTGATATTAGGCGCTCAAGCGTAGGCGACAAACATCACCGTCCGCGATGCCGTCAATCGCACCCGAGGGTTCTAGATCTATGTGAAGTAGTGTGCGGATGGCTATGTTCCTTTATTTGCGAAAAATGATTTTTTTTATTTTTTATTTTTTATTTTATTTGGAAAAGGGGAAAAGGAAAAAACACACACACCCCCACAAAATACAATAATCAAGGATCAATAATATTGATCATGGGGGACTGCCCCACAATCACAACCAGGTAGAACAAAATACCTCCTGCAGGCTGGCCAATCCTGTCGCGTGACACAGGACTGAGAAGGCCACCTATGTCGCGTGACAGGAAAGGACAAATTCCCAGAATCTAAACAGAAGCATAACCAGCCCCAGCCTCCAAGCACAATGCAGCAGCTCAGCCCCAGCACCAACACAACCTCAACATGAAGCAAGGAAGGGGGAGGAAATAAAACAAAGCACATAAGATGCAAACAACACATATAATGTCACAAACAAAGCACACACAAGTGAATGAGAATGATGTTGAACAAGAACAAAAGCTTGACCCACTTTTTGAAAAACAAGTTTCAAGTCCCCAGCTGAGTCGCCACTGAATGTGCGCTCGCCCGAAAAAAATATAAATAGGAGTCGCCACGCCATTTTTAAGGAAACATTGAAAACCTTTTTGAAAGAGAAAATGGGTTCGGGGTCAGGTTACATGTTGGGAAGAACCGAGAGTTCACCCAACACGCCTCGTCCGTAGACGAGTCTTTCTATGATCAACATTCAATTCATTCAAAAGTGTGTGCGAAGTGTGTGACAAGATATGTAATGAAATGCATGGAAATGCTTTATTTTATTGCTCAACAAAGGGAAATACAACTTGTGAGCCATTTATTCTGGGAGGCCACATCCCATTTACAAGGAGGAAGAACAGGTTACAACTGGAAAATGATTCATGCAGATTGGCAACTTGTGTCGCGTGACACAGGACAGCTAAGGAATATTATGTCGCGTGACACAATTCGTCACATGCAGAAACCTTACAAAATTAAGCACCAGATTGACAGAAATCTATAATAACACTTCAAGTGAATATGGACATTTAAAAACCACACTCTATCTTGAGTGACAAGTAGACTAGACAATACGAATTACAACTGAACTTATAATCTCTGCATAGGCTTAGTTATGTCGCGCTACACAGGACGAGTGAGAATCGAGGTGTCGCGTGACATAACCTTACCGTTTGCAGAGACTTTACAAATTTGAAATCAGATTCAACAACAACCAAAACAGATCAAGGAATTATACCAAACCAGCTCAGATACCAACGAATTCACAATGAATCGACCAAAGGGATGTGGATATGGGAGATCCACACTCCCTTGGTAGATAATCAAACAATATGGTCCAAATCACATTATGAATTATCAATTAAACCTATCCAAGCAAATTAAACAGAGAGATGGCAGTTGGGACTTGATAATTGGAGGCTGATGGAGCCCAATTATCAAGTCCAAGGAACAGTTTGTAATGAAACAAACACAATGGTAAATATGAGATAGATATAGAGGGAAGAGATTCGTTACCCTCGTAGTCCACACTCTCTATACCACGTCGGTATAGAGAGCCTTCAATCAGCTTCAGAACAGAACGAGCTCAGATCCCAGATTGAGTAGCTTGGCAGTTTCAAGTACGCAGGTGTATGTGAGTGGAACGGACTTGGGTTCTGAACAGGGGAAGATAGCAATCGGTTTTTTGGGTAGATAGCAGAGAACGGTGAGGGAGATTGAGGTGGGGTTAGGTTTCTGGTGTGGAAGTTGATGGCCGGTGTTTGGCGTTGTTAGGGATGGTGGTAAACGGCCTAGGATTTGTAAACAGGGGAAGATGGAATTGATAGTTAGAGAGAGAAGTGGAAGCAATTAGCCGGTGATGAGGAAGAGAGCTAGGTGATGATGGCTGGAGAGGGAGAGGGCAATGGTGAGGAAGCGGTTGTTGTTGGAGGTAGGGATTTGGGTTGCCGCCGTTTGGTGAATGGGCTTTGGATGTGAGGGGAAGGATCGGTGATAGCCGCTTCTTCTCTCTCACATGTGTGAGAATATCTCTGACAATACTCCACACCTCAAATCGGGACGGACACGGCAGACTTCGCTGCTCATCATCCCTAGTAATGTCGGCTTCGTTGGTCACAAAAACACGTTGTAGGTTTTGCGGCTGTTTTTATTGTTGAATTTTGGGGTTACATGCGCAGCAGAAGATTTACATAATTCACAAAACCCTAGCCATAAATCCGTCTAACATGAATAGATAAAAACTATGAAATAGATTTACATACCTTAACAGCGATTTTGTTGTTCGAAAATGAATCTGAGTTTCAAACTTTGAATCGTTGACGAACCTTTGATCTTCTCCTTGTTCTTCCTTGCGATGAATTGATCTTCATGCTTTAGGTGGTAACGGAATCACCCTCTATCGGTAATCCACGCGCAAATAAACCAAGATCTTGTATCTTGTAGGGTTGCTAGATGATCCCGATTGTTGAATCGTTATTCAACAATCAATGGCTGTTTATGGAATTGAGTTGTGGTATTTTGATCTATGATTCGTAATCAAGATCAATGATTTAGTGTTTCCAAAACCCTAAATTTCGTCTGTGTTGGCTGAGGTAAAGGGGGCTATTTATACTTTATAAATATCTCTAACCCTTAGGGAGAAAAAGCCCTAAACCTAGCCAAAATCGGCCTTGTCCCGCGCGAGACATGCCGTGTCTCGCGCGATACAAGGAATCTGCCAGACTTGGGAGCGGTCGCTCCCCTTGCTTGGGAGTGGACGCTCCCCTTGTCCAGAAGTTTGGTGCGATCGCCCCTACCATAGGGCGCGATCGCCCCTCCCCTTTTCCTATTTTAAGCCATTTTCACTTCGTTCTTTGTGTGTGGCTCTTTATGTCCACCCAATTAATTATAACATCAAAGCTTGATTCCTTGATAGATCAATGACACAATCCATTTGTCACACGATGCCATATTGAACATAAGTCATGGTCCACGTCAACTTATATTGTTCAATGCTTTCTCAATTCCGAATATGTTGATAATCCAAGTGCATTTGATCTCTATCAAATCTCTTGAGTATGGCCACACATTTCATCAATACTATTCATCGAGGGGCCCAAGCAGACATCTCTCTTAACGAGGGACAAATCCCATCTTGACTTATCATTCTTCCCTACAAGAATCCAATCGTGCCAACATAGCCCTTATTTCTATCCTATTAAAAATAATCTCAGGTATTAAGGTTTCCAAGACACGACTATCATGAGATTTAATCATGACATATATGACCATAGACCATGTCATGAATCTCATATATGGGTTGGTCCAGTACTTTGTTCTCTAACAATTACCCATAAGTGTAATGTGCATCCCCATGCATATAATCATCTCCATGATTATCCATTACCAACTTATACTAGTTATTCAAAATAACTAGGGACATAGAATATTATAACAAAACATGTAAAGCATATAATACTCAAGATAAACATTCTCTATTATAAATGGTAAAGACGATTACATAACGGTATTAGTTATGAGTCAAAATAACTATACGCCTAGGACATAACACCAACAATCTCCCACTTGCACTAGGCCCAATCTCATATGTATCGTATACCCATGGACCTAACATGACCATCATGCTTTGCTTGTGCGAGGGGCTTTATAAGCGGATCCCCTATGTTATCATCGGTTGATACTTTGCAAATCTTAATGTCTCCTCGTTCTATGAATTCTCGAATGAGGTGAAAACGTCTAAGAATGTGTTTGGATCGGTGATGTGACCTTGGTTCCTTTTCTTGAGCAATGGCACCATTATTGTCACAATAAAGTTCTACCAAATTAGTGATACTTGGAACAACTTTCAAGTCACTAATGAACTTATTAATCCAAACTTCCTCCTTAGCTGCATCGGATGCCGCTATATATTTGGCCTCAGTTGTACAATCGGCTATGGTACTCTGCTTGGAACTCTTCCAACAAATTGCACCTCCATTAAGCATAAACACAAACCCCGATTGCGATCTAAAATCTTCTTTGTCAGTTTGGAAGCTTGCATCTGTGTAACCTTTTATAACAAGATCATCTTCCATCCCTCCAAAGACCAAGAACGCATCCTTAGTCCTTCTTAAGTAGTTAAGGATCGTCTTAACTGCCATCCAATGGTTTTCACCATGATCAGATTGGTATCGACTCGTCATGCTTAGAGCATACGAGACATCGGGTCTAGTACAAATCATGGCATACATGATGGATCCAGTTGCCGAAGCATATGGAATCTCATTCATTCTCTTTCACTCACCAGTTGTCTTAGGACACTAAGTCTTGCTAAGAGTAACACCATGACCAATTGGCAAGTTTCCTCTCTTAGAATTTTCCATCTTTAATCTTCTAAGAACTTTGCCAATGTAAGTACTTTGACTCAAACCAATCATCCTTTTAGATCTATCTCTATATATATTGATGCCAAGGATGTAGGCGGCTTCACCCATATCTTTCATTGAGAAACACTTCCCTAACCAAGACTTGACAGTCTGAAGTGCAGGAATGTCATTTCCAATGAGTAACATATCATCGACATACAATATTAGAAATATTACTATGCTCCTACTGAACTTCATGTAAACACATGGTTCATCTTCGTTCTCGATGAAGCCAAACTCTTTAATCGATTCATCAAAATGAAGATTCCAACTCCTAGAAGCTTGCTTCAACCCATATATGGATCTTTGCAACTTGCATACTTTATTAGAATTTTTCGGATCGACAAACCCTTCAGGCTGTGTCATATACACATCCTCAAGTAACTTCCCATTTAGGAAAGCCGTTTTGACATCCATTTGCCATATCTCATAGTCGTAATATGCGGCTATGGCAATTAATATTCTAACAAACTTAAGCATTGCAACAGGCGAAAAGGTTTCATCATAGTCAATACCATGAGTTTGCCTATATCCCTTTGCTACAAGCCTAGCCTTGTAAGTATGCACATTTCCATCCATGTCGGTCTTCTTCTTGAAGACCCACTTGCACCCTATGGTTTTTACACCTTTAGGTGGATCAATCAAGCTCCAAACTTGATTATCGTGCATGGATTGTAATTCGGATTCCATGGATCCTAGCCATTTATCCAATCAGGAGTGGACATCGCCTCTTGATAGGAAGTAGGTTCGTCATTCTCAATGACTTCCACTTCATTACTTTCCGATATGAGAAATCCATATCTCTTGGGCTCGGATCGTAACCTATCCGATCTACGATGGACTTGTGCATCTTGAACTGGTTCCACAACTCCTTGTGAATTTGGTTCCATCTCTACTATCAGTTCCATGTTATTTTTGGGTTCTTAAACTTCTTCAAGATGAATTTTACTCCCACTAGATCCTTTATTGAGAAACTGTTTCTCAAGAAAAGTACTATATTGAGCAGCAAATACTTTGTTCTCATTACGATTGTAAAAGTAATATCCTTTAGTTTCCTTAGGATAACCAATGAAAATAACTTTGTCAGATTTTGGTGCTAACTTATCAGAGACAAGTCTTTCCACATAAGCTTCGCAATCCCAAATCTTCATGAAAGACAAACTAGGTTTTCTTCCTGAATGTACGCTCGCCGAAAATTTTAAAAACGTTTTAGGAGTCACCACACCGTTTTAAAGGAAACATTGAAAATCTTTTGAAAAGAGAATTTGGGTTCGGGGTTAGGTTACGTGTTGGGAAGAACCAAGAGTTCACCCAACACGCCTCGTAAACACGAGTCTTTCTATGTTCAACATCCAAAACATTCAAACGTGTGTGCGAATGTGTGAGACAAGATATGTGACAAAATGCATATTAATGCTTCATTTTATTGCTCAACTCAGGGAAATACATCTTGTGAGCCATTGACCATGGGAGGCCACATCCCATATTACAAGGAGGAGGAACGGATTACATTTGGAAAATTGACCTCTGCATATTGGCAATATGTGTCGCGTGACACAGGATCTGCTTTGCAGAAGGTGTCGCATGACACAAGTTGTCATATGCAGAAGCCTTACAAATCAAGCACAGGATTGACAAAGATCTACACAATCACTTCAAATGAATGTGGATATTGAAGATCCACACTCTATTTTGAGTGACAAGTGACCTGGATGAACAAACTTACAACTGAAATGATAGTCTCTGCATAGGGCTAGTTATGTCGCACTACACAGGATTGATAAGACCAATTGTGTCGCGTGACATAACGTTACCTTCTGCAGAGACTTTACAATTCGAATTTAGAAATAACAGAGAACGATTCAGATCCAAATAGAACAACTATTATTACTCAGAGAATAATGAACCAATCACGAATAGACCAAGGGGGTGTGGATATGGAGAGATCCACACTCCCTTGGCAACCAAATCACAATTACAATTAGATCACATTATGAGCATGCAATTAAACCAAGCATATTAAATTTTACAGAGAGATGGCAGTTGCCACTTGATAATCAGAAGCGGATGGAGCTTGATTATCAAGTGGAGGAATGTAAATTGGATTGAATTGATTAATGAACAAATGGATGAGAGAGAGAGGAATGGAGAGAATCGTTACCCTTGTAGTCCACGATCTCTACACCAAGTTAGGTGTAGAGAGCTTCGATTCAGCTACTAGGATGAGATTTAGATCTCAGATTGGAGTGCTTGGCTCGGATCTTCAATTGGTGTGTGAAGTATAGAAGTAGATGGGTAGTTTATGTATGAGGGAGGTTGAATTAGGAGGAATTGGTTGGTGTGTGTGTGTGTTTTAGGAGAGAAGGGAGGTAGTCTGGACGTATTTTTGGCAGAGTGACCTTAGGAGGTGGAAAAGGGATCCTGAAATGAGAGGTGCAGGGCTCTATTTATAGCTGCAGATTAGAGACCTGATGTGTCGCACGACCTTCTGTGTCAACTTTCCATGGCTCGAGTTGTCGCGTGACACAACATGTCACCAACCGTTTCTAGCGCCAAAACGTGGTTCTGGAATATTCTAAGTTAATACCCAAAAGGTCCAAAGCTGGTTTATTCCCTGTAGGTCCTTTCTTAGTGAGAAACTTATAAAAAACTCTCGAAAGTCTCGGAGTGGACTGGGAATTTACCAAAATGGACCTAGTGCAATTTTATCATATTAAAGTGCACCTAAAAGGGTCGCGAATTGGATTGACGTACTTACAGAGCCCCTCGGCAACGTCACTTATGGAAGAAGTGAGGTTGTCGAT
This sequence comes from Adenophora triphylla var. japonica, assembly GCA_022495995.1. NCBI lineage: Eukaryota > Viridiplantae > Streptophyta > Magnoliopsida > Asterales > Campanulaceae > Adenophora > Adenophora triphylla. The sequence continues at coordinate 272,081 of JAFEMH010000676.1, forward strand.
AAAAGAAGACCCAATCCCAATCAGCGGTTGGGGAAATGGCGGATGGCTGGACGATGATCGGTGATCGGTGAGATCGAATGGCTGGACCTTTGGAGAAAGGATTCCTACGTATCCCTAGGAGGGAATCAAGTCGGTCGTAGTTTGAAATATTGAGAGCGTGTGGCGCCTCAGACCGAGATTCGAGGACGTGTGGCGCCTCTGACCGAGATTCGAGGACGTGTGGCGCCTCTGACCGAGATTCGAGGACGTGTGGCGCCTCTGACCGAGATTCGAGGACGTGTGGCTTCTCTGACCGAGATTCGAGGACGTGTGGCACCTCTGACCGAGATTCGAGGACGTGTGGCGCCTCTGACCGAAGGGAACAAAGTGAGACATACGGTGTCTCGGACTGAAAAGAGATATATGCAATGAAAATATGGTGATTTGTAGCTTGAAAGAGATATGTGTTCATACCTGTGTTGTGCTTACCTGTAGCTGCCGGAGGGACTGATGCTACGGCTGATGATCGTGGATGGTTGTAGCTGTCGGAGGGTCTTAAGCTACAACTGCTGATGATTGTGGCTGCCGGAGGGTCTTAAGCTATAACTGCTGATGATCGTGGCTGCCGGAGGACTTGGGCTTTTGTTGATGATGAAGAAAGGTTGTAGCTGTCGGAGGGTCTTAGGATATTGTTGCTGATGGAGAGTAGCTGCCAAGGGTCTTAGGCTACTATTGATGATGAAGAGTAGCTGCCAAGGGTCTTTGGTGATGATTGGCTGACTTCGGAGTCATGAATTTTGTTCGATAGGACATGAACTTTGCTTGATAGGATAGATTTTTCTGACAATTTGGCGACGGAGCCGATGAACATTGTTGATCATTGTTGGGAGACTGCTAGATTTGAATTTCTTGTCTCGCGATTTCGGTTGAGGGACAATCCTCGAGATTTGATGGTGTTTAGTTGATTATTGTACCTGCGGGGGTGGATGTAGCTGCCGGAAGGTCTTAGGCTACAATTTGTTGATGATTTTCCGTCCACTCGTGGGGACTTTGATGAAGACGTGCCAGTTCATACAGGCTTTGATGAAGGTGCGCCCATGGGAACGGGCTTTCGATGGTGATTTACCCATGAGAACGGGCTCTTTGTGATGTTCTGCCCGTGAGAATGGGCTCTTGGTAATGATCTGCCCGTGGGAATGGGCTCTTGATGATTCGCCGTGCAAAATGAGCTTTGATGATAATTCGCTCTGTGGAACAGGCTTTGATGTTGCTGAGACTGATGAGCATTATTGCTTGGAGATTAGGGCAGTTGAAGCCTTTTTTGGCAAGCATTGCTTGGAGACTGAGGCAGCTAAGGCTCTTTCAGAGGATGCTGACGAGTCCAAAGATGATGGGAATGATGAATATGATAAAGGCGGGAGATGTCACCTGCAGGATTTGAAATCTTTGTCCGGATTGTGATTTGAGGAGCAGTCCTCACGATCAGATCATGATCACTTCGATTATTGTACCCTGGGGGGGGGAACACAACACTCTAGGCAATTTGCATTTATTTGAACACAATTATTGTTAATCTTATGCATTATTGATCTTGATGCACGAGTCCATCTCGACTAGGGATGAAAAATGGAGATGAGGATTTTGTATGGCTTGATGAGCAGATATGTGCATATAGCAAATGATGGATTGATGGGATGACTGTGTATATGATGGGGCTCTGTAGACACCCCATTCTGAACACATCGGATCAAATTTATACCACTCTAAGTCTCGCTTTGAGTCAAGAAGTAGAAATCCACCATTTCGTCATGTTTCGTTAAGTTTTGACTAACCACCGTTAGTTTGGGACTAAACTGCATACGAGATAACGGGGAAAGGACAGAACTGTCCACAGACCACAATATCTCGCGCGGAATGGCGTGTCTCGCGCGAGATATTGTCATTCTGCAGCATGCAGATGACAGTTTCCTTGTCGATTTCAACCTCTTTTTGGGATAAAACTTTATCCATCCGGCCAACCAATGATTTTGGAGTCTGGAACCTTCCTAGGAGTGTTTTATCTCTCCACCTCTACCTCCCCAACACCTATAAATACTTGGTGACTTTCAAGGTTCAAAAGACGACGATTCCCACACATTTTACTGGTTTCTCTCCCTGAAAGATTCCTGTGAAATCACCCCTAAAATCACCTCAAAGTTTGTTTGTCAACCTTGTTGATAAACAAGCATCAAGATCCGAGTCAAGGACTGAGGCGAAGCTCTGTCCGTGTCAAGATTCGATTCTAAACTTGAGTCGAAACTCTGCCCGAATCACCTCACGCAAGGTAACCCCTAAATCCCATTCTAATTGATTATTAGAGTGGTATAAATCCATAGAATCTAGGATCGGCCTAGAGCCTCCCTAAATCATGGGGATGGTCTCGAAGCAATCGATCCTACATTTCGTTTAACCCCGTTAAATGGATCTTTATTTATTTTTATTTGAAGTCCTCTTCTTTTTCGAAAACCTCTCTTTTCTTTAGCAAGACCGATCTCCGGATTGGGTGGAATGGGTGCTCCTTGACCTTCCCATTTCATAACCTAAGCCCCGAACCCAAATCTCTTTCAGAAAAAATGATTTTTCTATGTTTTCCAAACGAATAATATAGGTGGCGACTCAAAAAACCTTCACAACGCTTACAGTGGCGACTCCGCTGGGGATATAAAATTAAGAGGCTTAAACTTGCGTCAAAATTAAAAGAGAGGTTTTCAAAAAAAAAAATTAATTAAAATCGTTTTTCTGTTAGGGACTAGATTTTTTGGGTCGGACAAAGTGAATAGTCCCTATTACCTTCTAAATGAGACTGCTACAAAAATTTTAATTGATTTAAAATTTGGGGACGGCCCATTATTGGAGTCTTTACTTTTACCAAAAAATATTAAACTAAATAATTAATGAATAAATAATGAAAAAATAAAACCCACCGTAACCCACGTCCCCCTCTCCATCTCCCTCTCCATCTCCCTCTCCCTCTCCCTCTTTTACTCTAATTAACCTAGCCGACTACATCTTTTTCTCTCTACGACGGAACAGGTAACCACGACGACGGTCGACTCCATCTTTTTCTCTCAATAGCGGAACAGGTCTGTAGGTTTTAATCTACTACCGTAAACCCTAGCGAATTGATTTCTTCCTCTTTGCAGCTGTTCCGTGACTTCTTGTTCGCGTAATTCTGCTCTGGTACTGTTCGTGTATTCCGGCTATGGTGCTATCGGCATAATTTTGTACCCAGTTGGGTTGATTTAATCTTCGAGTGAAGCATCCAGGTAATCTATATCTCTTTGTCTTCTTTTGCTACTGATGTTTCTCGATTTGTATATGTATTGTGAATTTCACCTCAATATGATAGTGGTAATGCCAAAACAAACTGGTTACTCTGAATCAAGTGCACTTGTTTCCTCATCAAGAAAAAGAATCGGAGGGTTCTTCAGTGGCTCTTGCTATTGCAATCATCTGCTTCTGTCCACCTAAGGTACCTTAGGTTGACTCGGATTTGGATAAACAACAATCCATTCAAATATGTGTGTTATGCTTCTGTTTCTGGATGGGATTCATGTTAGAGTTGTTTAAATAACAGTCTTTTGACTTCCTTAATACTCCCTAGTCTCATTATCTTTTTTTGCTTTGACTTGTCAAATGGATTTTCTTTAGAGTGGGGTGAGTATAATGTTTCTGCTAGAGAACAGCTTCTATTTTGCTTTCAAATTCACTCTATTTCTGCTTTTTATTTTTTATCCGGTGCAGATGCTGGAGTCGAAGCCAACGATTGCATCAAAATTTATCTAGGTAACATCGATTTGTTGAATGGACTGTTATGTTGACCAATTACTGGATCTTGAGTAATTTCTTATGTCCGTGTCTGTGATTATATGAAAATGGAAATTTCTTTGTTTTGTATCCCAGTTTTAGAAATGTAAGTGTGTCAAGTGTTTATGTGAGTCATCGCGTCTGTCACTTATTTGTGTCTGAACAAAATTACTAGGATAAGTAGAGGAGTTCCCAATTTGTAGCTATAGGTTTGTGTTTTGGGATTAAGGATATGCAGAGTTGAGGATACTGGTCACCACTCACCACTAGAAAAAAAAGAAGTGTGTTGTGTTCTTAGGTTTTTGCAGAAAAAAATAACATACTAACATGTGTTGCTTTAGTCTATATGCTCAATTACAAGTATCAGAGGATTTTCATGGGTGGTACTAATTTATATTGTGGGGAATGGATAAAAGACATGAAACTATGTTCTCTCTCAAAATGTGGTGACCTTCGGTTTTTTAAGTGACCCAGGTGCTTATAGAAAATTATGTATATGAGTAATTATATATGGGCGCACAAACATGAATAGAGCTTTTGATGGTGATATTGTTGCGGTTGAGCTTCTGCCGGAAGATCAGTGGCATGAGGAGAAATCTCTTTCTATAGCAAATGAAGGTACTTCATAATTTTACTCTTGAGCTCTATTTTCACAGTAAATATATCAGACTATAAAAATTATGTGCCAATCTGTTATGTGGTGCATGAATATGTCATAAGTAGCATGCGTGATCAAAGAAACAACAATAGAAGTGCGTCTATCCCATAAAGTGGGTTATATCATTATTTCCTGTGACAATTGTCTATTCCTTCCTTTCCACTGGATATATATAGGAGAATGATAAGCTGCCCATGTGCAAAATTCACAGAATTTAAGAGAAATTGTGAATTCATATACATATAAGAGAAATTGTAAATTGAGTACCCCAAAGGTGCATTCACATTCCTTACATTCTCCTCAAGAAATGTATCTTCTGGGTTTAACTCCAACTACCATCGTTCCATCAACTAAAAATTCATTATGCTTACCCTCTGCCCCTTTCTCTACCCTCGACTGTGTTCTTTGTTGTTACAGGGTATCTTGAACAGTGTTACATTTTATTTTTTGTTATTGTGTTTCAGACGATGACGAAGAAGATGATGTTCATCTAGCTCCAAACAGTGCTGATGATGCTCCCAAATTAACAAATCCAGCCCAAGGAGTCAATGGAGGCATGGGTTCTGCCCCTTCTCGTCCTTCTGGGCTTGTTGTTGGTATTATAAAGCGGAACTGGCACTCGTAAGTTAAAGTAGTTTCCTGGTTTGTATTATGCAACCATGATCCAGCAGGTTGTTTTCATGAAACTGAAAATTCACCATTCAGCCTTTTCTCTCAAAGATTCTCATTCATAAATCAAGGACTCACATTTCCTTTAGTTACTATCACAAACATCTGATAGGTTTCTCTTTAGTTTACCTTGTAGCAGATTCAGTTATAACTTTACATGGTTTTACACAGGTACTGTGGATCTTTGGAGCCAATGCCTATGCCTGCAGGTAGTGTGGTGGAATCGCCCATGCTTTATTTGTCTCCAAGGATCGCAGGTTCCCAAAAATTCGGATTCAAACTCGACAGCTTGAAAATCTTCTGAATAAAAGAATAATCGTTGCGGTAGACACTTGGGATCGCTTATCTCGTTAACCGTCTGGTCATTATGTCCGGACTATAGGAGACATAGGTGACAGAGATACTGAAACTGAGGTACTTTATAACTGCTAACCATTCATTCCCCAGTTCTGCATATTTTCTACTAAAAACTATCCCAGTTGAGTATAGTGTTGGTGTTAGCGAGCCACAAGAAATCTGTCTATATTATCTGCTAATCAGGAAATTGTTTGTGAATTTCACCATATAAATTTGATCGATTGTGGTGTATACTTCAGGTTGTTTTGATAGATAATGACATAGAAAACACGAATGAAAGGTCTGCGGCATATACTCAATACTAGCATATGAGAGTGAAAACAGGCAGTGCAGATTTTGGTGTCTCATTTGTGTTCCGTTCACTGCTTATTAATTTGGTGTCTCATTTGATGTAGTGTCCATGATAAGCATTGATTTCTTAAAACCTGCCTTCAGACATCTTGTCTCTACACTTTCCCTGATATACATCAGATGGTTAAGACAATTTGAATAAAATAAAATAAAACTTATTGAGATGAAGCTCGTTGTTGGAACTCATTAATCTTTATTCCATCCATATGAAAACAACTTGTTGCAATGATAATTGTCAAAATAGATAAACTCACATTGGGTTAGGGGTATGGAATATTTTAGTGTTCTTTCAAAGCAGTAGAAGGTGGCTGTATTCGGGGTTGTAGGTTTTGTTGCATTGTTCAACAGGAGCCTGAAATCTTTTTTGTCGTGGTTTTTTATCGTGGTGAGTAGGGGTGGCAGCACTTTATCAGAATCTTTTTTGATTAGTAAACCCAGCTACGCAGCAGTTCCACATGCTTATTATATATCTTGTAATCTAGCACCCAAATGGTGAGACTATCTGTTAGTCACAATCCTTTAGTAGAGAAACTTAGTATCATAGTGAATTTGCTATGTTGATGCTCATCTAGAGTACTATTATTGCTACACTTAAAATGGAATGTTTATTGTTCATGATCATGAACACAATCACTGTTCAGTTTTATCACCATTGTCTCTTTATCTCATATGTCGCTTACTCAAAATATATTCAGATATGTCATGATGGTTAGTTATTTCTTCGTTAACGTAATATTTTTATTTTTTACAGGTTTCTTTGCTTAATAGTTGCATATTGGTTTACATGAAGAGCTCGATCAAGGAACGATATGATGAAGAAGCGATTTTTTGGGAAATACTTTGTTTGACTGCATCATTTGCAATTTAGATGATTATAACTAGTTAGAAACTTATTTAGTCAAATTATTTCAAATGGAGATTCGAACTACTTCTAAAGAATCTAATTTTGTTTGGTTAATTGATGACTTTATTTGGATGATGTAGTTGATTAACTTTGGTTAATGTACTTGATTTTGGTGTTGTCGTATGCATGCATGAGTTTGTGTGCGTTTATGTATTTGAATCTTGTAAATTAGGAGATATTGTCAGCTATTGAATGATAAATATTTTAGATTTTGACTTGTTGGGCTACATTTTAATTAACCCAATTTGACATTTGGGACGGGGACCAAGTCCCTAATTATTACCTACCAATATTTCTTTCCGGCAGCAAATATTATTAGGGTCGGCTTTGCCGTCTCAAAAAACTCGTTCCAAATATGTTTTGCCTCCAAAATTGAGCCGCCAAATTATTATTTTTGCCGCCAATTTTTTCCCGCAAAAAATAAAAAATAAATTTTTATTTAATAATAAATATTATTAGGGACGGGCATTTACCGTCCTTAAAAACTAATCGGGACGGTGACGGGGGTCCCTATAGTATTTAGGACGCATGTTAATTAGGACCGATGGTTCCCGTCCTATATGCCGTCCTTAAAAGTATTAAGGACGGGAAAATGATTTTTTGGGACGGCATTTGGCCGACCCTAATGCTTTTATTTCTTGTCAGATCAGGCATATCTCGCACGAGATATCCTATCTCGCGCGAGATATCGCTTCGGCAATATGTTGTTTTCTGGTTTTTCCTGTTCATCTCATAGTCCAAGACGAGAGTCGAACACGCAAGGGGGATCCCAGAATTCATTATCTGCAGAGTTCCCTCATCTTAAGGCCTCCCTTAAGATGTCGAACTCGAATCCGTATTTTAGTTAAATAATTGATTGTTATTTATAAACTGCGTGTGATTGGGTTTTATTTTATTAAAGTCCGGTCCATTGGGGATTCGGGAGTTGTAATTAATTTATTCATCTCTCTCTTTCTCTCTCATTATTTGGAACTACGACGGCCTGAGTCTTCCTAAATTGGGAGAAACGTAGGCAACCACTTGGTGCGGCCACTATTTGTTTTCCTTTTTGATTTTCAAAAAAAAATCTCTATTTTATCTATCACCTAGATTGACTATCACACACGCGCACTCATGATATATCTGTCATTGCACTGCATACCCTCTATAAACCCGGGACCCACACTAAGGACGGATGACGGTAACCACCTAGTCACCGGTCTCTCCGAAGTTGGATCATCCCACTCCGCGTATTCAATCCATCTAGATTGTCATATCGCGGGGAGCCTAGCCTTCCAGCCCTGCATCGCCACATTTTCATGTAGATTGTCTTTTTAGGATCACTCCGTGACCGGTTGGTTTGACTTGGTGATTTTTTCCTGTTTTTGACCAAAATAAAGCCATGTAAAATTGACAATAAAGAAGGACTCGGAAAAGTCCCTTCAGAAAAGTCCATTCGGAATGACCCTTTCGGAAGTCCCTTAAAAAGAAAAAAAAAATAATACATCCTTCAAAAACGATCTTACATGGCTTTGTTTTACAAAAATCGGATTGATCGCTTAGTCGTTAGGTTCTGGTAAAGGCCTTAGAAACCCCTCAAAACGGATTCTCCGTTCCGACCAAAAATTAGGATTAATAAAAATCGACTTTCCGTGTGATTGTCTCGTGCGGGACTACATGTATCGCGCGAGATAATGCCTCTGTTTGCTGTAACTGAGCCTGAACCGTTTAAGCCTGCTTCGGACTCGTTGGGGCTAGATTTGATCTTGACGACATCTCTGCATCTCTTCTGTCAGTTTTTCGAAGCTACTCAACTTCAAGACTCCCAACACAATGTCCGACATCGACAATATTCTGGGTAATGAAACTTTGTCCGAGAACAACCACAAACTTCTGGAAGAAGCCAATGATCGCCTAGAAGTGCAAGCTTCCCAAATCCACACTCTTGTAGAAGAAATCCAAGAGCTTAGGGAAGCACTAGCCAACAAAGTAAAGAAGAAGAAAAATGATTCTTCCTCCGGAGAAGAAGAATCGTACACCAAAAAGGCCAAGGGTCGCCGCCAAAGCAAAAGCAAGAAAAAGAAGTACGAGTCTAGCTCGTCATCTTCCTCCTCTGACAACGAAAGCTACACATCAAAGAAAGAAAGCAAAGGGGAAAGCAAGAACGAACCCCTCACCATGGCCATGTTAGAAAAGAAGCTTGCATCCCTCGATGTGAGTAAGGGAGCCTCGCTCTCTATCGACTATGACACCCTTCGCCAATCCATGTCCAAGCTTCCTAGAAAGTACAAAACACCCGACATAGCAAAATTCAATGGCACCACCTGTCCCAAATCACATTTGGAGACCTACTCTTGGGCCATGCTACCTATGGGTGTTGATGACAACCTGTTAGCCCAATGCTTTCCACAAACCCTCGATGGTGCTGCTAGGGATTGGTACATGACTCTCCCACTCTCTACAAGACTCGATTGGCCACTCGCTAGTTGTACTTTCCAAAAACAATATGAGGATAACTCCACTTACCGCACCACTAGGAGGGATCTCGAACAAACCAAGCAGCTTCCGAATGAATCCTTCACAGATTTTGTCAAAAGGTGGAGGACCAAACTGACTGAAATCGTTGATAGGCCCATCCTAGACGAGCAAATCCACATCCTCATACAATGTCTTAGGGAGGAGTACCAAGACAAACTGGCCGGCAACTATTTTCCTAGCTTCGCCGAACTTCACAAGTCGGGCATACGGTTAGACGACCTCATCAAACAGAAAAGGGAAGCCAAGAAAGAAAGTGGATTCCGTTACAACAAGAGCTCCTCATCCTCTTCCAACCCCAAGGACACTTCTGTTAATGCTATTGTCTTTAATCATCCCGGAAATGGCAAGTACTCTGCGGTACCTCCACCACAAAAGAAGAAAAAGGATAAACATTATGACAAGCTTGAAGGGATCACTCAAGAAGAACTCTTCGAAGTGCTCGTCAAGAACGGAAAAATCAAACCAAGAGAAGGTGGACCTCCAAAGAAAGATCTTCCTGCCAATCATGCTCATCATCTCTTCTGCAAGTACCACAACTTCACCGGCCACAACACCAACTCATGTTTCCACTTGAAAGACGTCATCCAAGATTTGTTTGACGATAAAGAGATAGGGTTACCTAATGTTGTTACTAATCCTTTGCCAAACAATGAGTTCAATTTGATAGAAATAGAAAGTAGCTTCGAGGATCCTACTCGTCTAACCACAATTGTGGACGAGAGCCCTCTTGAATTTAATAAATCTTCTTTCTGTTATATGATGTCTTGGGAGGAAATCTTAGAACAAAAGGAAAAAGGGTCTAAAACAGTCAATCTCCTCACACGATCCGGTCGTGTGATCACCAACAAAGACCCAAGGGATGAAAATCCTCCTAAACAAGCCAAAGCCTCATCACCAAGAGAACCGGAAGACCCTCTCTTAACTCAGTTGAAGAAGACCCAAGCAAACATCTCAGTTTGGGATCTCATAGGAGCATCTCACAAGCACCGTGAGATGTTGAAAAAGGCATTGGCTCAAATGACCATTTCCTCGGAAGCAACACCAGAAGAGCTCACTCAAATGATTAGTCAAGTACAATTTGGCAACGTCATCACTTTCACTGACTTGGACCTCCCGTCCTATGGGAACAATCATCATGAGGCCCTCTACATAACTGCTAAGGTGAATGGATACCGAATGACACGCATTTTGGTCAACAATGGTTCTGCAATCAATGTCCTTCCAAAGAAAGCCTTATCATCATTAGGCCTCACCCACAAAGACCTTAAGCCATCTGGGCATACTGTAAGGGGGTACGATTGTACTGCTAGAACCGCTGGGGGTCGGGCCAGATACCTATAGAAATGGGGCAAGTCACAATGAGAATCGAATTTCAAGTCATCGACATCCCGGCATCCTTCAATTTGCTGCTTGGCCGCCCTTGGCTACACAACATAGGGGGTATACCCTCCTCCCTGCACCAATATATATAGTCACCATACACGGAGAGATGGTTACTGCTAGCCCTATCCTCGAAGTATAACATAGCACTTCCGATTTTTTATTCAGTGGATTTGAGATCGAGAAAGAAAGCACCGTGAATGTCATAGAAACTTGCAACGAAAATGATTACTCCGAGGCACTTCGGTTTTCTGGAAACCTTTTTGTTTGGAGAATGATGCAAGCAAAAGGATACTTCCCTGGTTTGGGACTTGGAAAACACTTGCAAGGGGTAACGGAACCACCACTGGTCCCCCCACCTCACACAAAGCATGGCCTAGGATACATCACTTCCATCCATGATGGAGATGACGAAGAAAAGTGGGACTTCACCCAAGTTAAGTGGGAAGGAACCGCATACAAAGGCCATAATGACCCGAAGGTCAAATATTGCAACCTCAAGCCATATCGAAAGACACTCAATGGCTACTTCATCCGGGAAGGGGAAAGCATTCCCTACTTTATCTTTTCAGAACCATGGACTGACGATAAAGGAAAGCGCCAACCGGGCTTTGAAATCTTCAGTGACTGTGATGCTTCACCAGAAGAAACGGAGACCGTCTCACTAATCCCTAAGGATTTATGGGGCACGGAGGCAGAAATGACAAGCGAATGGGACTTTGTGTTGGGAGAAGACATGCTGCGACAGTTTGAAGACCTGTGCCGATTAGAAGACAGCCAGATCCATGCAAGCTCCAAGGGGGACGCTCCAACTATTGATTACACAAGGCTAATACAGAAATGTGATGAGCCAATTCTAAACTGGCACGTCACCGGAGGACCAGTTGTTGATGAAGACTTCATGATCAAAGAGCTTGGTTGCACTCCCCATCCCCGCAGGAAGATAGGCCCTGTAACTTTCACATTAGAAGCAGGCTCTACCTCTGATGAACTCACTCAAGAGGAAATCGAGGCGGTGGCCGAACATGTATTCCCTTACTTCCTTAATGAAAACTTTGATCTTTCCGAGTACCCTGAGATTGCTAACATCGTGAATGATGAATTAACTAATAATAATCAATATAACGAACACGTTAATAATGAATCATACGATGAGATAGATCAAGAAAACGAACAAATTTTAAAAGAATTAGCTAAGCAAGTAGGTCGTTGTGGAAAGAATGGCCCCGTTGACAATGAGGAAATGCAAACGGTTAATCTCGGGACAACGGAAGACCCCAGAGAAATAAAGATTGGAAGCTTCTTCAAGGGGGAAGACAGAGAAACCTTGACGCAGCTCCTCAGAGAATATGTCGACGTCTTCGCTTGGTCCTACAAAGATATGCCTGGGTTGAATCAGTCAACTGTAGAGCACAAGATACCGCTGCTACCCAACGCCAAGCCAGTCAAACAAAAACTACGCAGAATCAAGCCGGAATGGTCAATGCAAGTAAAAGAAGAAATCATGAAACTCTTGAACGTGGGGTTTATCAAAATGATCGAGTATCCGGAATGGCTAGCAAACACGGTACAAGTAGCCAAGTCGAATGGGAAAATACGGGTCTGTGTCGATTTTAGAGATTTGAACAAGGCATCCCCTAAAGATGATTTCCCACTACCAAACATAGACATCTTGGTCGACGCCACCACCGCATACGAAGTTTGCTCATTCGTCGACGGCTTTGCAGGGTATAACCAAATCCTCATGGCAGAGGAGGATCAGCACAAAACAGCATTCACCACACCTTGGGGGACGTTCTGTTACACGGTCATGCCGTTTGGTCTCAAGAATGCTGGGGCTACTTACCAAAGGGCAGTCACGACACTATTCCATGACATGATCCACAAGGAAATAGAGGTATACGTAGACGACATGATTGTTCACTCAAAGGGGACAGATGATCAGCACTTCAGAGATCTCAAAAAATTCTTCGATCGACTGAGACAACACAAGATGAGACTCAACCCCGCCAAATGCTCATTCGGAGTGGTCAAAGGGAAAGTCTTAGGGTACATGGTCACCGAGCATGGTATAAAAGCAGACCCCGCCAAGATAAAAGCCATCATAGACATGCCTCCACCCGGAACGCAGAAAGAGGTAGAAGGATTCATGGGCAGACTCCAATATATTAGTCGATTCATCAATCAACTGACTACAATGTGCGATCCTATCTTCAAGCTACTTAAGAAAAACGCACCGCAAGAGTGGACCGAAGAATGTCAAGAAGCATTCGAGGAAGTTAAGCATTACTTAACTTCCCCACCCATCCTGGTTCCACCACACAAGGAAAAGCCCTTAAAGCTATACCTCACAGTTACTGATAACGCGCTAGGGGCTATGCTCTCTCAAGAACAGCCTGCTTCACACACAGAGAATGCCATATATTTCGTCAGCCGCAGATTCCAAGGCAGCGAAATCAATTACTCTCCACTCGACAAATCTTGTGCTGCTCTCGTTTGGGTATCACAAAGACTAAAGCACTATATGGAAGCCTTCCCGGTTCGCCTCATTGCAAGAATGGATCCGTTGAAATATCTCCTAGACAAATCAAATTTGTCTTCGAGATTGGCCAAATGGTACTTCGTGCTCGCGGGATATGATATCACTTACGTCACTCAGAAATCCGTCAGGGGGAGTATATTCGCAGATCAGTTGGACGAATTTCCTTGTGACGAAGCGAAGGGGGAAGACCCGCGATTCCCTGATGAAGATATCATGAGTATAGAAGACGAAAATAAGTGGCAATTATTTTTCAATGGCGCAGCCAACAAGAGAGGGTTCGACATCGGAATGTTGTTGGTAGACCCTGACGACATCTATACTCCACTAGCAATATGTCTCGACTTTGACGCCACCAACAACACCGCGGAATATGAGGCTTGTATAGCGGGGCTTGAGGCCGCCCTAGAACGCAATGTGACCGAACTCGAGGTATTTGGGGACTCCCAGTTAATCATCAATCAGACACTGAAGAAGTGGAGGATCCAAGATCCAACCCTTCAAAGATACAGTGCCCACCTCCAAGAGTTGGAGCAACAATTTTAGGACGTCTCGTTCCACTATCTTCCTAGAGACAAAAATCGGTTCGTGGATGCATTAGCCACACTCGCTTCCTTGGTCAAAATCCCTAAAGGAAAGATAGTCAAACCCTTCAAAATAACACGGCATGCAACTCCTGCCTACTGCGCCGTTATAGATCTCCATGACTGCAAAGACAAATGGTTATCCGAATGTGCCATTGTTGAGAACTCCGAAGAGAAACCATGGTACCATGATATTTGGCATTTCATCCTAGATGGAACCATCCCACCTGAGACAGACCAGAAGACTCAGATTGCCCTTAAGAGGTTGGCCGCCAATTACATCATCATTGCTGGTCGTCTATTCAAGAAACATTCCCAAGGAAACCTCCTTTGTGCCACCGAGGAAGAGGCTCGAGAAATAATGGACCATGTTCATCAAGGCATATGTGGAACCCACATGAGAGGAAACATGCTCGCCAAAAAGATCATTAGACAAGGGTACTTTTAGCTAACCATGGAAGCCGAATGTACCAAAATGGTCAAGAAGTACCATAAGTGTCAGATACACGCCAACCTTCAGCACGCACCGCCTTCCTTGCTGTACCCTATGACTTCTCCTTGGCTGTTCTCGACATGGGGGATAGATGTAATTGGAAAGGTCACACCCATAGGGGCTAATGGGCACTGCTTCGTCCTAGTAGCCATCGACTATTTCACTTAATGGGTCGAGGCTGCCTCCTACAAGGTCTTGAATGCCAGAAAGGTTGCAGAATTCATCAAACACAACATCATATGCTGATACGGGGTCCCGCAAGAGATGATATCCGATAATGGCTCACACTTCGAGAAGAAAACCGATCGCCTCCTGATCGAATACAAAATCACAAGACACAAGTCATCTCCTTATAGGCCTCAAACAAATGGAGCAGTTGAAGCCGCAAATAAGACAATCGAAACCATCATCAGAAAAATGGCAATCACTGGGAAAGACTGGCCCGACAAGTTACCCTTCGCATTGTGGGGATACCGCACTTCAGTCCGAACAGCCACAGGAGAGACTCCCTACGCCCTCACATTCAGAATGGAGGCTGTCTTACCAATAGAACTGGAAATACCATCACTAAGGGTTCTCCTACAAAACCAAGTGAACGAAATCGACTGGCTAGAAAGCAGATACGAGGAGTTAGACTTGCTAGATGAAAAGAGGCTGAAAGCGGTCGAGCACATCCAAGCCTACCAAAGAAGAATGGCAAGAGCTTTCAACAAAAAGGTCAAGACAAGGAACATCAGAGTGGGCGACCTGGTTCTCCGTGAGCATCATCCTGGACCTTTCAACCCGCTAGGCAAATGGGGACCAAGATGGATAGGACCCTACATCGTAAAGAAGATATTCTCTGGGAGAGCCCTTCAGCTGGTAGACTTAGACGGAGATCAGCTACCGAAGCCAGTCAACATGGACAAGCTCAAGAAATACTTTGCGTGACTTGGCCTCTCAAAAAGAAAATCGCTCGCTAGGTTGAAAATCCCGAAGGGGACGGCCTAGGCAAAAATTGGAGCTTGCACGAGAAAAGAAGCCCGCTAGGTTGAAAACCCGGAAGGGCAGTCTAGGCAAAAGAAAGGGTGTGCATAAAAAAAAAAAAGAGGGGCCTTGTCTCGCGCGAGATTACCCTTCGGCCTGAAGCTGTATTTGTCCTTTTTTCTTCTCAAAAATGAACTACGTTAGACCTGAGCCTCTTATTTAATTGCTGTAAAAGAGGAACGTAGGCAGCCTTCGGGTTCGGTCTAATCAAATAAATAAATCTAATCTTGTCCTTTCATTAATCGAATGCATTTTATTAACAGCAAAAGGGAAATCCTAACCACAATGACTAATTTTCTAAGCTAACAATCTTGGAAAAAAATACTAATAAAATGAAACTATTGATCTATCAAAGCAATCTCTTGGTACTCTTTAAAGATCTAGCCTTTCATTGACTTGGTAGGCCGGCGGACATGATCACCACCGTCTTCGCGATCCTTCTTGCGCTTCGGACCCTTCGAAGCAGAACATCCCTCGAGACGAGTAAAGACGGACTCCGAAAGCCTCTTGAAGACATTGGGCCTATCTAAAGCTTGCGTCTTTCCAGGCATCCCTTTGCCTTGCCTCTCGTACCAATCCCCATCAAGAAAATCCTGGGTTGGATCGGTCCGTACATTAGCAGGATCAGACTAAGCCTCGCTCCTTCGCAAAATACTACTGTCAACGAAAGAATCCCCTAACAGTAAAAGACGCAGATCATCAATCTTCTCCACACTAGGGTGACCGGTATGAAGAAACCAATCCAAATACTTGTCAGATAGGAAGACGCTTGCATCAAAAGTCCGAAGGTTCGACCAGCGATCCCGACTAGTTCCCTCGCCCCAGGATTGAGCTAGCACCTGCGCAAACTCTACACCAATATAAGACATATAACGAGAAGCCCCTTCAAAAAAATAAGTGTCCTGCTGCTGACCAAACTGACGGAGCACCCGCTTGGGAAAATAAAAGGAGGAATCTCGCAAACCCAGAAGAACAACCCTGTCAAAACCCTTGGTATTGGCAACATACTTGTTCAATCTCCAATAAGGTGGACACCAAAGAATACCACCAGTTACAGTCTTCGCAATCAATGCAGCCCACTCATCCACCGAGAGATCCTTGATCAGTAACTTTCGCGTATGATACGTGAACGGGGAATATTCCAACGGGGGACCTACCAACTTGAGATGCTCCCTAAGCCAAATAGTCAACAAAAGAGGACTCCCTTGAGTCATGGTACCGGTCCTATGCAGCTCATCAAGACCATGCAGGATTTCACCCAAAATAAGTGGAATAATGTTCCTAGAATGTTTCCTAGCCTGCAGAACAATTTCCACCAATTGGGAGTCAACCAAGCCATCCCTGCATGTGAATAAAACATCTACGAAAAGAGAAAGGGCCAGAAAGTTCCATTTGTAGACATGAAAGGCATCATCATCTGAATCTCCGCTGAATTGCTCAGAAAAGAAGAACAATCTACTGCACTGCGGTGAACCAACTCCTAGCAAGTATCAAGGGGGATCCCTAGAAATTCATTCAATGCCTCTGAATGATTCCTATTGTATTTAGGAACAGCAATCTCACCAGTCAAAGTCATATCCAAGATAATGGCAAATTCCTCTATAGTAGGCACCATCTCATTCAAAGAAAAATTGAAAAGATGGACAGAAGGATCCCAAAATCGAGCGGCACCCTGCAAGAGATTCCAATCCGGTTGGAGGTTCTTCAAGGTGAAAAGGATTCTGAATCCGAATTCTGCTATAAACCTATTGCGAGATCGGTTGCGAAACGACCTCACAAAATCTCTTGATGCTTGCTTGAAAGATTCAACCACTTCAGACGATAAAGAAAAATCATCGGCAATCATGGACGTTGGGGCGATCTCCTTGGAAGCCATGGATCACAGGGTTGAAAAAGAAGACAAGAACTTTACCCTAACAGAATATCTCTAGAGTTTGAAAGGCTAGGACGTGTTATCTGGCCGGACTACAGGGTGTTTTTATAGGGAAAACTGACAAAATCCTGTTCGAAGAAGGAAGAGGATTATGCCTGGGTAGCGTGTCTCGCGCGAGATGCCTTGTCCCGCGCGATACATCGCCACGGCAAAACAGCAACAATTCTGCACAAATAACAATCTAGCCCCGACTTGACGAAGCAAGTCTCGAAAAACCTGCACATACAGTTCCTAACATGCAGTGCAACACCAAATTCAAGCTCAAAATTGTGGCCTAGATGGCCATTCCATTTCAAACCACGGAAAGTCGAGAAAGTTAAAACTAACTAATTAAACCTAGGATTAGGAATTAAGAAAACCATGTTTTGTGCTACCTACTTGCTAACAGGTACCGAAAAGAAAGAAAATTGTCTGGGCCCACACGGCCAACATGTACAAATCATCAGAGAAATAAATATTGAGAAAAGGAGGGGATCAAGCCATCAGGTCACCCGAGCCGCCGGCATCTCCGCCATCACCACCATGGGGGCTACCATCCCTCCTCGACCTTTTGGCTCCACAAGTCGGAGTCACCGCAGAGACCACCGTTGAAGCTGCCAAAGAAGCCTTCTGGAACAGCCACTCAGACAGGTCCGACACCAGGGCCATCAGTCCCGCCATCTTGGTCGCTCCACGGTTGTAATCGGTCGCGGACATAGTGATCTGACAACAAAAGAAAAGAAATGCTCAGATGAAGTCGGACATATACACTTATATGGATGAATACGTGAAATGAGAGATAATGTGAACAGAAACATACCGAGGAGACATCGGGCGGAAGGCGGTAACCCTCGGGAATATGATCCAGAGTCGGGATGTGGCCCATCATCGGCATACTCCCCATCATATAAGTGTAGCTCAGAGGGCCGAAATCTGGCACGAAGGGCGAGGAACTGGGCAGATAGGAACTGGGAAGAAGTGCTAGGGGCTGACAAACCTGAGGCAGAGGCAGAGGCGGAACCACGAGCGAACGACCACCTAGCACCCACCGGAAGGGGACCCATCAGTCGAGGCAAGAACTCCTCATAGGAGGCTCCTCAGACAACACGAGTCGTAGCCGCACAACCCACCATGAGATCAGCATACTCATCATCAGGAATATAGTGGGTGGGGTACATCGCCCTCGGCAGATCCGCTGGCACCCTATATGACAGTCTACCTCGGCCATGCTGTGGGAAGACTCGCTTGCCAAGGTACATAGTATCCCACCACCTTTCCCTGATCGCCTGAAGGACTTGGGGAGTCCGTCTCATCCCCTGAAGGTTATCAACAAAAGCCAGAAGCCCCGTTTGGGCCATCCTATCTCGAACCCCTTCAAGGTCCTTGATCTTGTCCCACAAGGCTCTAGCCAGTTTTGGGCTCCCACGGTAATTTTTAGTCGGCCTATACGACTGCAAAATAGAGAAAAGGCAAAAAGGGCAATGTTAGAAATCATTCCATGTCAGAAATTCAAAGGAATAGAAGAAAATTCTCATTGAGGCATTTCATCGAACACTTGATGTGCACACAAGAAAAGCTTGCCCAAAGATGCAATTGATGACCCGAATCAACCCCTCCTACAATCCATGATATGTAGGGGACTCATACGCACACAATGCAACAACAAACATCCAACAAATCCAACAGTAACGAAGCATGCAAGATAGAACCAAGTTCTAGACAAAAAGCAAAGAAAAATGGCTATTGATGAAATTGGGATTCAAGAAGCATGAATTCGAATGCAATGCAATATAAGAAACAAGAATTGAGAGAGAAGCTCTTACCAAACCCTCCCGAACAGCGGTAGAGATATGCACGTCTCTATCGAAGGTGAGATCGTCGCGAGGATAATCTTTCCCAAGCAAGTAACTCCCCAAAATCGGATTCTTTCTCTCTTGAGCCATTGATTGTGGAGAGAGGAAGGATTGAGAGTTGTTTGGAGGGAGGAATCAACAAGCAACTCACGAAAGTTTGCAGAGAAAATTGCCTTGGCTCGAGCTAGGGAGGGAATTTGAAAAGAGGTGATTCAAATTAAAATAGCAGCTGCTGTTATATATTGCCTCGACAGTGGATATCCCGCACGGTATATCTTATCTCGCGCGAGATATGCCTTCTGGAAATTGACAAAATTGTCCTCGACAATAAGCGTCTACGCAATGTCAAAATTCAAAATTTTGACACATTTACCCTTGGAAATGATACACTAGCAAGGAAACGTGGAAAAATCGGCACCGCAAGTCACGAACGAGCCAAACGTGACATACGCACGATCGCCCGATACGGCACCAGTCGCCCGAAAACCAAGTGATCCAAAAATCAACTCAGACCACATGATTCAGAGCCCAGAAAGGTGAATCATCAAAAGAAAAACTCGGTCCAATGCCCAGACAGGTGGATCGTCAAATCAAAAGCCCGGTCCAACGCCCAGACAGGTGGATCGTCATCAGAAAAGCCCGGTCCAATGCCCAGACAGGTGGATCGTCATCACAAAAGCCCGGTCCAACGCCCAGACAGGTGGATCGTCATCACAAAAGCCTGATCCAATGCCCAGACAGGTGGATCGTCAAATCAAAAGGCCGATTCAATGCCCAAACAGGTGAATCGTCATCCTCAACAACAAAAAGCCCAATTCGAAACCCAGACAGGCGAATCGTCACAAAAACCGACAGGACTCAAAGGACCGGACAGGTGAGCCTTTATTTTCTAACATATTTCCTCGCAGGTTCGGAGCCCAGACAGGCGAATCTTCAGACAGGCAGGTATATTCTGAATTGGGTCTTGATTTGATTCCTTAGTATGAATTTACCTTTTCAAAACAAAATCTCCCCAATTTTCAAAATGATTTTCAAAATACCTAAAGCAGCCTTTTCGTATTTTGGAGTCGAACTACGTTATGGTCTGATTCTCCGATAGAGATACGTAGGAAGCCGTGCGGTCCGACCATCCCGATGTTCAGAATGATTTCTTTTCTATCGTCGACATGACTTCTTTCATAAGACTTGTCGACGAGGGGCTCTGTAGACACCCCATTCTGAACACATCGGATCAAATCTATACCACTCTAAGTCTCGCTTTGAGTCAAGAAGTAGAAATCCACCATTTCATCATGTTTCGTTAAGTTTTGACTAACCACCGTTAGTTTGGGACTAAACTGCATACGAGATAACGGGGAAAGGACAGAACTGTCCACAGACCACAATATCTCGCGCGGAATGGCGTGTCTCGCGCGAGATATTGTCATTCTGCAGCATGCAGATGACAGTTTCCTCGTCGATTTCAACCTCTTTTCGGGATAAAACTTTATCCATCCGGCCAACCAATGATTTTGGAGTCTGGAACCTTCCTAGGAGTGTTTTATCTCTCCACCTCTACCTCCCCAACACCTATAAATACTTGGTGACTTCCAAGGTTCAAAAGACGACGATTCCCACACATTTTACTGGTTTCTCTCCCTGAAAGATTCCTGTGAAATCACCCCTAAAATCACCTCAAAGTTTGTTTATCAACCTTGTTGATAAACAAGCATCAAGATCCGAGTCAAGGACTGAGGCGAAGCTCTGTCCGTGTCAAGATTCAATTCTAAACTTGAGTCGAAACTCTGCCCGAATCACCTCACGCAAGGTAACCCCTAAATCCCTTTCTAATTGATTATTAGAGTGGTATAAATCCATAGAATCTAGGATTGGCCTAGAGCCTCCCTAAATCATGGGGATGGTCTTAAAGCAATCGATCCTACATTCCATTTAACCCCGTTAAATGGATCTTTATTTATTTTTATTTGAGGTCCTCTTCTTTTTCAAAAACCTCTCTTTTCTTAAGCAAGACCGATCTCCGGATTGGGTGGAATGGGTGCTCCTTGACCTTCCCATTTCATAACCTAAGCCCCGAACCCAAATCTCTTTCAGAAAAAATGGTATTTCTATGTTTTCCAAATGAATAATATAGGTGGCGACTCAAAAATCCTTCACAACGCTTACAGGTGAACCCTCTCCCATGAGGTGGGGAATGTATCAGTGGTGATTAAGGAATGTATGGATGACAAGGTGCAGCCTAGGCAAGTCGGGGCGTGCCCGGGAGGGTGCAGATTGCAGCAGCTTGATTGTTGCTGATGAGAACAAAGTGTGTCAAGCGCCCGAGATGGCAAGCAGCAGCGAAAGTGCAGAGAATGCCCTGATTTTGAAGATATGATTAGGCGGAGCCCCAGTTCCTGATGAGGTGACCATGGCGAAGCCCCAGTTGATAATGCAAAGCAAACCCGGAGGGAATCTGGTATGGAGAGCCTTGAGAGAACAGCTTAACCAAGCCTCAGCTTGATGAGATTCAGTGCAGCCTTATTGTAGACAGAGTCATCTTGTGGACAAGGAGGCGACCATCTTTTCGGACCTTAGTCAATCAGTCACTGGACAAGACTCGGAAATGTTTACGTGCAAAGGCACATCTTTCGAAAGGCGGGAATGAATTCCGATTTTGTGTGTACACACTCGCTTTAGGTTTGACTCTTTTGAGAGAGTATAAGCATCACAAGGTGTGGAAAAGTGTATGGAAGCCCCTGCTTGATAGAAAAACAGTGTTTGGCTCTATCTTTCTATGATGTAGAAAGAGAAGACTTGTCGAGACACTTGAAAACTTGTCTTATTCGTGATGATCACAAGGCTGCTTAAAACCCTTTATTGATGTTCGGGTTATTCAATCACCAATCCTGATATGAATAAATATTTTGATTAATCCTGAGGAGAAAGCCGACTGATATCGAGAATCAAACTCGGAAATATGGAATGAAGGATCTGTGTATAGGGACGGCCCTTGAGGAAACCGGATTTTCTGAGAGGAGCTCAGGCCCTTGTGATTTCGATCGAACCAATTATGGTTGCCTACGTTCCCCTCCTTGGGAGGAGCTCAGGTCGCCGTAGTTCGGGCTTATCCCGATTGAAAGAGAAGTAATGTGAAAATTCAAGATTTTGAGGACCTTTGAGGATTTTCCTGAGAATTGGAGAATTGAAGAACATGTCCTCCTGGAGTGTCAATGAAAGGCACGGATGCGAAGCCCCAGTGAGGCATTCATGGCAGGTGTTTGCAGAGAAGAAATGAAATATGCTCACATGAAGTTTCGAATGAATGGATTGAATTTGCACAATCTTTGATTGATGATCTTGAACCGATATAGATTAGGTTCCAACTTAAGCAAGCAACGAAGCATTAATCTGATTTAGATCTTGATGAAATCTAGAATGAAACTGCTATCCGGTAGAAACTGTGGTTGGGTTTCAGGGCTTCGATCGGCCATTGGGTGATTTGGAATATCATGGCCTCTTAAGACGAGAGGCCGACTGGCCTTTTGCTGACTGAACCTCTAAAGATAAGAGGTTGGCTTCTAGGGATGTGTTTGGGATTTCTATGGCGAGGATATTGATTGCCTCTAAGAATGAGAGGTCAAGATTGTCTTTGCCAAGGTCAAGGATAATGGTAATGGAAATATCCTCTAAAATCGAGAGGATGGCTTGGGCTTTGTTTCGGAAATGGGAATATCCTCTAAAATTGAGAGGATGGCTTGGGATTGGTTGGAAGGTGTTGGTGAGAGAAAATCCAAGCTATTTGAGAACTTTTGTGAATTTGCGAGGATTCGGGCTTCTTTTGAATATTGGAGAGCTTCTTGAGAAGTCGGGGATTTTTGCTGAATTGTGAGGATCTAAAGTCCTTCTTTTGAAAAGCCTCTTGAGAAGTTGAGGACTCTTCCTGAATTGTGAGGATTTAAAATCCTTCTTTTGATAACTTGGAAGGCCTCTTGAGGAGTTGAGGATTATCTTTGTCCTTCTTTCATGACTTGAATATTTTGTGCATCGCCGCTTCTCGAAGCTAACTTCTTGGCATCGCTTGGACTTCTCTCAGCATGGAGCAAAGGTGATGGCTAAACAGGGCTTCAAACATGCCGATCTTGAATTGAAAGGGTATTGTTTAGTGAGGGTGAGGTAATGGCTTCCCTATGGTGAAAGGCTTCAACCGCAATCCCTACCTGATGACCTAAACGAGATTAAGGCTTCATTGCTTGCTTAAGCTTACTTGAGGAAGATTCATGCAAGTTCATTGAGCGACGAACTTATGAGGATGATACAAGAGATGTGAACATATGAGATGCGAGATGGGGAGTTGATAATCCCCAATTTGAGAATGATATCAGTCGATTTTCTCACTCTGATCAATTTAAATATTAATTATTTCAATAGATTAGTAATTGAGCAGCACAAGTGATCATTTAGAATAGGACCATTTCAATTAAGCGTAATGTGGGTGTGCAAGTGATGTCTCGAGTCTAGCAGGAAAAGAAACAAAGATTTTTATTACTGCAAAGCAAAAACTGGTCCAAAGTGGAGTTGACAGACTCGATGCCCGAAAGGGACATTCTAGATCCTACGAAGACTGATTGACTGCATCAACTTCGGATGGAAGGAAGAGCATCGTTGACATTGATGGGGTGAGGACCCTTCTCAAACTTTCTGTCATTCATAAGTCGTCTTCCTTAGCTTTAGCAATCTGAGCAAGCAACCGGGTCTCCCGCTCACGAGGAAAAGCGGCTTCACGGGTAGTTCGCAACTTTTTGATAGAAACACCATTTGCACTCTGCTGACCCATGGAATACGAATTTCCAGACTGGTGGGCCACCACATTTTCCGCACTAGACATCTCGGATTCTGAATCAGATGAAGATCACTTGGACATTTGAACTGCTTCCGCCTCGGGAATATGAACCAAATGAGCACTAGGAACCGGAGTACACACCCAACTTGTCGTCGCCTTGTAGAGGTGAAGAGGTGATTAAGGCGGAGGATAGAGGACCTTGAGATGGTATGGGAGAGGGAAGAGCGGGAAAGGAGACGGACTCGTGCAACATCTTATTAATGTTTAAGTAGAAAACAATGTCTTTAAAATCCTAGAGACGATTGGAAAAGGGGGAAACCTTTATTCACGCAATCTAGACCTCGGGGGAACCTAGGGACACATCATCCAAAAATACACCAAATGTATTGATTAAAAATTAATAATAGGCAATAATACCTAAACAAAACCGAAGCATTTATGGGACGGATGAGCAGCCCCAATTTCTGGAGAAATTTGGGCAGCATAACGGGTATTCCTAAATAATTTCAAGGAAAAATCCGGCATGACCTGTCGTCGGTGCACGTTGACAAAGCGACATGATCTCTCGTTAGAACATGTTGTGGGAACGACATGTCCTCTCGTGAAACCATGTTACGTTGGCAACAAGCCCACACGTGCTAGGTTTTGGGATAGGTACGAAAGCCTATTAAAAAATTTGAAACAATTCATTTTAGTGTATTTGAAATGGCGTGTCAAAACCAACCGTTGGGTAAGCTTTAAGGTGTGGCTCCACTTATAATGCGCTAGGGGGGATAGGTTTGATTTTAGGCGCTCAAGCGTAGGCGAATTACATCACCGTCCGCGATGCCATCAATCGCACCCGAGGGTTCTAAATCTATGTGAAGTAGTGTGCGGATGACTATGTTCTTTTATTTACGAAAATGATTTTTTTTATTTTTGATTTTTTTTATTTGAAAAGGGGTGAATAAAAGGAAAACTACACACACACACCCCACAGAGATACAATAATCAATGGATCATGCATTTGATCACGGGATAGCCCCACAATCACAACCTGTATCAAGGACACCGAATCCTGCAAATAGGCCACTTCTGTCGCGTGACACAGAACAGCTAAGGCACATTCTATCGCGTGACAGAAAAAGCCATTTCCACAACCCTAGATAACAAACTAGAACCAGCCCCAGCCTCCAAGCTCAATATGATAGATCAGCCCCAAGCACTTAGCACACCAAAATGGGACACAAGGAGGAGAAGGAATAAAGCAAAGCAAAAATGCGTTTACACACATATAATGTGACCAACAATGCACACACAAATGGATGAAATGAATGTTGAACAAGCACGAAAGTTTGACCCACTTTTGAAAACCAAGTTTCAAGTCCCCAGCGGAGTCGTCACTGAATGTAGGCTTGCCAAAAATTTTAAAAACATTTTGGGAGTCGCCACGCCGTTTTAAAGGAAACATTGAAAACCTTTTGAAAAGAGAATTTGGGTTCGAGGGTCCGGTTACGTGTTGGGAAGAACCGAGAGTTCACCCAACATGCCTCGTAAACACGAGTCTTTCTATGTTCAACATCCAAAATATTCAAACGTGTGTGCGAATGTGTGAGACAAGATATGTGACAAAATGCATATTAATGCTTCATTTTATTGCTCAACTCAGGGAAATACATCTTGTGAGCCATTGACCATGGGAGGCCACATCCCATATTACAAGGAAGAGGAACGGATTACATTTGGAAAATTGACCTCTGCATATTGGCAATATGTGTCGCGTGACACAGGATCTGCTTTGCAGAAGGTGTCGCGTGACACAAGTTGTCATATGCAGAAGCCTTACAAATCAAGCACAGGATTGACAAAGATCTACACAATCACTTCAAATGAATGTGAATATTGAAGATCCACACTCTATTTTGAGTGACAAGTGACCTAGATGAACAAACTTACAACTGAAATGATAGTCTCTGCATAGGGCTAGTTATGTCGCACTACACAGGATTGATAAGACCAATTGTGTCGCGTGACATAACGTTACCTTCTGCAGAGACTTTACAATTCGAATTTAGAAATAACAAAGAATGATTCAGATCCAAATAGAACAACTATTATTACTCATAGAACAATGAACCAATCACGAATTGACCAAGGGGGTGTGGATATGGAGAGATCCACACTCCCTTAGCAACCAAATCACAATTACAATTAGATCACATTATGAGCATGCAATTAAACCAAGCATATTGAATTAAACAGAGAGATGGCAGTTGCCACTTGATAATCAGAAGCGGATGGAGCTTGATTATCAAGTGGAGGAATGGAAATTGGATTGAATTGATTAATGAACAAATGGATGAGAGAGAGAGGAATGGAGGGAATCGTTACCCTTGTAGTCCACGATCTCTACACCAAGTTAGGTGTAGAGAGCTTCGATTCAGCTACTAGGATGAGATTTGGATCTCAGATTGGAGTGCTTGGCTCGGATCTTCAATTGGTGTGTGAAGTATGGAAGTAGATGGGTGGTTTATGTATGAGGGAGGTTGAATTGGGAGGAATTGGTTGGTGTGTGTGTGTGTGTTTTGGGAGAGAAGGGAGGTAGTCTGGACGTATTTTTGGCAGAGTGACCTTAGGAGATGGAAAAGGGATCCTGAAATGAGAGGTGCAGGGCTCTATTTATAGCTGCAGATTAGAGACCTGATGTGTCGCACGACCTTCTGTGTCAACTTTCCATGGCTCGAGTTGTCGCGTGACACAACATGTCACCAACCGTTTCTGGCGCCAAAACCTGGTTCTGGAACATTCTAGGTTAATACCCAAAAGGTCCAAAGCTGGTTTATTCCCTGTAGGTCCTTTCTTAGTGAGAAACTTATAAAAAGCTCCCGAAAGTATCGGAGTGGACTGGGAATTTACCAAAATGCCCCTAGTGCAATTTTATCATATTAAAGTGCACCTAAAAGGGTCGCGAATTGGATTGGCGTACTTACAGAGCCCCTCGGCAATGTCACTTATGGAAGAAGTGAGGTTGTCGATAAAAGAAGACCCAATCCCAATGAGCGGTTGGGGAAATGGCGGATGGCTGGACGATGATCGGTGAGATCGGATGGCTGGACCTTTGGAGAAAGGATTCCTACATATCCCTAGGAGGGAATCAAGCCGGTCTTAGTTCGAAAGAGTGAGAGCGTGTGGCGCCTCTGACCGAGATTCGAGGACGTGTGGTGCCTCTGATCGAGATTTGAGGACGTGTGGCTTCTCTGACCGAGATTTGAGGACGTGTGGCGCCTCTGACCAAGATTCGAGGACGTGTGGAACCTCTGACAGAGATTCGAGGACGTGTGGTGCCTCTCACCGAGATTCGAGGACGTGTGGCGCCTCTGACCGAGATTCGAGGATGTGTGGTCCCTCTGACCGAGATTCGAGGACGTGTGGCGCCTCTGACCGAAGGGAACAAAGTGAGACATACGGTGTCTCGGACTGAAAAGAGATATATGCAATGAAAATATGGTGATTTGTAGCTTGAAAGAGATATGTGTTCATACCTGTGCTATGCTTACCTGTAGCTGCCGGAGGGACTGATGCTACGGCTGATGATCGTGGAGGGTTGTAGCTGTCGGAGGGTCTTAAGCTACAACTGCTGATGATCGTGCCTGCCGGAGGACTTGGGCTTCTGTTGATGATGAAGAAAGGTTGTAGCTGCCGGAGGGTCTTAGGCTACTGTTGCTGATGGAAAGTAGCTGCCAAGAATCTTAGGCTACTGTTGATGATGAAGAGTAGCTGCCAAGGGTCTTTGGTGATGATTGGCTGACTTCAGAGTCATGAATTTTGTTCGATAGGACATGAACTTTGCTTGATAGGATAGATTTTGCTGACAATTTGGCGACGGAGCAGATGAACATTGTTGATCATTGTTGGGAGACTGCTAGATTTGAATTTCTTGTCTCACGATTTCGGTTGAGGGACAGTCCTCGAGATTCGATGGTGCTTAGTTGATTATTGTACCTGCGGGGGTAGATGTAGCTGCCGGAAGGTCTTAGGCTACAATTTGTTGACGATTTTCCATCCACTCGTGAGGACTTTGATGAAGACGTGCCAGTTCATACAGGCTTTGATGAAGGTGCGCCCATGGGAACGGGCTTTCGATAGTGATTTACCCATGAGAACGGGCTCTTTGTGATGTTCTGGCCGTGAGAATGGGCTCTTGGTAATGATCTGCCCGTGGGAATGGGCTCTTGATGATTCGCCATGCAAAACGAGCTTTGATGATAACTCGCTGTGCGGAACAGGCTTTGATGTTGCTGAGACTGATGAGCATTATTGCTTGGAGATTAGTGCAGCTGAAGCATTTTTTGGCAAGCATTGCTTGGAGACTGAGGCAGCTAAGGCACTTTCAGAGGATGCTGACGAGTCCGAAGATGACGGGACTGATGAAGATGATAAAGGCGGGAGATGTCACCTGCAGGATTTGAAATCTTTGTACGGATTGTGATTTGAGGAGCAGTCCTCACGATCAGATCATGATCACTTCGATTATTGTACCCTGTGGGGGGGAAACACAACACTCTAGGCAATTTGCATTTATTTGAACACAATTATTGTTAATCTTATGCATTATTGATCTTGATGCACGAGTCCATCTCGACTGGGGATGAAAAATGGAGATGAGGATTTTGTATGGCTTGATGAGCAGATATGTGTATATAGCAAATGATGGATTGATGGGATGACTATGTATATGATAGGGTGAACCCTCTCCCATGAGGTGGGGAATGTATGAGTGGTGATTGAGGGATGTATGGATGACAGGGTGCAGCCTAGGCAAGTCGGGGCATACCCGTGAGGGTGCAGATTGCAGCAGGTTGATTGTTGCTGATGAGAACAAAGTGTGTCGAGCGCCCGAGATGGCAAGCAGCAGCGGAAGTGCAGAGAATGCCCTGATTTTGAAGATATGATTAGGTGGAGCCCCAGTTCCTGATGAGGTGACCATGGCGAAGCCCCAGTTGATAATGCAAAGCAAAGCCGGAGGGAATCTGGTATGGAGAACCTTGAGAGAACAGCTTAACCAAGCCTCAGCTTGATGAGATTCAGTGCAATTGCAAACAGAATCATCTTGTGGAAAAGGAGGCGACCATCTTTCCGGACCTTAGTCAATCAGTCACTGGACAAGACTCGGAAATGTTTACGTGCAGGGGCACATCTTTCGAAAGGCGGGAATGAATCCCGATTTTGTGTGTACACACTCTCTTTAGGTTTGACTCTTTTGAGAGAGTATAAGCATCACAAGGTGTGAAAAAGTGTATGGAATCCCCTGCTTGACAGAAAAACAGTGTTTGGCTCTATCTTCCTATGATGTTGAAAGAGAAGACTTGTCGAGACACTTGAAAACTTGTCTTATTCGTGATGATCACAAGGCTGCTTAAAACCCTTTATTGATGTTCGGGTTATTCAATCACCAATCCTGATATGAACAAATATTTTGATTAATCCTGAGGAGAAAGCCGACTGATATCGAGAATCAAACTCGGAAATATGGAACGAAGGATCTGTGTATTGGGACGGCCCTTGAGGAGACCGGATTTTCTGAGAGGATCTCAGGCCCTTGTGATTTCGACCTGACCAATTATGGTTGCCTACGTTCCCCTCCTTGGGAGGAGCTCAGGTCGCCGTAGTTCGGGCTTATCCCGATTGAAAGAGAAGTAATGTGAAAATTCGAGATTTTGAGGACCTTTGAGGATTTTCCTGAGAATTGGAGAATTGAAGAACATGTCCTCCTGGAGTGTCAATGAAAGGCACGGATTCAATGCCCCAGTGAGGCATTCACGGCAGGTGTTTGCGGAGAAGAAATGAAATATGCTCACATGAAGTGTCGAATGAATGGATTGAATTTGCACAATCTTTGATTGATGATCTTGAATCGAGATAGATTAGGTTCCAACTTAAGCAAGCAACGAAGCATTAATCTGATTTGGATCTTGATGAAATCTAGAATGAAACTTCTATCCGGTAGGAACTGTGGTTGGATTTCAGGGCTTCGATCGTCCATGGGTGATTTGGAATATCATGGCCTCTTAAGACGAGAGGCTAGCTGGCCTTTTGCTGACTGAACCTCTAAAGATGAGAGGTTGGCTTTTAGGGATGTGTTTGGGATTTCTATGGCGAGGATATTGATTGCCTCTAAGAATGAGAGGTCAAGATTGTCTTTTCCAAGGTCAAGGATAATGGTAATGGAAATATCCTCTAAAATCGAGAGGATGGTTTGGGATTGGTTTCGGAAATGGGAATATCCTCTAAAATTGAGAGGATGGCTTGGGATTGGTTGGAAGGTGTTGGTGAGAGAAAATCCAAGCTATTTGAGAACTTTTGTGAATTTGCGAGGATTCGGGCTTCTTTTAAACATTGGAGAGCTTCTTGAGAAGTCGGGGATTTTTGCTGAATTGTGAGGATCTAAAGTCCTTCCTTTGAAAAGCCTCTTGAGAAGTTGAGGACTCTTGCTGAATTGTGAGGATTTAAAATCCTTCTTTAGATAACTTGGAAGGCCTCTTGAGGAGTTGAAGATTATCTTTGTCCTTCTTTCATGACTTGAATATTTTGTGCATCGCCACTTCTCGAAGCTAACTTCTTGGCATCGCTTGGACTTCTCTCAGCATGGAGCAAAGGTGATGGCTAAACAGGGCTTCAAACATGCTGATCTTGAATTGAAAGGGTATTGTTTAGTGAGGGTGAGGTAATGGCTTCCCTAGGGTGAAAGGCTTCAACCGCAATCCCTACCGGATGACCTAAATGAGATTAAGGCTTCATTGCTTGCTTAAGCTTACTTGAGGAAGATTCATGCAAGTTCATTGAGCGACGAACTGATGAGGATGATACAAGAGATGTGAGCATATGAGATGCGAGATGGGGAGTTGATAAGCCCCAATTTGAGAATGATATCAGTCGATTTTCTCACTCTGATCAATTTAAATATTAATTATTTCAATGGATTAGTAATTGAGCAGCACAAGTGATCATTTAGAATAGGACCATTTCAATTAAGCGTAATGTGGGTGTGCAAGTGATGTCTCGAGTCTAGCAGGAAAAGAAACAAAGATTTTTATTACTGCAAAGCAAAAACTGGTCCAAAGTGGACTTGACAGACTCGATGCCCGAAAGGGACATTCTAGATCCTACGAAGACTGATTGACTGCATCAACTTCGGATGGAAGGAAGAGCATCGTTGACATTGATGGGGTGAGGACCCTTCTCAAACTTTCTGTCATTCATAAGTCGTCTTCCTTAGCTTTAGCAATCTGAGCAAGCAACCGGGTTTCCCGCTCACGAGGAAAAGCGGCTTCACGGGTAGTTCGCAACTTTTTGATGGACACACCATTTGCACTCTGCTGACCCATGGAATACGAATTTCCAGACTGGTGGGCCACCACATTTTCCGCACTAGACATCTCGGATTCTGAATCAGATGAAGATCACTTGGACATTTGAACTGCTTTCGCCTTGGGAATATGAACCAAATGAGCACTGGGGACCGGAGTACGCACCCAACTTGCCGTCGCCTTGTAGAGGTGAAGAGGTGATTAAGGCGGAGGATAGAGGACCTTGAGATGGTATGGGAGAGGGAAGAGAGGGAAAGGAGACGGACTCGTGCAACATCTTATCAATGTTTAAGTAGAATACAATGTCTTTTAAATCCTAGAGACGGTTGGAAAAGGGGGAAACCTTTATTCGCGCAATCTAGACCTCGGGGGAACCTAGGGACACATCATCCAAAAATACACCAAATGTATTGATTAAAAATTAATAATAGGCTATAATACCTAAACAAAACCGAAGCATTTATGGGACGGACGAGCAGCCCCAATTTCTGGAGAAATTTGGGCAGTATAACGGGTATTCCTGAAGAATTTCAAGGAAAAATCCGGCGTGACCTCTCGTCGGTGCACGTTGACAAAGCGACATGATCTCTCGTTAGAACATGTCGTGGGAACGACATGTCCTCTCGTGAAACCATGTTGCGTTGGCAACAAGCCCACACGTGCTAGGTTTTGGCTAGGTACGAAAGCCCATTAAATTTTTTGAAACAATTCATTTTAGTGTATTTGAAAATGGCGTGTCAAAACCAACCGTTGGGTAAGCTTTAAAGTGTGGCTCCACCTATAATGCGCTAGGGGGGATAGGTTTGATTTCAGGCGCTCAAGCGTAGGCGAATTACATCACCGTCTGCGATGCCGTCAATCGCACTCGAGGGTTCTAAATCTATGTGAAGTAGTGTGCGGATGACTATGTTCTTTTATTTACGAAAATGATTTTTTTTTATTTTTGATTTTTTTTATTTGAAAAGGGGTGAATAAAAGGAAAACTACACACACACACCCCACAGAGATACAATAATCAAGGGATCATGCATTTGATCACGGAATAACCCCACAATCACAACCTGTATCAAGGACACCAAATCCTGCAAATAGGCCACTTCTGTCGCGTGACACAGAACAGCTAAGGCACATTATATCGCGTGACAGAAGAAGCCATTTCCAGAACCCCAGATAACAAACCAGAACCAGCCCCAGCCTCCAAGCTCAATATGATAGATCAGCCCCAAGCACTCAGCACACCAAAATGGGACACAAGGAGGAGAAGGAATAAAGCAAAGCAAAAATGCATTTACACACATATAATGTGACCAACAATGCACACACAAATGGATGAAATGAATGTTGAACAAGCACGAAAGTTTGACCCACTTTTGAAAACCAAGTTT
This sequence comes from Adenophora triphylla var. japonica, assembly GCA_022495995.1. Taxonomy (NCBI): domain Eukaryota; kingdom Viridiplantae; phylum Streptophyta; class Magnoliopsida; order Asterales; family Campanulaceae; genus Adenophora; species Adenophora triphylla. Next base: position 304,699 of record JAFEMH010000676.1, read on the forward strand.
CAAGTCCCCAGCGGAGTCGCCACTGAATGTACGCTCGCCAAAAATTTTAAAAACGTTTTGGGAGTCGCCACGCCGTTTTAAAGGAAACATTGAAAACCTTTTGAAAAGAGAATTTGGGTTCGGGGGTCAGGTTACGTGTTGGGAAGAACCGAGAGTTCACCCAACACGCCTCGTAAACACGAGTCTTTCTATGTTCAACATCCAAAACATTCAAACGTGTGTGCGAATGTGTGAGACAAGATATGTGACAAAATGCATATTAATGCTTCATTTTATTGCTCAACTCAGGGAAATACATCTTGTGAGCCATTGACCATGGGAGGCCACATCCCATATTACAAGGAGAAGGAACGGATTACATTTGGAAAATTGACCTCTGCATATTGGCAATATGTGTCGCGTGACACAGGATCTACTTTGCAGAAGGTGTCGCGTGACACAAGTTGTCATATGCAGAAGCCTTACAAATCAAGCACAGGATTGACAAAGATCTACACAATCACTTCAAATGAATGTGTATATTGAAGATCCACACTCTATTTTGAGTGACAAGTGACATGGATGAACAAACTTACAACTGAAATGATAGTCTCTGCATAGGGCTAGTTATGTCGCACTACACAGGATTGATAAGACCAATTGTGTCGCGTGACATAACGTTACCTTCTGCAGAGACTTTACAATTCGAATTTAGAAATAACAGAGAACGATTCAGATCCAAATAAAACAACTATTATTACTCAGAGAACAATGAACCAATCACGAATAGACCAAGGGGGTGTGGATATGGAGAGATCCACACTCCCTTGGCAACCAAATCACAATTACAATTAGATCACATTATGAGCATCCAATTAAACCAAGCATATTGAATTAAACAAAGAGATGGCAGTTGCCACTTGATATTCAGAAGCGGATGGAGCTTGATTATCAAGTGGAACATAATAACAATTGTTCAAAATAAGTACTAGTCCACTAGGTAAAGTAACATCATATGTTCCTACAGCCAATGCAGCAACTCTTGCTCCATTCCCCACACGTAGGTCAACTTCACCTTCTTTAAGTAGCTTTCTATTCTTTAGTCCCTGCACATTTAAACAAATGTGAGATCCACATCTGGTATCCAATACCCATGAACTAGAAATAGAAAGGAAAATATCTATCACATAGATATCTGAATCAGTAGCAATCATGTATTGCCCTTCTTCGCTTTTAGGCCTTCCTTATAAGCCTTGCAATTTTGCTTCCAATGACCAACCTCTTGGCAATGGTAGCAAATTGTATCCTTTTGAGACACTTTGGGTTTTGCCTCTTCGGCATTGGCAACTTTTGCCTTAGGTTTAGAACCTTTTGCTTTACCTGCTTTGCCTTCCCTTTTGAATCCCTTTCATTTGTTAACCATTAACACGTTTGCATTACTAGGCTTCTTGATATTCTTCTCTGCAGTCTTAAGCATTGCATGCAATTCTGACAGATTCTTATCCATGCCACTCATGTTATAGTTCATAATGAAATGACTATAACCTTCAGGCAATGAATTCAATATCGTATCCGTTGCAAGTTCCAAACTCATAGAATACCCAAGCCTTTCAAGGTGCTCAATGTATCCTTTCATCTTAAGGACATGAGGACCAACCGACTGACCCTCTTGCATCTTGCATGCATTTAGAGCCTTCACCACATCATACCTCTCTTGCCTAGCTTGCACTTGGAACATTTCCTTTAAGCGCTGTGCTAGGTCAAAAGCTGTTTCTAAGTGTTCAAGGTCCTTCTGAAGAGCCTTACACATGGTGGCAAGCATAAGGCAATCAACATCATTAGAATCATCAACATGTTTCTTATGTCGCTCCCTATCTGCCCTTACAGCATTGGCAGCGGGTTCAGCAGGAATGGGTTCGTCAAGAACGTACAATTTCTTCTCTTGCCTTAGAACAATTCTTAGGCTTCTGATCCAATCAGAATAGTTTGTACCGTTCTCTTCGAGCTTGTCCTTCTCAAGGACGGATCGCAGTGACAAGGGTTGATTATTGTGAGATGCCATTCTACAATAAAACATGCAAACAATATGAGCACATATAAGTATCATAACATTTACCATCTAAGGGACAAATAATGTATTTCACAAATTCTCCCACTAAATTATACACCTTCAAATACAAGCATGTATCATATAATTATAATGGGCTAAGATCCATATTTCACTCGATTTTGGTTTAACTGAGTCAATGCCCGAAATCAAGCTATTTAGGTAGATAACATCAATCATATTATATATGACTCTTAGAACTTTTATGAGATTTCTAGACATCATATGTCAACACATGTTTTAATCTCATCCATGCCTTGGGTCAAAACTCTTTTGAAAGCACCAATTAATTTCAACCTTTTTCAAACGTATGAGACAGTAGAACGATGCACCCAACTGAGTCGAAACTACATCAACCGTTATCTCATCTTGATCACATATTAAGATATAATGATGCACCTAACTGAGTCAAAACAACATCAAAATACCCAAATATTCCTCAAGTGTTCTAATCAAGGGGTGGCATAAAACTTAAACATTTAAGAAGATTTTTCCATATAGCAACAAACATCGCTGAAATTCCCCGGATTCGACTGCGCGAACCGGACATCTCGCTGCTTGGTCGGGAGGTGTCGCTGCGTTTGGAGGAGTCGCCACGCCGTTTTGATATAGCCTAAAAAATTGATAAAAGGCTTTATTTAAAAAGTTGTTGTGTGATGAGATTTTGAGTTCGGAGGTCAAGTTACGCCTCGGGAAGAGAATAGTAGAGCTCACCCGAGTCGCCTCGTATACACGAGTCTTTCGATACCCTTCTTTCTTTAAAAGTTGTGTGTGTGTGTATGTGCTTTTTAAAAATGCATTTTGAATAGGATGTCTACATTGTATGCTATGTATTGAAATTAATTGAAATAGTTTTGGAAGGAGACCTTACCAATGTTGGTTCATGTCTATCTTCCGCTTGGGAATGCGTTGGTTGAGTGTGAATAGTTCTCCGGGATGGACTGAGATTGCCTCGAGATGTATCGGTGTCTGCGGACAGAGCTTCGACGAGAATGCTAGGTTTGGATTCGGGCAGAGGTCCGGCGTGCCTCGGGATTGCTGTGTGGATTCGGGCAGAGGTTCGGCGTGCCTCGAGATTGCTGTGTGGATTCAAGCAGAGGTTCGACGTGCCTCGGGATTGCTGTGTGGATTCGGGCAGAAGTTCGGTGTGCCTCGGGATTGCTGTGTGGATTTGGCCAGAGGTTCGGCGTGCCTCAAGATCGCTGGGTAGATTCGGGCAGAGGTTCGGCTTGCGTCGGGATGCCTCAGGATTTTCCGGCAGGGTTTCGAAATGCTTCGAGATGGACCAGAATGGTTCGGAATGGCTCGGGATGGACTGGCAGGGCTTCGAAAGCGCCTCGGGATGGCTCGAGAGTGTCTCGGGATGGCTCGGCAGGGCTTCGGAGCACCTTAGGAGGGATCGGAAAGCCCCGGGAGGGACCGAAAGGGACCGGGATTGTCTCTAAAGGGATGAGAGGGGGAGCCCTCTATTTATAGTCCCCAAAAATATGCAAGCATGTCCACGTGGATACCTATGTCATTACCATTTTTTTGTTTTCCCGGATTTAAGGGAATATTATAGACTTTAGGGGGATTTTTTCCATGATGATGTCTAGTTGCATAAGTATCCGCGCGGACACATCTGCAGGCTGAACTTTTTTCGTAATTACCAAAAAGTCCTTTTGTTTTATTTTATCCCGGAAGGGTCCTACCCTAGTTTGGTTGGTGGTTTGGGGGCTTTTGAAGGTTACGGGTCTTCGGGATCACGTTCGTGTGAGTCCGCGGTAGATCCCGTGTGTCGTATGGGGAGCGATCCAGATTGGGGTACTTACAAAAGCCCCTCGGCGACGTCACTTATGAAGGAAGTGGGGTCGTCGATAAGATAAGGGTCCTGATCTGGATCGCTTTGTTGGGAGATGGAAGGTGACCGTGTTGGTCGGGATGTGAGGATGTGGTGGTGTCCTAAGGCGATGTGGATGTGTCGGTGTCCTGGTGTGAGGTGCTGTGTGGACGTGTCGGCGTCCAAAGGTGAAATTGTGTGTGGACGTGTCAGTGTCCTTGATGTGAGGTGGACATGTCGGTGTCCTGGGGTGAAATGTTGTGTGGACGTGTCGGTGTCCTGGTGTGAGGTGGACGTGTCGATGTCCTTGATGTGAGCTGGACGTGTCGGTGTCCTAATGTGACCGCTTGGGTCGGATGGATGGACCCTTTGACAGGATTCTTACGTATCCCAAATGGGAAACAAGCCTGATCGTAGTTCGTGTGTGAGGACGTGGCGGTGTCCCATGGTGTGACCGCTTGGGTCGGCTGGCTGTAGACGTGGTGGTGTCCTGTGGTGTGACCGCTTGGGTCGGCTGGCTGGACCCTTTAGTAGGATTCCTACGTATCCCGAATGGGAATCAAGCCTGATCGTAGTTCGGAATGATTTGGTAATCTTTACGAAGAGGTGTGTAATCTTATTAGAAGATGGGTAATCTTACTAAAAGATAGGTAATCTTATGAAAAGATGGGTAATCTTACAAAAAGATGGTTTGTGGTGTATGAGGACATGGTGGTGTCCTGAGAGTGAAGTTGTGAGAGGACGTGGTGGTGTCCTGAGCTGGTTTCCCATTCGAGGTTGGCGCGGTACTTCTCTAGGAAGATCTCGCTGATTTGATCCCAGGTGGGGCGGTTCTCTGCTTTTAAGTTGAGGAACCACCTTAAAGTCGTGGATTTCAGGGAGTACTAGAAGTGATCCGCCATTTGTTGAGGGGTGGCCCCTTTGGTTCTCATACCTAAGACGTAGGTATCGATGTGGCTCTTTGGGCATTCTGTCCCGTCAAACTTTTCCATTTCCGACATCCTGAATTTTCGAGGGAGTGGAACCACCTTGCTCGGGTCTGTGGGCCAAAGGGAGTCCTTTCGAGAGTTGGCTAGTTTGCCTTGCATGTCCTTCATTTGTTCGACCAACCAAGCCATGTGAGGGTCGGTAGGCAGGGGCAGGCTGCCGTTTTCTGGGATAGAAACCGAAGATGGAGGTGGATTGGCTGATGAACGTACGCCCCGTTCCGCATGCAAAACGCATGGGAAGTTTGAAAATGGTTTTAGAAAAATGAGACGGAACATACAAGCGCGATTAAGAAATTTGAGAGTCTCCACTCCATTTTTAAAGAAAAACTTTGAAAAACCTTTGGAAAAGAGAAATATGGGTTCGGGGGTCAGGTTACGTTTTGGGAAGAACAAAGAGTTCACCCAAAACGTCTCCTAACGAGTCTTTCTAATCTAACATCCATTACATTCATCAAGTGTGTGCCATGTGTGAGACTGTTAGTACCCGACCTGAAAATACCCCTGATAGGCATTAAGGAACCTCTGAGGACCTCTCAGTCATTTATGAGTTTTAATAAGCTCAAGTAATATTTCCCCGAAAGCCCTTGTTTGTAGTTTTTAGACCAAATGTCAGCTAAAACTTCCGAAGGCCATAACTTTCTCATACGAACTCCGTTTTGGGCCCACCACATATCAAATCGAACGCGAGAACAAGATATACGCAAAGGTTCGATCGATCCTTCTCAAAAAAGGTTCGATCGACCCTTCTTAGAAAGGTTCGATCGACCCTTCTCAAAAGTGCCGATCGACCCTTCTCAAAAGTGCCGATCGACCCTTCTTTTAAAGTGCCGATCGACCCTTCTCAAAAGTGCCGATCGACCCTTCTCAAAAAGTGCCGATCGACCCTTCTTTTAAAGTGCCGATCGACCCTTCTCAAAAGTGCCGATCGACCCTTTTCTTCAGTCCAGCCCATTTCCCGAGCACTATAAATACGTGCACACTTCTTCATTTTTAACACACACATTTTACACGGAGAAGTCAAGACTAGACTTGATTTTCCTTTCCACGCATCTCCCAATATCGCTCCGAATCTTGCTAGATTCGACCCCAAAGTCTTGCCACAATTGGTAAGTCTTTTATTTAAATATTCCGTTCTTTATTATTATTGTTGCGCTATATAATTTATTTGCATGCTTAATATGTTTTAATTGTGCCTATATGCTAGATTTAGGACTGTTTTAATATATTTAAGTATGCATAGCCAAGGATGATCTAAGGTTTCATCCAAGAAATCCGATGGATCTAGGAACTATTTCTTTCCTCCCTCCTTAGTAATAATCATCCCATGATCAACAATTCCCCAAGGATGAACATTGATTAGTGCACCTTCCGAGGGCCTAAATCAAAGGTTCTAGGGTGTGATCATCAATTAATTCTTTCTCTCCCCTCCTCCTTATGCATGATCCCGCTTCTTCTATCTATTCCTGTAAACACCGCACACAACCAACACCCCATATGCTAGAAAGACCAATCCGTCGGGCAATAGGAGTGATAACGTTTCTTCTTCTGTTGTAACTTGACCCCCGAACCCAATCACATGCTTAGCCTTTTTTCAATGCTTTGGGCTATATCAAAGCGGCGTGGCGAATCTCATAAAATTAAACTAATATTTTTAATATGGTTTAAAACGAGTGTCACTTAATGAATATCCCATTTCGGTCCGACTTTACATGATTATTTATTTTAAACCTCCGAATGCGCGTTGCATCGGGACGGGGTATTCACAGTGGCGACTCTGCTGGGGATTGTTTTGAAACTTTTTCAAACTTAGTGGGTCAGACTTTCATTTTTTTTGTGGTGTTGTACATTATTTCTCTTTACCCCCTTTTACTTTTAACTATTGCATTTGCATGCATAAAGGTTAAAACAAAAAAAATATCTTTCTCTTTTTTTCTTAAAAAGGAATTAGATCTTCCACCTCACACTACAACTAGAGTCCGTGTCACACTGCACAGACACCCTTAACCCATCGGAGAAGCCAAAGTGCGGGAAGTGTGGTGATCATGTCGCCTCCCTTCCGAGTCTCACTTGGTCATCCACTCATTAGTGCGCTTCGGCTGCACGGTGGGAGCCTGAAACCTAACCCTTGTGTCGCCCACTTTGTTAGGAGTACACTCCCTGTGACCGGTTGGTTTGACTAGCTTTTTCATATAAACAATTAACAAGGTCTTTATGATAAGTCACTACGAATCGGTGATAAGTCAAGATCTATAGAGAGAAAAGAGCACTAAAAAATTGATTTCCTTTTAAAGGACGTGCCATGTATGGTTGAGTGCTTGTTAAAAGATCTTGTCTTATCATAGGTCTGTAGTACTTCCCATAAATATCATCTTAAATGTCTATATGAGACGGTTAGTCGTTAGGATCCACCACTTTAGGACCTTTAGTTAGTTGCGAAAAAGGGGTATCCCTTCCAACCAAGAGTAGGTTCTATAAAAAATAGAGGGTTTTTTTGTAAATAAAATGCTTAACTATCCTTCAATTTAGTACCTTCCGAGGTCCACTCCTCATTTCTAGGACCCTCCGAGGTCCACTCCTCATTTCTAGGACCCTCTGAGGTCCACTCCTCATTTCTAGGACCCTCCGAGGTCCACTCCTCAATTTAGGAACTTCCGAGGTCCACTCCTCATTTCTAGGACCCTCCGAGGTCCACTCCTCATTTCTAGGACCCTCCGAGGTCCACTCCTCATTTCTAGGACCCTGCGAGGTCCACTCTTCATTTCTAGGACTCTCCGAGGTCCACTCTTCATTTCTATGACCCTCCGAGGTCCACTCTTTGCCTTTTGGACAAGTCGCGGCCCACATCCCTCATCCCTTGGACCATTCGAGGTCCACTTCCTCTATTATGGACTACCATAGGTCCACTCTCTATATCTTGGACCATTTAAGGTTCACTTCTCATCTTTTGGACCCTTCTAGGTCCACTTCCTCTACTTTGGACCATTCAAGGTCCACTCCTCAATTTGAGACCCTTCAAGGTCCACTCTCTCTATCTTGGACCATTAAAGGTCCACCCTTCCACTTGGGACCCTTCGTGGTCCACCTCTCATCTCTCGGACCATCCATGGTCCACTCCTCTACCTTAGACCACCCATGGTCTACATCCTTCAAGTTAGGACCCTTCAAAGTTCTACCTCTTATCTCTTGAACCATCCACAGTCTGCTCCCTTAGTCTTAAAACCATCCATAGTTTAGACCCTTTATCTCTAGCACCCTTCAGCCAAAGACCCACCTAGATCAAACCTCTCTCGACCCATCTAGATCAAACCACCTTCTAGGGCCTACCTAAGACAATCAAGACCAATTCTCATCCAAGTCCGATTAGCTCGTCTAGATCACCCTCACTTATATTTGACCAAGGATCGAGTCATCTTCCTCTTCCTCTTTTACATTCATCCTCTCTCTTTCTCTAAACTTAACCCTGGTTGTATCATCAATCAGGGCCCCCCTCGAACTACGGTGACCTGAGACTCGTACCTTAAATGGTAAGGGTTACGTAGGCAACTTCAGCCCGGTCAAACTCTCAAATTGTGTAGATCAACTATTTTCTCAAAGATGCCTTAAGATTAATTATGAGTCTAATTCAACTCATTGATCTGACTCTGCCATATGTTCTTACAGAATTCTACATCATGTCTATGGAGAAAAGCATTGAAGCCCTTAAAGAAGTCTCAGACATGAGGTTGGGAGTGATCAACCTCCTCAAAGACATGAATGAAATTGAGCAGCGCCATTTATCTTACATTCAAGAATACTTGAGAAGAGCTCCTCCTCCTATTCAATTCCAGAGTCCCTACCATCCACATGCTTGTGGTCCCACTTATGGTTCAGCACATCAAAATTTCTCATTCAGGATGCCTACTATGGCCACCAACCAACGAAGGGCACCAATACCCGAGTCACCCCCAAATTCAATCCAAGGGAACAAGATCGACAAGGAGCTGTTTGATGACTTAGGAATGCCCGTGGGTGAGTTCTTCGACATTTTGGTGGGAAAGAGTTTGATCAAGCTGCTCGAGAATTACAAGCCTGTTAATAAGAGAGCTAACTTGGATACATCCAAGTTTTGCAGATACCACAAGTACGTTGGGCATACCACTGACAACTGTAAGCAAGGCCTCATTGATGAAGAAGCCCTCATACTTCAAGGAAGGATTTAGATTCATTCAGTCTTGTAGGTTCTAGTGTGTCTTTCTTACGTCCACTTTGGGCATTGGTATGTAATGTCTACTTTGGAATAGTTACTTCAATAATAAAAGAGTCTTTCTTTCCTTTCTCTCTAGACTTGAGACATAATCTCGCATTACATTCAAGAAGATTGTCTTATTTATAATTATCACTTGATTGCTAATCTCACTGATAAATTCACCGGCTAATAACAAAGTAAAAAATTAATCTCAAAATAACAAATGCTTTGATTGGAGTGAGCAACTCACCGTCCCTTCCTCATATACACCATCTCTATGCACCTTTCTCTCATACACTCTCTCCATACTCCGCCATATACTTTTTGTACACTATCTCCAGACCCTCTCCTTGTACGTGCCCTCTGTGCTTTCTCGAGCATACACTTCCCCAAATACACTCTCCCCCACTTGACCTCCTTTCCATATAGTCAAGACAAGCACAAAGACCGTTGTTGCTCATCATTAGAGAATAGATGCTCACGCCACTACAAAATGCAAGGGGTTGTTCTTATCCTTCACAAGTGCTACATGAATGTCAACTTGGGGCTCACCAACCCCCCAATCTCGCGTCTCCTCTGATTTTCCATTTGATAGATAAGCTTTCGTTGAATATGCTCACATGTCTTTCTCATGGTCCGAATATATTTTGCCTTACTTAATGAGTCGGTTAAATGAGTTTGCATTTATTTTAAATACTCTTTTGAGAATGCTATCCAGTAGCGATTGAAGCTTGAACCTCTCACCATAGGAAGCCATAACCTTATCCTCACTAAATAATATCCTTTCATTTCAAGATCGACAAGTTTTGAAACCCTAAGGAAGAAGCCCATACTAGGGGCTCCCCTGACTCACAAAGCTCAAGAAAGGCGGAATGCAAAAGAAACTCATACAAGGGGCTCCCTCGAAGGGACCACCTCCAAGCCCAAGAGGGAAAAGGTAAACGCATCCTAAGGCATACACTAGGGGCTATCGCGAGCAAACAAATCCGAAGGCTTTTCTCGAGAAGAGGGTGTCAAAAAAAAAAAAACCTCCATCACTCCGAAGTGAACCTCCCATCTCAAAGGTTGTGAAAATGAGACATCGAGTGAAGGTCCTATCGTGATCAAGTTACCTGCTAAAATCACAACAAACTCACGAGAAGAAGCAACAAAGATTCCCTCTTGGACAAATCGCGTAAACCAATTCCAAGTCCATCCTCTCACTTTTAGAGGATTCCATCACCACCCTTGACCTTGCCAAAATCAAAGTTAACCTCACTCTTAGAGGTTCTGAAGAAGCGACAACAGGAAAATCCCTTCACCTTAGAGATCCCAAACACATCCCTCAAACCAACCTCTCAGCAAAAGGACCAGCCGACCTCTCACTTTAAGAGATCATGTTAAGCATCACCTAATGATCGATCGCAACCCAAAGCCCAGCTACAACCGCTACCGGATGGCATTCTCAAAAGATTATTTAAAAGAAATGCATATTCAGATTTTTGAGTCACTTGTTATCCTACGTGAGCATATTGCATACTCTCGCCAAGTTTGGGAACTCGTCCTATTCTTGAAATTCGTTCATTCGACTCCTCAAACACTGTCTGCAAAAGTCTCACTGGGGCTTCGCATCCGTGCCTCTCAGCGGCACTCCGGTAAAAGCAAGGAGACGCGCGCCAGGGACTACTCCCCTCGGCTTGCGAGAACAAAGGAACAGCGAATCTTAACTTGAAAGACAGAAAAATAGAAGGGGCTATAATCAGTCAAATTCCCACCTTTTCTTCCACCCCAATCTTTTTTCTATTTTTCATGCTTTCTCATAAAGAAGATCAATGCAGTGGCAGCCTGCACGAAAATTATCACAGAACAGTCCAGAGCAGCAAGCAACAACGGAACATCCTACTCCTTCTAAAGTCAAGCCCGATTTCACCATCAATCAATTTTCTCTCTCTTATTCCAGCTTCAAATCAAAGCAGTCATTATTTGTTTACTTATATAATTGGAATTTGATAAACCAATCAGTGAGGTCCATTCTCGATGCAACCAAAATATAATTATGAATAAAACAACTCTTCAAATGTCTCGACAAGTCTTCTTTTTCTACATCATAGGAAAATAGAGTCAAACACTGTCTTTCTGTCTGCAGGGGCTTCCATACACTTTTCCACACCTTGTGATGCTTATACTCTCCCAAAAGAGTCAAACCCAAAAGCGAGAATGTCATACACGAATTCGGGATCCATTCCCACCTTCGAAAAATGTGCCCCTGCACATATACATTTCCAAGTCTTATCCAGCGACTGATTGACTATTGTTCAAAACGAGGGGTCGCCTCCACAAGATGACTCTGTCTGCCATACATTGAATCTCTCCAAGCTGGGGCTTTTGTTAAGCTGTTCTCTCAGGCTCTCTTTACTAGATTCCCTTCGGGTTTGCTTTGCATCATCGACTGGGGATTCGCCACGGTCACCTCATCAAACATTGAGGCTCCCCTCAACGGAAATGGGTCGACTATGTGGTTCTTCAGAAAAGGCCAAGGGCTCTAACAAGAATCAGGGCTCCACCAAAGTCATATCTAGCAAGAAGGGCATCCCTTGTCTTCAAGATCAGCATGTGGCAAACTCTTTGAGTTAGTTAGAAACATAATTAATCATAAGGCCTCCTTATCAAAATAACATACTTTCAAAATGCCACCCTCCTTGGCACCTTGTTTACAAAATCACTCTTTGGTCTCCACAAATTTTCAAACTCTTCAAGTCTATCAAAGACGCCTCTCTATGACTCTCAAGATGACTCGGTCCTACCCCTTATCTCTGGACATCAAACTTCATCCAATCCCATCTTCTATCATAGACACCTACTCAGCCTCGCCTTGATTAAACCATAACCTCTCTGCTCAAATTGCCTTGTTCAGACTTACCACAAATCTAAACCCTAGATTTAAGCCTAGGTGACGAATACCTCTCTAAACCCTAGCCTTAAGCCTAGATGACAAATACCTCTCCAAACCCTAGCCTTAAGCCTAGATGACAAATACCTCTCTAAACCCTAGCCTTAAGCCTAGATGACAAAACCCTAGCCTTAAGCCTAGATGACAAATACCTCCCTAAACCCTAGCCTTAAGCCTAGGTGACGAATACCTCTCTAAACCCTAGCCTTAAGCCTAGATGACAAATACCTCTCTAAACCCTAGCCTTAAGCCTAGACGGCAAGACTCCTCTCTAAGCCTTAGCAATGATCATCCCAATCTTTTAATCGCTTGGTTCTCATCAGTAACAGTGGCCTAAGTCCTCCGCGGCCACCATTCTTCATCGCAAATTGTAGCCTAAGTCCTTTGGCGGCTACGCTTTCCGCATCATCCAGTGGCCTAAGTCCTCCGGCAGCCACCATTCTTCATCGCAAACAAACAGCCTAAGTCCTTTGGCGGCTACGCTTTCCGCATCATCAGTGGCCTAAGTCCTCCTTGCGCACCATTCTTCATCGCAAATAGTAGCCTAAGTCCTTTGGCGGCTACGGTTTTCCCGCACCATCAAGTGGCCTAAGTCCTCTCGGCCACCATTCTTCATCGCAAATGCAGCCTAAGTCCTTTGACAGCTACAGTTTTCCCGCACAATCATTGTAGCCTAAGACCCTCCGGCAGCTACAGGTAAGCACAACACAGGTTTGAAAGCATATCTTAGTCATATTACCTTTCTAAGAACCATTAGCAAAATCTTTGGGTGACTCCCCGAACAGTCAAATCTTTGGGTGACCCCCCGAACAAATAAATCTTTGGGTGACTCCCTGACAAATAAATCTTTGGGTGACTCCCCGAACGATCAAATCTTTGGGTGACCCCGGACAGTCAAATTTTGGGTGACTCCCCGAACAGCCAAATCTTTGGGTGACCCCTGACAATAAATCTTTGGGTGACTCCCGAACAGTCAAATCTTTGGGTGACTCCCCAACAAGTCAAATCTTTGGGTGAACCCCTGACAAATAAATCTTCTGGGTGACTCCCCGAACAGTCAAATCTTTGGGTGACTCCCCGAACAGTCAAATATTTGGGTGACTCCCCGAACAGTCAAATCTTTGAGTGACTCCCCAAAGAGTCAAATCTTTGGGTGACCCCCCGAACGGGCCAAATCTTGGGTGACTCCTGACAGTCAAATCTTCTGGTGACTCCCGAACACATAATCTTTTGGTGACTCCCATGCAGTCACGTATCCTTGGGTAATTCCCACACAATCACATCTTTGGCTTAAGACACCACACGTACTAATGCCCATTCGTTTCTCTCCCCGGCAGTTTTCTGAACTACGACTCGGCTTGATTCCTCTTGGGATACGTAGGTAGCCCGACAAGGGTTCAGCCGCTCGACCTACCTGGTCACCTTTCATTTTGCGACTCCACTCGAACATCAAATCCGCAAGCTCATCATTCCACCCCTGAAATCCCTTTTTTCAGGACGGATCCTATCTTAATCGTCGACCCCACTTGTCTTACAAGAAGCGTCGCCGAGGGGCTACTGTTAGTACCTGACCTGAAAATACCCATGATAGGCATTAAGGAACCTCTGAGGACCTCTCAGTCATTTATGAGTTTTAATAAGCTCAAGTAATATTTCCCCGAAAGCCCTTATTTGTAGTTTTTAGACCAAATGTCAGCTAAAACTTCCGAAGGCCATAACTTTCTCATGCGAACTCCGTTTTGGGCCCACCACATATCAAATCGAACGCGAGAACAAGATCTACGCAAAGGTTCGATCGACCCTTCTCAAAAAAGGTTCGATCGACCCTTCTTAGAAAGGTTCGATCGACCCTTCTCAAAAGTGCCGATCGACCCTTCTCAAAAAGTGCCGATCGACCCTTCTTTTAAAGTTCCGATCGACCCTTCTCAAAATTGCCGATCGACCCTTCTCAAAAAGTGCCGATCGACCCTTCTTTTAAAGTACCGATCGACCCTTCTCAAAAGTGCCGATCGATCCTTTTCTTCAGTCCAGCCCATTTCTCGAGCACTATAAATACGTGCACACTTCTTCATTTTTAACACACACATTTTACACGGAGAAGTCAAGACTAGACTTGATTTTCCTTTCCACGCATCTCCCAATATCGCTCCGAATCTTGCTAGATTCGACCCCAAAGTCTTGCCACAATTGGTAAGTCTTTTATTTAAATATTCCGTTCTTTATTATTATTGTTGCGCTATATAATTTATTTGCATGCTTAATATGTTTTAATTGTGCCTATATGCTAGATTTAGGACTGTTTTAATATATTTAAGTATGCATAGCCAAGGATGATCTAAGGTTTCATCCAAGAAATCCGATGGATCTAGGAACTATTTCTTTCCTCCCTCCTTAGTAATAATCATCCCATGATCAACAATTCCCCAAGGATGAACATTGATTAGTGCACCTTTCGAGGGCCTAAATCAAAGGTTCTAGGGTGTGATCATCAATTAATTCTTTCTCTCCCCTCCTCCTTATGCATGATCCCGCTTCTTCTATCTATTCCTGTAAACACCGCACACAACCAACACCCCATATGCTAGAAAGACCGATCCGTCGGGCAATAGGAGTGATAACGTTTCTTCTTCTGTTGTAACTTGACCCCCGAACCCAATCACATGCTTAGCCTTTTTTCAATGCTTTGGGCTATATCAAAGCGGCGTGGCGACTCTCATAAAATTAAACTAATATTTTTAATATGGTTTAAAACGAGTGTCACTTAATGAATATCCCATTTCGGTCCGACTTTACATGATTATTTATTTTAAACCTCCGAATGCGCGTTGCATCGGGACGGGGTATTCACAGAGACAAAATAGGATAAATGCATTTTTATTGATAAAATGAGATGATTTCAACTTGTGAACCACTTTGAGCGGAGGGCCACATCCCAAGAAACAAATTACAACTGAAAGGTAATTTCTGCAAAAATGGCTAGCTATGTCGCGGGACACAGGACATGGCCTGGCTAAGTGTGTTGCGGGACACAGAACTTAGCCTGGCTAAGTGTGTCGCGTGACACAACAAGCCAATTTGCAGAGCTTTTACAAATTTCATTTACATAAGCAGCAAGGCAATAATAAGATCAAATTACATCCCACATGGATCTCAGAGATCACAGAGGTCAAAATTTAACTAATCAATAGGGTGTGGATATAAGGGATCCACACTCATCTTGATGAACACGCACAACATATCAAAATTGATTTAATAATGTGCAATAACATGAAATCATGGATGATTCGCAGAGGATAGATATATTGCGATCAGAACCCAGCACTAATTATATCAGATTAAGCATCATTAACAGATTAAGCAATATAGATTTGCATGAATAATAAAGGAAGAGAGATAGTAGGAGAGAGAGGGTGTTACCTTTGAAGGCCACGATTCCTATATCAAGTTAGATATAGGAACCTTCAAATATCAGCTTCCAGAACTGATATCAAGCTTAGATTGAATTAGAAGTAGTTGGTTCTATGTGTGTGTTATATAGAACTAAGAGAGAGAGAGAGAATTGGTATGAGAGAGAGAGGAATTGGTATGAGAGAGGGAGGAATTGTGTGTGTTTACTGTGTGTTTACGTTCATTTTGGCATAGTGACTTTGGGGTGTCAAAAAGGGCTCCAAAAATGGGAGGAGGAGGCTCCATTTTATAGCTGCATGGGAGTGGCCAAGAGTGTCGTACGACCTTGCGTCTGTATTTTCCAATGACACGCTTTATCGCGGGACAGCATGAGCCAGGACTGCTTTTGGCCCCAAATAAGTGCCTGGAACCTTCTTGAATAATTCCCTATAGGTCCAAAAGCATGGATTAATGTCCTATAGGTACTATCTCAATAAAGAACTTACGAAAAGTCCTCGAAGGTTCCGGAATAAATATAAATGTACCCAAACGCCCATAGCACACTTTTATTGTGTAAAAGGCACTGTACGGGTCACGAGTTGGATTGGGGTACTCACAGTAGCCCCTCGGCAACGTCACTTATGGAAGAAGTGGGGTTGTCGACAAGAAAGGATCCCAAGCCTAACGAGCGGCTGGTGGAAAAAAGAAAGACTAAAGTGGTCAAATGGCTAGACCTTTTGAGAAAGGATTCCTACGTATCCCTAAGAGGGAATCAAGCCGGATCGTAGTTCGAACAAGTGAGAACGTGCGGTGCCTCAAACCAAAGAAGGACCAAAGTGGTCAAATTGCTGGACCTTTGGAGAAAGGATTCCTATGTATCCCTGAGAGGGAATCAAGCTGGATCGTAGTTCGAAGAAGTGAGAACATGTGGTGCCTCAAACCATCAAGTGAGAACGTGTGGTGCCTCAAACCGAAGAAAGACCAAAGTGGTCAAATGGTTGGACCTTTGGAGAAAGGATTCCTACGTATCCCTAGGAGGTAATCAAGCTAGATCGTAGTTCGAACTTGAGGGGAAGTCGCCCGGAATTTGACTATTGAGGGGAAGTCGCCCGAAATTTTACTATTGAGGGGAAGTCGTCCGAAATTTTACTATTGAGGGGAAGTCGCCCGGGAGTTGACTATTAGGGGGAAGTCGCCCGAAATTTGACTATTGAGGGGAAGTCGCCCGAAATTTGACTATTGAGGAGAAGTCGCCCGGAATTTGACTATTATGAGATAGAATTGGAAATGCCAGGGGCACAAATGGTAAAACAGGCCACAGGGACAAAATATTAAAATATGCCACAGGGGCAAATTGGTAAAACAGGCCACAGGGGCAAAATGGTAAAACAGGTCACAGGGGCAAAAAGAGAAAAATTTGATTTATTAAAAAATAGAATTTGAAAATGCCAGGGGCAAAAATGTTAAAACAGGCTACAGGGGAAAAATAGTAAAATAGGCCACAGGGGCAAATTGAAAATAAACAAGTAACCCGACTAGAAGTGTCGCACGACTTGGACAGCCAGGCGGACAGGTTTAATTAATGTCGAACAGTTCGACATTCAAACATAACATCTGGGGGAAAATTTCGAGAGCAAGAGAAGAGAAACAGAGAGAAAACTAGGTTTTCGACAAGATCTTTGTGAAATCCTTGAAATCATGCCTCCTCGCCTACGCCCGATGAAGAAAGCACAGCTACACGCGGAGTTAGCTGACAGGAGGAAGAAGATAAAGAGGAACCATCGACCGTTTGTTCCTCAAACTCCGCGAGGACAATTCTACCCGCAAGTGGACAGACACACCTCCGTCGGTAGAAAATCCGCGGTAAGAATCTTGCAAAACTATTTATTTGAAATTTGAATTTTTGGAAAAAATACAACTATAAATACATAACCACTACAACGGTTTTGAGGTAACTGCAATTTTGTCATTTGAATATCTCTGTTCATTACAATATTTGCTCTCCGAAACAGCATACTTACTCTCACGCCCGAGGGTCTAAGCCGAAGACCATCCGGCTAGTCGTGGGTTCTGATTTCAGGTCAAGGAGCCAGGTGATTAATCTTGCCAAGTGGAAGGAGATTGATAACGGCATGATTCTTGCTGCATCACATGTTTTAAGTAAATTGAAACAGGCAAAAAATAAAAAAAAAAAAGAACTGCATGTCGTATGAGCTTTCCCCTTCAGCCAAAAAAAAACTCTCCCGAGTCTAAACCCTGCCTTTTGCCTACTACAGAGAACCGAGAGTGGTTGAGGGTCCCCAGTTGCCGTCTTTTCAGCATTGAGGTCACAAGGTTCGACAGTCCTTCCGGTTCAGCAGTCCGAATAGTCTGTTATTCCCCAATGGCAGAATCCACAGATATTAGTGAAGGGAATGGGACTCCGCCTCTGGGAAATCTCCAAACAATGGAGGAGGTGATGCAAGCTATTGAAGCCCTTAATAAGCGCCAAAAAGAGCAATAGGCTTGGATAGTAGATACCATGCGTCGTCGTGGAACAGTTGCGGTCCCCCAACCAGATGGGACCTGGACCTTCGTCCTTATAGAAGACGAAGACGTTCTAGCTCCCCCAACTTCCGAAAATTATCAGTAAGTCCTTCCTCCACAAAGCTACGGAAACCCAGCGACTCAAAGAAGCTCCCGCTCAAAGACTCATTCAAGCATCAGTCAAGCAGCTCTGACTTTCCAAACTCACAATCAGTTTCCCGGCTCCGCTCCGCAAACTCAATATCACCAGCACACCTATGGGCCCGCTCCCTCAGATCCCAATGCCTCTCAATATCCCTCGGGATTCAATCCTTTGCCTCCGTATGAGCCCCGAAGCTACAACTTGAAGTCACAATGCCTGCCAGGGACGAACATGTTGGGTTTTGGGGTTACAAACGCAGCGAAAGATTTACAAATAACATCAAAACCCTAGCCCTAAGATCTGTCTAGCATGAAGAGATTAGAAATTTATATGAGATAGAATTTACATACCTTGAATGTGATGAAGATTAACAAAGTAGATCACAAAATTCTAGCCTTGAAATTTTGATATCGAAACGGATCTTCTTCTACCTTGTTCAAACCTTGTGATGAATCAACGAACGGAGGCTTCAAGCTCTTGGTGATTAACCTATCACCCTCTATCGGTAATCCACACGCGAACGAATCCAAGAACACCTTCTTGATGGATTGCTAGATGATCCTCTTGATTATTGAATCAATATTCAATAATCAAACCCAAAACTATGGAACAATTTGGGACTTTTGATTCAAAATCAAAATCTAGAGTTTCAAAAACCTTGGATTATGATGTGTGTAAGAGGAAAAATATGGCTGCAAGGCTGTATTTATATCCCATATAAATCCCCTAACAATTAGGGTAGAAACCTTGTAAAACACCAATTCCTTCCTAGCCAAGGAAAACCGTACGGACACGAAATTTGGCCTTGGCACGAGTCGTGCCAATTGGCACGAGTCGTGCCCTTTGCTTTCATTCGTGCTCACGAGTCGTTCCTTGAGCCCCAACTCGTTCTGATCAAAACGAGACAAAAACCAAGTCGTGTCTCAGCCATGGTCACGAGTCGTTTTCCATGGCACGAGTCGTGACCCAGGTCACGAGTCGTGCCAGAACCCAAATTTCCAATTTTCAGCTTGAATCAAATTCGTTCTTTTGTGTGTGACCCTTTAGGAATTATATTTTATGTTGGCAGTGAGTTGAAACATTGACCTCACAAGACATAAGTGACTTCTAGCAAATCATTATGTCCACCCAATTAAATATAACATCAAAGCTTGATTCCTTAATAGATCCAATGTCATAATCCCTTTGTCCATGATGTCCAATTGAACATGAGTCATGGTCTAGGTCAACTCATTCCGTTCAATGCTTTCTCAATTCCGAATATGTTGATAATCCAAATGCATTTGATCTCTATCAAATCACTAGAGTGTGGCCACACATTTCATCAACATCATTCATCGAGGAGCCCAAGCAAACATCTCTCTTCATAAGAGGGACAAATCCCGTCTTGACTTATCATTCTTCCCTACATGGATCCAAACGTGCTAACATAGCCCTTATTGATATCCGATTAAAGATAGTGTTAGACTATATCAAACACGATCTTCACCATTTGGAAGACGATGATAATCTCAGGTACAACGGATTCAATAACATGACTATCATGAGATTTAATCATGACAACAAACCATGTCATAAATCTCATAAGTAGGTCAAGTCCAATACTTGTTCTCTAGCAAGTATCCATAAGTGTAATGTGCATCTCCATGCATATAATCATCTCTATGATTATCCATTACTAACTTATACTAGTTGTTCACAACAACTAGGGACGCAGTTCAATATAATAAACATGCAAACATATAATGAACAAAATAAATGCGCTCTATAATAAATAATAAAGATGATACATAACGGTTCAAGTCAAACATAACTATAGCCTAGGGCATTACACCAACAGGACATACCGAGCGGATACCCCGATGTTTTGAATCTGCCACCCGCCAGACTGCCTCTCGGGGCTAATAAAACATTCCCTCAGTTCCCGAACACAATCTAGCATGGTCCGAATAATCACGTCCTCGGCTCCAGTTTCGGTAATCAAGGATATGGATTGGTATACACTCACCTGCCTCCCCAGGATTCCCGAATGGCTATTTCGTCAGTCGATCCACCTCCATCTTTGGGTTCCATCCCTGGAAACAACAACCTAACCCTGCCAAATGACCCCCATATGGCTTGGATGGTCGAGCAGATAAAGGAGATGCAAGGGAAAATGTCCAACTCTCGAAGGGACTCACTCATGCCCACGGATCCGAGTAAGGTGGTTCCTCTCCCCCCGAAGTTCAGAATGCCGGAAATGGAGAAGTTTGATGGGACAGAATGCCCGAAGACTCACATCGATACCTACGTCTTAGGTATGAGGGCCAAAGGGGCCACCCCTCAACAAATGGCGGACCACTTCCAACACTCCCTTAAATTCACGGCCTTGAGGTGGTTCCTCAACGTAAAGGCAGAGAACCACCCCACTTCGAGGAAAATCGGTGATATCTTCCTAGAGAAATACCGTGCCGATCTCGAGTGGGAAACAAATCGGCATGACCTGCAGGCCACCGAGCAGAAAGATGACAAGCCATTGGGAAAATTCTACAAAAGATGGAATTGGAAGTTTGAAAAAACTTTGAGCATGCAGAGAACGGTAGCAAATCTTGCTTCTTACTATCGCTACAAGGCAGTCCCGCCTAATCCCGCATCTGCCCCAAACAAGGGAAAAAGGGCTACTGAAGCACTCCACTACATTCAGAATGAAATCCATAAAAGCCGTAACCAAGCACCCCCAAGGAATAAACGGTAGCGTTTTCAGCACTTTGATAACCTCGAAACGCCCCTAAGCCAAGTGTTCGAGGCATTGGAAAAGCGGTACATGCTCAAGCCCTTCGAGAATTATTAACCAAGGAATCCCCATCCTAACCCGGATATGAGCAAGCGGTGTGCCTTCCATAACTATCCCGACCACATAACCGACCATTGCATCTTGCTAAAGCAAGTGGTCCAAGGGTTAATCGAAGAGGGAAAGTTAGAACGCCCCCGTGGTCCCAACACAGTCGGAAATCCATTCCCCAGGAACGATAGGGTAAACATGTTGGGGTTTAGCAAAACCTCATGTATGGATGAGTCCTCTGCAATTTCCGAGTCTATCAACATGCTGTCCCGTGGTGATTGAGGATGTGAAGGCAGAACTTGGGGCTTCTGTGATGAGGAATTCAGGAGAGAAAACCTAAGAAAGGCCGTTCCCCAACAATTCCTTTCGAAATTAGGGCACACCAATGGGTCGATTGAACGCTCCCCAGAGATAAGGCAGTTCAAAACAGGCCAAGCAGGCGGCAGAGCCAGAAACGGCATAACTTTCACAGACGCGGACCCGCCATAATGCGAAAATAGGCACAACGAGGCCCCCGACATGATCCAATGTGAAAGGGATCCCAGCATCAACGCTGTAGGGTTTGATGAACTAGAACTCGAGGAGTCCCTGAGCCAAGATAGGGAATCGGACCGGTGCTACTGCAAGGAGTGCAGGACGGATGATCAAGAAATGGACGCCCAAATGGAGCTTGACCAAGGAATAGACAAGTACTTCATTGAAGATCCCCTCGAAGAAAGCATGCCTACCTCCGATGATCAAGAAATGGATGCCCAAATAGAGCTTGACCAAGGAATAGACAAGTACTACATTGAAGATCCCCTCGAAGAAAGCATGCCTACCTCCGATGTTTTGAAATTCTTCAGCCCCCATGTGGACATATCCCGGGAAGGCGACAATGGCGGCATAATCCAATCTGACGTCCCATTACTCGATTTAGAGAAAAAAATAGAGCGATATTCTTTGGAATATGGTCAAAGAAGGGAGGATAGCATGTCCTGAAAATTTAGCCTTCGTGAGTATAGCTCGAGTAAGGACCTTCTCTGCAGGAGCAGGTTTTCTAACAGTTGTCAACATCAGCAACAATAGACTCCAACGCAATGAACGCCTCACTATCATGGAGGAGGCCCTTCATGTCCTATACCACCGAAATTCCTCGGGGTCTGGTGATGGTCTCCTTGGGGAAATGATTCCTGAGAAACAACAGTACACCTCTTCAGCTTGGCTCGAGGTTGATGCAGAAATGAAACTACCCCCTGGAATGGTGCTAATCAAGGAGTGGCAACCAGAGACTTCGCCACATGCAATGTCGAAAAGGGATGAGCGTCTCGAAGCCACAGAGAATGTTTGGAGGGCGTACGATGAGTACACAGGGATAGACAAGACCCAGCTCGAGTACGATATGAGGGATTTCAGACTCAACCTACCCTCTGAATGTCTGGAAGCGACCTTAAATCAGTTTGAATGGAAGAACTTCACGAAGAAAAATTCTTTGGAGAATAACCGAGATGAGATGGAAGAACAGGACGATGTCATCCTCTAGAAAGGATCAGCTCGAGATCATGACCATTTTTGTTCCATGATAAGCTGGAACGAAACTTCGCAATGCCGAATCTAATCGATTTTGTTTCTGATAACTCGATTGGTAGACATGATTAGGGAAAGCAGCGTAAAGCCTTTTGACCCGCGCACGTACCCTCATAAACCCATCAAAAAATGCCGTCGAGAAATTGGGTTACCTTTTTCGGACCCACAGCCAGCAAAATGGAAATGGTCGAGAAGCTTGGACTAAGCCCTCGTTTCCTAGAGTCTAGCTCCGAAAAAACATCCAGAGTCTGTTGTATTTGAGTTTGAGTCTCTCGAGTCATCTGACGGCCTTACGCCTGAAGATTATGAGTTTGTAGCAAACACTGTATTCCCCTATGCTTTGAATGAAAAGTTCGACCTTTCTGAGTATCCCCTCATTGCCACTTTAATAAATGATAAATTAACTAATAAACCAAGAACAATTAATAATGATTCACTTGATAAAGATGCAGACACACAAAATGAACAAAACATTAAAGAAATCTTTAAGCATGTTCTCGAACGAGAGAAAAATCAGGCCCAAGCTACCGAGGAAGTTTTAACCAAAATGAATTTGGGGACTGCTGAAGAGACTAAAGAGACGCAAATCGGAGATTTCTTCATCGGTGCCGCGAGAAGCATTGACTGCGCTGCTCAAAGAGTTTTTAGATATGTTCGCATGGTCCTATCAGGACATGCCAGTTTTGGATCCCGCCATAATTGAACATCGGATTCCCTTGAATCCCGAGGCCTAGCATGTCAAGCAGAAGTTACGCAGGATCAAGCCTGAATGGTCTTTGCAAGTCAAAGAAGAAATCGAGAAGATGCTCCGCGTCGGATTCATAAGGGTGATCGAATACCTAACATGGCTCTCCAACATATTCACGGTTACCAAGGCTAATGGAAAGGTGCGTTGCTGCATAGATTTTCTGGATCTCAACAAAGCAAGTCTGAAGGACGACTTCCCACTGCCAAACATAGATATGCTAGTCGATACCACGGCTAATTTCGAAGTTAAGTCCTTCGTGGATGGTTTTGTCGGCTATAACCAGATCAAAATGGCTGAAGAAGATCAAGAGAAGACCGCCTTCACCACTCCACGGGGAACTCACTGTTACACGGTAATGCCTTTCGGATTGAAGAACGCTGGGGCTACCTACCAATGGGCAGCAACAACACTATTCCACGATATGATCCACAAGGAAATCGAGGTGTACGTCGACGACATGATCATTCACTCAAAAGGATCAGACAGATAACATCTTACCGACTTGAGAAAATTCTTCGATCGCCTTCGAAAGTGAAGTCAACGAGTTAGAATTGCTCCGAAGCCGGCACGACGAATTGGCCCTACTGGATTAGCGTCGATTGAAGGCCATGGAACACATTCGAGCCTATCAAAGTCGGATGGTTAGAGCTTTCGACAAGAAGGTCAAATCCCGAGATATCAGAGAAGGCGATGCGGTGCTTAAGGAGAAGCCTCTCACCCGAATCAACCCGCTTGGAAAATGGGAACCAACGTGGATCAGCCCGTTCGTGGTTCAGGAAATCTCCTCAGGAGGCTCAATAAAATTAACAGATCTGGATGAGAAGCCTTTCATAAACCCAGTCAAGGGAAGCAAGCTCCGCCGATATTTCGCCTAAAGAATATCTAGTCTTCTTTTTTTTTCCCTCCCTACAAAAAAAAACAAAAAAATAATACATATGTGTTGAAGAACATGCCCAGCTAGATTGAAAACCCTAAAAGGGCAGTCTAGGCAAAATCAGGATTGCACCATTCTCCCCCTTCTCTGTCTCCCCTTCTCTCACAAAAAGAGTCGAACTATGGAGACATGAGCCCCTCAGTCCAATTGTAAGAAGGGAACGTAGGGAACCATCACTAGTTCGGTCTAAAAAATAAAGAAAATTCCAAAAGTTGATACCATCAAGGTTCAGAAGGAGACGCAAGCAAAAATTTTGTGTCTCGATAAAACTCTAAAAGTAAACCGCAAAATCATTACAGTTAAAACACTTCTTGATGAGTTCAAGCACGGTCTACTCTCGACTCACAACATGCTAAGACAACATAAAATGTCTAATAATTAATGTGTCCGCTAATGACAATGAATGGATACTCAGAGTTCAGAAGGTCATTCCATGCCGCTCGCGCTTGTTCCTTCGCCATTCTTTCCTTTTTTTCCCCGTCCCCGACGAGTCTTCTTTCATTCCGCAGGAACTATCTTTGTCTCCCTCCTTCCAAGATCAGGAGTCCTCCCTGTCATGTCAAGAAATCAAGTCGCTCTCAGAGCTTCATTCGTCCGTGCCTCTGCTCGGATCTCCTCCCTACGAGTCTGTAAAAGGGGACCTCTCTTCGTCAATCTGTCAACTCTGGTCTCGTAGTCAAACAAGGCATCCCCTGTGATTTCTTGAGGGTTAACCCAAGCTTCTGCACTCCTAAGGTTATAACTGGAACGGCAAACCTGCCCCAGAATTGCCTCACGCCTACTCCCCAGAATCATCTGAGCCTGTCCAAGATGCTGCTCATACCAGTCCAAGTACTCAGTAGACAAAGCAATACTCTCCATGCGTCTAAGAAGTACCCCAAGAGGAAAAGCAGAAAACTTCCATATCTCCAGAAAGAGAAGGAAAGTGGATGGGTCCGCCATAGAGAAAGGAGCTACCATCATAGTAGCAAAGTCATTCCAACCCAGCAAAGGCTCCTGCCTCATCCCAAACTGCCTGAAAACAAGGGACGAAATGTAGAAAGAAGACTGAGACAGCCCAGGAACCCTAACAACATAGGAACCATCCTGAAGAGCCCTCCTAGTTTCTATCTTCCAATGAGGAACCCACCAACGAATGTGATGCGTGCCGAGCCTGGCCATCCACCTTTCCCATTCAAATTGATCTGTCTCCAAGACCAAAGGTCGCTGAGTAAATGTCCACGGACTAAAATATGTCGGAAGCACGTGCATAGCTTGAAGTCTCTCCTTCAACCATAAAGTAAGCAAAGCGGGGCTTCATCCACGTATGAATCTATCCCCCATCGCCAGTCGGACTGTACCGTGGAAAGTCTCTCCCAAAACCAAAGGTACAATGTCCTCACCCACTCGGCAAGGGCCTATCACATCTAGCAAAGCACTGTGACATATCCCGAGGGAGCTAACCATAAAAGGGGTGGCTATCCACATAGAGCAAACACGTCCCATAAAATGTCACTCTCATCATTACTCATGAATCTGTCAAAGTTTGTTTATTAGCTCGAGAAAACACACGCCAAATGTTTGACCCCATATACCACAAACATTTCAAGCTCATGCGACATGCACAAAACATAAAAAAAAAAAAAAAAAAAAAAAAAAAAAGTAGAAACAACTCCCAAGTTATCACCAATAAAATGCAAATAAAAGATTTCATTACATGTGAGTATGTTGTGCATATAAATACAAATATTTTGTTACTCTCCTCACTAACATACACAAAAAAGAAAAAAAAGAGTCCTACTATGAGTCATCGACAGCACCACCTGCTGAAGACTCCAGCATCTCAGCGTCTCCGCCAGCCACCTCATCATCCTCGGTAAACTCAGCACCTTCCTCGACCGGATACTCCTTGAAGTCTGCAGAAGTAAGACCTAAGAAGGAAAAATAAGACGAGCCCTCCGCCTGTGCACAAGGCTGAGGAAAGAACTGTGGAAACGGTCGCGCCTCGGCCCTCCTCAAAGAAACTCCCGCCATGACTATGCCTTCCCAGAGTCAGTATATCAGGCTAGGATGCAGGCTGTGGATCCGTGTCCGCACCCGGGAGAGGAGTATCTACCAACCTCCTCGAAGGCATCGGCTCATGAACCGTTGCACCTCTCGACGATCTGCAAGACATCACCCTCACAAGCTTCTTCGCAAAAGACTTCATCCCCAGATACCGATGGGTGATCAAATCCACGGTCCGCCCCGAGACCTGCATAAAAGAGAAGCAATGCTAACAAAAGAGATAAAACAGAAACAAGATTAGGATGTCAAAAGAAGGAGTAACAACTCACTGAAGCATCTGGATCAACTCGGTAAGCGGGAGGAACCTGCTCCGGGATGGGCACAAGTACCCGCCTCCTGGAAGAATCCCCGCGAACATAGGAGAAATCCGCCCCCGGCATAGGGACATCTCGAGGGCCCGATGAGCCATCCCTCCTCTCCTTGGGCAGCATCTGCGGCGTCCTCAACTTCCTCCTCACAAAGGCGTCTCCTCCTGCAGGTAAACACAGCAAAGGTATGTCAATAAACTTCAAATGCAAGGCATAGCAGTATAAACGCTACATAAAAGAAGAATGTCACATATCATTCACATTTTGTCACAAAGTCCGTCCCAACACAGAACATTTAATTTCAAAAAAGACCGTCCCAACACGGCACATTTCATTTCAAAAAAGTCTGTCCCAACACGACACATTTCATTTCAAAAAGTCCGTCCCAACACGGCACATTTCATTTCAAAAAAAGTCTGTTCCAACACGGCACATTTCATTTCAAAAAGTCTGCCCCAACACGGCACATTTCATTTCAAAAAGTCTGCCCCAACACGGCACAATTCATTTCAAAAAATCCGTCCCAACACGGCACACCTATGTTCAAAAAGGTCCTTCCCAACACGGCATGTTCCCTTTCTAAAAATCCCCACGCCAATTCTAAAAAATTTCTACGCACTTTGGCAACTACAACAAAGTTCCTTACATGATTCACAAAATACACATCAAATCTCCATAGGTATAGACGCCTTCAAACAATTTCACTTAGGTATAGACGCCATCAAACAGTCTAACTTTGGTCTAGACATCTTCAAACAGTCTCACTTAGGTATGACGCCTTCAAACAGTCTCACTTAGGTATAGACGTCTTCAAACAGTCTAACTTAGGTCAAGACGCCTTCAAACAGTCTCACTTAGGTATAGCGCCTACAAACAGTCTCACTTAGGTCTAGACGCCTTCAAAGAGTCTCACTAAAGTATAGACGCCTTCAAACAGTCTCACTTAGGTATAAACACCTTCAAACAGTCTCACTTAGGTATAGACGCCTTCAAACAGTCTCACTTAGGTCTAGACGCCTTCAAACAGTCTCACTTATGTATAGACGCCTTGAAACAGTCTCGCTTAGGTATAGACGCCTTCAAACAGTCTCGCTTAGGTATAGACACCTTCAAACAGTCTCACGTAGGTATAGACGCCTCCAAATAGTCCCACTCAGGCCGAGAGCCCTCCGAATTGTCCTCAACTTAGGTACAGATGCCTCCAAACAGTCTCTCTCTTAGGACGAATACCTCTGAATCATTCCCCACCGGTCAAAGCCCCCTTCAAATTGTCCTCACACCCGAACTACAATTGGCTTGATTTCCACTCGGGATACGTAGGAATCCTATCAAAGTCGTCCGACCGACATGGTCATTTATTTTTCCCTCCCGACAAGCGATCCAGATCGAGATTCTTATTTTTATCGACGACCCCACTTCCTTCATAAGTGACGTCGCCGAGGGCTTCTGTAAATACCCCAATCCGGACCGCTCTCCATACGAGCATACGAAAAACACTAAGAGTTCACCTCCCCGCGATCACGAAGTCCCGTAACTTCCAAAGGACCAAACTGATCAAAACAAACCAAAAGAGGGACTTTTCAGGCATTAAGAATTGTCAGAAGGGCCCTGCAGGAATGGCACAAAAGTCAAAAAAGCTGACATATTGATGAGTGAGCCGCACGGACCACATTGTAAGTATGGTTGATCCGTGCGGACCTCATTGTCGACACGCCAATGACACAAAAGTCAAGACATTTGATTGATTAAAGTCAGAGCCGTGCGGACCATTTAACTGATTAAAGTCCAATCCATGCGGACCACATTGTCAATTTCCAGACCCTATAAATACTGGCCTCCAGCAGCTTCAAAATCATCAACAAATATCCAAAACCCCCCACAACAACCCAAACGACCCAACAGCCTCAAAACCATCAAAAACACCCCCGAAACGACGAAAATTCGAGTGTAAACGAGAGTTAATTAGAAGAAATTTTGCCATAAGTGAGGGCAAAACTACTTTGCTCTTTAATCACCCTAAACAAACCACGTGAGCAAACCCCTCACTTCCTTTACGAACACAAAGCCTAGGAAGATAGAAAGGAACCAATATTGATGAGATCTCCTTCCGAACCCTAAATAATGCTTTAATTTCCAACTATTTAATATATTATGAACTGTTGTTTAATATATCATTTATAATGTAGTCTTTACTTACTATATTTGTCATATACCCAAACTATCTAAATGATCCTACTAGATCTTCCATGTACAATGTGCACAAGAATGGAGGTCTGGTAGTGATAGTGGTTTGTTCATATTCTATGTACTGTCTTTCCATAATTTACTTTCAAATGTACTTTATTTCTTAAAACACACACACACACAACTTTCAAAGAAGGGTTTAGAAAGACTCATGTATATGAGGCGTTTCGGGTGAGCACAAAAATCTCTTCCCAAGGCGTAATCTGACATCCGAACTCAAAAATCTCATCACACAACAAAAAGACTTTTTTTCAATGTTTTGGTCATAACTAAAACGGTATGGGGACTCTCTTTTCAAAGAAATTCATCCGTCCAATCTTTGAAACAATTTCTCACCTCTCTCAAGAGAGGAAGGCCCCGGCGCAAGTCGCGGGCGCCGCCAGATCGGGTAATTTCACAAGAGCCTAACTTCTAGCCCGTATTTTGAGCTTACGAGATAGTTAAACTTTTACGAGCTTTTTTGTGTTAAATTCAATCTAATTTACTACGAAAATTAAAGTGTGACTAAAGGCATGTTTGTTAAGGGAAAAATATTTTCCGAAAAAATATTTTCTTTCAATTTTCAATATTTGGT
Source organism: Adenophora triphylla var. japonica (assembly GCA_022495995.1). Taxonomy (NCBI): domain Eukaryota; kingdom Viridiplantae; phylum Streptophyta; class Magnoliopsida; order Asterales; family Campanulaceae; genus Adenophora; species Adenophora triphylla. Next base: position 334,043 of record JAFEMH010000676.1, read on the forward strand.
AAGCACCGAAAAATGAAAAAAATATTTTTCCCACTTTTTTAAATAAAATGACTTACAGATTTCTTTTCAGCATTTCCATTTCCAAAAATTATTAACACCCTCACTCACACACCCAACTCCCCATACACCCCCACACCACACATCCACCTCCACCCCCCACACCTCCAACCATCCCACCCACTCACTCCACCCACAACTCCCCTTGATAAAAAAAAAAAAAAAATCATTAAAATTATTTCTAACACCCCATCACGCCCCTACTCCCCACCCCATAATTACTCGTATTAAGATTATTTGACAACCCCCCCCCCCAAGTCATTTAACGAGAAACAATCAATATTCAATAATACTCAGGACAGAGAGATGAGCTTTTAGAAACTTTTAAAAAATGGGCGGACATCTTTTATAGATAAAAAGAAAAAAAGAAAATATATGGACTAATATATCAGTTGTACAAGACATAATAATTAAAAGTAAGGCTATTTTATAAAGGATAACCCCAAAAGGTAAGAAGAGATATTACTCCAAGCCCAAGGGGGATGAAATCTCTACTAGAAAAAAATAAAAGGGAACAGCGTGAAACGATTAAAGCTTCGTCAAACCCATCTGATATTGCCCAAATACCTCTTGTCTAAATTTAGTTTACAAATCTTGCAAATGAACAGCCAAGGCATGAAGTCATGCCATAAGCTTAATCCTGAACAATTATAGATTAATCTCTATTCTCTACGCACTTTCTTGGATAGTTTGTCCTGCTCACGATACCTCTCACGTCGTTCTTCTCGCTGGCGTTTCTTTGCAAGCTGCTCTTCCTTAGCTTTCTCAACTTCATGGGTTTTCCTCCTCTCTACGTCCTTGAGCTTTCGTTTCTTCATCTGCACATTGCGCGAAGAAAAGCATTAACTCAAGTCCATTCAAGAGCATATTCTACTTTGCCTACAGCACAAGTCTACTGAGGAAAAAAAATAAAATAAAAAAAAAATTTGGCCAAAATCTTCGAATTGCAAGAGTTGCAGTATTTGCAAGTACCAAATTAATGTCAGTCAAAATTCAAGTGACAACAACAGAACCTCATAATAAGTCAAAATTCAAGTGCCAAAATCTTCAAAACAAGACACCATATATCTCCTAACCATATTCATACCTCGAGAAGAACTTATTCCAAGCGCATCCCCAATTTTCATCGTTTAAAAAAAATCCACCTTACTCTCACTAATTCTACGGAAAAACCTAGTATCGCTACTTCTACCATCACTACCATGCTCACATATTGTTACAGGCCCTGCACATAGCTCATTTAATATTTTCTCAACATATATTTCCATCTTTAAACTATTTTTTACAAATATATTTTCCATCTCCTAATATCTTCATCCTTTGACTAACTTTTTTTCTAATATAGTTTCCATCTTTTAGTACTTTTTTCTCTATCTTTAGCATCAAACTTAGGGTAAACGACAAGATGACTCATTGTACTTTTGTGAAGCTTTGTTTTTTACATTTGTTTTCTAAATTAGTTCCATCACTTTTCTCATGAAACTCGCCTCAGTTAACACCTGATTCTTAACTGCATCCAAAATACTTGAAGGAATCTAAAATTAAATACTGTATTCATAATGCACCCTTCTCCATCCAACTAATATTTTGGGCGATAAGTGGACTTCTACAAGAGACATGATAATCCTAAATACTATTATCGTATTAAATTCAATACAACACCCCTTTAAGGGAGTAGAAGACATGTGTGTGTCTGTAAGTATAACAATGCTCTATCACAAAGATAAAGGAAAACACCAAAAATATGCAAGTAGGTTGAAGTAGTTGAAGGAGGAGACCAGCATAGTCAAAGAAAGCACCAACACCACATAATTTATGCTCTGATGCTCGGACTCTTTGATTTACCCCGCCGTACCCGTGTCGGACACTCCAATTTTAGTCTTGTTGACAAGGGTCCGACGAGGTAAACCAAAGAGTCCGAGCTGTTGTGAATATGGCCCTCCACACCCAAGCAAACCTACAAGAATAATAATCGCACACAAACCAAGCACAAGAAATCAATGAAAAAACAGAAAAGAACACAAGAAATTGTTAACCCAGTTCACCAATTTGATTTGGCTACGTCTGGGGCACTACCAGCCTGTGGATCTTGCACTATGTAATTAGAATTTGTGTCTACAACCGACTGGGGGCAAAACATTGTTTATATAGCGACCTGTGGTAAAGTCCAAATCCTAAACAAACAAGGAAACTGACTGTCAGAATCGGCGGAGCGCGGCCTCTGGAGCCTAGCGCGGCCGCGCTGCGCCCAGTCAGTTCAACGCCGACAACGCCTCAAGCGCGGTCGCCCTCCCATACAGCGCGGTCGCCCTCAAGAAAATCCTCCGAGCCATAAGTTACCGTCCAGGCGCGGTCGCGCACGCCATAAGCGCGGCCGCTCTTTAAACCCCCGCTACGAAATTCTTCCCTGCTTCGATGCCTAGCCCAATTGATCCTCTATCCCAACAATCTCCCACCTAGAGATCAACAACACATATAAACCCCGTATCCGCTCTCAACTCACCTTGTGTCCTCCTAAATACCACCTCGATCATGGTAGTGCCATCCTCCTCTCTCATTCTTTCAAGCCCAATCAAGCTTACAGCTTCAATTTCTCAAGGTTCACAACCTTCTCAACATGTCACCGGATTTTCCGATCCCAATATCTTCTCAAGCCACAAAGTCTTCTTCTCAAGAGACGCCTGACGTAGCGAAACCTCGCTCAATGTGCTTCGTCCTCGAATGAAACGCATTTCTTTTGCGAATTGCACTCGACTATCATCAGAGAATATTACCACTTCGCGTCTTCCCAAGTTCACCCAAGAAGTTCTCAAGTAGCCCAAACCATCTCTTTACTGGCTGTCATCGCTTACATATTCTGCTTCGGCAATGACCGAGCCACGATCTTCGAACTTAAGCCCGTGAGATTGCTGTCACTCACCCAATGTAAACACATAACCCGTAGACTTCTCCTTTTATCAAGATCACTGATGCCAAGTCCGCATCAACATAACCCGCTAACACTACTTCTTGCTCGAAAACACAAAGCCTTACCAGCACTTCAAATAACGTAGGATCCACTTAACCGCTTCCAATGTTGCTTTCCTGGACGCCTACGAACCTGGGCCGACTACTCCCACTGCACTGCGCAATGTCCCCGCCTGGGACACACCACGTATACATGAGACTCCCCACTGAAGCATATGGAGTTCTCTCCATCTGGTCACGCTCTTCCTTTGCTCCTAGAGTCCTCTCGGATAGCTTGAAGCGCAAACCCAATAAGGCCCCTGCTGCTTTCTCTTCCATACAAAACCTTGCGAAGACCTTTCTCAACATATTCGATTAGAAAGAACCAACTTGCCCGACTCTATTCCGATCAATCCGCATGCCCAAGATTTTCCTCGCTCTCCCAAATCCTTCATTTCGAACCGTTCGACAACCGAGTCTTCAATCTCGTTTACCTCTCTACCGCTGTGAGCCCGCTATCAACATGTCGTCCACATATAATGAAGAAGATAATATACCCATCATTGTCCGTGTTTAGCACAATGATCCGCCTCACATCTCGATAAAATCAATGTGCAGAATCACAAATTTCTCAGATCGCTCAGAGCTTGTTTAAGGCCTATACAAGCTCTTAATAATCTCGTAACTAGCTCTCGCTACCCTGGGGACAAAACCCTCTCGGGCCGTATGTAAATTTCCTCCTCCAAATCCCCCGTGAAGAAAGGTTTGCCTTCACATCCATCTCTGTTTCTAGCAAAGAAGTCATCCGCCACTACTATCCCGGAACCATTCGAGCAACTGGTCATCTTCACAACCGGAGCGAATACTTCGCAGGCCAATACCATACTTCACACAAACCCTTTTACAACCGCTTGCCTTCATAACGTCCACTGCCCTTCGCTCTCCTTGATCCCGTAAACCCATTTCACATGCAGTCGCTTAAATCTTCCCCAGTAGTTCACTAACTCCCAAGTTTTGTTTTCGCTTTCAATGAGACGTCATCATCCATCGCAGTTTTCCACTTATTACAAAGCACTACGAACGCTCCGCATAACATTCCTGCCTCTATTATCTCACAACAAATAAATACAAAGGAGTATACTCAAAGTGATCCACGCAGCCTTGGATCTACGCAGCGAATATCCTGGTTGCTCGGGAGCATGGTTCATCTTCGCGACCTCCCGACTACGGGGTCAACATGAACCGTGCTCCCACCCGAGCCTGGGAATATCCACCTCTACAACCTCCGCTCCGAACTAGTACCATCGTATGCCCCTTTCTATCCTTGTACAAACCCGTTCATGAATACCACATCTCGACTACGAATAACCTTACGGTTTTCGATCATCCCAAAATTTATACCCGAAGTCATCCCCGCCATACCCAATAAATGTACACTTAACGATTTAGCATCTAATTTAGTTCTCTCAAATAGAATCAATACATGAACATAAGAAACGCAAACCAAATACGCGAAGAAAGGACAGATTTACCCGTCACTCCAAGCTTCCTCCTGAATTCCGTTTCCCCAATGGAACCGATGGTCCCCGATTGGATCAAGAAAGCTGCCGTGTCATAACCGTATGCCCAGTAACGTCTTCGGAAGTCCACACTTCAATCTCATACTTCTAGCCCGCTCATTCAATGTTCTGTTCATCCTTTCGCTACCCCCGTTGAAGTTGTGGAGTCTTCTTTGGAGTCTTCTCCATACGAATACCATTCGCAGCACAATATTCCCCTAAACTCCCGAGCTCATACTCCCCACCATTGTCTGATCTTAAGCACTTAAGCTTAAGTCCCGTTTGATTCTCCACCAAAGCCTTCCACTTCTGAACACCTCGAAAGCCTCATCTTTCCCTTTCAAGAAATAGACCCAGCACCTTCCTTGTCAGAATCATCAATGAAAGTCATGTAATATGACGCACCACCTGTAGATGTAACGAGATGGCCCCCAAGTCCATGAACCAATTCCAACTTTGCTTCCTCAATCCCCTCACTCCTGTCCTTGAGAAATTATTCCTCCCTTGTTTGCCAAACATACAATCTTCGCAGATCCCCACGCTGATCGCCTTTCAAACCCGTAGCACCCTTGGAACAAAGAACCTTCATCCCCCGTCTCACCTTGCGCGACTCCAATCGACAAGTGCCACAAACCGCATCACCCTGGCTGCCACCGCAATACTATCTCAAGGCTGTTCTCGCCAAATACAAAGTACTCCTTATTACCCCAGCGATCTCACAATCCTCCTCGTAATAACCCAGCTGCACCAAAGTCACCTCAGAACCTCTCTTCGTCCAACCGCCCAACCGAAAGTAGGTTCTTTTTCAAACCCTGAATGTGCCTCGACCCCCGTTCGTATGTAGAACCTTCCCCGTCCGATGCTCCTATCTCGACATCCCCTTCCCCGATTTCCAAAGGCTCGCCATCGCCTGGATAGACCTTCCCGAAATCACCTGGAGTGTAATTATCCATCTCTTCCTTACGCCCGCAAGAGTGGAATGATGCCCCGAATCCAAAGACCCACGTGATTCTAGTGCGACTACTAACACTGTCAACCGCACATCGTCACCTTCGACCGCGTTACATTCGCCTCCGATTGCCTCTTACGATTTCGACAATCCCTCTTAAAGTGTCCCAACTCCTTACAATAAGTAGATCTGCAGATCCCTTCGCAACCTTCTGGGTTTATCCTCTGGTCTCATCGCCTCGCCCTACCACTCACTCCGTCTCCCTAGATTCGGTTCTCCCTTGTTGTTCTAGTACCCCTTTCCCCTACTAGTAGTGGCCTAAAGCCGCCCAGTAAGTACTTCGATGTCCCCAACTTCTTCACGCGATTTTCCTCACCTAAAAGAAAGTCTTTAACATCATCATATTTCAATTTTTTCACTCCGAAGCTGCCATTGCGCAGCCACCTGCCGCTCCAACTTGCCGGTAAAGAAGCTAGCAACAAGCATGCATTAACCTCATCATCGAACTTGATCTCCACCACGCCAATGAATCTACTATGACATCCATAAATTCATCGATGTGCTTGCTAAGGATCCTCCTCTTCGCATCTTCGAGACTACCCATCTTGCGTGTCAAATCAACCTTATTCGGCAGCTAGACGGAGTTTCAAATCTCTCAAGAAGATAATCCAATAGCTCCTCAGCGGTGCCGCCTTCCTGTAGTCTTCGCGGATCCACTTTGACAAAGTAGATCTAACCACCCCTAAAGCCTTCCGATCCAGCTGAGTTCCATTCTTCCCGATCTTCATCTTCCTATTTGACACCCTTCGTAGGCTTCAGAGATCTTTGTTGTACAAGAGATCCTCAACCGCATCCTCCAATATCCAGTCGACCCGTCGAATTTCTCAACCGCCCGTTTGTCTGCCTCATTCTTGATTGCTCAAACAACTCCTCGATCCTAAACCAAGAGCTCTGATACTGCTTGTTGTGAATACGGCCCTCCACACCCAAGCAAACCTACAAGAATAATAATCGCACACAAAACCAAGCACAAGAAATCAATGAAAAACGAAGAACACAAGAAATTGTTAACCCGCCACCAATTTGATTTCGCTACGTGCCCGGCACTACCAAGCCAGGATCTCGCACTATGTAATTAGAATGTGTTACAACCAATTGGGGCGGAACATTGTTTATATACGACCTGGTAAAGTCCAAATCCTAAACAAACAAGGAAACTGGGACTGGTCAGAATGCTGAAATATGCCGCTGCCGAGCCTGGGCCGCGCTGGCGCTTGAGTTCAACGCCTGACAACGCTGCGGGCGCCGCCTCCCATATACAGCCGCGGTCGCCTCAAAATCCTCCGAGCCATAAGTCTATCGTCAAGTGCGCTGGTCCGCACGCCATGCGCGCCGCTTCGACCCCGAAACCCGCTACGAAATTCTTCCCCGCTTCGACGTTTCCCACCGATCCTCTATCCCAACACGAGCATCATAGAATGTATGATTATAAGCTCTCGTTTACGAATTTCATTTTTTCTCACGAACCCCAGACTAGGGTCCTTTTAACTCAAAATATAAAACCAGTGTCTTTTAATTTAAAATCTGATACAAAATCACATTATAAGGTCAATAAACACTTTGAGAAGTACGGGTAATTTTATTTTCTAACTAGTAGAGAATCTCTCGCACCGGAAAAAAATATATTAAATTACAGGTAAAATAGATTTAAACGAAACTAGAAGATACAAAAATTTTCAGAGTTGAGGGGCCGAGAGATGTAAAATATGCTTATTTTTTATTTTGATTTTGATAAGAAATATCTAGCACAAGGAGTTCAATTTTTTATCGTTTGGTAGATGAGGTGATGACGGACGGCATGGATAAAAGACAAATGGGTATGGTTATAGACAAGGAGAAGGAATATTTGTACCCATGTATACTTGGGGAACATGCAAATATTCCCTTAGACAAAGTTTCCCACTATTTTACCTTTAACTCACGTTTTGGAGCAGCAAATGTGACCACCATTAAATTTTTATCCAAAAAATTGACGGAAATACTGACTTAGTGGTTGATTTGGCAACTACGTGTGGACAAAAATGTACACATGGAATTGCTGATGTAGTATGTGACTAACACCTGTTAAATTTAACGGGTCTAATCACAATCAGCAAGGAAAATTAAATATGAGTGTTAGTCATCTTCATCTTCTACCTCATCAATTATATTTTTCTCCAATTACGGGGTCCTGTCAAAAATTGTTAAGAAACATGAATGAAACCCTCAATAAGATTAAACTTGGATCGAAATTCAGTCAATTCTATACCCAATTCAAATTGATACAAGCAAACCCCATTTGATTTCAACAAAAATAAAGACATTTTGGATCAAAGATTGCGTCATCAATATGATTAGAAGGGGACCTGGTAAATTAACCCCATGATCAAATTATTGATACTAATCATTGTTTGTTGTAGTGCTTATTAGTTCACATGCCACCGCGATTAATGACGATTTAGGAGTCTGCAGAGTTTAAACTTCTTGTGAGTTATACAGAATAAATCGCACCGAATTCTAATACATCTCTCCTTTCATCCATGTTTTGTATTAGCTCTATCCTGTCTTTTGCACACTCGTGAAATACTGCTTATGGGTCAAAGCCAACTGATGCAAAAAGGCAAGAACGAAAGAAGAGGAGATAACTTCAACTCTTCTTAATGAATGAATGTCTTTGGTAAGCATTAACTGAGATTGAATCACAATTTGGAGTGTTGTTGCTTAGGTACACAAGAACTGGAAACTCCTATTGCACTCGCGACTCCAAATCCATGGCCATTGCCTTCATGACATGAACCCAAATCCCTCCCACCCCAAGAAAGTACAAGAGGTAGACTGAGATATGGATCTAGAGAGTGATATAAAAGGGTAAAAGGGGCTAAGGTAAAGAAGGCAGAGGATAGATCGTGCGATCTAGTGTCAAGGCTGTAAACGATGGTGATGAAGACGGGAAGCTGTGGCGATGATGGTGTGGTGATGTACCTGTTGCCTCCCCCGCTTACAGTTGCCTCGGCCTTGTAGGTGTCACTCGCCGGAGTCACTAGATGAGGAAGGCAACAGATTATTAGGGTGAGAGGATGGGTGTGAGGTTAAAGATGAGAAGAGGAGGTTAAGAGAGAAAGAGACGGGTGAGTGTAGGGTTAAATGAATATTGGGGAAAAATTGTATTATTTCCTTATAACCTAAAACTATGAGTTAATGACGTGTAACTAAAGTTAAAAACGTAGTTACATTTTTGGATAGAAATTTAACTGTGGTCAGATTTGCAAGTCCAAAATGTGAGTGCAAGGGTATAGTTGCGAGCATGACGAGTAGAATAAGAATTGTAAGTGGTATAGCTATTTTTTGTGAGTATGAAAAAATTAGCCCCTTGAATATAGGAGTATTATAAAGTTTCCATTTTGGGGTTGTGAACCTTCAAAGTGGACACTCAAAAAAAGACGGAGAGATAATTAAGTATATGTGTGTGTGTGTGCGCGCGAGCACCTCACAGAGTGTACTTAATGACTACCTAATAAAATTGGATGGAGATAACAATGTCATGCAAGAAAAATAAACTAATAAGACCATGTGGCATTTAAAATATTTATTAGATTCCCTTTGCAATTTTGGACAGAGTTTGGGACTGGAAGAGTTAAATGAGGTGCATATTATGAGAAGAGTGGTAAAATGAATAAGAAGTAATAAAGAATGGTAAAAATTGGACCTTTACAAAAGTAGAAAGAGTGATTTTATTATTAGCAACTAATTTATTACTCCTTCCAATCTAAACAGGTGTCCACTATTACTTTTTGGAGTGATAAAAAATAAGCTCCAATTTCCTTTTTTGGACAGCAAGAATCACTTGTGACCACAGTTGCTTTTGGATAATCTATTATTTCATAAAGGTCAAATAAGTTTTCCTAATCTGTGCCCCATTCAAAGTGGACACTTATTTGAGATGAGAGGGGGGTATATATTTTTCACACACTTTATAGACTAGGCTTCTCTCCTGGCTTTCTTTACTTTTTTATTAGCCAAACCTGTACAGCTTCAAGTCTTATTTATTTTTTCAATTTTTTTCAAATTCTACAAAAATAACTTACAAGTCAGATTATTTTCTGGACTTCTACATTCTATACCACATTTGTTAGTCTAAGAATATTTTACCTTTGGAATAGCCTCGTACTTCTTTTGTTGTTCTTCTACTACAGTCCCATTTTGTTCCACATTTAATTGATCTTATCTCCAAGATTCCATGTCGCATCTTCATTAATTCATCCTTTATTAAGCATAATCTCTCGCTTTTATTTTCCACCACATAGTTCCAAGGTTTCTGGTATTTTTCCAAGGTTGTTTGTTTATTGAGGGAATATTTTGAAACATAAATCTTTAAGTGTGAAGTTAAGCTCTCTCACCGAATAGCTAGTCTTAACAAGTTAATCAATCAATTTTTCAGTTATGAACCGAGTGTATCATACTCTTGTTAATCCACTTTTAGAAGTTCTCAAATCTTCTTCCCCGTACTTAAAACATGTGTATGCTGTCAAAAAGACGTAAGCTACCTTAAAATCTAGATGCAATAATTTGAAAATGTACCTTTTCGCTTGTTATAAGCTGATAGGGTTGAACAAGTGCATGCACTTTTCGCTCATGCGGTTCCATGACAACAGGCCTTCCCAGTGGCTGCCTTCGACTTGGAATGTTCTTCGGCTTTGATGCAAATGGAAGAGCTGCCTGTAATGACTTCGGAATAACCAGCGGGTTGAACTTCCTCAGCTTCCTTTCAATTGGCTATTGTTTTAGAAAAGGCAGAAAGGATAAGAAACGGGTCAGTTACTAGTAATAATAATATGTGCATTAATCCTGCTGCAAAATGAAAATTACCTTGTATAAAGAATCTTTGTTAACAGGAACCCCAATATTGAGTTCTTTCCTCAATTCAGCTACTGTTCTCATCCCATGCCAGGTCTTGCTACGTGGTTGCAAGGCCGTCGTCAAAGGGTTGTAAAAGCATGGAACTTCAACTTGGGTCCATGCACGTAGAAAAACAATATCGCTCATCAAAATTTTGTCCTCGAAGGTGCACCTAACGATCCCTTCTTTACAAGGTACATCATTCCGTTTAGAGTGATGATTACCAACAATTTCTTTTGCAGCCTGCCAGATTGATGATTTTTAACATAGAAAATAAGCTCACATGAATCAATTATGAGTAAAACGTGACTAACTCAAAGCCTACTCATAAACGCACCTTCTTCAACTGTCCACGGATTCCACTAACAGTACGGACAGCAGCACCTTCAAACTTGGCTATCTCAAGATCTGAGGTAAACATGTCCTTAATAAATGCCGTTTTCTTAAAGATCTTCAAGGGGTAGCCAACTAGCTTTATCTTCTTTACTATTTGTACTGCATGGTTGAACTCCAGCACAACAGCAGTTGCTGTGATTCGGAATGCTGCCTGAATAATCATATAAGTTGCTCAGAACATGCAAAAAATAGGCCACCTAACCACACACCCAAAAGGATAAATGAAGAGAAAAAAGAGAAACAGCAAAAAGAAAAGAAAGGTTGGTTGGTTCTTTCTGAGCAAAATATGGAAATATTTGTGTATGGATACTTGTTTAGTTGCGTACGCGTGTGTGTGAAGCATGAGAGGAAAAATGCAATGATATTTTGCATTGATAATTAAGCTTACAAGTATGGAGATATATGTGTATGGATACTTGTTTAGTTGCGGATGCATATGTGTGTGATATATGTGTATGGATACTTGTTTAGTTGCGGATGCATATGTGTGTGATGCACGAGAGAAAAAATGCAATGACATTTCGCATTTGTAATTTTGCTTACAAGTATACCTTCCTAAGCTTGAGATGCATACCATTAACAACCAAGACAAACACTGAGTTATATCACGGTAGGAAAAGATTAAGCCTCAAGCATAACAGCTTAACCGAAAAAATGATTCACATATTGATTTTTTCCCTAGAATAGTGTATGAAGAGTGTTTTAATGTGGGAAACAGTTGTACAATGATCAGGATATCAGAGTCCAGATATTTAAGCAGTCAGGACACAACACAGAGATAACGAAATGCTTGTATAAAGAGTTACACTGATTGCAAGGTTATTCCGGGGGAGAGTACAGCAACTCAACATATACTTGTGATACTTGATTTTCAAAGTAGGAGAATTTCAAGAAAGAGAAACCCACAAGTAGACCCTTGAATCAAGTGGTGGAGGCTTCAAGGGGAGAATCAACAGAGATTGTTATTTAAGATGGCCACTGTCGGTATTTGGTCGAGTAATATGGAGGATATGGATATAGATTCGACTTTTACTAAGATGGAGCATACCATAAAGGAGGTGGTGAAAGAAGTCATTGGAGAATCTAAAGAAAGCGTGCCACCAATTAAGGACACTTCATGATGGAACGAGAAAGTAAAACAAGCAATAAAAAGCAAGCGAGAATGCTACAAATTATTGGGAAAATGCAATAGCGATAAGAACTATGAGAAGTCTAAGGAGGCTAGAAAAAAAAGCAAAGAAATCAGTAAGAGACGCAACAGCAAAGGTGAATCAGGAACTTTATGATAGATTGGATACAAAAGAAGGGGAAAAGGACATCTTTAGACTTGCTCGTATGAGGGAGAAGAGGACACGAGATATTGGAAGGGTTAAATGTGTGATGGATGTAGGCCAAAGAGTTCTGATTGGGGATAAGGAGATAAAAGATAAATGAAGTTCATACTTTGATACCTTGTTCAATGGCGATCAAGAGCAGGATATTGGAGATTTAAATATCCCTTCAAGTATGATTAATCGAGATTTTATGCGGAGAATTCAAAAGGGTGAAGTGGAAATGGAAATGAAAAAAATGGGATTGAAGAAAGCCGTAGGGCGGGATGGGATACCAATTGAGGTTTGGAGATGTTTTGGGGAAAGGAGAATAGATTGGTTAACAGCACTATTCAACAAGATATGGAGAAACAACACAATGCCATTGGAGTGGAGGAAAAGTACTATGATCCCTTTATATAATAACAAAGGTGATGTCCAAGATTGTGACAACTATCGGGGGATCAAACTAATGAGACATACTATGAAACTTTGGGAACGAGTGATTGCACAAAGGTTAAGGAAAATTGTGAATATTTTGGTTAACCATTATGGATTTATGCCCGAAAGATGGCAATCTATTTTATATGACAAACCATGGAGAAATATCGGGATAAAAAGAAAGATTTGCATATCATTTTCATCGATCTGGAGAAGTCGTATGATAAAGTGCCAACGATCTGGAGAAGTCGTATGATAAAGTGCCAAGAGAGATACTTTGGTGAGATTTAGCAAAGAAAGGCATTTCAAAGAAATATATTGATATTATCAAGAACATGTTTAATGGAGATAGCACTAGTGTACAGACTAGTGTTGGGAAGACAGGAGAGTTTCCTATTATTATTGTAGTGCATCAAGGTTCAGCACTTAATCCCTTCCTATTTGATCTGATAATGGATAAATTGACGAGGTCAATCCAAGATGATATACCATGGTGTATGTTATTCGCATATAATATTGTGCTGATTGATGAGACAAAAGAGGGTGTTGAAAGTAAATTGGAGTTGTAGAGACACTTTGGAATCTCGAGGTTTTAGACTGAGAAGAAGCAAGACCGAATATTTGAAATGTAAGTTTAGCAGAGTTGTAATCAGAGGCCAGGGGTGATCACATTTGATAGAAAGATTGTCCAATCTTTAGAGTTTTTTTCGCTATCTTGGATCTATTATCCAAAAGGATGGAGAATTAGTTGGAGATGTGGCTCATATGATTAAAGCAGGTTGGTTGAAGTGGAAGAGTGTCACAGGGTTTCTATGTGATCTCAGTATGCCCCATAATAGATTAAAAGGAAAATTCTACCGCACGGCATTTAGGCCGACACTGCTTTATGGCACTGAATGTTAGGCCGTAAAACAGTGCCATGTTCAAAAGATGAATGTAGCGAAAATGCGTAAGCTACGATGGATGTGTGGGCATACAAGGAATGATTGATTGAGGAATGAGGTGATCAGGTGTAAAGTAGGAGTTACGCCCATCGAGGATAAAATGAGTGAGAATCGTCTAAGGTGGTTTGGTCATGCGAGACGGAGACCGAGTGATGCACCGATTAGGAGGCCTGAAGAGTGGAGAAGTGATAAAATAGCGAGGGGTAGGGGAAGACCCAAGCCAACTTGGATTAGGGTGATTGAAACGATATGAGTTTACTTGGATTAGGGTGATTGAAACGATATGAGTTTACTTGGATTGCATGAAAATATAGCATTGAAAAGGCCGGAGTGGAGGGCAAAAATTCATTTGGGTGAAGGGGGTTGATGTTTTTTTTTCACGATAACATATGAAGATTCATGTTAGCCGACCTCAAATTATTTTGCTACTAATGCTTTGTTGTTGTTGTTGAAGTTACACACGAGTCAATTGTTATTAGTAAATATGCATTGCATATATGTACTACTTTCAGTGGATACTAAATGACATGAAGATAGTTATCAATCCAAAATTTGGTCAAATAGTCTTGAAACTCAAAGCCTCCGCTTATGTGAAGGAACACTAATTTCCTCTTATTTGCGGAGCAATACCAATTACGGGTAACAAAAGAGACAAAGCTCTATGTCTAAATCCTCCGATGCTCGGACTCTTTGGTTTACCCCGCTGTACCCGTGTCGGATACTCCGATTTTAGTGTTATTGACAAGTGTCCGGCGGGGTAAACCAAAGAGTCTGAGCATTATAATCTAAATCGATATACTTTAGGCATTATTAATGCCTTTTCTTCACGCTAAAATGGCTCCACGATTGCGCGTTTGTTGTTTCAGCAATTCCAATATCAACCCCATGACAACGAATTCCTCGGGAGAGAAAATGATTCCCTCACAGAATTTTCTTGCACTTCCCTTTAAAAAATTGAAGCATAAGTGAAGATATTCAGCAGTCATGATTACCTATTTCGAGTGGGTTACCTATTCTTGCGTTGGCTTATGGATCTTGACTAGGATCAGAAAGTTGATATCATCTGAATCCTGTTCTTGACAGACTAGTTTGGGTTGTCTATCGCACGTTTTCTAGTATTGTTCAAAGTAGAGGTCGCTTTACCACTCTCCGTACTCTCTTTCTCAAGCCAGTTAATTAAATTAGATTAAGGTTGCTCGACCGACTTATATCAACTTCTAGACACCATATATATATGTATTTAAAATCATAAATACACACACGCACATAATATATACATATACACATGTATGTATGTATGTATGTATATATGCATATGTATGTATATATATATATGTATCTATTAAGCAAGAAGGCCATTTGGTCCTCAGCATTTTAATACTTTAGATGATTACTCTCACAATGACACATGGCTTCTTTAGCAAATGAGGAAAATGAGTAGGAGATATGGGGTAATGGGAGGATTCTTAGAATAATATCATTACAGAACTGGAAAAAGAAAAGCACTAAATAGCAAATCTATTTCGGTCAGTGACAAATTAAATAAATGAAAAATAATTTTTGTTGATGTGTATTTATAAAAAAGGGCAAACTAAACAAACAAACGGCCCGCGTGTGAGTCCCCGGATTATCCAAACTCCACATAATCAAGATTATTAAAGAAACAACATTAGAAAGAGAACTGAGGAGGGCACCAACATCTTTTGATTTTCTATCGGCGAGATTATGATAAAAATGGAGGTTCCAAGAAACCAAATTACCCTCCCCACAAAGCATAAAATCTCAACAGGAGACCTCTTAACCAAAGGCAGGCAATAAAGATGAGGGAAATCCTCTCTAAAAGAGGAATCACCCACCCACAAATCTTCGCATCCCCATTCCCCACCTTCAAAGAAATTGAAGGAACAACATGAAACATTGATGAGTAAATTTCCACGGACTTTTATGGAGCTTAGAATTCCATCAATTGTTGTGCATCCCGAACTTACTCTGAATTACTTTATGCCAAATAGAGTTTAATTTTCGTAGAAACTGCCGTAAGCATTTCCTCAAGAAGGAAATATTCCGGCTGACCAAATTACCCAAAGGCAATCCCCTTCCTTGGGATGACACACCTTATCTCAAGCTACTAGATGATCCCTCTTCTCTTCCCTCACCCCTTGCCCCAAGAAGTTCCTTATAACCCTCCCAATATCACTAGATATTCTAGCAGGAATCTCGAACAAAGGAGATAATATAGAAGAATACTAGAAAGACGTGCTCGAATGTGGGTACTACAGCCTCTTTCCTCCAACTCTAGAGCCAGTTAGATACCCTCTCAACCACCGGATCCCAAAACGAGAGACCTAGGATCACCTCCCAAAGGGGCCCCAAAATAATTTAAAGATCACTCCAGAACTTGACACTCATTCAGAATTTGAGATTACAGATGAACGAGAATATCACTTCCAATATTAGTTTGGCATTCGAGAACTAGATCTCAAAAGTGTTTTATTGTCCAAAGAAACATACATGTATGTCTATTGCATGTAATGTGATTATGAAAGATAATAATGTTCAAGATACACTTGTTCATACCATCTTAACAAACAACAAAGTAAATAAAAATTTCCTTGAGAAATGCAGTTGATAGCATATCCTGATTTTTTTCCTACATCAACTTGCATAGTAAAGTGCAATTCAGAGATCAAAAGTTGTTGATTGACAATATTATTATGGACCACTTTTAGTGATCAAAGTGAATTAATCAAGCAAAATGGCAGAAAAAAACACGAACCTGATCATTTGATAAGTTTTGGACAGCAACCACCCCTGTGTTAGGAGGTGCTAAAGGGCCGTAAAACATAGCGAGGCAGTGCATATGCTCGGGAGTGTACTTCAGCATACGATGCCGCCCATTGACATCCTCAATTGCATAAACAGGAGTAGTTTGGTATCTTCTCCACCCAACGGAAACAATTATAGGATCTCTAGTCTTCAGTACCTTTCTGTGCCACCTATGACGCTTTAACCGGGCCTGAAAAATTACAAACATTGTAACAAGGAAAGGAGGAGAGTTAAGATATCAGAAGACAATTTTCATGCAGATGCCACAAACTTTTGCACCAAGTAGCAAGATAAGTAGATTCCAGAATTTGCTTTTTGACAGAAAAAAAATGTATTGAATAGAAAGAGGAGAATGTACCAACAGATGGACCAACAGTCGAATCAAAATAGAAAAGAGAAGTACAATAAATTAAAAAAACAGAACCCTAATCAATGGGAATAAATAACATGCATCCATCACATATTGATGCATCACTGGGTCCCCTAACATCCTAAATTGCACTTGCAAAGATATGATTTGATCAGTAAGTATGCTACTAAAAGTGCTTAAAAGTCAACTTTCTTAATTTTTGAGCTAAAAATGGCACTCATTTTGGGATGGAGATAGTATATTGTTTATCCAGACATTCTGTCGAATACCAAAATATGACTCTACAATCGAGAGAGGCTCAAAGGGGAAGTACCAATCTGTTTACCTACAATAAAATTTTCTTCCGAGTCAGATTCCAAATACAAAGGTCACCCTATTGTTGGGCTTATACCCCACATATACTCTGTATGTCACAGGCAACCAAGTGAGCCTTTACTTTTACTTTTACTTTCCAGCTCCTACCAAAAAAAAAATCTCCTTTCCAGCCAAGAGTTTTATGATCCCCTCCAATCTTTATATGGCACTCCAAGTCTAAAAGAAGGGGGTGATGAATATTTGACAAGAAAGTAACAGATTTTGTCTTTCTTTTACGTAGAAAAGGATAATTTATTAGATATAAACTAAGTACACACAAAGAGTTCAGGTAAAATGTTCATTCAAGAAAAATTACAAAGCTCTAAAGCTGGAAGGTGATAGGTACTTGATCAAAAGAATAAATAATTGATGTTTTATCCCTTTTGAGTATATTTAAATTCATCCATGATAACTATCAGAAGGTCATAGGAAACTTTGATCTGAAAATACACCCCTGAGCAACATCCACTTAAATCTTTAGATTAAACTGAGCACCCTCATTGATGCTAAATTCTTATGATAGCTGAAATAGCTGGGCCTATATATTTTACGTTATAAAGTTTCTTGCTTCCTCTCATAATCCTGAGTAATGATAAGACTGTGTACTCTTACGAGAAGCCGACAAACCGGGAGATGAGGAAGGATGCAAAAGATAATGGAAGAACGTGGTCCAGGAGATAAAAGAAAAAATAAGTTTTTCGCACCAATGTAACAAAAATAAACTAATGAGCACTGATAGAAAAGAAAAAGTGACTATAGTTTTAATTAACCTGCATGTAGCCAACATTTTCCTCCCCAAGGCCAATTCCTCCAACAAGTATGGGATGACATGGGTCAAAATGATCAATCATCTCGCATGGAACATCATGAATCTCCAATCTAAGGTATGTTCCTGTTCTGTAACCCTCAATCTCCAACCGTGTGGCCTCGTCCAGGTCATTGAGTTCAGCTATATTAATTTGCCTCTGTAGTTCCATCTCCTCCTTCAGCTGAAGAAAACCAACCAAGAATTACTTTGATTATTTCCAAACTGCAAACAACAAGTACAATGGCATGAGAAGACTTACCTTGTCATAGAAACTACCTTCATTAGCTAGTTTATTGTCCTTGTCTCCATGTCTTCTATCACTGTCCTCATCAGGTGATTCAGACCCGTCAAATGTATATTGGAGTTAAGATCACAAAACCAACTTGAAATAGTAATTAACATTTGAAATTAAGTTGAAAACATTACTCACTATCAGATAGAAAATAATTCAAATAATGCAAGCACAACAATATAACACATGCCAGGACAGACAACCTGCCACCTCCACATCCCCAAAGAGGGAGGATAGAAAGGCAGCTGCATTAACACTGCAACTCCAGGAGAGAGAATGACAGGAAAGATAGGGCCCACATATAATAATAACATTTCAAGGATATTGAGCCTCAAACTTTGCACGAAGGGTAAGCTTTTTAAGCCTCCTATCTGCAGTTACTGCATCATCCTTGTCCGCCACACCAGCAACACCATTCATCTTATGGCTCTCATACTTCTCACCTGTTTCCAAATCTTCATATTCTCCAAATGCATCATTGTCATCACTTTGACCTTCAGGGGCCTCACCTCGGCGCTGAGCCTTTGACCAGTCTCCAGTAACAAAACGATCGCGAATGCTTTCGATTTTTTCTTCATTTTTCCAGTCTTTTGCACCAGCATAATTTACGAATTTGGAACTATCCTCAGTATTTACATTATCACCATCTGGCATGACCCTCGATTTCTGCAAAAATTCAATGGCGTGAAAATGAATATAAATAAAGTAATCTGAATGTAAATGTAAATACACTCATCTAGTTTAATAGCATAAGTACCTTAAACTTTTGGGGACACAAACAACATTTAAGAATAGCATCTAAAGTACAAACCTTGCCTCCTTGACCTATTGGCGTAAAAAATTCACCATCACTTTCCTCTTCACTACTGCCTTCATCAACAGGGTTGGGAGAACTCCCATAAACAAGTTGCATAAGATTAGTGTTTGGTCTTGACGCGGTCCTATCAGCCAGAGACTCCTTCCATTTTGAAGAATTCCCCATGTCATCCGTTGTGGGTATTGGTTCCATGTCATCTGTTGTGAGCAAAGCATTAAGAAACAATAAGAATATCAAATTGTTGCGATCAAATATTTTCTCTTAATACACTTTTGCAATAATTGATTATCGATCCTTGACTTTAGGGACATGGGAAATCATTTTATGCGCTTATGAACTTTTAAATGCCAAGCATTAATTTCCAGAAACTCATTAAAAATTAACACCGCTGATGTCTATTCCTTAGTGATGTCCCAAATATGGGTGCAACTGGAACTACCAAAGTAAAGAAATATTTGAAACCATATACCTTCTAGATCATTATCGTCTTCATCGTCCTCAGAATACTCAGAACCAGAAGGTATTTTGTCGTCCACATCCTCTTCGGATTCCTCGTCTTCATCCAAGCCCTGCAGCTTGCAACAAATTGTATTGAGTATAAACAGTTTCTTGCAGGATACCATACCCGGAGCTTTACTGTTGAAGAAGTGGATGCTTTGTCTAGAGCAACCAAATATTAAAGAAAGTGGGCATGTCATTAAATTCTATAGATTTTATAAACTGATAGAAGACATAACATCAATAAGACCAAACAGACAGTGAGCATTTCATGAATCACTTGATGAAGGAGAGTCCATCCTTGACATAATATTCCGCTCTGGATCTTTGAATAATGGTACGTAACCAGTTTGCAATAGTTAAAATAACAGCAATTTTAGGCATGTCCGATTGCGTCGCAGTTTCGCCTACCAACTTCATGCACATTATCTCCCCCATCGTCTTTATATGGTTTCATCTGCAGTCTCTCAAAAGACATAGACTTAGCCTCTCTAGTTGCTATATTACATGTTTCTTTTTTGCAAATACATAGTCTTGACCTTGTAGATTCACCTAAGGTTTGAAAGATCAATTTCTGCTCAAAACTGACAGGTTGGCAGAGAAGGGGGGAGCTCTCCTTTCCTGGTCTCATGTTTTGGTTCCATGTTGCTTCTTTCAATTTTTGTCCTAAAGCAATCATTATCGTTCCCCTCCTAAAATCATTTACTTTCTTGGCTTTTTAGTAATCTTCTGTGTAACAAGATCATAATGAAGAGATGAAACAGACACAAAATATGGTATTGAAGGAAGGACAATAGAACGAAGACTCAAAAAAATGACTCCCTAGTCCTGCTGCATCACTGATATGGATACTCCTACACAGACACCCTAGACAAGGACCATAATACCACTCAATCTAAATCAAGTTTTTGGATAACCAACTAAAGACTCTAGAAGCTCTCTCTATCCATGTGCACAACAGGATGTTTGTCTCTACCCAGGTGCGTGCACCACAAGGTAGCAAACACTCCACCCTTCCTCAACAAACTAACATACTTGTTTCAGAAGCCTATAAAAGCCATTGCAGAAAGGATGAACTAGAATCCGGGTAACCAAGTTTTCACAAACTAAAGGAGTTTATTCCATAAGTATATGCACATTCGAGCAAGATACTTTACACATTACCACCAACCTGATTTAGCATTGACGCATAAAGAACAATAGAACTAACAGCCCTACCTCAAATGGAACTCGATCCAAATTCAAGAATGTAAAGGGGACAGACTGCTGTAATTATGGCTAGTATCACGAAGATGTTACAATGGTTAAAGATGTGATGCTTAATTAGGGGCTTAAAGATTGCTTCAGTTACTTTGTTTTATTTTCTTTTTAAGACTATAAATAGGAGGCAGTATAGAGGAGAAAAGCATCCAAAAAAATTATATATATATATATATATATATATATATATATATATATATATATATATATATATATATATATATATATATATATATATATATATATATATATATATATATATATATATATATATTTTATTTTATTTTATTTTATTTTTTTAGGCTTGCCCATCTCGAGTCAAGCCCCCTTTTTGTGCAAGTCAATTTACTAACAAGTCCATCAATTCTCTGAAATTTCCTTAAAATCCCCACCCCAGAGGCGCCTAATATTAACTAGGGAGGGATAATCATCCACTCTAACCACTGGGGGGAGTCGAACCCAGGTATATTGCGTCTATTGACTTTGGAGAGTTTCCAGCCTCTAGAATTGCCAGAATGAATAGGAGAGTTTCCAATCTCTAGAATTACTGGAAGGGTTTCTGTCTTAATAAAAGTTCCTTTTAGTTCTGTTATCTCTATCAAATTGGTACCAGAGCAGGTTGCTGGGCAATGGAATATGATGCTTATGATGATTATTTTCTGTTGGGAGTCGACCCACAAATCCTCCTTCAACTACCAAAAGGTAAAGATGAGTTAGATATGTGTGCCTTAGCATTCCTTGAGAGAATTGTCAAGACAAATTTGTTTGATGAATATGTCAGAGTTTCAGACAGTTCGCTCTCAATTGGAGACCATAGCCACACACATGTGTGAAGAGCTGGCTGAACAATTTTTCCTGGAGTATTTTATTGTCGGACTAGAAGAAGAAAGTAAGTCATGTGTCAAATGGCTTATACCGCGTGCGGTTTATGAGGCTCGGTGGTAAGCAAAATATCACATAGATAAGTCACTTGCAATGTGTTATCAAGGGGCAAAAAGGTGTCAGGATTCTAGCAGCCCATATGATTTTGTCAACGGGTAACTACTGAGAACTCTGTTAATGTTGTTGCTAAAAATTACAAGAAGTCTGACTACAAACAATGTTGAGGTCCAAGTTGAGAAAAATGGTGGTGGTATAGATTGTTGTATGGGGAAAATACTTCTTCAGCTAGGGTTGGTGCTCTTTCTATTTTGGAAATTGATGCTAGTTCCAATTTGTGAGATAGCAGTCCTGTTGGATTCATTCTTAGTGGAGCACATCACAGTATTACAGATCATAGTCATGGGAAGTCAGAGAAGATTGTTGATGACGATAGGACATCAAGATTTGCTCGAATGGAAGATAATAATCATAGGGATGATAAGAGAGACAATATAAATGAAAGTAGTGTAAATTCTCTTTCAACAATCCCACTTGATGCAATGAATGAGTAAAGTACAAAGAGAGAACAAACCACAATCAAGCAGGCTAGTTGCTCAATAGAAGTCCTAGGAAAAATACTGAAGAGATTGATGAATCAGGTGTCGAGTGTAATTATGAAGCAAAAGTTTGTGGTGATCCTGATTTAATAGTTGATTAAAGGTGTTTGGACACAATTTCATGAATGAAAGGTATGGTTTAGTAGATGAAATGGAAGGGGTAGCTCCTGTAATTTGTGTAAAGGCTGAAATTTTAACAATTGGTTCGGGGTTATCGTATGAGTGGTGGGATTCAGGAGGTATCTATGTAATCCGCACAGATTGGGGATGCGATTGAAACCACATGGGATGACTATTCCATGGCTCTAAATAAGTCTCCTAAAATTCACCTTGAGGACAAGGTGAAAGTTTGGGCGGGGTAATGATATACATCCAAACTCAAGAATGGAAAGGGAGAGACAGACTGCTGAAATTATGGCTAGTATCACGAAGATGTTACAATGGTTAAAGATGTGATGCTGAATTAGGAGCTTAATGATTGCTTCAGTTACTTTGTTTTATTTTCTTTTAAGACTATAAATAGGAGGCAGTATAGAGGAGAAAAGCATCCAAAAAAATTGTATCGAGTCTACTGAATTTGGAGAGTTTCCAGCCTCTAGAATTGCCGGAAGGAATAGGAGAGTGTCCGGTCTCTGGAATTACTGGAAGGGTTTCTATCTTAATAAAAGTTCCCTTTAGTTCTGTTATCTCTACAAAGGCAACAGCTAGGAGACCGAATCAAGTGAGATAGGAAAGAGCAACAATAATGATCAAGCCCACCAACACCGAAGATGAAGGCAGACTAGAGGTCAGTCAAAAGATTGAAGATTTGTAATATCAAGGGAATAAAAGAACATTGGGCCATTTGCATATCTTTATTTCTTCATACAGTTTTAATTAAAAAGAAAAATATTATTAAAAATAGAGAATCTGTTTCCTAAGATTATAATTAACACCAAACCCCTGCGACAAGGTCAGACATTACCTGACAACTTAAAACTTAGGCTCTGTTTGTTTGGGGAAAAATGTTTTCCTCATTTTCCGATGTTTGTGTTGGTGTTATGCCCTAGGCGTATAGTTATTTTGACTCATAACTAATACTGTTATGTAATCATCTATACAATTTATAATAGAGAATGTTTATATTGAGTATTATTTGCTTTACATGTTTGTTAATAACTAGTATAAGTTGGTAATGGATAATCATGGAGATGATTATGCATGGGAATGCACATTACACTTATGGGTACTTGTTAGTGAACAATGTACTGGACTGACCATCTATGAGATTTATGACATGATCTATGGTCATATATGTCATGATTAAATCTCATGATAGTCGTGTCATTGGAATCCTTAGTACCTGGGAGATTATCATCGTCTTCCACATGATGAACGTTATGTTTGATGTAGTCTAACACTATCTTTAAGAGGATAGCAATAAAGGCTATGTTGGCACGACTGGATTCTTGTAGGGAAGAATGATAAGTCAAGATGGGATTTGTCCCTCGTAAAGAGGTAAAGAGATATGTCTGCTTGGGCTCCTCGATGAATAGTGTTGATGAAATGTGTGGCCACACTCAAGAGATTTGATAGAGATCAAATGCACTTGGATTATCAACATATTCGGAATCGAGAAAGCATTAAACAATATAAGTTGACGTGGAGCATGACTTATGTTCAATATGACATCGTGTGGCAAAGGGATTGTGACATTAATCTATCAAGGAATCAATCTTTGATGTTATATTCAATTGGCTGGACATAATGGCTTGCTAGAGACCACTTATGTCTTGAGGTTGATGCTTCAATTCACTACCAACATAAAATATAATTCCTATAGGGTCACACACAAAGAACGGATTGAAAATGGCTCAAATATGGAACAGAACAACTGGGCGACCCCCGGAGGGAATAGTGGGCGACCGCCCACAATCCACTGTTCATCTGGGCGACCGCCGGGCTTTTGTGGGCGACCGCACACAAGGTTTTTCGAAAGAGCATAGAAAGGTTGTACAACTGGGCGGCCGCCGGGCCTTTTTGGCGACCGCCTAGCCCCCGTTTCAGCAATCCGTTTTGGCTTGAAAAAGGACTCTTCTCCCTAAAGGTTAGGGATATTTATAAAGTATAAATATAACCCTTTTCCCTCAGCCAAGACACGAATTTTAGGGCTTGAGAAACACAAATCTCTTCATTTTGATTACGAATCAAAGATCAAAACACCCTAGATTCAATTCCATATTAGCCATAGATTGTTGAAAAGTGTTTCAACAATCGAGGATCATCTAGCAATCCAACAAGATTCGATCTTGGTTCGTTCGCGTGTGGATTACCGATAGAGGGCGATTGCTTTATCACCTAAAGCTTGAAGGCCTACGGTTGTTAATTCATCACAAGGAAGAACAAGGAAGAAGATCAAAGTTTCGTCTACGACTCAAAGGTGAATTACGAATAGTGTACGGAAGACAAATCGCAATCAAGGTTAGTAAATCTATATTCATGGATTTAATCTCTTCATGTTAGACGAATTCATGGCTAGGGTTTTGTGATTATGTTAAATCTTCCGCTGCGCATGTAACCCCAAAACCCAACTGTTTGGTAAGCATCGGAAAATGGAGAAAATGTTTTCCGGAAAATGTTTTCGAGAAAATGTTTTTCCCACTTTTACTAGTAAATTGACTTACGAATTTTTCCTATGTATTTCATTTTCCGGGAAATGTTAACACCTCACTCACACACCTAACTTTCCATACACCTCCACGTTACCCACCCCACATCAACCAACCCCCCTCGTAAAAAAATTACTTGTATTGAAATTATTTTTTACAACTCACCTCACTCACACACCAAACTTTTCATACACCTGCACGTTACCCACCCCACATCAACCAACCCCCCTCGTAAAAAAATTACTTGTATTATAATTATTTTTTACAACTCTCCCCCCCCCACGTAAAAAAAATTATTTTTTTACACATTTTAAATTTATTTTTAACAACTCTCTCCCCCCCCCCTCACCCACCACCCCCAGGTCAAAAAATATTTTTTTTATTCATTTTAAAATTATTTTTTAACAACTCCCCCACCCCCAAGCAATTTTTTACTCATATTAAAATTATTTTTAACAACTCTCACCATCCCTACCATCACCCACCCACCACCAACCCCCTCCCACGGTCAAACTTTTACTCATAATTAAATTATATTATTTTTTAACAACTCTTCCACCCAACCCCACCCCCCCCACTCTCGGCTACCCACACTACCCCACCCCCACACCCTACCCTATCACCACCCTATCCTATCACCATCTTATCCTTTACATTTCCCGCACCACCCTACTCTACCCCTACCCTACCCTACCCCACACCCACCCACCCACCCACCTCACCCCTACTAATCCCCACCCCACCCTATCTTCTCCAACTTATCTCAGATTGTGTTTTCACCAAATAATATTTTTCTTTAATTTATCAAATACATGAAAACATTTTCCTTAAATTTACCAAACAGCCGAAAACATGTTTGTCATTTTCCGGAAAACAATTTCACTTTTCCGGAAAACATTTTACAGGAAATCATTTTTTGGAAGTCGTTTTACGCGAAACAAACGGATCCTTATTCACATATGTTAATCCAAGTATACTTCACTCTTGTAATTAAAGTCCTAGGCCCCAAAACGCTAATCTAAGCCAGTAGCACAGACTCCCTAACTTACACCACACTCAACCATTTCCCACCACAAGAAGCTGAAAACAAAGCTCCTACACCACGACCAGGTGTGATCCCCTCGCCTTGCTGCAACCCTAGAAGACAGGGGCAAGTCACGTAAACGGAAAAAGACCTAATCTGATGCAGTTAACAGAAGCCCAACAAGAGTGGATGAAAGCAAAGTTCCCCATAGTTCTCGGCAGTTAGCGAATGAATGAAAAAATGAGTATTTCTTTGGTGTGATGTTGCATCAGTAATCTCTTAGGTGTGAGGCTAAAGAACCCAAGGTGGAATGCCTATAAGCCCTCAGTGTGGTCCCTAGCTAATTTATCTCCTAGTTCTTCTCTTATCCAGTTATCAAATCTAAAATTTGACTTGAAATCATATCTATCTTCCAATTCTCACTTCCCATTCAACCCTTAAAAGTATCATATACAGAAGGTTACACATGCATGTTGTGGTATAACCTAAATACATATAATTAGAATTTAAATTGTAAGACCAAGTTGTACAGTATATGTTGGGCTATGTTACTCGGACTCTTCAAATATGCTGAAGTACCCGTGTCCGACAAGACACGACACCGACATGGGTATGAAATCCGAACCCGACACCCGGTTTTTCAGTTGGATATGGCAAGAAAAAATGAAAGAAAAAAAGGAGTGAGTCGACTTCATTTATAAAGATTTTACAAACTTAATGTTAGTGGTTTACTTAATTATACTACATTAATCTTAGCCAAATTTCATTAAAATTATAATTTTATTTATAAATAAAATTATAAAATGATACTTTTGCACAAAAAGATTAATCGGACAATTTTTTATAATAAGCAAAGTATATAAATAGACTCACTATATTTTGTTATTAAGTATTCCCGTACTCGTGTACAAATTTAGAACAGTGTCCCCGTGTCCATTTTCTTTAGGAAAGTGAATCCGACACTCAGATCCGTACCCGTGTCGGATACCTGTACCAAAGTCCAGGTAACATCGATGTTGGGCAACCTAAAGTCCTCTTTCCAGACTAGGTACCGGCTTATTATACGTATGACTGTAAGCTCAATGTAGGCAGAGTAGTGAAGGACGCCGCAACAACAGAGAGAAAAGAACAAATTTAAACCACCACTCAGTACCCTCACCCATCAACAGAGAGAAAAAAACACATTTGAGTCACCAGTCAGTACCCTCACCCAGTGGCAGGCTTCCACTAATAGAACAACAGAAACTCCAAAAGAAGCTTATCAAAAATAATGCTTAGCCCAATAACGAAAAGGTCAGAACATTACCTCTTGATCATCAAGCAGATTCCCAAAGACTGCTTTCCTCCTCATCCTTCCCTCATGGAGTTCGATGTGTTCCTTCAAGTTATTTTCTGAAAGAGACTGTTGCTCCACTGATTTACTGCTCTTTCCATCAGAAGTGTTGTCAAATATTCTTGTTTTAGCTTCATCTGTTAAGTCTTCAGCATCACTTTCTTCATCAGAACCATCAGTTAGCAAATTCTTCGCAGTCTGATGTTGCTCCATAGGCTCTATAATGTTACTATGCCTGACAAATTCTTCATCTCTTTCATCACTCAGACCTTCCAATGAAACATTAGCCTTTTTGCTGAAAAGGTCAATGAAGCTTTTCTCCAATTTCTCATCAATGGAGTATTTTGTATTTTGAAGTGATTTCACCAGGACCTCACCTACATCTTGGTCCTTCCCTGTAACAAGATAGAGCCAATCAACACATAACAGAATATATACTTGAGAATTACTAGGTACACCGACTTAATGTCCCAATTTTTTCGTAAAAACCCTATGGCAATGCATGTAATTGATTCGGTATGACATCACTTAACTGTAGAGCCACAAACTAACCAGCCAAATGCCTTGCCACACCAGGTTGGAATTTTTAATATCACACTTTATCAAAACTTATACTGCATAAAAAATACATAGAAATAATCAAGAATAAGGAACCCTTACGAGCTTGAACCTTGTTTTCACCATCAATGTTAGAAAACTGCACAAAGTGATCATTTATGTTTACGTAGATAGCATCCTTATCATATAAGAGATCCCCCAATCCAGACATTGGTGCGTAAAATAGCTTCTCTTTGTCCCGCAGTCCCTTCTTTTTGGCTGCTGATGGTAAAGGACAAGGATCAGCTAGACCTGTAACGCCAGTTAAACTGTAATCGCCCACTCCAGCTATATGAACCTGATAACGAACTTCAATTAGTTCACGCAAGTCGCAATGGCATACACAATGCACATGCATCATAATAACAGGAGTAAGAAGTAAATCCTTTAGAATGAGTTCAGGTACTAAGGTGGTCAAGTACAATATCACCTATTTGCTTAATATATAGATAGATGATATGAAGGGATGCATTAAAATAACAGCGTACATCTTGAAAAAGGCTCATGAAATGGAAAGAACATTTTAGGAGGGCAAACTCATAAAAAGTAGAAGGCCAGCATGATTAGGTGAAGACATAAGAATCTGTATGGTATATACTCCCTCCGTCCCAAAATGTGTCTCATTTGACTTTTTTGTTGAACTTTGACCACAAATATATGCCAATTTAATTATGTTCATGAAATTCTAAAAATTCCTATTGATTCACCATTAATAATATTATCAACAACAACTTTTAGAATTTCATGAACATGATTAATCTCTCGTAAATTTGTGGTCAAAGTTCAACAAAAAAGTCAAATGAGACAAACATTTTGGGACGGAGGGAGTATTATTAAACATATTAATAGCATTCTTAAGAAAAATAAAATGCGATCAATAACTAAAATCCGCAAGTGTCTAATACAACATTACGGGACGGTATAGCTAGTACATACTCCCTCCATCCCACCCGAAAAGACACAAAATAGGCCTTGCATGGGAATTAAGAAGAGTGTAAAGTGGAGTAAATGTTGTGAGTATGAAAAGAGAGGTAGGAGAGGATGTGGGGTAGCGAATAGTAAGTGGATACTTATTGTGAGTATGGCAAGTGGGTCCCATGAATAAAAAAGTATTGAAAATTTTCTATTTTAGGAGTGTGCCTTTTTAAATGGGACTCCCAAAATGGAATTTTGTGCCTTTTCGAGTGAGACCAAGGGAGTATAGCACATTGATGCATAATACAAAAATCATAAGGACGCAAGGGACAAAGACCTAAGCAAATTTATTAACTTCCAAGTATACACCCGTCTATGACGGATGCTTGAGGCAAAATCTGTGTCTACCGAACCTGCAAGCTGTATGAAAGTGAGACTAGACACACAACATCCATTCCTACTCTGTAAACCAAGTCTTGGCTTGATTCATATTTTTTTCTATTTGAAACAGAAAAGTCCAAGGAAAGCAAAATGGACTAGAAACTCGTTGAGTAGGAAATCTTCAGGGAAGGGGGATGAGCAGAAGGGA
Source organism: Adenophora triphylla var. japonica (assembly GCA_022495995.1). NCBI lineage: Eukaryota > Viridiplantae > Streptophyta > Magnoliopsida > Asterales > Campanulaceae > Adenophora > Adenophora triphylla. Next base: position 363,389 of record JAFEMH010000676.1, read on the forward strand.
AGGTCTTAATTCAGGAATGTGAGCTTAACATGTCAAGAAACTTGATCAACAGGGCCTCAGACAACCCATATCTGATACCACACTAAAAAAACGAAACCAAACTCAAGAGAACATCACTTGCCAATAGTTGAACATGAGAATAAAATTATAACAGAAGTAAATTAGTACATGCCTTGGTTCCTCTTTTCAAGTTACACCCGCGCAAATAACCATACAATGTGACATTTCTGTCGCACTTCTTATTTATATGCACCCTCTCTGGAGGCGTGACATCTTCAATACGATCTACCAGAATGTAAGGATGAGAAGTTCGCCATGACAGAGGATGAAATTTCATAACCGAAATGAACCTCGCAAGATTATGAATTTCTCTTTCGGTGTACCTGTCAATTCATACAAATATAGACAACTCTGTAAGAATGCATTGCTCTCTTCAATTTACCAAAGGACATATATTAGAGATGAAATTCACAAAAACTTACTTTCCATGAATCAGACCAGATAAATAAAATAATTTAGCCCCATCGTAGATTTCAGTCCAAAAACGATGCTTGAGTCGTTGCTTTGTCTTTCTAAGTTTTTTCACATCTTTGAATTTATCAAGATGCGTAAGAACGCCCATAACCTTGGGAAATCCATGAACTTGCAAAATGTTAAGGAACTCAAAAGTTTCCTGCAAGGAGAAGGCCATATTACATTCATAACTACAATTTACTGGTTTAATCATCACTGTAAGTATTATTAATAGAGAAGAAATCCATCTAAAAGCAAATGTGAGAAAGAAGAGAAAAAGGGAACAACCACAAGGAAAAGCATTCAAACATGCCCGATAAAACTAGGATAAAGCAGGTAGTATACAATCTTACCCCAAATTAGCCGTAGCAATAGAATTGAATGTCACAGATCCTTTACCCCCAAAGAGATGCACATCAATTAGCTTCTCTGAAAGCCCATTAAACCAAACTTATCTAATGAATAATCTGTCTTTCGGATCCTTCTAAACACACAATAGTAAGAGAAACACATTTCTAAAGCAACTTATGTTCCTTGCTTCTCACAATGCCCCCACCAATTGTGAAGAAACCCAACTCCGGATCAAAATATAGATATAGTAATCCACACAGCCTTTCATTCGGGGAAAAGAAGGGAATGTGATTCTCCTCCATACATATGAGACATCTGAGTTCAATGCTCTATGTAGCCTCCTATGTGCATGTCAATAATAAAGTTCCCTTGATCAAAAATCCAGTTAAAAGTGACTCTTTATATTTTCATATAAAATTACGCAAGGGAAGCCCAAAGATATGTGAGAATGGTGCAATAAAGCATCCACCTACTAATTGGAACAATAATCATGTGTTCAAAGGCTCCAAGCACAAAGATCATTCAACGGGTCCTCTAACAGCAAGAAGTAGTAAGAAGGTAATTTCCTGTATTTACAATTCTGGGATATCTAGATAACATGAAAATTTCTATATATGAGAGATTTCATCATGCACCATGCTGAGGATAACCTACAAAGGTTAGGGAAACAGAAGAAATGCAGTCTGACTGCAATAATGAATATACTCAAAACTGAATGACAGCCATAACTTATATCAATCCCGACAGATAAGTATAAGTATATCCACAGAATGAAAATAAAAAAAAAAAGTAAATGGATGCAAGTTAATATGCATTTCGTATTTATGCATCAGATTCCAAAAGTAAAGCATATTAATTGGACAGTCTACATGTCATTTTGCTTTCAAGATAAATGTACGTTTAGAATTCAAACTTACAGAAAGGACCCACCATTTCGAAGCCATAACTTCCATCAATGAGAAGCAGTGCTAAATCAGCAAATTTTGCAGCATCAATCATACCATTGATATCATTTGGGCACTCCACAAACTGAAGCCGTCTTTGCTTACCTGACATAAATTTATGAACATACAATTGAAAAATAAAGTTGCCACTAGCGGAAAGAACAACAAAAAATCTTAATTTTCCAAACACCATTACTACTTGAGTAGACATAATAACAATAATAAGTGAAAATGATATATAGAATCTGAACCTGACACAATGGTGATGGGACCAAGAACTTCAGGTATATTGTGCTTGGTATAGTGCTTAATAAGAGACTTTATAAGAAGAGACTTGCCAACCTAATGACCAAACTTACAAAATCAAAATTCAGGATGTCATCAATATTCTAATTACTCCAAGTTCCACAAATATCAAAACAACACAGCAGTGAGATTATTTGGTAAGAGGGTAATAAGTCTGAAAACAAAGAAAGGGAAAGCACCTGGGGTGGGCCATGCACAACTATAACAAAGGGAGCAGGTTCTCCTATGTTTCGATCAATTGTGGGGATATGAAGCCTCCGCTGCTCTTTCTCAGTAGCACGAGACTGTAACCGCTTCGCTTTAACAGAAGAATTAAACGCAAATGCCTACGAGATTTTAACAAAATAATTAGAGTATGTTCCCAATTGTACCGCAACAAAAATACCATCGTTCACAAGTTCTAATAGTAACTAAGCTAGCTAAGGATGCAAACCAATATAAATGTCTTAGCAAACCCTACCTACAATTATATGACTGAAAAAAATTGATTCGGAAACAGAAAATAATGAAAAGAATTGAGCAATACCTTAGGGTTTTGTTGTTTTTTGTCATCGGAGATGTCGTTACGCTTCTTCTTACTGGATTTGGACTTCTTGTCGGCGGAAGGGCCGGATTGACGGGACCTATGAGATTTGTGAGACAACTCTTGGCTCCCACTGTAGATACCCAACTCTTGGCTCCCACTGTAGATACCCATCACTGCAAGCTCCGGCGGAGAATGAGAGTTAGCGGCGGCTTATTCTTAACCAAACCAGAAGCCTGCGTATTTCTATTTGCTTTTCTCAACTTCAACTATTATTCTTTCAGAAAAAAAAAAAAGGGAGAGTTGTTATATAGACCCGTAAAATTGTTGAGTAACCCGTAATCTAGTTCTTTCAAAAATGCCATCTAAGGAAATGTCTAAAATACCCCAAACTTCATCTTCCCACCCTTCATCTTCTTCCGCTGTAATTCAACTTCACTCACACACAGTGACACAACACTCATACACACAAAAGCAAATATTATACTTTGACAATCGTATTGATGCCCTAAAAACTTTGCGTGAATTAAAACTTCTCCGACATCTCAGGCATGAAAATGTAATCTCCTTGAAGGATGTTATGGTGCCTACTACTAAATGACACCATCATATACCCAAAAGCCTTGGACCTCAGCCTGATTCTCCTACGAATCATAAGACGACAAACCCATTTAATTTAGCACCTTGAAACCCAGCGAAGAAAGACAGACGACTACCGCCGACTGCCACAAATCGGCCATAACCATTCGAACCTTTAAACAGAAATCGGCCACACCCATTCGAACTTTTAAACAATCGGCCACATCCAGTCGAATTTTTAAACAGAAATCGGCCACACCCAGTCGAATTTAGATTTCTTTTTTGACATGGCTGATTTATAAACAAAAAATCGGTTGAACCCGTCCGATTTTGGTCATATTTTCAACCGACTATGGATGATTTATCAACAAAATTTCGGTTGGCCATGGCCGACCAGAACAAAGAAATCCGGTCAACCATGGCCGATTCTTCATGTTTCGGTGACGCTAAGATGATGATTGCGGTGATGCTAGTGGTTATGTTTGGAATTTCTAGAGATAGAGAGAGGGGGAGGGTGTTGAGCCGGATGGAAGACAAAAGGGGAAGACGGATGGATTATTCCGGTGGAAGACGAGGGAGTTATGGAAAAGAAGGCGGTGGTCTGGTTATAGAAAGAAGATTGGAGTGAATGGGTAAGAGTGGGATTTTTATTTTTCTTTTTAATACTTTTTAGTTTATTGGTGTTAGGGTATAGTTGGAAGAGTGGTGGGTGTGTATAGTGTCGATGATACAACATGATGAGTAAGTTTAGTAATACGGGTTTACTCAACAATTTTACGCGTCTATATAACAATTCTCAAAAAAAGAGACTCAAAAAAAAAATGTAGGCAACTTCACTTATGCTATTTGATTTCCCCTTAACCTAACCTAAAGCACCCTGAAAAGGCTACCTTCTTATTAACAAGGAGATGTTATTCCCTTTATTCCCCCAGTGTCCAAAGGGAGAAAATATTCACCAAATGACCCCCGATAGTTTAACGAAATAATGAATCCAAACTACCTCCATCATTCCAATCTATAATACAACTAGTAAAAGCCCGTGTCCGAGGACACGTTTTTTTTTTTAATTAAGCCCGTGTCCGAGGACACGTTTTTTTTTTAATTTTAAAAAAAAAAATTAAGGGCAAAATGGGAAAGGAACAACTTAGTGAGGGCAAAATGGGAAATTTGGCAATTGAAACTGTTCATAAAACTGTTCATGGCCGCACTGCCATTTATACTATAGATAGAGGACCGGAATAACCACCTCTTATCTCCCTATAAGTGGTGGCTAGGATTTAAAGTTGAAGAGTTCATCCAAGGGCCGACAATCCTCCTCCCCTTCAACCGTTTTATAACTCCCCATCCCCCGTTAAGCCTCCCCCATCCCTGAAAGGCTGGAAGCAGGGATGGCCGGAGATGGAGGAACGACAGTGGCGATTGGCAAAGAGGAAGCCCGAAGACGATGAACACCTTGACGGCGAAGACGAAGACGGCCTTCGCGTTGCCGCTGGAGAGTGGATCTGATGGTCCGGTGAATTCAACCGTCGTCTTCTTCCGTTGTTCAGTACCCCCATTACATTACAGGTTTGCATCTTTATCGTTTCTTACTTGCCTCAACTTCAATTTTATTGTAAAAATATCAATACACAATCTCTCTCACACACTACGCAAAGATGTAAATTTGGTGTTTATTGTATGCGTGTATGTATTTTTTCAGTAACTGGGTTTTTTGGGGTTTAATTTGGTGTCATGTCTTGAATTTCAATGTGATTACAATATATTCTCAGGCTATTTATATTCATTTTATGAAATTTCGAGGCCGAAGAGGAAGAACAGGATTAGGATTTCACGAAATGGAATCCCCTCCTACAGCCACTAATGCATCGGACTCTGTCACTGTTCAAGTAACACTTTGATTTTATCAGTCATTTAATTATTATGGAAACCCGTGCTTTTGTTTGTGAATTATTATGTAATTTTTAGGATTAGATATGGATATTCCTGATTTTGAAGGTGTCTTCAATGGGTGTTAAATTTTTATTGGTTTATGATTTTAGAACTTTTCTATTTGGTATTAATGTTGACTAATTTTATTGTATTTTAGTTGTCTTATGAGATAGTTTGATTTGGGAGGTTTTGGTTTATAATGTTTGTAACTCTATTTTATTTAGTACTCCCTCCGTCTCAAAATGAATAATCAATTTGTTTTTTTTTTTAAATTGCTCTTGATCAATAGCAAATTTAATTTTTTTTATCATTTATTTTGGGACAGTGGTAGTAATAATATTGGTGCAGACTCATTATCGATCTGAATGGTTGTTTATATATATGGGTTTAATGCATTTTTGATTTGTGTTGAAGTTCCTTTTTCATCAACATTACTGGATCAAATTTCTTACTTCTTGATTTCAGTTTCTTCTTTGAGCTTTAATACATATGGGCGGAATATGACTGACCTGGATACTGAGATTGATCGGAAATTGCAGGTATCCTATCGGGTCAATTTGCACTTATATACTTTGCTTGAATATAACTGTATTTAACAATATTACTTTTCAAGTTTAACATTATTTTTTTTAATTATTTTTTTCTACTCACACACACACACACACATACACAGAAGCGTCTAGGAAATCCTAGGGAGAGAAAGCCTTCCCTCTAACTTCTGGGAGGGGATCGAACCCATGACCTCCAGGTTGAAAGCCATGAGCTCTGGTCACCAGGCCAAAGCCTGATGGTTTCAAGTTTAACATTATGCAGCATAAGAGTGTAGCATATAGTCAAAACATTCCTGTAATTAGTTGAAATTATAAGTAAATAGTAGAAATTTGAAAAAGAACAATTTTGATTGGAACTGAGGGATATTTGTGGTTCTGATTGACGGCATTTTAATGGGTTTTGAGAATGCAATTTCAAAACTCTATTGCATTTGAAACAATCATTGTTTTAATAGGAGTTTTCGCATAGAGTTAAACAATCTAAATGTAATCCTTAATTTAGTTTTAGAGTCTTTGCATATTACAATTTTCTTTTTCTTGAATGATGGCTTCCAATTTCTTAGATTTCAGAAATTGATACCTAAGTTTAGTATTGTGTAGTATAGACAGGCGCGATGGGGTGGGGGTATGTGTTATGGTAATGTATTTACATATGACCACATTTGTTTTTCTGTCTTTTTAATGGAGTATTTGGGTTGCTATTGGTTTTGGTTTAGGTTTATGTTTAAGGTGATTTGGGGTTTGGAAATGGTGGTTGAAAAAATTGAGTTGGAGGAATTAGTTGGAAAGCCCAGTTGTATTGAATTCTGGTTTACAAGAGGTGAGATTGAGGGAGTTTTTAAGGGTATTACATAGGATTTTGTGGTGCATTTGGATCGATTGATATTGATAGGAACCGAAAGCACCAACTTCTTCTGTAATTGTTTTTTTTTTGTTCGTTAGCTATAGACTGTAGATTTTTTTATTGTTTAGTAGTATTTGGGTAGGCAGGGTTACCAAAAAAAATGGTACTGTGTTGAATTGAAAATTGCGAAAAAGAGGAAAGTAAGTATGGTGGGGATAGGAGGGGGCAGGAAAGAAGAAAGTGAGTGCCGGTGGGGGGTAACGCGTTGAAGAAAATTTGAATTGTAGGATGCTCTTTCCCCTTTCATATTGTCACCGTGCCATTGGCACGGGTAGGGAGTACTAGTAAAACAAACAATACATATGCATGAGCAGAAATCATTTTAAAATTTTCACTCTCACTCTAAAATTCTCCTTTCTCTCTCTCTAAAACTCTCTTACCTCCTTCCTGACGCCTCAATTTACAAGGGAGAAAATAAATAAATTGAGCAACATTGTGAACACCAAAATATGTTGTGCGATATCGGAAGACTATCAGGATCAAACTGCAATAAGCAAAAAGTCTTAGAGACTTTCAAAAAATTTAACAAGGTTAAATTAAATTGATGTTTTTTAAAATCACAAGAACCTTAGAGAAATTTTGGAAATTTTGACCCAATATTCCACCAAATCAGCATAACGCGAAAAGAGAAAAGAAGGATTTTGGTTTTTCTTTTTTATTTAGGATTTTATCTTATCAGTTCCTTATTTCTAGGGGTGGCAAAATTCTTAAATACGTGACAACCAACTTGTGTACCAATCGTACCAATTATAATCGGTACATGAAAATCGATATATCGAAATGTTGGTACGATAGTACCGTACCAATTCTATATAATTGATTGGTACACGGTACATAGATTTAATGTTGGTTGGTATAACGAGTACCAATTATAGTTTGTAAAAATATTAATTTTCATATAAATATGTTTGCATATATAAAAATGTTCATAATTTTTCTCCTTAAAAACAAGTTCAATGGGATAGAACTGTAATCTCAAGTTAAATATGCTCCACCCTCCATTTACTTCAATCTCCTAACCCTTTGCCCAGAAACACCGTTTTCAAAAATTTCCACACATTGTTTCTTAGAGAATTCATTTTCTACCATTCTCATGGTCTTTGAAACAGTAACATGTTTGTCTCTCAAATTCCATTCACATATAAATCTCACCAATCAAACAATCCGAGGATTCAATCAATATCATAACCCTTTTTACGAAAACCCACAAAATATTCACCTCAAATTCAATTGCTACTAATGTTGGTTGGTTGTTATGACTTGATTTTTATGCTTCCTTTCTCCTGTTATATAGAACATTGGAGTATCACAAAATAAATGTTCAAAACTTGATTCACAAAATTCAAAAAATAAATGTTCAAAACTTTATTCACAAAACAAATGTTATACTTTTTGAATTTTGATTCTACATTTGGTAGAGACTAGTACCAACCGTACCAACTAAATTGGTATACCAACTTAGTTGATTGGTAATGGTACATGTTTTATATACCAAGTTAAACTTGGTTGGTACATGGTATAAGTTAAATATAATCGATATACCTAACAAGACACCCCTACCTATTTCTCCTACTAATCCCTTTTTCTTTGTATTCGCTTCAATTTTAGGTTAGATGTACCGAAAAATATTAGTCTTAATCATTTGTTAAAAAAAATCAATCAATAGCCCATAACTCTTTTATATATCATTCTATAAATTTATTCTTCATTCGTGGAGAATTAATTTCATCATATATTAATTGTAGTTAACTTGTTCAAATCTATAATAAATACCAATATCGATGCATGATTGATGCCTATTGATTAAAGGGATACTTGGTGACTCTGGTTGAGGTTTGTAAACGCCCCATTCTAAATTCAGAATACATGATTACACTACTATTTGTCTCGTCTTTGTGTTTTGATTATGATTCATTAGTTTCGTCATGTTTCGCTAGGTTTTTGCCTAATTTCGTTAGTTTTGGACTTAACTGTCTAACGAAATACCTGAAGATGGCAAAACAGACTTTCTGCAATGTTTGACTTGTACGAGATAATGTGTCTTGTATGAGACTAACTCTACATATTAGGATTTGATTCACTTCATTCTCCATCTTGATCTCTTTCTTGATTCTTACTCTTTCCATTCGGGATTTACCTAGATTTGTGACTTTCAAGAACCTTCCTCATGGATTTGTTTCCTTATCAAACATGTTCAAATCAAGACTTGGTTTCTTACCATGATTGTGACTCCTATTCTTGATGAGAAAGTCACCCTCGGGTATATATATAATTTTCATCACCAAGATTTGACTCCGCACACGTGCACTCATGATTAACTGTAACATTGCACTACATAACCCTTATTCAACCCGGGGACCCACACTAAGGACAGATGTCGATCATCTTTATCACCAATCTCTCCAAAGTTGGTGCACCCCACTCCAGCTATTAGCTCCCATACGACCGTCATACTGCAAAGAGCTTGAGTCGTAAGCCTGCATCAACCACATATCATATATATTTGTTTTCTAGGACACTTCTTGACCTATCGGTTTGACCTTGGAGTCTTTGTAATCCCTTGTGAAGATCAAGTTATGTGCAATAACCATGAGAAGGAAACCAATATTTGTTCCTTCGGATTTGTCCCTTCGAAATGTTCCTTCGAAAATGTCCCTATGGATCACTTTGATGTTACTTTGGATCACTTCGAAATTGTATATGGCTTAGCAAAAGTGAGACGAAACACACAAGTGTTGTCCTTAGTGTTGGCAACACTAACAACAACACACACCAATTCGAAAACAACAAATAAATAAAAATAAATATAATTTGCAGCGGAAGTAAAAACCCACCAAGGTGTAGGTGTTAGTGCCCTAGGCCTATAGAGATAGACCTTTATGTAATGTCATTGTTCATTTATATATGAGATTGTTTCTTTGATTATTATATGTGTTTGCATGTTTAGTTATAATAATCGTGTCCCTAGTACTTATGAAGCACTAGTATGAAGTCTAATGGATAATCATATGATTATTATATGCATGGAGATGCACATTAGATTCATGGCTACTTGTTAGAGAACAAGGTACTGGACTTGTCCCATTATGAGATTTATGTCATGGTCAAATGTCATAATTAAATCTCATATAGTCATATCATTGATATCCTTTGACCTGAGATTATCATCGTCTTCCGCTCGATGAATATCATGTTTGATATAGTTTAACGTTGTCTTTAACCGGATGACAATAAGGGCTATCATTGGCATGGTATGATTCTTGTTGGGAAGAATGATAAGTCAAGATGGAAATTGTCCCTCGTAAAGAGAGATGTTTGCTAGGCCACTCGTAAGTAAGATTGATGTAGTGCATGGCCATGCCCGAATGAATTAATGTGATTAATGTCATTCGATTAATCAATTTACTTGGTAACGAGAAAGCATTGAACAATATGAGTTGACGTGGACCATGACTCATGTTCAATATAACATCGTGTGACAATGGGATTGTGATATGTTCTATATAGGAAAATCGAACTTGATATTATACTATTTGGGTAGGCATGATGGCTTGCTAGAGTCCGCTCATGTCTTATGAGGATCGATGTGATCGGACTCATTGCCAACATAGTATGGTCCTATGGGGTCACACGCATCGAACGAATTGTCAAAAATGAAGAATATGGGTTCTCTATACTCAGGGGACGACTCGTCCCCAGTCTGAACTAAATATTCCCCATAAGGGGGACGGATGATTCAGAGGGGGTGTCCTGAGGGACGACTCGTGCTCTGGGGCACGAGTTGTGCCCAAAGGGACGACTCGTCCCGTGAGCAAAGCCAAGTCGTGCCTCTTGAGGGGACGCCAGAATCAGTGGGTTGTGCAAAGGGGACGACTCGTGCCCTGGGGGACGAGTCGTCCCGTCGGGCCTGGACTGATACGTAAATGACCTAATTTTAGGGTTTTCGAAAAGGGCTTTTATTTGTAATGTATAAATACTTGCCCCTGGTTGCCTAGCCGTCATTAGAACGTTTTGGCTTTAGAGAAACACCAAAAGTGAGAGATTTCAATTGAGAATTGAGAATCAAACACCACCAAATCCATTGTTCTTCATTGATTAAAAGGTGTTTCAATCATAGGATCTAGCAATCCTCCTAGAAGAGTTCTAGGGTTCGTTCTTCGCGTGGATACACATAGAGGATCTTCGCTCGTCAAGATCTTTAGTTCGTGATTCCCGTTCGTTCATCAAGGATTAACAAGGTCGTTCAATCTGGAGTTGGGTCAAGTTTATCAAAGACAGAAGCATTCAAGGTTGGTATTTCTATTTCATCTTTTCTTAATTAATCATCTAGAACGGATTCTAGGGCTTGGGGTTTTTCGAGTTATTGCATTATTCCGCTGCGCATGGACCCTCGAAACCCAACAAAGGGTATCGAGCCCCGTTCATGATGTTTAGTTAGATAATCATGATAATTGTGTAATATGATTATATGAATTTTCATGATGTGCATGATCTAGAATGTGAAATTGTATGAGTTTTGCTTGTGAAGTAATTGTATATATTGATATACCATGATTATGAAATTGAAATATAGGATTAATATGATTAATCTAGATTATGGGATGTCAATTTCATTAAATATGATTAATGTGATTAATCTAGGATATTTGTGAAGTTGTTACTTAGTATATTGGCCGGACACCAAGACCTTCCCCACGTGCACTTCGATGGAACTGTGGGATAAATTTGGAGCACGTGGCCACGTACTAGTAATTACTAATCAAATATGATTTGTGTTGCATCATTCCAAGTTCATAATTATGCTCATATAGTTTTCATGAATCAACCTTGGCATGTAATTGATAAGCATGAAAAATTGAACCTTCTTTGTAATTTGAGTTTGTTTTATGCCACCCATGTTTAAACACTTGTGAGTACACGGATAGTTTCATGTAGGCTACGCCACAGCGAGGTACATTGATTCTATCTTTGTATGATCAAGATGAGCAAATAGTGATTGATATACGTTTAACATGGTTGAACTCAATTAGGCTATCAAAACAGTTTTGGGCCTAAGGCATAAGATGAGATTGAAACATGTGACATATGATGTCTATAATCTCATAATGATCTAAGAGTCATATATAGATATGATTGATAAATGTTATCTACCTTTTTAGTTTTATTTTGAGCGGATCGTGCCATAGCCGACTTGAAATTAAATTAAAGTTGGGTCTTAGCCTATTAAATTATATTATACATGTTTGTATAAGCATGTTATATAATTTAGTGGGAGTATTTATGAAATACTTTAATTCATCTCTAAAATGAATTGGTACTTATATGTGTTCATATCTTGTTGCATATCTTTGTAGATCAATGGTCGTAAACAATAATCAAAACATGTCATCGCGATCACTCCCGAGAAGGACAAGTTAGAGGAGAATGGCAATAACTATGTGGATTGGATCCGCAGCTTGGGAATTGTTCTCAAACAAAGGAAAGGAAGTTGTACATTCTTGATGGACCCGTTTCCACCCGAGCCTCGCCGGCTAATGCAACTAAAGCGAAAGGGACCAACATAAGAAACATGTGGATGATTCTATTGATGTTGGTTGCTCGATGCTTGCGACCATGTGTAAGGCTCTTCGTAAGGACCTTATACACATGGAAGCCTATGATTTGGGAAATCATTTGAAGGAAATGTTGCAGTTGCAAGTACGTACGGAAAGGTTTGACACTATGAAGGCTCTTCATTCATGCAAGATGATTGAAGGACAACATGTTGGGCCTCATGTGTTGAAAATGAAGGGTCACCTCGAACATCTTGAGAGGCTTGGATATCCTATCTAGTTAGAGCTGGCTACGGATATGATATTGCATTCACTCCCTGAAAGTTATAATCAGTTTGTTCTGAATTATAACATGAATGGGATGAATAAATCTCTGTCTGAATTGCATGGGATGCTAAAGAATGCGGAGAACAATATTACCAAGAAAACCAATCAAGTGTTGATGGTGAATAAAGGAAAGGGGTTCAAAAACAAGGGTAAAGCAAAAGTTGCTAAACCGGAGGCAAAGGTTGTCGTTGCCGAGAAGCCTAAACCCCAAATCCCAAAAGGATGCGGTATGCTACCATTGCAAGGAAACCGGGCATTGGAGGCGTAATCGCAAGCTTTATCGTAGAAGGATCGAAGAAGAAGGGCAATGAGATTGCCATGACTTCGTATCTATGTGATAGATATTTTACTTTCTACCTCTAGTTCTTGGGTATTAGATACCGGATGTGGATCTCACATTTGCCTAAATGTGCAGGGACTAAAGAATAGAAGGTTGCTCAAAGAGGGTGAAGTAGATCTATGGGTTGGAAATGGAGCAAGAGTTGCTGCATTGGCCGTAGGGACTTACGAAGTCACTTTACCAAGTGGATTAATTTTAGTTTTAAATAACTGTTATTATGTTCCGGATTTGAGCAGAAACATTATTTCTATTTCATGTTTAGACAATGAGGGTTACAATTTTCTTATTGCGAATAAGAAATTTTCAATTTATTTGAATGACATGCTTTATTGTGTTGCTCATTCTTTTAATGGCCTTTATGTCTTGGATGTTGAGAATAATGTTGATAATGTCTATCATGTTAGTAAGAAATCCAAACCAAATAATGTGAATGACACATATAAATGGCATTGCCGTCTTGGGCACATAAATGAGAAGCGCATCTCTAAACTTCATAAAAATGGATATTTAGACTCATATGATTATGAATCATATGATGTTTGCGAGTCTTGTTTATTGGGCAAGATGACTAAAGCACCTTTTACTAAGAGTAGTGAAAGGGCTAGTGATTTGTTGGCTCTCGTACATACTGATGTATGTGGACCAATGAATAGCATTGCTAGGGGAGGATTTCGGTACTTCATAACGTTTCATCGATGACTTATCAAGATATGGCTACGTCTATCTGATGAAGTACAAAAGTGAAGCATTTGAGATATTTAGAATATTTCAAAGTGAAGTACAAAATCAACTTGGCAAAACTATTAAAACACTTCGATCCGATCGAGGTGGTGAATATTTGAGCCAAGAATTTGACGATCATCTGAAAAGTTGTGGAATTGTTTCAGAACTTACTCCACCCGGAACCACCACAATGGAATGGTGTGTCCGAGAGGAGAAATCGAACCCTATTAGATATGGTTCGATCGATGATGAGTCAAGTTAACCTTCCTATTTCCTTTTGGGGACATGCACTTTGAAGCATTTGCTTTCACACTTAACAAGGTCCCTACTAAATCGGCTTCTAAAACCCCACATGAGATGTGGCATGGAAGAAAGCCTAGCTTATCTTTCATGAAGATTTGGGGATGTGAGGCTTATGTAAAGAAATTGGTTTCTGAACATAAACTTGCACCTAGATCTGATAAATGTATTTTCGTTGGTTATCCTAAGGAAACGAAAGGATATCAATTTTACAACCAATCCGAGAACAAAGTGTTTGTTGCTCGAAACGGTGTCTTTCTAGAGAAAGAGTTTCTCTCTAAAGGAACTAGTGGGAGTAAAATTGATCTTGAAGAAATTCAAGAACCTGAAAATGACATAGAGCCAATAGTAGAGACGGAACCAAATTCACAAGCTGTTGTGGAACCAGTTCAAGATACACGAGTTCTTCGCAGATCGGATAGGATACGATCCGAACCTGAGAGATATGGATTTCTCATGACGGAAAGTAATGAAGTAGAAATCATTGAGAATGATGAACCTACTTCCTATCAAGAGGCGATGTCCACTCCTGATTCGGACAAATGGCTAGGAGCCATGGAATCCGAAATCAAATCCATGTACGATAATCAAGTTTGGAACTTGATTGATCCACCCGAAGGTGTAAAAACCATAGGGTGCAAGTGGGTTTTCAAAAAGAAAACCGACATGGATGGGAAGGTACATACTTATAAGGCTAGGCTAGTTGCTAAGGGGTATAGGCAGATTCATGGCGTTGACTATGATGAAACCTTTTCGCCCGTAGCAATGCTTAAGTCTATTAGAATCCTAATTGCCATAGCCGCATATTACGACTATGAGATATGGCAAATGGACGTCAAAATAGCGTTTCTTAACGGAAACCTACTTGAGGATGTATACATGATACAGCCTGAAGGGTTTGTCGATCCAAAGGATTCTAACAAAGTGTGTAAGTTGCAGAGATCCATTTATGGATTGAAGCAAGATTCCCGAAGCTGGAATCTACGTTTTGATGAATCAGTCAAAGAGTTTGGCTTCATAAAAAACGAAGATGAACCTTGTGTATACAAGAAGATAAGTGGGAGCATAGTGCTATTTCTGGTATTGTATGTCGATGACATCTTACTCATTGGAAACAATGTTCCTGCACTTGAGACTGTAAAGTCCTGGTTAGGAAAATGTTTTTCAATGAAAGATATGGGTGAAGCGGCTTATGTCCTTGGTATCAAGATCTATAGAGATAGATCAAGAAGGATGATTGGTTTGAGTCGTAGTACATACATTGACAAGGTCCTTAGAAGATTCCGCATGGAAAATTCTAAGAGAGGGAACTTGCCAATGGGACATGGCATTACTCTTAGCAAGACTCATTGTCCTAAGACAAATGATGAGCGAAAGAGGATGAGTCATATACCATATGCTTCTCGCAATCGGGGTCTATCATGTATGCCATGTTATGTACTAGACCCGATATCTCGTATGCTCTAAGCGCAACGAGTAGATACCACCGATCCCGGTGAGAACCATTGGATAGTCACAAGAATATCCTTAAGTACTTGAGAAGAACTAAGGATGTATTCTTGGTATTTGGAGGAATGGAAGATGATCTGGTTGTAAAGGGTTACACAGATGCAAGCTTTCAAACCGACAAAGATGACTATAGATCGCAGTCTAGTTTTGTGTTTATGCTAAATGGAGGTGTTGTTTGTTGGAAGAGTTCCAAGCAGAGCACTGTTGCTGATTCTACAACAGAAGCCGAATACATAGCAGCATCGGATGCGGCTAAGGAGGCGGTTTGGATCAAGAAGTTTGTTAGTGACTTAGAAGTCGTTCCAAGTATCACTAACCCGATAGAGTTGTTCTGTGACAATAATGGTGCTATTGCCCAAGCAAAAGAACCAAGGTCACATCAGCGATCCAAACACATTTTGAGACGTTTCCACCTCATTTGAGAAATCTGTGAAAGGGAGGACGTCAAGACATGCAAGGTACCAACGGATGACAACATCTCGGACCCTCTCACCAAGCCTTTACCACAAGCTAAACATGATGGTCATGTTAGGTCCATGGGTATAAGATACATGAATGATTGGGCCTAGTGCAAGTGGGAGACTGTAGGTGTTAGTGCCCTAGGCCTATAGAGATAGACCTTTATGTAATGTCATTGTTCATTTATATATGAGATTGTTTCTTTGATTATTATATGTGTTTGCATGTTTAGTTATAATAATCGTGTCCCTAGTACTTATGAAACACTAGTATGAAGTCTAATGGATAATCATATGATGATTATATGCATGGAGATGCACATTAGATTCATGGGTACTTGTTAGAGAACAAGGTACTGGACTTGACCCATTATGAGATTTATGTCATGGTCAAATGTCATAATTAAATCTCATATAGTCATATCATTGATATCCTTTAACCTGAGATTATCATCGTCTTCCGCTCGATGAATATCATGTTTGATATAGTTTAACGTTGTCTTTAACCGGATGACAATAAGGGCTATCATTGGCATGGTATGATTCTTGTTGGGAAGAATGATAAGTCAAGATGAAAATTGTCCCTCGTAAAGAGAGATGTTTGCTAAGCCACTCGTAAGTAAGATTGATGTAGTGCATGGCCATGCCCGAATGAATTAATGTGATTAATGTCATTCGATTAATCAATTTACTTGGTAACGAGAAAGCATTGAACAATATGAGTTGACGTGGACCATGACTCATGTTCAATATAACATCGTGTGACAATGGGATTGTGATATGTAATAAATAATAATAATAATAATAATAAATATAATAATAAAAAAAAATAAAAATAAAGATATACATATGTATATATATAAATAAGATGAGAGCCTTTCTCACACACAGCTATCAAAATCCGTCCATCTTTGATCAAAAAAGATAGAGCAAATAAGTTCTCCACTGTTTGAGCAAATGATTTTCTGTTTAATAAGAGTTTTTCCAGTTTCACTGTCCTCTTCTCTCTAAGGATCTGAAACATCACAGCCATGTTCTTGTCAGTGTCTGTTTTCTCTTACTGGTGGTATACGGTCACAAGTAAAAACAAGGTAACAGTATAACACCAGTGAAGAGAAAACAAAACTTTCCTCCAATTTTTTTAATCTCCACCTTCCATTTACCCAAGATCCTGATTGCAGAATCTTCCTCATGAGCATGAAAGCTGGCGGTGTTGCTCTCAATCTCATGGTTGCTTCGCAAAACATGCAAAGCAACCGTGAGATTGAGGGCAACACCGCCAGCTTTCAAGCTCATGAGGAAGATTCCGCAATCAGGATCTTGGGTAAATGGAAAAATGGAAATATCTATCTCTCCCAGTGGCCAGTAAGTATTATTTAATTGTAAATGTCATATATATAATGTTTACATTTTATTATTGTCTTTTTATTTGTATATATATTGATATATTATTTTTCAATTAATATCTTATAGGTTTATACATGGTGGTTGTCAAGATCCCGCTAGATGGTTTGGGGATTTATTCAGCGGGTATAATTTTGAGGAATTTTATCCCACCCCGAAGTCAATATCAAAAGAGGTGTACGCTATCTGGTATAGCCAGTTTCGGGTAAAATTACTTAATTCTCTTTCCTTTGTAAAGTTTGTAAACTATTCCCTTGTTTATTTAACTACTTTTACTATTTTTGTAGCACATATATTCATGCCCTGGGTGTACCGACCTTCAAATCGAGGCGGCTTTCAAGAAATTGGTTGCTAAGCGGTACGCTGGGAAAGTGTACGACATGAAAAGAAAGTGGCTGAATGATGGTTTGCCTCCAGCTAATTTCTCCACTAGTGCGTGGGAGCAGTGGGAAGCCTATTGGAACAGTGAGAAATTTCAAAGAAGAATAGGAACTCACAAGAGGGGCGAGGGAGTGTGCACACTGGAGGATCAATTAACTTCAGCGAGAGTTGGTCCAGAATGGTAAACTTCATTTATTATCCGTTTGTAAATTAAGCAATACTCTATTTGATTCATATATTGTTATTATTTGATAGGCTTTTTAAAGTTTTAATTTTTTTATATGTTAAGCGTTTGAAACACGGAGATGATGAGGCTGATGGTGCTGCTGTGTTTCTGGCTACACATACTACGGAGGCTGCTGATGGCTCAGGGCCACAATGGGTCAACCCTTATTACCAGACCCTTTATGTAAGTGTTAATAGTATTTTCTATTAGTAAATTATATATTTTCTATTAGTAAATTATAAATTATTTAGTTAAATAAATATTATTTTCTACCATAGTGTATAATGTATTTTTTTTTCCAGGAAGAGTATGATAGGCGGGCTCGTGAGGAGGCTATTGAAGAAGGAAGCTTGGCTCCTGAGAGCACCGAGCGGCCCGCCTTTCGTGAAAAGCTTTGGGCGGCCATTGTCCTCCGAGACAAGCAACCAAAGGGAGACCGCTTGCTGGATTCGGAGGACATGGTGCGGGGTATTTTAACATGCCATTCTGCAGCCCTACTACGCAATACTTTTCATCTTCTTCCTCCGACGGCAGTCATCATGTGGATCAAGAAGCGTTTGATGATCGGGTCAACAGAGAGGTTGAGAGGCGAGTGGAGCTGATCCAGAGCCAGGTGTAGGCCCAGGTGGATGCGCGGGTGGAGGCGCAGGTGGAGGCCCATGTGCAGACCCAGATGCATGCAGACCCAGGTTTCAGCCCAGGTACAGAGGCTAGTGGAGCAACAGCTTGAGCAGGCATGCAACAATACTTGGCTACCATGAATTTGCAATCATAGCCACAGCCACGTAATAGCGGTAACGCTTCTGATGAGTCAGTTGGTCAATACCTTAGGCGAAGTGGCGGTGGTAGTGGCGGTGGTAGTGGCGGTGGTAGCGGTAGCGGTAGCGGCAGCGCTCGTGGTCGGGGTCGTGGTTGATTGACATTCATTTTATTTGGCTGGCATGTAATGTAAACAAATATATTTTGTTTCCCTTTCCCTTTACCTTCCCTTTTCTCCAAGCGAAACAATTTCCTTTTCCCCTTTCCCCTTCCCCTTTTACCTTTTCCCTTTCCCATTACCCCTTATCCCTTTCCCATTACCCATTTTCCCTTTGTTTGTAGTTTGTTTGTGTTTCTTTTATAATGGGATTTGTTTAAAACAGGTTTGACAGGTTTATCCCTTTTCCATTACCCTTTTTTCCTTTGTTTGTAGTTTGTTTGTAGTTTGTTTGTTGTTGGGATTTGTTTAAAACAGGTTTGACAGGTTTACAGGTGGTTTAATAATAAAATATAATTTTTTTTTAAAATCTGGCCAGATTACCGACGGAAATTTCCGTCGGTAAATTAATAAAAAAAATAAATAATAGTAATTTCCGGCGAAAATATCCGTCGGAAAATAATAAAAATTAAAAAAATAAAACTCATTACCGACGGATATATCCGTCGGTTTATGGTTTAGATTTCCGACGGACATATCCGACGGTAAATTTTATGGATTCCGACGGTTATAACCGTCGATAATGGGTTTTATTTACCGACGGATATTTCCATCGGTAACCTCCGGCAATTGCTCCGGTTAACCGGCCGGCGTTACTCATTTCCGACGGACGGTTCCCGGTGAAATTTCAGATTTTCCGGCGGACAATCCGCCGGTATTTCCGACGGAATTAGTCCGTCGGTATTACCAACCAATTATTTCCGACGGAACCCGACGGACGATTTCCGTCGGTAATATCCATTTACCGTCGGAAATGTGGAATTACCGACGGAAATTTCCGTCGGTAAAAGGCCTGTTTCTAGTAGTGTTTGATTTGTCTAGGATATATTTCAAAGGATCCATTCGTGCGATGAGACGAACCGGGAAGGCTTCCATGTAGTGTTTTAGTCTCCGTGTTACCTAGACAAGAGCAGCGCAAGACTAGTCGAGTGGAGAGTAATTGATTTTGCTGCCTTGGAATCTGCGGCTGACAAAGTAGATCACGTTCTCTGTGTGAAGCTGGCTGTTCTTGAGCAAGCATAGCCCCTAGCGCGTTGTCAGTAACTGTGAGGTATAGTTTTTAGGGTTTTTCCTTGTGCGGTGGAACCAGGATGGGTGGGGAGGTTAAGTAGTGCTTAACTACCTCGAATGCCTCTTGACATTCCTCGGTCCACTCTTGAGGTGCGTTTTTCTTAAGTAGCTTGAAGATAGGATCGCACATTGTAGTCAGTTGATTGATGAATCGACTGATGTATTGGAGTCTGCCCATGAATCCCTTTACTTCTTTCTGTGTTCTGGGTGGAGGTATGTCTATGATGGCCTTTATTTTGGCGGGATCTGCTTCTATGTCACGTTCGGTGACCATGTATCCTAAGACCTTCCCTTTGACCACCCCGAATGAGCATTTCGCGGGGTTGAGCCTCATTTTGTGTTGTCTCAGTCGATTGAAGAATTTTCTGAGATCTCTGAAGTGCTGACCATCTATCCCCTTTGAGTGGATAATCATGTCGTCCACATATACCTCTATTTCTTGTGGATCATGTCATGAAATAGCGTCGTGACTGCCCTTTGATAAGTAGCCCCAACGTTTTTCAGACCAAACGGCATGACCGTATAACAGAACATCCCCCAAGGTGTGGTGAACGCTGTTTTGTGTTGGTCTTCTTCTGCCATGAGAATTTGGTTATACCCTGCGAAGCCATCTACGAATGAGCGAACTACGTATGTTGCGGTGGTGTCGACCAACATGTCTATGTTTGGTAGCGGGAAGTCATCTTTAGGGGACGCCTTGTTCAAGTCTCTGAAATCAACACAGGCTCGTATTTTCCCATTCAATTTGGCTACTTGTACTATGTTGGCTAGCCATTCCGGATACTCAATCACCTTGATAAACCCTACGTTCAAGAGTTTCATGATCTCTTAATTCACTTGCATTGACCATTCGGGCATAATTCTGCGTAGTTTCTGTTTGACTGGTTTGGCGTTGGGTAGCAGCGGTATCTTATATTCTACGATCGACTGACTTAACCCCGGCATATCTTTGTAGGACTTAGCGAAGACGTCGACATATTCTCTGAGGAGCTGCGTTAATGTTTCTCTGTCTTCCCCCTTGAATAAGTTGCCGATCTTTGTTTCTCTGGGGTCTTCTGTTGTCCCAAGATTAACCGTTTGCATTTCTTCATTGTCAACGGGGCCATTTTTTCCACAACAACCTACTTGCTTTGCTAATTATTTTAAAATTTGTTCATTTTCTTGGTCTATCTCATCGTACAATTCATTATTAACTTGTTCGTTATATTGATTATTATTAGTTAATTCATCATTCACGATGTTAGCAATCTCAGGGTACTCGGAAAGATCAAAGTTTTCATTAAGGAAGTAAGGGAACACATGTTTGGCCACCGCCTCAATTTCCTCTTGAGTGAGTCATCAGTGGTGGAGCCTGACTCTAAAGTGAAAGCTATAGGGCCTATCTTCCTGCGGGGATAGGGAGTACAACCAAGCTCTTTGATCATGAAGTCTTCATCAACAACTGGTCCCCCGGTGACATGCCAGTTTAGAATTGGCTCATCACATTTCTGGATTAGCTTTTTGTAATCAATAGTTGGAGCGTCCCCCTTGGATATTGCGTGGATCTGGCTGTCTTCTAGCCGGCACAGGTTCTCGAACTGTCGCAGCATGTCTTCTCCCAACACAAAGTCCCATTCGCTGGTCATTTCTGCCTTTGTACCCCACAAATTTTTAGGGATTAGTGGGACAGGTTCTGTTTCATCTGAAGAAGCGTCGCAGCCGCTAAAAACTTCAAAGCCCGGATGGCGCTTTTCTTTATCGTCAGTCTATGGTTCTGAAAAGATAAAGTAGGGGATGCTTTCCCCTTCTCGAACGAAGTAGCCGTTGAGCGTCTTTCGGTATGGTTCAAGATTGCAGTCTTTGGCCTTTGGGTCATTGTAACTTTTGTATGCGGTTCCTTCCCACTTGATTTGAGTGAAGTCCTACTCTTCTTCGTCACTTTCATCGTGGATGGAAATGATGTATCCTAGGCCATGCTTCGTGTGTGGTGGGGGAACCGACGATGGATCCGTTATCCCTTGTAAGTGTTTGCCAAGTCCCAAGCCAGGAAAGTACCCTTTCGCTTGCATCATTCTCCAAACAGGAAGGTTTCCAGAAAACCGAAGTGCTTTAGAGTAATCGTTTTCATTGCAAGTTTCTATGACCTTCGCAGTGCTATCTTTCTCAATCTCAAAGCCACTGAATAAGTAATCAGAAGTGCTATGCTGTACCTCGAGGATAGGGCTAGCAGTAACCATTTCCCCGTGTATGGTGACTATTGTGTCATTGTGTTTGAACTTGATGTATTGGTGTGATGAAGGCACACCTCCTATGTCGTGTAGCCAAGGGCGGCCAAGTAGTAAGTTGAAGGATGCCGGGATGTCAATGACTTGGAATTCGATGCTCATAGTGACTTGCCCCATTTCTATAGGTATTGCGGCCAAACCCAAAGCAGTTCTAGCAGTACAATTATAGCCTCGTACAGTGTGCCCTGATGGCTTAAGGTCTTTGTGGGTGAGACCTAATTATGGCAAGGCTTTCTTTGGAAGGACGTTGATTGCAGAACCATTATCGACCAAAATGCGTGGCATTCGGTATCCATTCACCTTAGCAGTTATATATAGGGCCTCATGATGATTGTTTCCATAGGATGGGAGGTCCAATTCAGTGAAAGTGATAACATTGCCAAATTGCACTTGGCCAATCATTTGAGTAAGATCTTCGGGTGTGGCTTCTGAGGAAATGGTCATTTGAGCCAAGGCCTTCCTCAACATTTCACGATGCTTGTGGGATGCTCCTATGAGATCCCAAACTGAGATGTTTGCTTGTGTCTTCTTTAGCTGGGCTAGGAGAGGATCGTCGGGTTCACTTGATGATGAAGCTTTTACTTGTTTGGGAGGATTTTCATCCCTTCGGTCTTTGTTGATGATCACTCGATCGGATCGTGTGAGGAGATTGACTGTTTTAGATCCTTTTTCCTTTTGTTCTAAGATTTCATCCCAAGACATCATGTAGCAGAAAGAAGATTTATTAAATTCAAAAGGGCTCTCGTCCAAAATTGTGGCTAGACGAGTAAGATCCTTGGAGCTACTTTCTATTTCTATCAAATTGACTTCATTATTTGGTAAAGGATTAGTAACAACATTAGGGAGTCCTATCTCTTTATCATCGAACAGATCTTGGATGACATCCTTCAGGTGAAAACATGAGTTGGTGTCGTAACCAGTGAAGTTGTGGTACTTGCAGAAGAGATGATGAGCATGACTAGCAAGAAGATCTTTCTTTGGTGGTCCACCTTCTCTTGGTTTGATTTTTCCATTCTTGACAAGCACCTCGAGGAGTTCCTCTTGAGTTATCCCTTTAAGTTTTTCGTAATGCCTATCCCTTTTCTTCTTTTGTGGTGGGGGTACCGCAGAGTACTTACCATTTCCGGGATGATTGAAGACTATGGCATTGATGGAAGTGTCCTTAGGGTTGGAAGAGGAAGAGGAACTTTTGTTGTAACGGAACCCGCTTTCTTTCTTGGCTTCCCTCTTTTTCTTGATGAGGTCATCTAACCGTATGCTGGATTTGTGGAGTTCGGCGAAGCTAGGAAAATAGTTGCCAGCGAGTTTGTCTTGATACTCTTCCCAAAGACATTGGATGAGGATGTGGATTTGTTCGTCTAGGCATGGCCTATCAACGATTTCAGTCAGTTTGGTCCTCCATCTTTTGTCGAAGTCTGTGAAGGATTCGTTCGGAAGCTGCTTGGTTTGTTCGAGATCCCTTCTAGTAGTGCGGTAAGTGGAGTTGTCCTCATATTGCTTTTGGAAGGTATGACTGGCGAGTGGACAATCAAGCCTTGTGGAGAGTGGAAGAGTCATGTTCCAATTTCTAGCGGCACCATCGAGAGTTTGTGGAAAGCATTGAGCTAGCAGGTTGTCATCAACACCCATAGGTAGCATGGCCCAAGAATAGGTTTCCAAATGGGATTTGGGACAGGTAGTACCATTGAATTTTGCAATGTCGGGTGTTTTGTACTTTCTAGGAAGTTTGGACATGGATTGACGAAGGGTGTCGTAATCAATAGAGAGCGAGGCTCCCTTACTCACATCGAGGGATGCAAGTTTCTTTTCTAACATTGCCATGGTGAGGGATTCATTCTTGCTTTCCCCTTTGCTCTCCTTCTTGGATGTGTAACTCTCATTGTCAGAGGAGGAAGATGACGAGCTAGGCTCGTACTTCTTTTTCTTGCTTTTGCTTCGGCGACGACCCTTGGCCTTTTTGGTATATGATTCCTCTTCTTCGGAGGAAGAATCATCTTTCTTTTTCTCTTCTTTATTGGCTAGTGCCGCCCTAAGCTCTTGGATTTCTTCCACGAGAGTGTGGATTTGGGTAGCTTGCACCTCTAAGCTATCATTGGCTTCTTCTAGCAGTTTGTGGTTGTTTTCGGACAAAGTTTCGTCACTCGGAATTTCGTCGAAGCCGGACATTGTATTGGGAGTCTTGAGGTTGAGTAGCTTCGGAAAACTGACAGAAGAGACGCAGGATGGTATCAGGATCAAGTCTAGTCCCAACGAGTCGGAAGAAGGCTTAAACGGTTCAGGTTCCAACACAGCAAACAGAGACAATGTCCCGCGCGGGATAAGTAGTCACGCACGAGACAATCACACGAAAAGTCGATTTTTATTAAACCTAATTCTTGGTCAGAACGGAGAATCCGTTTTGAGGGGTTTCTAAGGTCTTTATCAAAACCTAACGACTAAGTAATCAGTCTAATTTTTGTAAAACAAGGCCATGTAAGATTGTTTGAAGTATTTGTTTTTGAAGGGACTATTTTTCTTTTGAAGGGACAAATCCGAAAGGGTCATTCCAAAGGGACTTTTCCGAAGGGACTATTTCGAGTCCTTCTTTATGGTCAATTTTACATGGCTTTATTTTGGTCAAAAATAAGAAAGATCGCCGAGTCAAAACCGACCGGTCACGGAGTGATCCTAAGAAGACAATCTACAAGATATGTGTCGATGCAGGGCTGGAAGGCTAGGCTCCCCGCGATATGACAATCTAGATGGATTGAATACGCGGAGTGAGATGATCCAACTTTGGAGAGACCGGCGACTAGGTGGTTACCGTCATCCGTCCTTAGTGTGGGTCTCGGGTTAATCGGGGTATGAAATGCAATGGCAGAGAGAGAGAAATAAATAATTTAATTACAACTCCCGAATCCCCATTGAACCGGACTTTAATCTAAAAACTCAATCACACGCAGTTTATAAATAATAATCAATTATTTAAACTAAATACGGCTTCGAGTTCTACATCTTAAGGGAGGCCTTAAGATGAAAGAACTCTGCAGATAATGTAATCTGGAATTCCCCTTGCGTGTTCGACTCTCATCTCGGATCTTGAGACGAACAGGGAAAATCAGAAGACACACAGATTGCCGAAGCATTGTCTCGCGCGAGACTAGCTTGATCTGAATACAAAAAACGATTTTTTATTTGAAAACCGTTCTTTATTAACGCAAGTTTAAGCCACTTTAAATTTATCAGTCCCCAGTGGAGTTGCCACTGTAGCGATGCGTGATTTTTTTTTTAACATCTTTGAGTCGCCACCTATATTTATTTAGTTGGAAATATAGAAAAAACCATTTGAAAAGAGATTTTGGGTTCGGGGCTTAGGTTATGGAATGGGAAGGTCAAGGAGCACCCATTCCACCCAATTCGGAGATCGATCTTGCTTAAAAAGGGGTTTTCAAAAAAAAAGATGTTTTAATTAAATAAGTAAAAGAATCCATTTAATGAGGTTAAACGGAATATAGGATCGATTGCTTCGAGATCGTCCCCATGATTTGGGGAGGCTCTAAGTCGATCCTAGGTTTGATGTATTATGCCACTCTAGCAATCAATTAGAAAGGGAGGAGGAAGATTACCTCGTGAAGAGATTTGGATAGAGCTTCGACTCAAATTTAGAGTCAAACCTTGATGTGGACAGAGCTTTGCCTCCGTCCTTGATTCTTTCTTTGATGTTTGTTGATCAACAAGGTTGATAAACAAACTTTAGGTGATTTTTAGGGTGGTTTACAGGAATCTTTCAGGGAGAGAAACCAGTAAACGTAGGGGGTTTGACTGAAAAGTCTGGGGTTCGAAATACTGAAAGTCTTCAAGTATTTATAAGTGTTGGAGAGGTGAAGGTGGAGAGGTAAAATACCTTGGGAAGGTTCCAGAATCCAAATTCTATTGGATGACCGGATTGATAAGGTTTTATCCAGAAAGAGGTTGAAATCGACGAGGAAACTGGCTTCTGCACGTCTGTAGGGACTTAGTATCGCGGGAGACACGTAAGTTCCGCATGAGACAAGGCTACCAGTGGACAATTCTGTCCTTCCCTCGTTATCTCGTATGCAATTTAGTCCAAACTAACGGTCGTTAGTCAAAACTTAATGAAATATGACGAAATGGTGGATTTCTACTCTTGA
Organism: Adenophora triphylla var. japonica; assembly: GCA_022495995.1. Lineage (NCBI taxonomy): Eukaryota > Viridiplantae > Streptophyta > Magnoliopsida > Asterales > Campanulaceae > Adenophora > Adenophora triphylla. The sequence continues at coordinate 389,671 of JAFEMH010000676.1, forward strand.
CTCAAGGCGAGACTTAGAGTGGTATTAATCTGCTCCGATGGGTTCAGGTGTCTACACCTTAAAGTTGTTTCCTCATTTTTAGCTCCTACTCGCCTCATTTGTAGAAGACTTGGTCTTCATTGCTTCTCATGCTTGTACACCTCTGCTGTAGATACCTTGTACTCTATCCTAATCTCCCCTGAATAGCTAAACAATATCTATTTTACTTGGTCACTAATTAATCGTATAAACAATGTGTTTATATGTAATTTTCTCATCTCCTTCGTGAATCACGCCTGGGCATCTTCTGTTGACCTATTCAAGCTCACAAACAGCAGACTAACAACTGATATTTAAACATTAATTTACACATTATTATTTGTGAAAAATACAGTAACTATTCTGGTGTTGCCAAATCCAAATGGCAACACTTGTGGCAACACTGATTTGTGACACAAGGGACAACACACATGGCAACACATGTTCTAACATTTACAATCTCCTCCTTAGTTACTGATTTCTTCACAAAATCCAACGTGATGCTCTTTACAAAACAGTTAGTCATACTTAACCAAAAATTCAAAAAATGCCATATCCTCATTACTGACAACATCAACCTTCAGGCAATGTTAAAATATTTTTCAACCAAAGCATCACACTCACAAGAGTGGCAACATCAACCTTCAGGCAAACATAGTCACATATATATATATATATATATATATATATATATATATATATATATATATATATATATATATATATATATATATCTCCCCTAAACTATTTAAACTCCCCCTTAATTTCGAAATTAATAACTAAACAAAATAATTATTAATAACTTCAAACAACCTCCCAAATGTTTAGCAAACCAACCAACTAAGTTTGAAGAAAATTCCAGCCGAAACAAAGAAAAAAAATAGAATTTTAAAATTGTTTAAACATCACAAACCAACTTTAAACAAATAAAATTGTTTTTGAAACCAACCACCAAATCAAACAACCATTCGAACCATCAACCTTCTGCATTTTTATCAGCTCCTTCACCTTCCTCTTCATTCTTGCCACTAGGTCCAGCTCCATCAGCTCCATCACGCCTTGGTCTCGATTGATCTCCCCCTATTTTGGAAGAAATCAATTCCACCATATTCATCATGTCTGTCTGCATATCCAACCATCCCTGCATAACTGAGTCGATATGCTTCACATGCCTATTGAAAAAATTCAGTGCCATATCAGCATCTAAAATAGCAGGATCAGTGTTGCCTGGAGTGTTGCCAATTTCAGGGGCAACACTTGGGGCGACACTGGTAGCAGGGGCAGCAGTTGGAGGAGCTTTTGTAACCAAAACCCAGGGCAAATCTATGTGCCTATCTCCTTCAGTAAAGTTCTTGCTAATTTTATAAAACATAGGCTTTTCAAAGATGTTGTCTGCATTCCAAGGTTTAAGCTTTTAAAACAAAAGGACATTATATATGAGGGAAGGAAAAATGAAGGAGGATGTTTTCTTCTTTTAGGCCCATGCAGCTAGGTGAGCAAAAACCAATCTTCCAAAATTAACTCTCTGTTTCTTATCCAATTTGTATAATAACAATGCTTGCTCAAAAGTAACCGTGTTCTCATTTGCAGTTGGTAACCAATTTGTGATGCAAATTTTATGAAGAACACTAAACAGAGATGGAAGATGGGTTGCTTTGAAATAAACACTCCACATAGAAATTCTCCCTCCAGTCAGAAAGCTAGCTAGGGTATTAGGTTCGACATCCAAACACTCATCTTCGATACTAGGAAGGCCAAATGGTTTATTGATGATAGAGGGATTAAAATCATAAATTTTACCCCTAACAAAAATATTTCCATAATGAGGGGTGTTCCTATCATCTATGTCCTCCCTTAGATGAGCAAAAAAGTTCCTAACTACACTTTCGACATAAACTGAAACCTTAGTAACAGTAGGCAAAAAGTTTCTATCCTCCAGAAATTGGTACACCCCTAGACTTCGGAATTGAACCACATTGATGTTCCTTTCATTCAAAATTCTTTTATCCGAGTCTTGAACCCACTTATCCAAATTTGATTCACAATAAAATTCGTCCGTGAGAAATGGACGTTCATAGTAACCAAATGACTCAAAATCTGATTTGGACTCTTGAGAGTGAGTAGGGGTTGTTACCTCAGGCCAGGAGATGGGAGAATAAGATGGAGAGCTTGACTGTGGTTTGGACTTGGCTGCTGGTGTTGTCTCAGGTGTTGCCATTGGATTGGCAACACTTGGGGCAACACTCTTCTGAACTTTCTGTCTTTTTGCCACCCTAAACTGAGCTTGTGCTAGGGTTTCTTCATCCTCAAGCCATACTTCCTCATCATCATCTGAAGTAGATGAAGGCTCCATGGTTTCTTTGAAAATTGGATCCGAACCTTCCTCGGACGAGACATTGAGAGAGGAGCTTGAGTTATCTTCCACCTCAACTGGCTCATCAACTGTGTTTGATGGAATTTTGGACCTAAACAATGTCTTGATCCTCTCTGATTGTCGACGAACTCCACCCCTAAATGACGAAGAAGAATCCAAAGCCTTTCTTTTCTTGGTTTTCTTTTGGGGTGCAAAGGTGAGCTCTATGGAAGGAGTAGCTTCAGGAAGGCTTATGGGAGTTGGAATTGGAAGGGGGTTATAGACAATGATGTCCAAACTAGGAGAGGTTAAGGGTGTTGCTGAGAATGTCACCGGAGATGTCTCCATTGGAATGACGACATTTGAGGCGACACTAGAGGGAGCTAGAGGCGAAATTTCCATGGGGGACGAAATTTGGGGTGATTTTGATGGGCTCGCCATGGAAAATCGACAGGAAGAAGACGAAGAAGAACAGGGGAAAGAGGATTTACCGTTTAGAGAGAGAGAGAGACGAAGTGAAAGATATAAAGAGGAAGAGGGTTTAGAAGGGGAGTAATTAAATGAGTGAATAGTGAGTAATTTTAATTGATTTGACAATTTCAACTCAAATTAAATCCCTTTATCCCAGCAAACTCACACTGTTTATCCGGCCATTTAAAAAAAAAACTGATTTTTTTTTTAATTTTTCTAAAATATAATAACTAAAAATAAATTTAGAAATATCCATAAAATTTTGTTTTTCAAAATTCAAAAGAAAATGAATTTTAAAAAATAGATATTTCGAAATTACATTTAGTTAGGCAAAAATTACGTATTTTTGCTAAAAACCTTTTAAATTTCACAAACTCTAAATATAAGAAAATAGACTTTTGGAAATTAAAAATTTAATTGACAAAAATAAAAATAAGAACTAAAAAAATAATGTAACATCTACTAATGTGTTGCTAGCAATGTTGCGTAACACACAAGTCAACATTTTAAATAAAATCTCCTTGATATTTTTTCAACATATATAACTTATCATTCCTTAGGCAATTTTTAAGCTAACTTTACACTTTCTTTATTTACAAGAAAGCATCGTAGTAGCGAGCTCCGTGCCCCGAGTTTTTTTATTAAAATGTAAAGCTATATGTAGTAAGTTTTATACCTTTCAAGTAGGGTACACTGTAGTAGCGAGTTCCATGTCCCTAATACTTAGTACAAAACAACTACATTATACTTAGTACAAAACAACTACATTATACTCCCATTTTGGCAAGGAAGCATCGTCGCAGCGAACGCCGTGCCCCGAGTTACTTTGGGAGTATTTTAACAAACTTTACCTTTTCAAATATCAATAACAACATGAGTGACTTTGTCACTTTAAGCACAAAGGGATATTTTATAAAAAAATGTTAACCTTAAGTATACTCCCTCCGTCCTGGAGAAATGTGCACTTTTTGGCTTGGCGTGGGAATTAAGATAAAAGGTGAAAAAGGTGATGTGTTGTGAGTGTAGATAGTTGGGTAGGAAAGAAAAAGTGGAGTAAGTGGGTAATGATTATGAGTAGAGAGAAATGGGTTCCATTTTGGGAAAGTGCATATTATTGTGAGACGCCCAAAAAAGGTCTTTTTGCAGATTATCGTGGAACGGAGGGAGTATACACATACTAGAACAAGAAGGTCAGTAAATGCCCCCCATTGGGATAAAACTATATATATATATATATATATATATATATATATATATATATATATATATATATATATATATATATATATATATATATATATATATATATATATATATATATATATATATTTAAATATAAAATATACAGCAAATACTCAGTGTTGCTGTCAGTGTTGGCAACACATACGACAACACTTGAAACAGCAGATTTATAGAAACACACAACAAACCAAGAGATTTTTTCAAACTTGAAAATCTCTCATGGTCCAGGGCTTTAGTCAAAATATCAGCAAGTTGATGTTTAGTATCAATATGCTCTATTTGGATCAAGTCCTTTTCTACTAAATCTCTCAAAAAGTGATGACGGATATCTATATGTTTAGTGTGTGAGTGTTGTACAGAGTTTTTGGAAATGTTTATGGCACTCAAATTGTCACAATACATGGTCAAGATATTACAATCAAGACCATAGTCGTCAAGCATATGTTTTAACCATATTAACTGCGAACAACAACTCCCGACTGCTACATACTCAGATTCAGCAGTCGAGAGAGAGACACAATTTTGCTTGCGACTGTACCACAACACAAGATTATTACCCAAGAAAAAATAACCCCCACTAGTGCTCTTTCTATCATCTATATCCCCTGCCTAATCAGAGTCACTAAAACCAACTAAGTTGGTATTAGTGTCTTTGGTGAACCAGATTCCTAATTCACTAGTCCCGGACACTTATTTAATGATTTTTTGACAGCATTTAGGTGAAAAATTTTAGGAGCAGATTGATATCTAGCACACACACCTACACTAAACATAATATCATGACGACTGGCAGTAAGATAAAGAAGACTACCTATCATGGATCTATACAGAGTTGGGTCAAAATCCTCCCCTGCCTGATCTTTGGCTACCTTAAGAGATGATTCCATAGGTATTTTTGAGCTCTTTACACTCTCCAATCCAAATATTTTCACCAGACTCTTTGCATACTTGCTCTGAGAGATAAAGATTCCATCATCTGACTGTTTTACCTGCAATCCTAGGAAATAATTAAGTTCACCTATCATGCTCATTTCAAAAGTTGATGTCATAGCCTCCACAAAATTTTGCAAACTATTTTTAGATGTGGATCCATAAACAATGTCATCAACATAGATTTGAGCTATGATAAGTTCTTTATTTTCTCTTAGAATAAAAAATGTCCTATCGACTTCGCCTCTAACAAATCCATATTCAAGAAGAAAACTTGTTAGACGCCCATACCATGCACGAGGAGCTTGTTTCAAGCCGTATAAGGCTTTATCAAGTCTGTATACATGGTCTGGGTGGAATGGGTCTTCAAACCCTTTAGGTTGCTCAACATAAATTTCTTTATCTAAGTACCCATTCAGAAAAGTCGCTTTAACATCCGTTTGGTGTAATGTGATTTTAAGATAGCAAGCTATAGCAAGAAGAAGTCTTATTGACTCAATTCTAGCCACAGGTGCAAAAGTCTCGTCAAAGTCGATTCCTTCCACTTGTGTATAGCCTTGAGCCACAAGACGAGCTTTATTACGAACAATGTTACCCAATTCATCAGATTTGTTTTTGTAAATCCATTTAGTTCCAATTATATTTGTATGTAAAGGACGTGGAACTAAACACCAAACCTTGTTACGGGTAAATTGTTCAAGCTCTTCTTGCATAGCTTGTATCCAGAAATTATCATTTAAAGCCTCAATCACATTCTTAGGTTCAAGAGAAGAAACGAAACAAGAGTGTTTTACCTTGGAGTATGTGGAGGACATACATACACACATACCTTACCATATCTCTATAGTCAACTGGCCCCTTATTTTTGTTAGAACCCCTTCATTGACATCACCAATTACCTGAGTAATGGGATCATAATTTCTAATTTGTGCCGGGGGATCTCTCCTGCCTTGATGGTACACTAATTCATCTTCTTCTTCTGAGTCACTACTTTCAGCATTTCCAGCCACTGTTCTGTCCTCCAGTGTTACCTCATGTGTTGCCATTTCAGGGGCAACACCTGAATTTGTGGCTATACTGGTTGATCCAGTTTCTGTTCCAGCACGTTGTTCAACTTCTTCTAGTAATGTTAGAGGTATATCTTCGGCTGGTTCTCCTGTTGTAACGACCCTAACCCTAGGCACTATTTTAGTATCATATTATATGCTTTTAATATTAATGTTAATTTTATACGTTTATTTTATGTCTTTAATTTCTTATGTTAAGATGAGATGGATGGGAAATAATTTTAAAACATTAGGATTGCAAAGGAAACTAAATAAAGCATCTAGGGGGAAAAATAAAAATAAAAAATAAATAAAGTATAAAATGAGGTTAAATTGTGGGGGCAAAGAAATTGGAGTAAGGGGTTTAGTTTTAATGCCTTGAAACTTGGAGGACCTAGTTGCTTATTTTTGAAAGCCTTTAATTAATTGGCATGGGGGGGCCATGCCTTCCCCCTTAATTCCCTCACCCTTCCTCCTCCTTAGTCAAAGTGTACCACCCTCCTCCCATACTTCCTTCATCCTCCTCATTCTTCCTAATCATTTCTTCTTCATCCTCCTTCATTCCATCCATGGAAGCCCTCTTCTAGAGACCTCCCTTCCAAATTGTTTCCAAGTTAAATCCTTCTCCATTTTCCAATCCAATTGTACTTTTGTGTTTGGGGCAACTAAGGGAGTTTATCAAACTAAGAAGATCCTCATTTCATCCTATAATTCTAACGTGAGTTGTTATGACCTTCCTTCATTTACTTGCTCATGAACTCTTTAATGTTGTTCTTGTTATTATGATGGTTGTTTAATGCTTTGGGACTCTTATTGAAGTTGAGGAATTGGTAAAGGACATAGAATGATGTTATTGTTTATAGAAGTTGATTTAGAGTGTAAGAAATGGGTGGAGTTAGATTAGAAGATTAAACTTGAAAATGTGGTAGTGAAATGGGTGAGAAATTTAGTGGTAAATGATCTAGGTTATTATTATTTTGGGTTTAAATGATTTAGGTTGAGGTTTGTAAAGTTAGAAATTCCTTTTGGTGTTCATGAAAATAAGGAAGACTAAAAAGGGAAAAGAAAATAGGTAAAAAGGGGTTTGAAATCTGGGCAAGACTGGAAATGGACTTGGGCGGTCGCCCATGGGGGACTTGAGCGGCCGCCCATGTGATCAGAATGTGGCTTCCCTTAAAAGCCTTCTTGGGCGGTCGCCCAAGTAATCTTGTGCGGTCGCCCATCCCTGCAGTAGCTTGGTCCCCTTCTTCAATTTAACTTGGGCGGTCGCCCAAGTGACTAGGGCGGTCGCCCATGTCACCAGATCCTCCTTAGTTACTTTTCTTGCTGATTTTCACCAATAACCTCGTGGCATGACTTCCAACCATTATAAATTAGTAGAACCTAATCCAACCTGGATATGAATTAATCCTTTTTAACCTAGGTTAAAGTAGAATACTTGGGGCCACTTATTGACACCTTAAATGGTTTAAAATGGAACTACGGAAGCACTTTAAATCTGACTCAGAAATCGTTTGGCAATCTTGCTTGATCACTTAGTAAATGTGACTCCAACTAAGTAAATTGAGCTTGGACCTTTATAGAGGCCCTGTATTGTTGTATATTGACTATGAACGGTGGGTTAATGATGCCTTGCTATCTTACCTGATTTCATATTCATTTATGGTGCTATGCATAGTGTATTTCTTAAATGTTGCACTATGATATTGGTTGAACATGAGTATATTTTACCATGTGGCTATATTGCTTATCCCTTTTATGGATTATATTTCAAGTAACTATTATGTGCTTGATAATGTGTTAATCAGCTGATGTTGGGGGTATAACATAATACAATCAATTATGGAAGTGTGACCTAATGTGATCGGATTATGTTATATCTGTGACCGTCCCCTCCTATGGCCAAAGGTCGGGGGTTATAGCATCTGTATTGAGCCAAAAGCCTTACAGAGTTGCTACTATCTTATATGGTTCCCTGAAAAATGGGTCTTATAAGATGTGAGTATTGCTTAAGCAGCTCACCTAAGATTGGAATATTATATCCAATGTTGTACGACTATTGTTCAGACGGGAAAAGGTAAACCGAGGTAATGTAAAGTGTTTACAGCTTTTCCAATGTGTTATATGCAACTTGCTATGTGTTGCATCTTATTTGGCATATTGCTGCATTCATAATAGCTTGCTGAGATTTATTCTCACCCCTCTCCCTTTAATGTTTTTAGATCCCGAGACAGGCGGACCGGCCAAGTAAGGGCGGAGAGGAGTTTGGAAGTGATATTTTGGGTATTGTCGGGGTATGTATAGGTTGGCGTAGAAAGTATTTTGGTATAATTCCTTTATGGAGTTTGTATTTATAAACTTTAATTTCTACGTTATAACCGATATCTTTTGTAACTAAAACAGTTTAGTACTTTCAAAGTTGGTCCACTCTTCCTCCAATGTGAAGAGTAGTGGAGTTGTTTTGAAATGGTTATGTTAATTGTGTTATGTTTGTAAGTTGAATCAATGTTTTAAAAGTTTAGGTGTTTTGAGTTAGTTTGAGGATGCTCCAGCTCGGGACACGTGTAGGTTTCGGGTTGGGGTCCTCACAGTTGGTATCAGAGCTCGGTTAGAGTTTTCGAGTAGAGTCTAGCTGAGTGAGAGTGTGTGATAACTGACGTCGAGTGTTTAATGCAGGAGTTTGTTCTAATGGCGGGAAATGATGGCGATCAGGATCAGGCCTTGGGTAATGTTGGTAATCCGAATGCCGAAATGATGAATATGTTTCGAGTGTTTCTTCAGAATATGGCAAATCAGAATCAAGGTAGGGGACAACAACAACCAGAAGGTAGGCAAGGGCACCATGGCTTAGAGAAATTTGTGAAGATGTCTCATCCTAGTTTCAACGGAGATCCGGATCCGACGAAGGCGGAAAGATGGCTGGAAGCTATGAATAAGATTTTTGCGGCAATGGAGAGTTTGGATGCAGAAAAGGTAAGATGCGCCGTTTTCAAGTTGGAAGAACCCGCTGAGCATTGGTGGCAGGTAGTGAAGGATGGCTGGGATCGGGATTTGACACCACAGACTTGGAAGAATTTCACACGTAAGTTCCGGGATCATTTCGTTCCGATGGTTACTAGAGATAAGAAGGAGGTTGAGTTTCTGAAACTGGAGCAAGGGACAATGTCTATCGCACAATATTCAGCCAAGTTTATGGAGTTAGCCCGATATTGTCCCCATTTGGTACCGGAAGAGGAGAGGCGGATCTACCGGTTCGTGAAAGGCTTAAGGGTGGAGTTCCGGAAGCAGTTATTGACGCATGACTTCGCCAACTTCCAAGCGGCCGTGAATATGGCGTACCAGATTGAGAATGATATAGAGGAGCATCGTGGTAAATCCGAAGGCGGAAATAGAAATAGATTCCAAGGTCAAGGTTCGGGGCAGAATAGAGGGCAACAAAGGACAGCAGCTCCGGGAGCAGGTAGAGGAGGAAATGTGACGGCTCCGGCAAATCGTTCGACTCCAGGTCAGTTTGGGACATTGTGTGGATATTGTAAGAAATTAGGGCATTCGGAGGATAAGTGTTGGAGCAAGCAAGGCAAATGTTTAGAGTGTGGGGCGACATGCCATTTCCGGAAGAATTGTCCCAAGTGACAAAAGAAGCAAGCTTCGGGTAGTGGACAAGGGGGACAAGGTAGTGGTGTGAAGAGAGATATAGACGGAAAGCCCAAAGATAGAGTGCAAGGTCGAGTGTTTGCCTTGGGTAGAGGAGAGGTCGATCCCAATGCTGTCATTAGAGGTATAGTCCCTGTCTCAGGAGTTAAGGCCCGCATTCTTATAGATCCCGGGTCTTTCCATTCATTTGTGGCATCTCATTTTGCATTTTCATTGCATAAATTGCCTGAATCTATACCTTATGTGTTGGAGGTCTCTACTCCTATGGGAGAGTGCCTTGCATCTTCCTTGATATATCATGGTTGTGATGTGACTATATGTGGGCATGTATTGCCGGTGGATTTCGTCGAGTTACCAATCCGTGACTTTGATGTGATCCTGGGGATGGATTGGTTGAGTCAGTGTCATGCTTTGGTAGACTGTCGTAGAAAGCGAGTCTCATTTTATTATGCCTGATGTGCCTACTTATATTTGATGCGGACAAATCTATGTTCGGTTTACATGTTATTTCTTCTTTAAAGGCTAGAAAGATTCTATCTAAGGGGTGTGCGGGGTACTTGGCTTATGTGGTAGATTCCAATAAGAAGTCCCCCCGAGTTAGCTCATGTCCCGGTTGTTAATGAATTTAGTGATGTGTTTTCTAGTGAGTACTCTATGCCTCCGGATCGTGAGGTAGAGTTTTGTATTGACTTAGTGCCCGGTACCGCACCTATCTCTAAGGCACCCTATAGAATGGCTCCGGCCGAGTTAAAAATGTTGAAGGTCCAATTGCAAGAATTGCTAGACCGGGGTTTTATTCACCCAAGTGTGTCTCCGTGGGGAGCACCGATTTTATTTGTTAGGAAGAAGGATGGTACCTTACAATTATGCATTGATTATCGTTTGTTGAACCAAGCCACCATAAAGAATAAATATCCTCTTCCGCATATAGATGATTTGTTTGACCAACGTCAAGGTTCCGTTATCTACTCAAAACTTGATTTGAGAAGCGGATACCATCAGTTGAAGATTAGACCGGATGACATTGCCAAGACAGCTTTCCGAACGAGATATGGTCACTATGAGTTTGTTGTGATGCCTTTTGGGTTGACTAATGCTCCAGCCGTATTCATGGATATGATGAACCATATTTTCAAGCCTTATCTTGATAGCTTTGTGGTGGTATTCATAGATGACATCCTTGTTTATTCTAAGTCCCGGGAGGAGCATGAAAATCATTTGAGGATTGTCTTGTCAGTTCTTCGTGAGAAGCAGTTGTATGCCAAGTTCAGCAAGTGTGAGTTTTGTCTTGAGCAGATTTCTTTCTTGTGGCATGTAGTGTCGAGTTCGGGAATTTCCGTGGATCCTTCAAAAATTGAAGCCGTGGTTAATTGGAAGCAACCGTCGACTGTGACTGAGGTTCGTAGTTTTCTTGGTTTGGCAGGGTATTACCGAAGGTTTATAGAGGGTTTTTCTCGGATTGCTACTCCGTTGACAAGGTTGACTCGGAAAGATGTATCATTTGTATGGGATTCCAAGTGTGAAGCAAGTTTCAATGAGTTGAAGAAGAGGTTGACAACGGCTCCTATTCTTACCCTTCCAGATGGTTGCGAGAATTTTGTTATCTATAGTGATGCCTCGAAGGCGGGTTTGGGATGTGTACTAATGCAAAATGGAAAAGTGATTGCGTATGCCTCTAGGAAGTTATCATCGGCGGAACAGAATTACCCTACTCATGATATGGAATTGGCGGCGATTGTGTTTGCGTTGCATAAGTGGAAGCATTACCTTTATGGGGCGAAATTTGAGATATTCACCGACCATAAGAGTTTGAAATATTTGTTTACCCAAAAGGAGGTTAATAACCGACAAAGGAGATGGCTAGAGTTCTTGAAGGATTTTGATTGTGTAATTTCTTATTATCCAGGAAAGGCCAATGTTGTGGCGGATGCGATTAGCCGAAAGGCTTATGTGACAGCTTTGAGTACCCAAGAGTTGAGGAGTGAAGTATTACTTGCGAATGTGCGAGCCGTTCCTACATTGTATGGAGATTTAAAGGAAGCTCAACAAAGTGATCCGGAGTTAAAGAAAATATTGGGACAAGTGCAAGATGGGAAAGTCGAGGAATTTGCATTGAATAGAGATGGGATTTTAACCTTCCAAGGGAGAATTTGCGTTCCTTCATCACCGGAAATCAAGAGGCGTGTTTTAGAGGATGGTCATAAGTCCAAGTTTGCGATTCATTCGGGTAGTACCAAAATGTATCAAGACTTGAAGCGTGGGTATTGGTGGAATGGAATGAAAAGGGAAATTGCGGATTATGTCTCTAAGTGTTTAACTTGTCAACAAATTAAGGCCGAACATCAGAGACCAGCGGGGTTACTTCAACCATTGGATATTCCGAAATGGAAATGGGAAGGGATCTCGATGGATTTTGTTTCGGGTTTGCCTCTTACCGCGAAGAAGATGGATGCTATTTGGGTTATTGTGGATAGATTGACAAAGTCGGCTCATTTTCTTCCGGTGTCCACCAAGTTCTCGTTGGAGAAGTAAGCTCAGTTATATATGAGGGAGATTGTGAGTCTTCACGGGGTTCCGATTAGTATTGTTTCCGATAGAGATCCGAGATTTACTTCTAGATTTTGGAGAGCATTGCATGAAGCCTTGGGTTCTAAATTGTGTTTTAGTACGGCGTTTCATCCTCAAACTGACGGTCAGTCCGAGAGAACTATTCAGATACTTGAGGATATGTTGCGGGCTTGTGTGATGGAATTCCAATTGTCGTGGGAAGATCATCTACCGTTAGTTGAGTTTGCCTACAACAACAGTTATCAGTCTAGTATCGAGATGGCTCCATATGAGGCGTTGTATGGTAGAAAGTGTCGATCTCCGATGTGTTGGGACGAGGTTGGTGAAGCAAGGCTTTGGGGCCCGAATTTGGTCAGGGATTCTACGAAGAAGATCAAGGTGATTCGTGATAGATTGAAGATGGCTCAGAGTAGACAGAAAAGCTACGCCGATAATAGAAGGAGGGACTTATCTTTTCAGGTGGGTGACTTCGTGTTCTTGAAGGTCTCTCCGAGGACGGGAATTAAAAGGTTTGGTAATAAGGGTAAATTGGCTCCGAGGTTCGTTGGTCCATTTGAGATTCTAGAGAAGATTGGGGATTTAGCTTACCGGTTGGCGTTACCTCTGTCTTTTTCTTTACTTCACGATGTATTTCATGTTTCTATGTTGAGGAAATATTGTCATGACCCCTCTCATATTTTGAGTTCTCCCCCCGATGAGATTCAAGCGGATATGTCTTATGTTGAAGAACTGTTGAGAGTCTTAGAGTTCCAGGTTAAGGAGTTGAGGACTAAGAGTATTCCGATAGTGAAGGTCCTATGGAAGAATCATACCATTGAGGAAGCCACGTGGGATCTAGAGGCGGAAATGAGAGCGAAATACCCTTGGTTATTTGAGCATCTAAGTAAGTCTTTATAAAATTCGGGGCGAATTTTTTTTAAGGGGGAGTGAGTGTAATGACCCTAACCCTAGGCACTATTTTAGTATAGTATTATATGCTTTTAATATTAATGTTAATTTTATACGTTTATTTTATGTCTTTAATTTCTTATGTTAAGATGAGATGGATGGGAAATAATTTTAAAACATTAGGATTGCAAAGGAAACTAAATAAAGCATCTTGGGGGAAAAATAAAAATAGAAAATAAATAAAGTATGAAATGAGGTTAAATTGTGGGGGCAAAGAAATTGGAGTAAGGAATTTAGTTTTAATGCCTTGAAACTTGGAGGACCTAGTTGCTTATTTTTGAAAGCCTTTAATTAATTGGCATGGGGGGGCCATGACTTCCCCCTTAATTCCCTCACCCTTCCTCCTCCTTAGTCAAAGTGTACCACCCTCCTCCCATACTTCCTTCATCCTCCTCATTCTTTCTAATCATTTCTTCTTCATCCTCCTTCATTCCATCCATGGAAGCCCTCTTCTAGAGACCTCCCTTCCAAATTGTTTCCAAGTTAAATCCTTCTCCATTTTTCAATCCAATTGTACTTTTGTGTTTGGGTCAACTAAGGGAGTTTATTAAACTAAAAAGATCCTCATTTCATCCTATAATTCTAAGGTGAGTTGTTATGACCTTCCTTCATTTACTTGCTCATGAACTCTTTAATGTTGTTCTTGTTATTATGATGGTTGTTTAATGCTTTGGGACTCTTATTGAAGTTGAGGAATTGGTAAAGGACATAGAATGATGTTATTGTTTATAGAAGTTGATTTAGAGTGTAAGAAATGGGTGGAGTTAGATTAGAAGATTAAACTTGAAAATGTGGTAGTGAAATGGGTGGGAAATTTAGTGGTAAATGATCTAGGTTATTATTATTTTGGGTTTAAATGATTTAGGTTGAGGTTTGTAAAGTTAGAAATTCCTTTTGGTGTTCATGAAAATAAGGGAGACTAAAAAGGGAAAAGAAAATAGGTAAAAAGGGGTTTGAAATCTGGGCAAGGCTGGAAATGGACTTGGGCGGTCGCCCATGGGGGCCTTGAGCGGCCGCCCATGTGATCAGAATGTGGCTTCCCTTAAAAACCTTCTTGGGCGGTCGCCTAAGTAATCTTGTGCGGTCGCCCATCCCTGCAGTAGCTTGGTCCCCTTCTTCAATTTCACTTGGGCGGTCGCCCAAGTGACTAGGGCGGTCGCCCATGTCACCAAATCCTCCTTAGTTACTTTTCTTGCTGATTTTCACCAATAACCTCGTGGCATGACTTCCAACCATTATAAATTAGTAGAACCTAATCCAACCTGGATATGAATTAATCCTTTTTAACCTAGGTTAAAGTAGAATACTTGGGGCCACTTAATGACACCTTAAATGGGTTAAAATGGAACTACGGAAGCACTTTAAATCTGACTCAGAAATCGTTTGGCAATCTTGCTTGATCACTTAGTAAATGTGACTCCAACTTGGTAAATTGAGCTTGGACCTTTATAGAGGCCCTGTATTGTTGTATATTGACTATGAACGGTGGGTTAATGATACCTTGCTATCTTACCTGATTACATATTCATTTATGGTGCTATGCATAGTGTATTTCTTAAATGTTGCACTATGATATTGGTTGAACATGAGTATATTTTACCATGTGGCTATATTGCTTATCCCTTTTGTGGATTATATTTCAAGTAACTATTATGTGCTTGATAATGTGTTAATCGGCTGATGTTGGAGGTATAACATAATACGATTAATTATGGAAGTGTGACCTAATGTGATCGGATTATGTTATATCTGTGACCGTCCCCTCCTATGGCCACAGGTCGGGATTATAGCATCTGTATTGAGCCAAAAGCCTTACAGAGTTTCTTCTATCTTATATGATTCCCTGAAAAATGGGTCTTATAAGATGTGAGTATTGCTTAAGCAGCTCACCTAAGATTGGAATATTATATCCAATGTTGTACGACTATTGTTCAGACGGGAAAAGGTAAACCGAGGTAATGTAAAGTGTTTACAGCTTTTCCAATGTGTTATATGCAACTTGCTATGTGTTGCATTTTATTTGGCATATTGCTGCATTCATAATAGCTTGCTGAGATTTATTCTCACCCCTCTCCCTTTAATGTTTTTAGATCCCGAGACAGGCGGACAGGCCAAGTAAGGGCGGAGAGGAGTTTGGAAGTGATATTTTGGGTATTGTCGGGGTATGTATAGGTTGGCGTAGAAAGTATTTTGGTATAATTCCTTTATGGAGTTTGTATTTATAAGCTTTAATTTCTACGTTATAACCGATATCTTTTGTAACTAAAACAGTTTAGTACTTTCAAAGTTGGTCCACTCTTCCTCCAATGTGGAGAGTAGTGGAGTTGTTTTGAAATGGTTATGTTAATTGTGTTATGTTTGTAAGTTAAATCAAAGTTTTAAAAGTTTAGGTGATGTGAGTTAGTTTGAGGACGCTCCAGCTCGGGACACGTGTAGGTTCCGGGTCGGGGTCCTCACACCTGTGGCACTCAAGTAATCGTTAAATTCAATATTTACTGACTCTTGACTCACTTTTAACTTCAAATTATAGACTTGATAAGCATGACTATTTTTTAGAGTAGCCAAGAAAGATAGCTTTGTCACTCTTAGAATCTAGTTTTTCTAAGTATTCCCGATCATTTAAAATATAGCACAAACACCCAAAAACGTGGAAATAGTGAACGATAGGCTTCTTACCTTTTAAAATTTCATAGGGTGTCATAGTTGTACCGGGTCTTAAGAAAACTCTATTCGTAGTGTGACATGCTATGTTTAATGCTTCGGCCCAAAAACCTTTAGAAATATTTTTAGCAATTAGCATAACACGAGCCATCTCTAACAAAGTCCTATTTTTCCTTTCAGCAATACCATTTTGTTGTGGTGTTTTAGGTGCTGAAAATTCATGGTATATCCTCTTTTTACTACAAAATGTAGAGAAGGAGATGTTTTCAAACTCTCTACCATGATCTGACCTTATTCGAAAAGCAGTAGAACAAAACATGTTTTTGATTTTAGAAACTGAGTAAATTTATCAAAAATTTCAGATTTTTCTCTTAAAAAATGGACCCATGTAAACCTAGAAAAATCATCAACTATAACATAAACATACTTCTTACCTCCCAAGCTTTCTACCTCAATAGGACCCATCAAGTCCATATGTAAAAGCTGAAAACAATGTGTTGTTTCTGAGTGTTGCTCGTTGTGTTGTCCAACACTGTGAGCAACACGAGTCTGCTTACCTTTTTGGCAGTCACCACACAACATGGTGTCTTTGAGGTTTAATTTAGGAACACCTTTGACGGCATTGAGTTTGATAATCTTCTCAAAATTCCTATAATGAGAATGACCTAACTTTTGATTCCATAACCTTATGTCATCAAGTTTTGTCAAATTGCACACTTGTTTATTACCAACAAGGTAGCAATTATCACTCGATCTTGTTCCAGTCATGACACAAAAGTTAGTATTATCAAACACTTCACAGGTATTTTTATTGAATTTTACCTCCAAATTGTCATCACATAATTGGCTAATGCTAATTAAATTAGCAAGTAGACCATCTACATGCAAGACAATTTTTAAAGGAGGAAAACCAACAATATCCAGTATTCCTTTTCCTATTATTTCACTCTTGCCTCCACCTCCATAGGTTACTGAGCCACCTTGAATAGGTTGGTACTCTGTTAAGAATGATCTTGTTCCCGTCATATGACGCGAACAATCACTATCAAAGTATCAAGCACCTGAAATGTTAGTCCTTAAAGCAGTGTACACAACATAGCATTTCAGTTTTTCTTTGGGTAACCAAGCCTTTTTAGAAAATCTAAATTTCTATCCACCAGTGTTGTCTCGAGTGTTGTCCTGAGATTTTGACGGCACTTGAGGCAACACTTGCAAACTGGACATTTTCTTTTGAAGAATAAAGCAATCTGATTTTTTATGTCAAGGTTTGTGACAGTATTCACACTCAATGGTTTGATCAGAAGTATCACTAGAAGTACTACCCTTTTCCTTGACTTGTTCTTTTACAAAATGATTTTTAGTTTCAACATCAAATAAGGAAGAGGTAATATTTTCTAGTGATTCTTGAAACCCAAGACCAGCTTTAAGAGGCTTACTCAAGTTGAGTATCTCATCCAGTTTGGATGAACTCGTGTTGAGTTTTTTGAAGGTGGATTCAGCTAGGTTGAGTTTGACCTTGAGTTTATCAAGATCCAAATCTCTCCTACTGAGTTGAACCTCTAGCCGAGTCAAGGAGTCTTTAAGATCATGATTTTCCTTTTTCAAGAATACCACCATCTTGTTCTCCTTTTTCCATTCTACGAGGAGAGACTTATAGAGGTTTTTTAATTCATGAATGAGCTCATATTTATTAAGTTCATCCTCTATAGACTCCTTTGGATTTAGATCAACAGAACCATGCAAGAAAATATCATTTAAAGGATCATACCTGCTGAGTGTTGTGTCAAGTGTTGCCATTTCCTGGACGACACTTGATGCAACACTTTCTGAAGAAGCCACAAGTGTTGTGACAGGTATTGTCATATTCTGGACAACACTTGAGGCAACACCTTCAGTCGAAGGCAGCTCCTCTAGCGTGGCCAACATAACCACTTGCTCAACCTTTTCATCTTTCTCCGTTCCTTCCTCCTCTCCATCACTAAGAGACACCCACATATTTTTGCCCGCCTTTCTCAAGGTATTAGCACATTCATTGGCATAATGACCCCAACCGGAACAAGCGTGACATTGAATAGATTCAATGTGTTTGGGGTAAGACCGAGACTTATCTGAGAAAGCTCGTCTAGATAAGGTGTCTTTTTGGTTCGGAGGAGGAGTTCTTCTTGGAACAAAACTAGGCATTTTGGACGGTTGGTCCTTAGCTTTTACCTGCACATTGTTGAATTTCCTAAGCATGGAGTTATATTTCTTTGCAAGTTAAGCTACACTAGTATTCTCATCTAACTCCTCGAAGGCTTCATCTTCATCATCCACACATGTGTCCGAAGATTCGACTTTTAAGGCAATATTTTTGCCTTTAGAAGCCTCGGTTTGCTCATTGAGATTCATTTCAAAAATTTTCAAAATGCTCATCAAGGAGTTAATATCCATTGTTGAAAGATTATGGGCCTCTTCAATAGTCGAAACTTTAACATTAAAACGTTCGGGAAGAGTACGAATGGCTTTTGAAACAAGTTGTTTATTTGTAAAAGGTTCTCCTAATACTGGACAAGCATTTGAAATATCAATCAACTTTTCAAAATAAGAAGTAATATCTTCGTTTTCACCCATTCTTAATCTTTCAAATCTACTAGTAAGACCTCTAAGCTTTGTTTCTCGGACACTACCATCTCCTTCACAAAATCTTTGTAAAGTATCCCAAACATCTTTTGCAGTGGGACTATTTTGAATGAGTTTGAACATATGCATGTCAACCCATTCATAGATAGCATTTAGTGCCTTTTCATTGAAACTAGCAAGATTATTTTCTTCAATTGTCCATTCAGATTCAGGTTTGACTTGAATGTCGCCATCTTCATCTGGAAGGAGTAATGGAAGAGAATAACCATTTAAAATAGATCGCCAAGCTCGAAGATCAATTGATTTGATGTGCGAGCGAAGACGAATCTTCCAATAAGCATAATTTGATCCATCTAAAACCGGTAACCTCTTTTGATTAGGGTTGCAGGATCATAAGCCATGACAAAAGGATCAAAACACTTAGTATATCAAGTGCTAGGCTCTGATACCAATTGAAATTGTCTATGGGTTAGCAAAAGTGAGACGAAACTCACAAAGTGAGACGAAACTCACAAGCGTTGTCCTTAGTGTTGGCAACACTAACAACAACACACACCAATTCGAAAACAACAAAGAAATAGAAATAAATCTAATTTGCAGCTGAAGTAAATAACAATGCACAAGAAATATATTTATCAAGTTATATAAATATATAATTGATGGGTGCCAGGAGGGCAAGACCTTTCTATATATAATGAATTCAATACAAGGTCGAAGAAGTTCCCTTAATGATAAATAATCATTAACTCAAGGAACAATAAATAAAGAACTCTCTCTGAATACTAACACTCAAAACCTCGCAAAAATACAAAATTATATGTGAAACTTTTCGAGTGTTGGACAAAGTGTTGCCACCGCTGAATGGTGACACTTGAAGAGCAGAATTCTTTTCTTGTGCAGATTTGTGTCTTCTGAATTGGATGATCTCAAATGTAGATCGACTGCACTTTATATAGGCCTCAAAAACTTGGAGCCTACTCAAAATGATCAGCTAACAACCTTGAAGTTGTTTCCTCTTTTTTAGCTCCTACTCGCCTCATTTGTAGAAGACTTGGTATTCATTGCTTCTCATGCTTGTACACCTCTGCTGTAGATACCTTGTACTCTATCCTAATCTCCCCCTGAATAGCTAAACAATATCTCTTTTACTTGGTTACTAATTAATCATATAAACAATGTGTTTATATGTAATTTTCTCATCTCCTTCGTGAATCACGCCTGGGCATCTTCTGTTGACCTATTCAAGCTCACAAACAGCAGACTAACAACTGTATTTAAACATTAATTTACACACTATTATTTGTGAAAAATACAGTAACTATTCAGGTGTTACCAAATCCAAATGGCAACACCTGTGGCAACACTGGCTTGTGACACAAGGGACAACACACATGGCAACACATGTTCTAACATTTACACACTTTGACCCCTATTACTTTAGGTTTGGTTTGAAATATATATATCTGCAAGTTTGCCTAGGATCTTAGATAGAAAACTGACCTCTGTTTGTCCGATCATGCAGTTAGGGATAAAATGAGTAAAAATATGTCCTCTGATGTTGTTGTCACGTACGAGACTACCTTGTCTTGTACAAGACATGTTTTACAGAATGTGTGTTTGAGATAGATAATTGATGCGCACTCCCTTCTTAAGTCAAAACTCCTTCCTAAATAATAAATCTAAAACTTCAAAAACTCACTCGTGGAGGTTAACCACCATCATTTTCCCATCTATAATCGTTTGGGACCAATCTTCTAAAAAGACATTTCGTTGGGATATTTTGATTTCATATCTAAGGTCGTAAATCTCCCTTACCACTCCAATGTCAACTACTCCATTTACTCCAAATGAAGATAAGCAAGTTATAAAACTCATGTCCAAGGAAATTGAGGCTCTTAAGCAAGAACGTGGGGCTCATGTTCAGCAAATTGTCACTCTCATGGCAAGCCTCAACAAGATAGAGGCCAAGAAAGCCAAGAAGAAAAAAAGAAAGATGCTCATTCCTCCAAAGATAAGGGTTCCAAGAAAAGCAAGAAGAAAAAAATGAAGAGACTGAATCCTCCTCTGATGACGAGGACGACACTTCCAAGACTAATCAGGATAAGAAAGAAGAATCTAAGAAAGACGATACTCATGTAACTATCTACTAACTTGAAAAGAGGTGTGCTTCCCTCGACACTTCCAAGTGAGCCAACACTCTCTTTGACTCCACTGCTTTGCGTCAAGTCACCACTAAGCTTCCACGAAAATTCAAGACACCTGATATAGCCAAGTTCAATGATAGCACTTGTCCTCGTGCTTATGTAGAAGCATATACTTGGTCCATACTCCCTACGGACGTTGATAATCATATTCTAACCCAATGCTTTTCTCAAACCTTGGAGGGCACTTACAGAGATTGGTAACTTATAGAGATTGGTACATGTCTCTTCCGACAACCACTAGACTTGATTGACCACTTGCATGCAAAAATTTTCAAAAGCAGTTTCAAGACAACTCCACTTATAGCACAACTAGGTGGGATCTAGAACAAACTACTCAACGCCCCAATGAATTTTTTGTAGACTTTGCTAGAAGATGGAGGATCAAACTCGGTAAAATTGTTGATAGACCAAGTCTTTAGTAGCAAATCCACATTTCCTCTAATGCCTTCATGAAAATTTTCACGATAAACTATTTGGTAACTACTTCCCAAACTTTGTCGATCTCTACAAATCAGGCATAAAAATTTATGACATGCTCCGTCTCAAGAAAGATTCATATAACCCCACAAAAGGGAGCAATAATCTTACATATCATAACTTCGGTGAAGCCAATCTAAAATTGACGACTTAGTGAACAAAGGAAAATTGAAGCCAATGAAAAACTACCATCCGACATACACGAGGAAGAATTGAGACTATGACATATTCTGTGATTATCATCAATTCAGAGGCCATGATTCCAATGAGTGCTACAATATGAAGAATGTCATTTAAGATTTGTAGGAAGCCGATGAAATCAACCGAAACCTCACCACCTTGAAGCTACAAATATCCCTCCCTTTCTCCTTGACAAAAAACAAAAAACAAAAAACAAAAAACAAAAAACAAAAAACAAAAAACAGAAAATAGAAAACAGAAAACAGAAAACAGAAAACAGAAAACAGAAAACAGAAAACAGAAAACAGAAAACAGAAAACATAAAACATAAAACAAAAAACAAAAAACAAAAAACAAAAAACAAAAAACAAAAAACAAAAAACAAAAAACAAAAAACAAAAAACAAAAAACAAAAAGCAAAAAGCAAAAAACAAAAAAACAAAAAACAAAACAAAAAACAAAAAACAAAAAAAAAAAACAAAAAATATAGTTTAGGTCAAGTATGTACTCGAAGAGTTTTCTGTCTTTCTAGTCCATTTCTCTTTTTCTAGTTCGTGTCTTCTAAATTTCCTTATCAATAAAAATCATTCCTCATTTTTATACACAATTCCAAGTTGTTCTATCTCTTGAATATCATTAAAACTTCATGTGAATTCTGAAATAATGAGTTAGCTCAAACAAAAACATGATAAACATTTACAAAGCTAATGATGAAATTATTAAGGAACAATGGACCCACAAACAATAAATGTCACAAGAACAAATTCAAAAAATTTGCAAATGATAACATTTATGTCTAAATAAGTTTGAGAATGAAAGCTATAATTAAAAGGCATAGGGGCTAAACATCATCAGACATCACGCTCATGCTAAAAGACAGGGAACAATAAGTGAGGAAAGCCAAAAGCCTTTATGTTAACATTTATCCCAAGAAGAGTGGGGCTACTCAACTTAAGCTCTGAGAGTACAAAAAAAATTAGAATAAAACAAGAAGCTCTCTAGGTTGAAACTTATCAAATCGGCCTAGGCGAAAGTTTGAGTAAAAAAAACACTCTCCAAATTTCACCTCATAAAGAAGACGCTTCAACCAAATACAATGAATACAAGAAGAATTCATCAACATCATCTCCTCTTACAAAAAAAAAAAAAAACTCAACAACAATGCAAGTAAAGGAGACTTTCAACATCAACTCTTTTCCATCAACAAAAGATCATCCATAAACGTCATCCATGAAAAAATATGTTTAACCCTAGGTCATACTAGTGATTCTAATAACCCCTCAAGACATTTCTAGATGATTCACTTGCAAAGAAATCAAAATAAAGATTCAAGATATCAAAAGATAAAAAATACATAGGTTCATTAAAGGTAGAACCACTTTCCTAGATCTTGGAGTCATGTAGCGTTTTTCGTTGAGTCTAGGGGCTTCTTCTTCTCTATTCTCTTAAAATCCAATCATCAAAACTGGGGCTTCCTATCCTTTCCCCCATCTAGCTAATATTCTCTCGAGTCATACAAACTCTTAAAGCAAATCTATACTAGGGGCTACCCTCTCCGCCTCCTAGTATCATATACAAAAGAGTCATCGCAAAATATGAATCACAAAGAGTCAATGCTTGGATCATCTTCCCCAAAATAGAGTCGACCTCTCATGAATCCTTCATTCAGTAAAGTCAACATCTTGTCCGTCTCACATTCCCCAGTTGTAGACACCCCGCCTTGGACCTAACACACTCGATTACACACAAGATCTATCATTTATCTTGTTCTATTTTTTGTTAATTTCGTCTAATTTTGTCAAGTTCCTGACTGATTCTATTAGTTTTGGGATTAAACTGAATAACAGAGTTAACATTAAGGGTCATTTATGTCTTTTCTCTCCTCATCAAATTCGGCGAGTCACGCTACTGCTTGCTGGTCTTCGTGAATGCCGGAGGGACTCATACCACTAGGTATTGGTGCAGGGTAGCTGCCAGGGGACTCACGCTACTGCTTGCTGGTCTTCATGGATGCCGGAAGGACTCATACCACTAGGTGTTGGTGCAGGGTAGCTTCCAGGGACTCACGCTACTGCTTGCTGGTCTTCGTGGATGTCGAAGGGACTCATACCACTGGGTGTTGGTGCAGGGTAGCTGCCAGGGGACTCACGCTACTGTTGCTTCTGCTGGGGATAAGTGTAGCTGCCGGAGGGTCTTATGCTACCATCGTTGATGCATTTCCGCTTTGCTGTGCGAGGGACAGTCTTTATCGACGGTTGGTTGACTTTGGAGTCATGAACTTTGCTTGGTAGGACAGGGATTTTGCTTGCTAGGGAGCGGACTTTTGTTGGTGCTTTGGCGGCAAGGCCGGTGATACTGATAAACATTGCTTGGGGAGACTGCTAGATGTGGAATCTTTGTCTCGGTTTTTGCTTCGAGGGGCAGTCCTTTGACGGTGCTCAGTTGATCATTGGACCTACGGGGGAAACAACACTCCAAACACTAAATCCAACTATGCTATTCTGTTAGCAAAGATTAAACTATGTTAGCTTGTTTGCACTAGTCTGTCTGTTATGGGAAAGAAATGCGATCATTGTATTAAAAGGTCGGCTTTGTCGGGTTTGTACATGAGATGGTAGAGTTATATCGGGTGAGTGTATATGGTGATACATATAGTAGGGGGGCCCTCTTCCGTGCATTTACATGGGAATGTATGCGAGGATGGGAGGTGTATTACAGCGACGGCGAGTCGAAAAGTGCCCTGGGGGTAGACATTGCAGGCATTTCCATGTTGTCTGATATCGATCAGATGTGTCGCCCGACATGCCATGTCTACTGGGCAGGTTGTGTCGCACGACTGGACGAAGCTCGTAACAGGTCCCTTTTAAAATCAGCTCAGGCTTCATTTGTAAACACTGCCCTTTCAGTAGAAGGAAACCAGCAGCCCCAGCTTGGCAGACAAGCAAATTCGTTGGCAAAGACTGATACTTTCAACTGCAATGGAGCACTATAGCAGAGAGGTAGATTTTCGGGAACATCAATTCCATCAGGACTTTGTTGAACTTTGGGGATTTCATCAAAAGCATCATAGGCAAGTTATTGACAAGCGGTACAACATGCCATACATTTGCCCCTTGAAAGACTGGAGGATCGACTGGGATTTGCTCCGGGATGCATCCTGCTTTTGGGACTCGGAGAGACACGTATTTACTCTGTCATATAATGATCTGACACCAACCATGGAGGACTTCAGGGCATTGACATGCCTGGGCGAGGCGGCGACTGTAGCATTTCCATGGGACAGATGATCGGTTGTGGAGCAGTTATCGGGCTTCCTGTGTTTGCCAGTGGATCATGTGCCATCTATGATTCTGGGTGATGGGTCCATAGACTTGACTCGGATGGCTAGGTTGCGTTTGTCCAGTCCTGAGCTGTTAGATCTTTCTACCTCTTTGGACATATTCATGCTGTTCACCCTGTCGGCTTACTATTTCCGTGGATATGCTGGAGTCTGTCCGGGTGCGTTGTTGGAGATTGTCAGGCAACTAAAGGGTGACCGGGGTGTGGACCTTCGTCAAATCCGGTCCAGCCAAGGGGAGATGGACATTGTACCACTACTGCTGGCTGAGACCTACCATGGTATTGACAGGCTAGCAGGAGGGTCGGATTTCATGGGAACGGGCAGTCCCAGTTTGTTTTCCTTGTGGTTCTCTGAGAGGTTGCGCTTGATTGGGCCATTACCAGAGGGTCGAACGGCGATGCCTTGGGTGACCCGGCCACGCAGGCTGCTGAGGGATGCGGCCGCTGACAGCTGGCAAATGAGATTGTCGCGGTACGGGACTACTGATCTGAGCTTTTGGGTTCCCGCGTGGATGTTACAGACCATGAGAGACATTCAGGATGGGTTGGTGGTAGTCAGGCTGCCAAGCTTGCATGTATCTTCATTCTGCATCCCGTCACTGGTGAGCAGGTAGTATGGGTACCCTCAGCAAATTGTCCGGACTTTGAGGGAGAGGCTGACGACTGATGCTGTTCCGATGGATATGACTAAGCCCCAGACTGTGCAGTTTTTCAACAAATCCTTTCTGGAGGGTTTCTTTCCCACTCGTGCACTTCTTTGGCAGTCCAGAGGGATTACATTCTTGACCACAGAGTACTTGATCTGGTATGAGGAGCACCAGGGTCCTGTGCAGTTGGCAATAGAGGCTCGCCGCCGGGAATATTTGGGAGCAAACTACCCGACCAGCCGGTCTTTCAGGGATACAGAGGCCCGGGGAAACCCAGATAATGTTATCGGTGATGTTGCTGAGGACTATCGGAGGCAAGAGATCCGGAGAGCTGCTCTGAGGGATGATCCAGAAGTGATAGCTCGCAGAGAGGCCTTGAGACAAGAGAGGATTGCTAGGGCCGCTTTGAGGGAGACTGGTCTGATCGAGCCACCGGCACGCGTTATACCTGAGCTGGGACGGGCTCAAACCGACTTATTTGACATTCCTAGGCCAAGGACCTCCCGGGGACCGAGGAAAAGGAAAGACAGAGGAACGAGTTCGGGAGCGGGAACGAGCTTCTAGACACCTTTTTCTGAGAGATAGGAGACTCTTTTTTTGTGTTTTGAGGGAAAGATTTATTGTATGGAACATGAGTACCCTTTGATTACTTAATGCAGACAAAATAGATGTTAGCAATGATTTCCTTTTATTCGCAGCAAGTTGTTTGAATCAAAAGCAGGCCGTGCTTGAACTCATCAAAAAGAATATTAACTTAAAATGAACCTTTGAAAAGCTTTGGAACTGTAATCAAAACACATTTTCGCAAGATATGAGATTTTTGCAGCATTATTTTACCGAACCACAAGTGGTTGCCTATGTTCCCCTTTTGTAAAGAGAACTAAGGGGCTCAGGTCTCCGTAGTTCGACTCAATCAACTTTTGTGTTTAAGAAAGGGAAGATAGAAGGGGGACATGGTGCAACCCTATTTTTTACCTAGACTGCCCATTTTTAGGGTTTTCAGTCTAGTTGGGTATATTCTTTTAGCACCGGGCGCGTCCCTTATTTTTGCATGGACTGCCTTTTGGGAGGTTTCCAGTCTCATCTGGGACAATTTTATTACGCCTTTATTTTCAATTTTTTATATTATTTATTTATTTTTATTTTTTTTTACAGAGAGGGGGGAAAAGACTCGATCACACATAATACTGCCGCAACTTGCCGCCGTTGACGGGGTGCAGGAACGGGTTGCCATACAAGTCTGTTAGCTACATCGCTCCTCCAGAGAATATCTTCTTCACTAGAAAGGGTCCGACCCAAACATGTGCCCATTTGCCCAATGCACTGCTCTGATTCGGGGGCTTCATCTTGAGGACCAGATCACCAACCTTGATGTCCCTGGGTTTCACTCTTTTGTCAAAAGCACGGGCCATTCTTTTCTGATATGCCCGGTTATGATCCATGGCCTTTAATATGCGTTCGTCTAATAGTGCCAATTCGTTGTATCGACTCTGGAGCCATTCAATCTCATTTACTTCATTCTCGAGTAATAATCTGAGGGATGGAATCTCTAGCTCGATGGGCATGACGGCCTCCATTCCGTAAGTCAAGGCATACGAAGTTGCACTTGTAGCAGTCCGAATTGAAGTACGGTAGCCCCATAATTCTAGATGCAGTTTCTCCGGCCAGTCCCTTCCTCGCTCGGCCATCTTCTTTATGATTCTCTCCAGGTTCTTATTGGCAGCTTCCACAGCACCATTCGTCTGCGGTCTATATAGTGAAGACTTATGGCGCTTGACCCTGTATTCGGTGAGCAGCCGATCAGCTTCTCCTTCAAAGTGGGACCCATTGTCAGAGATGATCTCGTTCGGGACTCCGTAACGGCGGAAAATTTGTTCCTTTATGAAGCAAGCTACCTTCTTAGCTGTGAGCACTTTGTAGGATGCGACTTCCACCCATTTTGTGAAGTTATCTACCGCGACCAGAACAAATGAATGTCCATTGCTCCCGGATGGAGTTATCTTTCCAATGACATCAATCCCCCATGTTGCAAAGGGCCAAGGAGTTGTCATACAGTATAGATCATGAGGAGGGATGTGGTTTAGGTTGGAGAATCGCTGGCATTTGTCACAAGTCCGCACAAACTGAATACAATCAGTCTCCATAGTGATCCAGAAGTAGCCCAGCCTGATAATGCTATGCATAAGGGATCGAGCGTTCATATGTGGTCCGCAGGCGCCGTTGTGAACATCTTCCATTACTCTTTGAGCTTTCTTTTTGCTGATACAGAGCAGGAGTGGGCAACCTTCCCTTTTCTTCCATAACTCATTGCCAAGTATAACGTACTGAGCTGATAGCCTTTTTAGGGCTTGCAAACTCTTAGCCCGAACACCTTTTAGGTTTTCTTCTTTATCAATGGGGAAGGATGCTTTACCATGCTTGAGGTACTGGAAGATCTGGTTGTACCATGGTTTGTCGACGGTTTCAAGCTCGATCTCGCAACAGTATGCAGGATTTTCTCGCCTTCCGACCCTGAATGGCCTGATTGACTTTCCTTCTGGTATTTCCACCAAAGAAGCCAGAGTAGCTATTGCATCAGCGAATCTGTTCTTATCTCACGACAGGAACTGGAATGATACTTCCTTAAACTGGCCGACGAGCTCTGCAATGTAAGCATGATACTTCTGGAGACA
Organism: Adenophora triphylla var. japonica; assembly: GCA_022495995.1. Lineage (NCBI taxonomy): Eukaryota > Viridiplantae > Streptophyta > Magnoliopsida > Asterales > Campanulaceae > Adenophora > Adenophora triphylla. The sequence goes on from JAFEMH010000676.1 coordinate 417,700, forward strand.
CGGATTTGTAGTTTTCCATCTGTTGGCGGCTTGGTTGATTATTAGTTGGGAATCACCAAACACTTCCAACTCCTCTACATGTCGTTCAAGGGCAGCCTCAAGACCAGCTATGCAAGCTTCATATTCGGCTGCGTTATTGGTAACCGAGAAGTTTAGCTTGATAGCTATGGGGTTATGCATGTCATTCGGGTCTACTAATACCATCCCGATGCCGTTACCTCTTTTGTTTGCTGTGCCATCAAAGAATAACTACCAACGGTTGCCATTTTCTACGACAAAAATCCCTTCATCTGGAAACTGGAGATCTGGTCCTCGGGCCTCTGTGCTGGGGGAGTCAGCCAACTGATCTGCCAAAGCCTGTCCTTTGATTGATTTCCGGATCACATACTTGATATCAAATTCAACTAGGAAGAAGGTCCATTTTGTCAATCTGGTGGAGATGTTGCCTCTGTCACCCTGAAACAGGTACTTAATCGGGTCCATCTTGGAGACCAGATATACTGTGTGGGATAGCATGTAGTTCTTTAGCTTTCCGACCACCCAAACCAGAGCTGCATACGTCTTCTCTAGGGCGGAGTAGTTCAACTCGCTACCTTGAAATTTGCGGCTGACAAAATAGATGGCATTCTCGACTTTGGAATCCTTCTTCTCTTGTGCTAGCATGACCCCGATGGCTGTGTCTATGACCGTCAAATATAGAAGTAGAGGCTTGCTCCCATGAGGCGGGCAAAGAATGGGAGGATTAACGAGATAAGCTTTGATTTTCTCTAAAGCTAGCTGGCATTCTTCGTTCCAAATCACCTCTTGATTCTTCTTCAGTAGCTTAAAGATTGGCTCACACATGGAGGTCAGCTGGTTGACAAATCTGCTGATGTACTGTAGACAGCCCATGAAACCCTTTACCTCGGAGACAGTTCTGGGCGGCTTCATCTCAACATTTGCCTTGACCTTTCTGGGATTTACCTCGATGCTGCGCTCTGTGACCATATACCCCAGGACTTTACCGCGAATAACCCCAAAGGTGCACTTGGCCGGATTTAGTCTCATGGAGTGCTCCTGAAGTCTGTTGAGGAACTTCCTTAAATCAGTGAAATGTTTTCCATCTGACCCCTTCGAGTGAATAATCATATCATCCACATACACTTCAATCTCCTTATGGATCATGTCGTGGAACAGGGTAGTGATGGCCCTCTGGTAGGTAGCCCCAGCATTCTTCAGCCCAAATGGCATGACTGTGTAACAGTAAGTTCCCCAAGGCGTGGTGAATGTTGTCTTCTCCTGATCTGCCTCAGCCATTTTAATCTGGTTATAACCCGCAAAGCCATCGACGAAGGACTTGACCTCATAGTTCGCAGTTGCATCCACTAGCATATCAATGTTGGGCAGGGGGAAGTCATCTTTGGGACTAGCCTTGTTGAGATCCCGGAAGTCTACGCAAACCTGAACCCTTCTATTTGCTTTTGTGACCGTTACTATGTTTGCCAGCCAAGTCGGATATTCGATCACCTTGATAAAGCCCATCCGTAGGAGTTTCTCAATCTCTTCCTTGACTTGTAAGGACCACTCGGGTTTGATCCGCCTCAGTTTCTGCTTGATTGGCTTGATCTCTGGATCCAGAGGTATCCGGTGCTCCGCGATAGATGTGTCCAACCCGGGCATGTCTTTGTAGGACCAGGCAAAGACGTCTACAAACTCTTTAAGCAGCTCGATCAGGGCATCCCGCTCAACTCTAGAGAAGAAGCTACCAATTTGCATTTCTTTGGGTTCCTCAGCTGTTCCCAGGTTCACCGTTGTCAATACCTCATCAGCAGCTTGGGCCCGACTTTCCTTTTGCTCGCAAACCTGCTTTGAATTATTTTCTAAAATTTGCTCATCTATTAAGTCTGCATTATCTTCAATTGAATCAGGCTTAATTATTTTTAAATCTTGATGATTATTCTTGGTTAAGCGTTCAATTGTTAGATTTTCAATCACGGGATACTCAGAAAGATCGACCATTTTATTCAAAGCGAAGGGAAAAACAGTGTCTACAACACGACGACGGTCTTTCGTCGTAAGGACGTCTGACCGATCGGAGGACTCGAACTCAATCACAAGGGATTCAGGGGAACGACTCAAGACACGGGGGACAAATTTAGACGCAGAGGGACTGGGACGAGGCTTGAGCCCTAGCTTTTTTATAATAGTCTCCCTGTCAGCGACCGGTCCTTGAATGAAGTCCAGTTCTGCAACGGTCTCTCTGCAACGGTCTCCAAACTATTCAGATCTGCAACTGGCCCCTTTTCAAATTCCAACATGGCCACTACTTCGTTATCATAGGAAAAGTCAATCAAATCTATGGGATCTTCAGCAATAACAAACCCTTTTGCGGGTACCTCTGCCGAATGCATACCACTCTCAGGCTCTGACAGCCCCTGATCCTTGAACAGATCTACCAAATCACCATCAATGTCCACGGGGTCGGCACCACGGATCTTGTATATCGTTGGCTCATCTAGAATAAGCTTCTCAAACTGGTTGACATAATCGGGTCCCCAATAATGGTAGCTATTCTCATAAGTGGCGGTAGCACTTGGCCTTCTGGTCATACTGACAAGCATTTCCTTCACTGGGTTCTGGCTGTTGGCAAACCTTCAAATTGTTCTCATCCTTTCTTCCACTGGACTTAGCTTCGGTTCCGGGCAGACGAACATTTCCCCATCCTCCTTGACAAAGTGCCTGTTTAGAGACCAGCTATAAGGACGCATGTCAGGCCTTTTGTATCTCTTGCCAGCAGCTGAGGTCATCCTTTCTTTAAGCGCTTCGGCTTTATCATACGCTTTATCCTCTCCAGTCACGACATATCCCAGGCCTCACGTGTTTCTCTTGGGTTCCGGCATCACAAGCTTACATGGTCCTTGTTGACGCTTCCCTAGCCCCAGGCCAGGGATGTAGCTCATGCCTCTCATCATTTTCAACACAGGGGGAATCTTGTCGGAGGAAGTTGTTAAGTCGATGGTGCAGACCTGCCCTATAGGCTTTTCGATCGTGAAACCACTGAGCATCAGGCTTTCTTGATCGAGTTTGATTTCCATCACCGGCATCGTATTGGTGCTGGTCTCCCCAATAGTGACGCTATCCCCATAAATGGTTGTCAACACTCCATCTTGCACAAAATTCAGACACTGGTGGAGGGTGGAGGCTACCGCTCCGATTTCATGAATCCACGATCTACCCAATAACGCCGAGAACGTGACAGGAATGTCAATGACTTGGAATTCTTTGCATTCATAGTTAAAGATCACATCTTTATCACCCCCTTTCCCTTTTGCATGCATTAAGACCTCATTCGTCATAAAAATGTAGTCTTTTTTCATAAAGGTGCATCCTTTGCACCTAAAACTTCCATTTTCAAATAAAAATGTCATTTTTATGCATCATTTGCATATAAAAATCCAATCTTTTCAATAAAAATGCATCCTTTGCATTCAAAACCCCTTGTTCAAGCATCATTTGCTTTAAAGACCATGTCTTTACCATAAACTAGCATCATATGCTTTTCAAAATGCAATCTTTATGCATCATTTGCATAATGAATGCCGATTTCTTCAACAAAAATGCATCATTTGCATAAAAATCAAATCTTTATGCATCATTTGCAATAAAGATTATTTCTTTAAACTAAGTGCATCATTTGCAACCCAAAAATGTCATCTTTTCATTAAAGTGTCATTTTTCATCATGCATTTCTCCCTTTCCCCCAACCTTGGAACGGACCGGTGTAAAAGATCCTATCTTTACATCGTTCCTTCCATTAAAGGTTCCATATTTCTTTAGAAAGGGACACCTTGAACCCTATATCTCCGATTATCGCTTAAGAAAGAGTATGAAGCCTCTATACGAGCTCGACCGTCTTAAAGCGTAGGATTGATGGGCTAAGGACCCTCCTTTTCTAAAAAACCTCATCTTTGACCAAAAGAGAGTCATTCTCTCGATCACGCAAGTCCCGAGGGTCCCGAGGTTTAAAATGCGATGATCACAAATCATAAGATGAGGACGGGATCATAATCCCAAATACATAAAATTCCAAGGAATCCCGAGCGACAACCAATAAATGGTTTGTACGTCCGGAAGACAACTTGGGACATTTCCCCCCTTATTTTCAAACACATGCACACAAGAAAGCACGCAAGCAAGCACGATTAATGAAATCTTGGGAGACTTGCTCCGGCAAGGCACCTTGGGTGAACGCCAAACGTTCTTCCCAAGGGGTAACTTAACCTCCGAACCCATAAAACCTTTTTTTCAAAGTTTTGAGGTAATCAAAATGGCGTGGCGACTCCGTTTTTCAAATAACTCGGATGTCTTCAAACTCGCGTGAATCCAACACAAAATTTGGGCACCACATTCACAATTGGCAACATGCCCACAAGATGCGAGGTTTTGGAGAAGGTATAAGTACCTATGGTAAGTTTCAAAACAATTCATTTTGGTGTGATTAAAAACGTTGTATCAAAAACCAACCGTGGGTAAGGTTTAAGTGTGTTGCCACCTATAACGCACTAGGGGGATAGGTTTGATTTCAGGTGCTCAAGCGTAGGCGAATTTCATGGCCGTCCGCGATGCCGTCAATCGCACCCGAGGGTTCTAATTCTATGTGGTGTAGTGTGCGGATGACTATGTTATTTTATTTACGAAAAACAAAATTTTATTACTTTATTTTATTTATTTTTTTTTTGAAAAGGAAAATGAGAAAACACACACACTCTCACAGGGAACAAGGGGAACAACAATCAACTGAGCCAAGCCTTGATTCAAGGGACTGCCCTCAAACCAGCTTCTGAAGACATGTTCAGTGACCATTCCTGTCGCGTGACACAGGACATCATGGGACAGAGATGTCGCACGACTAGAGTGATCACTGAACCAGAACTCCTGCAAAATCAAATCAGCCCCTGCCCCTCCATGGCAAGGGACAAAGCATAATAACTAAAGCACAACAAAAAAAAGGCCACAAGACACACTAGGCTCACAAGTCTCATAATCAACAAAATGCATGTACCACAAAGGATCGTCAAGGATGTATACAAAGATGGATATATTGGATGTTTAATCGAATAAAAGTTTGACCCTCTTAACTTTGAAAAACAGGTTTTCAAAAGTGTATTATCCCCAGCGGAGTCGCAACTGAATGTGCGCTCGCCCACGAAATTTTGTTTTCCAATGATGAAAAAGAAAAAGGAGTCGACACGCCATGTTTTAGAGGTACACTTTGAAAAACCTTTAAGAGAAAATGGGTCCGGGGGTCAAGTTACGTGTTGGGAAGAACCGAGAGTTCACCCAACACGCCTCGTCCATAGACGAGTCTTTCTAATTAAACATCCAATTAATCCATAAGTGTGTGCAAGCATCGATAATGAACAAATGTGGCAAACATGTATTTTATTGATATGAACTTGGAAACTTACAACTTGTGAACCAATTATTTAGGGAGGCCACATCCCTTATACAACAGATCAATACAGATTACAAGGAAAAATGGTTTCTGCAAATGGACATAGAGTGTCGCGTGACACAGGATATGTCTGGCTAGATGTGTCGCGTGACACGGGATCTAACCAGTCACAATGTGTCGCGTGACACATAGTGTCCGTCTGCAGATACCTACAGATTTGAACTCAGCAGCACCAATATCCAACACAGATCCAATCGATCAATCAGATAAGCTTCGAAATATGAAATTATCAACAATTCAACCCAGGGAGTGTGGATATGGATAGATCCACACCCCCTTGGGGTCTAAATACCAATTTCAACAAAATATCAAGCAATGAACAACCAATTATTCAAAACAACTATGTTAAACAGAGAGATTGCGATTGAGATTCAGTAATCAAGACGGATAGAGTCTGATTACTGAATCCAAGGAAGATAGAACAATAGAATTATTAGAGAACCAAGGTAGAAGAGAGAGGGGAAAGGGAATTGAGGGTGTTACCCTTGTTGCTTCCACGAATTCTGTACCAAGTTAGGTACAGAACCCTTCTACAGTAGCTTCTGGTCCTGAAAAGCTTGAGAGGGTTAGTTGAAGGTGGATCTAAGAGATGATGAAAAGAAGTGGGTTGAATTGGAGGGAATTAGAGGTGAGTTGGGATGAGAGAGAGAGGTGTGTGTTTATTGTGTGTGTTACGCTGCAATTTGGCAGAGTAACAGTGTGTGAAGTTGGGATCTCTTTTTAAGAGGGGAAGGGTCTTATTTATAGGCTGCAGTTGATGGTCTCAGTGTGTCGCACGACCTTCTGCAACCACTTTCCAAGCCTCGACTTGTCGCGTGACACAAGGTGACACCAACTGCTTTTGACGCCAAAACCAGTTTCTGGAATATTCAGTTATAAATACCTAAAAAGTCCAAAAATTTTTATTTTCGGCAGGTCCTTTAGCATGAGCAAGGTACCAAAAGGTACTTCCTTCGCGGAAAACTTATGAAATATTTTCGGAAGTCTCGGGATAGGCCGGGAATTTACCAAAACGCCCCTTAATGCAATTTTATCACAATAAAATGCACCTAAAAGGGTCGCGAATTGGATTGACGTACTTACAGTCGGACAATGAGCTAGGTCGACTGATCTTTGCTGTTGGGCCTTGGGCCTGATAAGAATTGGGCCGACCCACTAAGGATGTGGTGACAATATAGCTGTATAACTGGGCTTTGCTCGTTGGGTCTAGCCAGTCACTTTTATTCCGTTCAATAAATAAAATAAAATGTACTATTTCAAATATAAAAAAATAAAGACAAAAACTCATGTGAGAACATGAATACCCGTCTCATCCATGAGACGGGTCGGATCTATGAATACCCGTCGGATCCATGACCGATGGGCTCATTACTCTCTCTCTCTCTCTAGACGCTCCCTCTCACTAAACCTCACTAAACGCAATCCATCCAGACCTTCTCTCTCAATTCGCCGGCGACCATTGTCCTCTCCCTCTAATCCTTGTGTAACTCCAACAAATTCTTATCCCAATTTCACCTCTGAACTTCATAAATCCCCCAATTTCAAACCCTAATTCATGGCAGACGCCAAATTCCAGAAACACGACCTCATCCCGATCCCACAACCCCCCGATTTCCACCCGGCCTTATTTGTATCTACGGCGCAAGACGGAATCCACTTCTGGCAGTACATGGTTGCAATTCCGTGATTACCGCAGGTGGGTCCATTGATCTTCTTATCAACACTTCCACGATTCATTGCAACTAATCAATTTGTTGCTATGGAGTTTGATACTTTTTGGAACAATGGTTGGGATTCAAAGAGCTAAAGATTTTGATTAATGATTTTATTTGGATGATTGGTTTTGAACTGGATTTCGAAGATGTGGTTATGTTGTTGCTGCTATGAACAAGCTCGCAAAATTGAATTTTTGATTAGGGGTTTCGATTGATAGTTTGATTAGTTTTAAATTTTTTTGCATTCTTGTTTTATAAACCCAAGGTTCGTGAAAAGTAATAGTTACTGTAACATAATGTAATAATTGTATGTATATAAAGTAATAGTTTGTATACATTAAAGTAATACATATATATAGAAAAGTAATAGTGTTTTTCCCTATATTTTCTTCGTTTGGCAAAAGTAATACTTATTTGTTTAAGTAATAGTTGATATTGCTATAAGTAATAGTACTACACTTGTGAAGTAATAGTGTTATTTTTTTTTTAACTAATAATAGTTTTAGGAACTGTTTTCATTTTGAGTAATACTTCTCATTTGTTTAAGTAATAGTTGGTATTGCTATAAGTAATAGTACTACACTTGTGAAGTAATAGTGTTATTTTTTTTTTAACTAATAATAGTTTTAGGAACTGTTTTCATTTTGAGTAATACTTCTTATTTGTTTAAGTAATAGTTGGTATTGCTATAAGTAATAGTACTACACTTGTGAAGTAATAGTGTTATTATTATTTTTTTTTTAACTAATAATAGTTTTAGAAACTGTTTTCATTTTGAGTAATACTTCTCATTTGTTTAAGTAATAGTTGGTATTGCTATAAGTAATAGTACTACACTTGTGAAGTAATAGTGTTTTTTTTTTTTAACTAATAATAGTTTTAGGATCTGTTTTCATTTTGAGTAATACTTCTCATTTGTTTAAGTAATAGTTGATATTGCAAAACAGGTATTATGTTTACTTATGAACAATGTTACTTTATATGTATACAGTCATTACATTAAGAGATGGTAACTATTACTTTTTCTAAACCACTGAAAAGCCGAAAAAATAATATAAAACTAAAAAAACAAGCAAAATCACCTATAAAATCATTACATTTTGTGTCCCTATTATTACTTTTTTTTTTAAATAAAAAATTATACTATAAACACAAATTCAAGGGCCAAATTGGAAATTTTGGAAATTCAGGGACTATATTGAAAATATGGAAATTTTGGACGAATTTGATTTATAAAAATTCATGAGCTAAAGTGAAAAATAAAATCTCAAAGAGCAAGGTGCAAAAGAATTTTTTATAGTGGCCAAAATGCGACGGTACATTTGCGAGACGAAACGAGTACCAAAATTGGTACAAAATGCCTAATGCATGGCAGGAGTGGCCGGCCAATTATGGGCAAAGTAAGGGACATGGCCGAGCAAAGTTAGGGCCAAGGTTGGGCTGGGCCGGCCAGTTGGGGCCAAGGAAGAGGAACTGGGCGTGAGTGATTTTGGCTTCTAGATTGCTTTAGGTGACGGGGAGGTTATGGGTCATGGGTCATGGGTCATGGGGCTGGATCCGACCCGTCTCATGGATGAGACGGGTCATGGTGTTCTCACAGGAGACTTGCTCCAACCATAGCCAGGCGCCCGCCTCAAACTCGGGTGTGCTGAAGCTGCTTGCTGATCTTGTTTCCTTTCTTGAGTTCATTCTTTCCTTATTTTCGTTGCTAGTATTTTTGGACTATTATTTCACTGATATGTTGATTTATTTTAATTAAGTTTATTTTGGTAGGGTTCTAGAATAATATTTAGAGTAGTATTTAAACGTTGTAATGGCTTTTGAATAGACAGACTTTTGATATTGATTTTATGAAAATAGTTCTGCTGATGAGCAACTATTATTGAGGGTTTAAAACCCGTCTTGTTTTCTTAAATTCCGTTCAGTCATTCCTCTCATTATCATATAACTTCGGTCCTCGCTATCATTTGGTATCAGATTCCTGATCGAATTGATGGCTGAACGAAGGCGTGGTCGTGGTGTTCATGGTGTTCGTAGTAGGGTTCGTGAAGCGAATCCCCAGGAAGACGATCCCCATCACGAACGTGAACTATATGAAATCAAGAAGGACGAACTGCGAAGAAAGATTCAAGATCTCAAACTCCGTTTGTTGCGTTCCGAGATTCGAGAACTCCAACGATACTTTGATCGGGTGGAGGGTCGACGAGTCCAACGACATCTAGCGTGTTTTGAGGCTCCCACCGATGTGGGCTCGGAGTCAGATCTGTGGTCTGATGATGAGGAGGATATCTATCCTTTCGATCGTGATCAAGAACTTGAGTGCAAGAGAGAGGCCGATCCTCTGACTCTTGACGAGTTTTGTGACCGATTGAATCCTGTTCCCGTGGATTGCTTTGTTGATTCGACGGGTTCCGACGTTGTCATTGATTGGTCAAAACCACCAATCTTTGATGACGATAATTATGAAGAAGATTTTGAGGGTTTTGACCCAGCAGAAACAATGGTGTTGCAGAGCACCTGGCCCCAACAAAGAATCGGCGCAAAGCAAGCACGACCGTACCTGGGGCTCTTCCCATACACGACTGTGCGAATAACGACGGATGTGGGAGTCCTTTGCGCACTGTTCTGGGTTCATCTATTTTGCTGAAAGGAGGTAGTTTTGGTTCTTCTTGTTATGAGGATCCCTTTTATGTTGAAGTTTCGTTTATTTCACAATCTGGGTTCTTCAAAGGTTTATTCATGAGAGTTTTTTAGTAAACGGATGGACAGATTGGATGGATGTGATGAGAAGTGCTACTAATTATACAGTTCGAAGACGTTTGAAGCTTAAGTTTTCAGAGGTATTTCCGCATGGCAACGACTCAAATTCGAGGTCGAATTTTTCTAAGAAGAGGAGAATGATGCAGTCGCAGAGGATGAAGAATAAATGGCCAAGACATGTGCTCTGGAAGCTAGGCGCCCGCCTCAACCATGGCCAGGAGCCCGCCTCAAACTCGGGTGTGCTGAAGCTGCTTGCTGATCTTGTTTCCTTTCCTGAGTTCATTCTTTCCTTATTTTCGTTGCTAGTATTTTTGGACTATTATTTCACTGATATGTTGATTTATTTTAATTAAGTTTATTTTGGTAGGGTTCTAGAATAATCTTTAGAGTAGTATTTAAACGTTGTAATGGCTTTTGAATAGACAAACTTTTGATATTGATTTTATGAAAATAGTTTTGCTGATGAGCAACTATTATTGAGGGTTTAAATCCCGTCTTGTTTTCTTAAATTTCGTTCAGTCATTCCTCTCATTATCATATAACTTCGGTCCTCGCTATCACAAGGCCCAATAGATTGTTCCCAAAATATAATCCATACAAGTCTCAAATACAACAAAGAGAGTGGGTCTTTCCTACCTTTGCTCGTCGTGCCTTCTCGTCATTCTCACTATAGCAGAGCGTATAATGACTAAAACACAAAATTCTTTGATTCCGATAAGGCACACTCTCATATGCCGAGAAATGCATCTATCAAGGCCGACCTGAGCCTCGCTAAAAGACGAGGAGCACCTCCTCGATAATCAACAATGCAAGGAAATGAGATTCTCTAGCCTTGCTCTCCTCTCTTGCTCGGCACTCATTCAAGCCGACCAAGCATTACAAGACGAGGAGCATGCCTATTAGGCAGACGGATAGAAGGCAATACTAATCGTATTCAAACAAGGATTGTAGGTAGTTATAATACAACTAGGATTATAACTTACTCTCACACAATTACCTATTCAAAGATGGACTCTACATCCTACACCTATAAATACAAGCCATAATTCACATATTTTGGTAACACATATTTTGACTATTAACTTTTTGTCAATTGATTTACTCTTTATATCACACAAATACTTACTATCACGCCGGAGGACATTCGTCGGTGAAGCCTCGGCTTAGTTTACGTGTTTGTTCATGTTTTTCAGGTTATTCAAATATAAATGATACAACCTGCTGCTTGATTTGAGTTGATACGAACGTTTTTGACATCATCAATTATCAATAACAATTTTTAAATTTTCATTAAAATTATTAAAAATAACTTAAATTATTGATTAAAGTTCATTTAAATCAATACTGAAAAAAGGGAATAACTTGCTGATGAGACACGGAGGAAGTAAAGTTTTCACCTAGATAAAGTATCAAACGAGGTCCTATATGTGCACTCGTAAATAAAACCAAATAAAGAATGGTACTCTCCCTCCGTCCCATAGATTTTTAAATTTATTTTACACGGACGAAGATTAATAAAAAATAAATATTGTGAATATTAAAAGTAAAGTAGGTGAGACAAATTGGATATGTAGCCTTTTGTTATTGTTATAAGAATGACAAATGAGTCGTATCATTTTTTTTAATTAATAAAACAATTAAAAATCTTAATATATGACAGACCAAAAAAAAACTAAAAATCTTATTTTGAGGCGGATGGAGTATGCAATTTCTAGCAGAAGTGTTGCTATTATAATAAATAAAGATATTCATTAATAAAAATATTTAAACGTCATCGAATAGCGAGCGATTTAAATATATGGATATGTTTAAATTTGGGAATTTCAATTCCCACTACTTTTTTTTTTTCTTTTCACACTACCTTGCTCTTTTTCTGTGCAAATATAAGTATAGGAAAAAGGTAGTCTACCTTTTTCTGTGCTCTTTTTCTTTTCCCACTACCTATTACTATTTTCTGTGCTCTTTTTCTTTTCCCACTACCTATTACTAATTAATATATTTTCAGTTTCAAAAAAATATAGTTGGTAGTTAGTGAATTTGACAATATAAATCTTTCACTTTTCATTATAACTCAATCCTTCTATTACTAAAACATAAATATATATTACTAGTTATATTTTAAATTTCTAGAAATAAAATATAAATTTTGAGAAAATGGAAAACTGGAGAGAAGATCAATGGTTTAATGAGTCAAGTGATAAGGTATTTTTAATTTAATATTTTTTACAATTTATTTTTGAGCAAGTCTCCTGTGAGAACACCATGACCCGTCTCATCCATGAGACGGGTCGGATCCAGCCCCATGACCCATGACCCATGACCCATAACCTCCCCGTCACCTAAAGCAATCTAGAAGCCAAAATCACTCACGCCCAGTTCCTCTTCCTTGGCCCCAACTGGCCGGCCCAGCCCAACCTTGGCCCTAACTTTGCTCGGCCATGTCCCTTACTTTGCCCATAATTGGCCGGCCACTCCTGCCATGCATTAGGCATTTTGTACCAATTTTGGTACTCGTTTCGTCTCGCAAATGTACCGTCGCATTTTGGCCACTATAAAAAATTCTTTTGCACCTTGCTCTTTGAGATTTTATTTTTCACTTTAGCCCATGAATTTTTATAAATCAAATTCGTCCAAAATTTCCATATTTTCAATATAGTCCCTGAATTTCCAAAATTTCCAATTTGGCCCTTGAATTTGTGTTTATAGTATAATTTTTTATTTAAAAAAAAAAGTAATAATAGGGACACAAAATGTAATGATTTTATAGGTGATTTTGCTTGTTTTTTTAGTTTTATATTATTTTTTCGGCTTTTCAGTGGTTTAGAAAAAGTAATAGTTACCATCTCTTAATGTAATGACTGTATACATATAAAGTAACATTGTTCATAAGTAAACATAATACCTGTTTTGCAATATCAACTATTACTTAAACAAATGAGAAGTATTACTCAAAATGAAAACAGATCCTAAAACTATTATTAGTTAAAAAAAAAAACACTATTACTTCACAAGTGTAGTACTATTACTTATAGCAATACCAACTATTACTTAAACAAATGAGAAGTATTACTCAAAATGAAAACAGTTTCTAAAACTATTATTAGTTAAAAAAAAATAATAATAACACTATTACTTCACAAGTGTAGTACTATTACTTATAGCAATACCAACTATTACTTAAACAAATAAGAAGTATTACTCAAAATGAAAACAGTTCCTAAAACTATTATTAGTTAAAAAAAAAATAACATTATTACTTCACAAGTGTAGTACTATTACTTATAGCAATACCAACTATTACTTAAACAAATGAGAAGTATTACTCAAAATGAAAACAGCTCCGAAAACTATTATTAGTTAAAAAACAAATAACACTATTACTTCACAAGTGTAGTACTATTACTTATAGCAATATCAACTATTACTTAAACAAATAAGTATTACTTTTGCCAAACGAAGAAAATATAGGGAAAAACACTATTACTTTTCTATATATATGTATTACTTTAATGTATACAAACTATTACTTTATATACATACAATTATTACATTATGTTACAGTAACTATTACTTTTCACGAACCTTGGGTTTATAAAACAAGAATGCAAAAAAATTTAAAACTAATCAAACTATCAATCGAAACCCCTAATCAAAAATTCAATTTTGCGAGCTTGTTCATAGCAGCAACAACATAACCACATCTTCGAAATCCATTCAAAACCAATCATCCAAATAAAATCATTAATCAAAATCTTTAGCTCTTTGAATCCCAACCATTGTTCCAAAAGTATCAAACTCCATAGCAACAAATTGATTAGTTGCAATGAATCGTGGAAGTGTTGATAAGAAGATCAATGGACCCACCTGCGGTAATCACGGAATTGCAACCATGTACTGCCAGAAGTGGATTCCGTCTTGCGCCGTAGATACAAATAAGGCCGGGTGGAAATCGGGGGGTTGTGGGATCGGGATGAGGTCGTGTTTCTGGAATTTGGCGGCTGCCATGAATTAGGGTTTGAAATTGGGGGATTTATGAAGTTCAGAGGTGAAATTGGGATAAGAATTTGTTGGAGTTACACAAGGATTAGAGGGAGAGGACAATGGTCGCCGCGAATTGAGAGAGAAGGTCCTGGATGGATTGCGTTTAGTGAGGTTTAGTGAGAGGGAGCGTGCAGAGAGAGAGTAATGAGCCCATCGGTCATGGATCCGACGGGTATTCATAGATCCGACCCGTCTCATGGATGAGACGGGTATTCATGTTCTCACATGAGTTTTTGTCCTATGGTTGAGGCGGGCGCCTGGCTTCCAGAGCACATGTCTTGGCCATTTGTTCTTCATCCTCTGCGACTGCATCACCTTGCCCGGTTATGATCCACGTTCGTACCTCGATTTATACCGTTCAATAATGCTCATAACAACAAAAAACAGGACAAACTTTTCGGGAGTAAAGCTTATATTACTTCCTCAATCATGATCGGGTAGTTTGTATATGTTGGGACCGCGACCACCCAACCACTCCACATTCCACATTATTATGATATTGTACGCTTTGGATCCAGCTCGAATGAATTTGTTTTTGGGCTATCTTTCAAAAGGTCTTATACTAACGGATTTGGTGGACACCTTTATATACTAGGCAATTCTTGTTTCAATTGTCAATGTGAAACTTGGGTTGATATCCCGACCATGCATCATTTGTCAAAAAAAAAAAAAAAATTAATTATAATGTTTAAAAAATAGCTATGTTGTCCCTTCAAAAATAAATATAGGTTGCCCCTTCGATTATTTATTTTATAGTTAACCATCAACAATAGCAATGTTACCCCTTCGATTATTTATATGATGGTTAAGCATCACAAGCAATGTGCATCTTCTTTCAATTCTTCATTCATAACCATGGCCATACAAATCTTCTCTATATGCCTCTATAATTTCTCTCCCTTTCTATAAATCTTTTTCTCAATCTAGTATTTCTAAATTTGTTGTTTAATCTCCAAACTTCTGACATACGTGTATACGAATTAAGCAGGTGTTCTTCGGCCCCCGGGACCAAACTGCGGTCATTTTTCACCCGATGAGATCGGAGAGGCAACAAATCAGTCTGAAAACAGAGGAAGTTCCGAAAGGAATCATTCATCGTGACGTAAAGCCAAATGATATTTTACCTTATAAGGATCGGTTGGTAACTAAATTTTCAGACTTTGGGATGTTTAAGCTTTCCTATCCTGGTCACTCATCTATGATCACCAACCTTAAAGGTACTAGCGGGTATTACGCGCCAGAATATGTTAAGTACTCTAAGATGTTAGAGATATCATCCCGCATTGGAATTGACAAACCTTGCCTAATATACTATAATATATAAAGATCCTAGGCCACTCCATACCAATTGGTTTTAAGGTGGAACCTCAGACTTTAAGATAACATACCAAGAAAATTTGAGGTTTGAGGAAGCTTTATTGCAAGCCCAGCTAGACGCCCTACTATGGATGGCGTACGTGGATCTAGCGAGGGTGTCGAAATATTTTGGCAAAATATTTTCTTTTAAGTACTATGTCTGAAAATGCCATGGGATCGAGGAGATGAGAGATCCTACGGCAACAATGAAGATTTAGAAATTTGGGCTCAAGAAAATGTAGATGCCATCCGAAGATTCTTTAAAGGCATTTACTGATATTATTTGGGGAACCTCGATCGCAAGCCCAGCTAGACGTACCCTACTATGGATGATGTGGTGATGGATCTAGCGCGCGATTACTTTAGGACTTTGGGCTCAAGAAAACGTCGATGCTAAAATTAAAGATGAGATATCTGAAGATCCTTCAAAGGCAGCTGCCGCGTTACATCCAGTTGGGGCAGCTAGATGTCGTCCCAACTATTTTGAGACGCGTAGAAATTTAGCATGAATTACAAAGTCCATTATCTTATATCTGTAACTAAATGCGACATTCATAGTTTCACTCAAATTTCGATCAAATTCTTTCGAAAAAGAGGATTAAAAAATCTCTCCGCGCGTTTATAAATAAATGGTTGCCATCAGTCTTGTGAATTTATACAGATGAGATCATTATGGCCCCCATGATCGGTCAATGTAGTTTGGAGGTCAAAAGTCTACTCTTTCTCTTAAATAATTTCATCTGGATTGACACAGTCAATCGATCACCACCACCTACCATAGTTGCTTGTTAAAAGAAATTTCGTTAACGAAATTTCTTGCGTATTTAGAAAGTCAAATGATTTATTTTCGCATATTTAATCTTTCTATCGCATGACTTGTTAAATGTAGCTTCAAATCTGTTGGTAGGAAAGTAGGAGCGAGTATAGATGAACGAAGGAGGTCGAAAAGTTGTTACCCCGTATGCTAGTCTTCAAGAACAGATAACCGGAGCAATACCCAGAGCTGGCACCTTCCAATCAGATTTGGAAAGCCTTTGGAAAACTCTGTGCTCCATGGAACCAATGCTTTATGATATGGAGAAGTCAGGGTCAGAATTTACGAATCGTTATCTCCTTCTGTTGGAAAAGGTCAAAGCCCTTATTCCCCTTTTGCTCCAACAAGGGACACGGTCGAATAGGAAGAACCTGGAAATTATTCACGAAAACCTGAAGAATCTCTTTCAAGAATATGTGAAAAAGGAGATGAAGGAGCTGGCTGATTCAAAAGAAGGTAATTCTGGCAAATTTTAAACAGAATACTGTATTAATTATTTCTGAGATAATGTTTTCTCTGATTAATGTTCAATTACTTGTATGTAATTGCAGTGGCAGATGATCAACCAGTTGAAATCTCGGTGCAGCAATTATTAACATATCTCGGGTCGAAGATCAGAAACGAAGTTTCCGAGAACCCCACCAACTCTTCAAAACCTGTTTTCCAGAACCTTGATAAAACTTTAGGTTCCCTAGAAACAGAATTTCACAAAAGAAGGCGGTCAAGCACATCATCCAGTGATCATATTCTTATATTGCCGCCTAATTATAAGCCTCAACTTCTCCTTCTGCTGAACCAAGTCAAATTTCTCCTCCGATTCCTTAATGGCAACCACGGTCTTGACATAGCAAGACTTCTGCAGACTCCTCAAGAGCAGTTAAGGGGATTTATTTTAAAGGATGAAGACGCACGGGTAGAGAAGATGAATGTGCTACAAGATAAAAGTACGTACAGAGGTAAATTATACTCAGTTACGATTATTATTCATCTCTCGATTCCTAAGTGAACGTCCATCTTTTTACTTTAAGTGATATTTCCTCGAAGAAAAATGGACATTCATTTATTAATTTCTGAATGTCTTTGATATACAGGTAAACAAAAGAAATATGATATCTTCTTGAACTTTAGAGGTCTAGATGTTCGTTACACTATCGCTGGTTTATTGCACAATAATTTGGAAAAGGCAAATATAAGCACATTCTTTGATGAAAGGAGCGCGCCTAAATCCAAAAGGTACTGGGAGGAAATACAAAAGGCGATCAGTACCTCGGTAGGTGCAATAACTATTTTATCAGAAAATTATGGCGACTCGGAAGATTGTCTTAATGAACTTGTCCAGATTCAGAAACGGGAGAAGAAGTGTAAAGACTACATGGTTAGACCGATATTTTACGATGTAAAACCCGAACACCTTACTGATCCAGAAAGCAAGTTTGGTCAAGGACTTCAAAAGCATAAGAACACTGCACATCAAGGCAAGGTGAAAGAATGGACAGAAGCTCTTGTATATGTGAGATCTTTTAGCGGTGACGTTCACAATAGGTAACTTCCATTATTATTTCATTCTATTTTTTCATAATTCATCATGCATTTCTTAGGTATATTCTTGAAAAGGGGAGGAATAATTAGGTAATGCTATCAATATTTATTTCCTACATCTTTAAGGGACCAAATACCTTCTGGTCAAGCAGTATCCGAAATCCCGATAAGGGCTTCCCTAAGGGAGGTGCTGGGTTCGAAACCCCCAAGTCTTATATGGGCAAATCTTCGTATTCCTGGTTTGTTTCTAATAGACTAGGCAGTTTCGTTCAAGCTAAAATTTTGTCGTTACCAACAGAATAATACTCCCTCTGGGGCTCCTTCCCCCAAAATGAATTTCCGTTTTTTTATCGAAAACAAAACTGGATTTTAGTTTTGGGACGGAGTGAGTATCACATAGAAATGCATGAAAAATAAAATTGCATATATGCTATAGATATAACATGCTTATATATTTTCATTTTTTATTTAAATTTCCAGTAACCAAGACCATCTGGATGTACTTATAGACAAAATAGTTGAAGGTGTTAAAAGTCATTTACAAAATATGAGGGGGCGCCGAAGATAAAACCATCCAAACATAGGGGAGCGTGATGATAAAAAAGAAGATGGCAGCAGCTACTAAGCTACAATCAAGATATGATCATACAGCTCTGCAACTTTGATGTAGCGTGGTTATTTATTTATTTATTTATTTATTTATTTTAAATTTATCGTTATTTGAGTTTTAAATTATGGTTATTTTTTTCAATATTTTTTATTAGGGATTATTTTATTATTTGTTAAGAATTTCTAAAACTTTCTTTATTAGTATAAATACTACGTTAGGGTTTTTGTAAAATCCAATCTTTTAATAAATAAATTTATATTTGCGTGCATATTTGGATTCAATCATTGAACTTGTTCAAAATCAAACACCATTTTGATTTTGATTTAGTTCGATAATTTATTCTATATATTATGGTTCCGAGGACCCAACTAAGTAGCGAATTAAAGACCACAATACTTCATTTAAGGATATAAAGTCATGGCAGAAAGCTTTGTGGCTACTTCAGCAACTAACATTTTATTTTATTTTAGAACTCAACTAATTAAGAATATATGTTACAGTGTTATCCTATTTATTTATAGGTTAATTGATATAGTCAGTGACATTTTATTTATTATTAATAAAATAAAAAGGAAAACTCAAGTCAATTTTTATCTATTGTACCTTGAGGCGTGTTCCACTTTTATCATTGATCTTAATTTTTTTTCATTTTTACAATCGTACCACAGGTGTCAATTTATACCAAAATCTGTTATTTATACCCAATTTTTTTTCCATCGTACTACAAACAATATTGTCATTTATATCCAAATTTTTTATAAAATGACATTATTGTTTGAAGTACAATGGTAAAAATGAAAATAAAAAAATTGATGGTAAAAGTGAAACATATCCCAAGTACACGATTGACAAAAATGAAATTTCCCCTATAATAAAATAAAAAAATAAAAATGAGTTATCATAATTTTATGCCAATGACTTTGACTTTTGATAATTGGAGAATAAGTCATGGTTAATGTTTCTCAAGTCTTTCTCTTCATGTCTACTATTGTAAGAAATCCTTAGGACTACTTGGTTGGTAAGCCACCTAAACATAAAACAATATCGCTACTTAACCATTCAACGATTGGTATATTTATTCATATCCTAATATGTGTTGAAAAATGATGGATGATATCGTTATATAATTGGTCCGTTATATATATGGGTTATGAATAAATATATCAAAGTGAGACTTTGTAAATGTGTTATATTCACTCAAACGATCTTTTATAAGTGGATGTCAATTTAAAGTTGAAATCCAAAGTTGAAAGGCGATTTTATATTGGATAAATAAATTTATAGTTATAATCTTTGCTACAGATTATAGAGATAAATAAATTTATTTAGGTCCATGTAATTGTTATAGGCTAAATGGAACAAAGTTTTGACCAAGTAAAAAAAAATCGTCAGTTAGTTAATCTGAGTGGATGGTGGTTTTCAAAAGAAGTGGGATTACTCATTCCATAGTTGACCCATTCACTGTTGCCCGGCGAAAATAATGGGATTATGTTAACAAGGTTGAAAAAATGGGTGTTTATATGGGGATATGTTGGTTGGCCACCGAATAGATGAAACATTTTTTCCACTTGCTGATCCATTGTTCTTCCTCCACAAATACCAAGTAAAAGTTCCTCATTTCCTATTGATATTTAGAAGTAGTCGAAGTAAATCGGAAAAGAAGTGCACCCATTCCGGTTTTGCTATCGAATTATCCTGGAAGCAGGTTGCTGCAACCTCGTCTGTTGTGCACCCGTAAGTACGAGGGCAATACTTCTTCAAGGCTAGTCCGTTCATCGGGCGATTCGATAAGTTTTTCTTTATTTCTTTCAATTTAGTTTTTTTTTTTCTAATTATATTTTATTTTTCTGCCTATGCTTCTATTATTGCTTGTTTGGTTTGCCTTTGATTGTTTTACAATTTAAATATTTATATACTAAAAATTTATTTTATTTAAATCTGCTTAGTTGAATTATTTTATAAATTATTTAATTTGGTCTCAAAGTCATTGTTTAAACTTTGTGATTCTAAAATTCATACTACTCTTGTTTACTTCAATTGGTATCCGTCTATCTGTTTTTAAAATTATAAATCATTTTGCTTTGATTGAATTCTTATTGTTTGGGTCCAAAAATTACTACTCCTTTCCTTTTAAATGTTATTCAAAATGTTGTAGTAAGTCGAACTTTCTGTCCAACCAAGCTTTGTAAATTCAGGATTTGTTCGAATCAAGCTTTGAAAATCAGCCTTAGTGTTTATCAATTTCTAACAATCTTGAAGAAGTATTGTTGCTATTGTTTTATATTCAATTTTCACAGTAGCTATGGCAGATGCTGAGAACTTGCAAACTGATCCAAATGTTTACAAAACCACTGGTCCTATTTGAACTGAGAATGGGTCTGTTTTGGAAGCTCGGTACAATATAACATTGTAAGCAGCAAAAGGGTTGATTTAAGCGGAATGCCTGAGAAATTTGTTGGGCATTTCTTTATGCTTTGTAAATTCAGGACTTGTCCGAACCAAGCTTTGAAAATCAACCTTAGAGCATCCACAATGGTAAAAGCTTTTTTCATAGATTTTTTGCAATTTCCAAGTGACACATCATAAACAACTCAAAAACAAAAACCTCCAAGCTTTTTTCACAATGGTAGAGCTTTTTCATCAACTTTTTTATAGCCCCCACATCTAAAATTAAATTATTTTCTTGCATTTTTCTATGAAGGGAAATATTATGAAAAATAAAAATTATTGTTTTATTTAATGTTCAAATTGGGAAATGGTGAAAATTAATGGAAAGAGCTCATTCATAGAGAGAGCTCTTTGTAGAAGGAGCTGCTTAGGAGCTTTCCAACTTTCTCTACAATGGAAAAAAGCTCTAGAGAGCTTTTTCATGAAAATTAAAAGCTTCCAAAAAGCTCCCATTGTGAATGCTTTTAGTGTTTATCAATTTCTAACAATATGTACAGAGATGCCTGGATTTTAATTCAACATGTGCACATGAGAAGCTCGCACGTAGCAAATCCTCTTGAAACGCATAGAGGACGACTCGTTTTCATGGGATCAGCTGTCAAAAACCACTCTATTTTGAAAAACCTCTCTTCCCGACCCAAAAATTGCGGATTACAGCACAAATTAATGACGGTAGAGTGAGTTTTGTGAAAAAAATAAAGTACGAAAGTAAAAATCAGGTGAAAGTACGCTTTGATCGGAAATGAATTAAAACCTTTGAATGAATACAGTAGAGGAACTCAAGTTAAGTACCTAGAATTCCTTCCTTCTGTCTGCACCTCTCTCTCTCTCTCTCCCTCTGGCAAAAACCATATTTTAGTCATTGAATTGTAGCCATTTTCAAAATTTAATCACTTAACTTTTTGTTTTCAAAATTTACTCATTGAAATTTCATATTTTTCAAAATATTCTCGCTCAATCAATTATTTCCCTAAAAACTTAACAAATGTCTGTTATTTGACCTCATATGACTGAATTTCGTTAAATTTTTAACCTAAATGTTGAGTGATCCCCAAAAAACAATTAATCCTAATCATCTCCTTTCTCTTTCTCTTTCTCGAGCCTCCCACCCCATCTTTGGCAACCACCTCATCATCTTCAACACCCTTCCGCCACCCCTCTTCATTTACAATCAACATCTTCGTCAAAAACGTAACGAAAGTTAGTTATGTGAGGTCATTTGATTAATTTTTGTATTTTTTTATGATAATGTTGACGGAGAGAGCACATTTTAAAAAATGTCAAAGTACAATGAGAACATTTTGAAAAATAAAAGTTAAATGATAACATTTTGAAAAAGATTAAAGTTACTAAAATGTGGCTTTTGCCATTTTTAGTCTTAATAGGTAGAACCAGTCCGGCTTTAAGCATGTGCAAGAGGTTCAATCGCACCGGGCCCAATAATTTAAAGGACCCCTAAATTTGGCATTTTTAGCCTTTCAGTCCATGATTTTTTATTTTTTTTTTGAAAACATTGTAATGACCCTTGAAATATACAGAGACTCCCTCATATATATATTGAATTCCTAGACTTAAAAACATAGTATTTTACTTTCGTTGTCGTTTTCCGCACGAAAAAAAAAAAGTATGCAGAGAAGCCTAAATAGTGAAGAGTGAAATTGCCGCACCACACCACCAAGCATTCATTGCCCAAGTAGCACATGGGGAATTTTAACGCCCAATATTTACATGTTGCACAATATTTACATTTTACATAGGACCCGACAATTATTGAGACGGGCTAGGTAGAACATTCCTATAACAATAAGGAGTACATCATATGTTTCTGGTTTTGATAAACGAGCCGTTACAGGATTTTTGTATTTTAGGATTCGTTAATTCAACACGTCAGGATAGGATGGCGAACTCACTTTTACAGTAGCTCTGCCTTTGCAGACTCGCACTCACGCCAATCACTTTGACTTCTTCTTTGGAGGTTCAGATTTACTTCCTGCAAAGTATTCCAGGAAATCACTTTAACAAAATGAAGAAAAAAATACAAAATTATATGTAAATGAACACAATGCATATTCATTAATAGATCAAAGGGAAGGTATTGTATGTATGCTTGGAGTATTTACAATGTTAAGTTGAAGGTAGATTTAAAATGTTAGTCCTATTTCATAAATTAAGTATTAAATTTATGAATTTCCAAAAACTATTCAATGATAAAATTAGGAAATAACTCACTATTGGCAAAGACAACAAACCTCTTGATGGTTGCACCGTGCTGGGGACTTCTTTGATTCCAGCAATTTGACCATCCTGAAAGTTAAGTCAATAATGCTTTTATGAAAATACTGAACATTTCTATTGATTGGGAAATCATGAAGCCGTATACTCCCTCCGTCCCAAAATGATCTTCCCACTTTTTTTGCTGTTATTACGAAGAAACTTTGAGCAATAATTTTAGGTTGATTTAATTATACAAAATGAAGATCTAAAACTTGCAATTGATAGAATTATTGATGGTGTATCAATAACCTTTTTTTTTATGTGTTCCAACCGAGAGTCTTGTTTCAGAAATTATGCTTACAGATTTATGAGATCAAAATAAATCCTTACTAGATCAAACCTAAAATTTGCAAAAATGACTTTAATTCATTAACTAAGGGTATTACTGGAAGTTTATTTCTAAAAATGGACTATTTTAGCAGAATCGGGGGAATAACAATCCATTTCCAGGGACAGGGGTTGGGAGGGGGGTCTTTTAAGTTGACAATGACCACAAATTTTTCCATGAACTTGCTTTACCAAAACCAGATTATGGTCTGGTAGTGGGAGCATAAATCTTACGGAGCAGAGAGAGGAACGCAAGAAAAAATACATACAGAATCAATATACTCCCTCCGTCCCAAAATGATCTTCTCATTTTTTTGGTGTTAACACAAAAGTACTTTGAGCAATAAATTTAGGTCAATTTATTTATCTTAATGAAAATTAAAAACTTGTTATTGATACACCATTATATATACTATCAATAAGAATTTTTAGATGTTCATAAGGATAATTAGATTAAACTAAAATTATTGCTCAAATTACCTTCGTGTTAACAACGAAAAAAGTAGGTGGATCATTTTGGGAGAGAGAGAGTAGCAATTAATATCTTTTTTTTTCTGTATGTGAGGCCTATATTTCATGTACTCTAGCATATGTTTACCTACCCCTGAGCTTTCATAAACCTTTCAAAGATAACCTAAAATCCACTCTATGGAGGTAAAGCCTATGACAATAAATGATAAAATCCCCAACCAATTAATGTGTTGCTCGTGCAACTAAAAGCACAAAAGGAGACAAGAAGGATGAGCAATAATAAATGAAGCCAATGACATATTTTCAGATGGATGATTAAGCCTAAGAAATTTAATCAAAAATAAAATAAAATACTAAGCATAAGAGATAATACGAACCGCATCATAGACCAGGGTTTGGTTTCGCCAGAATTCTAAGCTAGGGAATAGCAATCTTCCTGAAAAAAGTAACATAGCAAGTGCGAGCGGAAGGCAAAAGTAGAAACAACAATGTTTAAATTATGAAGCACGTATCAATCCAATAAACTAAGAATAATGGAAGTTCAATATGTATGGAATGGGAAACGGTTTAGATTGTATTCGTTCTTACCTGATCGAGATCGTTTGCAACTCAAAGATTCAATAGAAACAACAGATACTCCCTCCTCCATTCCTTGCTTGACAGGGGTTCCCTAATAGAAGGACCACATAGAATTGTCAGCCTGGAGAACATACCAAAATACTACTCCCTCCGTCCCAAAATGAATGTCCAAAAATATATTCAAATTTGCTCATGATCAAGAGCAAATTTGAAAACCTTTTGGACATTCATTTTGGGACATAGGTAGTACTAAATTACAAAAGAAAGCCAGAGAGAGAACCAATGGAGATTTTTTTTAAGGAGGGCAAGATCATTTTAACAAAATGGAGGCAAGTTTTCATTTGTTGCACTAATATCCCGGAATTTAGAGATATTTGGCAAAAATTGTACTAGTAATCTTTTGGTTTTTAAAATCAAATGGGGGCAGCATCCCCCATTGGCATAAGGTGGCTCCGCCCCTGCTAAAAACTGACAACAATAGTGACATGTCATTCTGTTGATGCACTGGGAATAGGATTTCAAATGTTTCATAGAAATTAGGAAAGAAATACTCCCTCAGATCCAAAATAAGTGATCATTTTTCATTTTTAGCTTATTCGAATGACTTGAGTCCACAAATTTTTAGGGTCCCACAGTTAAAGCATTTGTATGCGCACTAGTAGTAGGGTCAAATTGATATCCTTAATCTGTGTGCTATGTCAAATGCAACATTTATTTTGGATCAAAAGGAGTAATATTGAAGTCAAACCTAAATGATATCACTGTTCTGACATTACAGTAAGACACAAATCGTGCAAATATTTTTTTTGAAATATTATGTAGATGGAATACCATGAGTAACATGCAAAATTACACTATAGATCTAAAACTAATTAATAAAATATGTTCCAAAAGCCGCATAATGAAAACTGAATTTGATTCGCTAATGATGGGACTCACTAAACATAGAAGACTTGATATCAGTACGATATAGCAGGAAAAAAAAACTGATGAATTAACTGGTACTCCCTCCGTCCCTAAATGAATTTCCAAATTTCGTTTTAATGGACACTCTAAAAATGTGTGCTTTTTATACATTTTAATGACAAAGATGCATAATATTCTTGTTATCCACTTTTTAAACATTTAGTTTTATAATAAAATGTATGTTGGAAAAAAATCGGTAAAAGAGCGTTCTGGGACAAAGATTTTTACAAAAATGACATTCATTTTAGGGCAAAAATTTCATGAATTTGGACATTCATTTAGGGACAGAGGGAGTAATACAGATCTGGAGGAACAACTTACATAAGTCAATTTCCTTTTGGTCATTTTACCAGAAGCACGTGCATCTTTAACAGCTGATTCTTTCCTCTTGACTGCACTCTTTGAGCCGTCTTTTCTGTCAGAAACAACAGGTTTAAAGGTTGACCTACCAGCTTTATTTTCCTTCTTTGACTTGCCACCTTTGTGCTGTCTTGATTTACTGTCAAGATTCGAAGCGGCATCTTGATTTGCTGATAAATTATTTAATTTGTTTCTCTCATAATCATTAACCTCAGAAGCTTTTTGGGAAGCCTGTTTTCCGTTAGATTTACTAAGCTGTCGAGTCAAAATTCTACCAGCCGAGTACACTGCAGCTTTATCTAAGTCAACAGGCTTGTTTAATGATTTATCTTTCCAATCCTCTTTCTCTGGATTCCCAAAACAATCATTTTTCGCGGAACTTCTTGTCCTAATTTTACGCATTTTTGCACCACAACAAGGAGAATCACTTCCGTTCTGACTGCCTCTAAGATTCTCAAACCCGCAGTTATTTCTCTCATTTCTTTCTAACTCTGATAATACTTGATGTTGTGTAGTTGAATCATCAACACAAGTCTGAGGGTTCTCGACAATAGGTGAATTTTCTGTATTATTAATTATTTCACCGGCACTTGGCAAACTTGAACCATCAACAGCAAGTAAACTTCCAGAAAGGTCCAAACTTCTAGAGTCTTCAGCAACCAGCAGCAAAATTAGGCAAACTTGAACCATCGGCATTAAGTGAGTTCACCTTATCATAACTGACAGACGCAGGGTCTTTTTCGCTATTGAAAACAGAAGTTTCAGGGGGTGAAGATTCAATTAATTTCTCATCCACAATAACAACATCAACCAAATTCTGTGAATTTCTTAAATCTGTGCTATTCAAGCCCGAATCAGTATTAAAATTTGGCTCCTGATCAACAAAATTTAGAGTATAAGCCATATGGTTGTGCAATTTGGAATCCTCTAAAGAATATCCAAAAGCCAGATGCATTTTGAGATGGATGAAAATAGTTTTAGAACTTAAACTGAGTATTCATTATAAGCAGTTCCATGCTGTCCAGTTACCGGTATCATATCCACACAATCTTCCGCTCCTGTATTCCAGTTTTCACTGTCTATATGCATTGATTCACCAATTGCTTTACTAGAATTTTCTGGACTTCCTCTGCTTAAGTTGCTCCTCCCTGCATCTTCTGAAGATATTTAGCATATTAATGAATTGTAGGTAACAAAGTGTAGCAACCATAAACCAAGTAGTTTTCTACTAAGCTAAATACTCCCTTTGTCCCAGAATAAATGTCCCACCTTAACTTTATTGGTCAACTAAGTTGAACTTTGCCCAAAAAGTTAAGAAAGTTTGATTATCTTTATACTATCCTAAAAATGGTTATTGATTCACCAATAGAAACATTATCCATAACTATTTTTCAATTTTCATGAAGGTAAATACTTTATAATTAAATATTGGTCAAAGATCAACTTAGTTGACCAAAAAAGACAAAGTGCGACATTTTATTTTGGGACAGAGGGATTAGTAACTTGTCAGATCCTCATACCGCTTGAGCCAACATCTGCAGCAGATCCCCTTCTGAAATAGACTTCTGCATAGTGTTCCCAGTAAAGAGGAAATCCAATCACAAAGTGCGTAAAGACCTGCAATTAGTAATTTGTTATGGGAAGATCTTATTCCAAGGCAAAATAGAGGATGAAAAGATCAAATAGAAAGTCCCCAAAAGATAGCTAAAACATCAATAATAAGTTGTGGGGTACATGTTTCCTATAAGAAAGAGTTACACTAGGAATATATTTTCAAATGCTGGGAAGTAGCAATGAGATAACATATTGCGGCAGATAAACTGAAACAAGATTTGTCATGTCCCCCATGTATTAGAAACTTGAGCTATTAGACATGGAAATAGAACAGAATAAAAGTAAGACTTTTCTTAATTTGGATTTTTTTATTAATTAATGGCTTAATCTGTATTACAAGAGTGGGACTGAATACAGACTCCAGATCATGTTATCACAAAAGGTTTGTTTATGTTCTGTCAGATCAAAAGGAACCTACAACAAAAATGTATAAGAAAGAAGAGTAGCTGCATACCTCAGAGGTAAAGCCATTTTCTAGTGTACGAGATTTGTTGATGAGGCCATTGAGAATGACACATATACCATCCAGTGTCTCAAGGGTGCACATACTGTAAAGCTTGGAAATTGGGGCGGAGGAGAAGAGACGTAAAGCATGTTGCCTATAGCAATGAAATAAAAGTAAAATCAAAACGAACTACAGTGAGAAAGTATTAACATTAAAATATCGTTTTACTTTCAAAAAAAAAAAAAAAACTTACTATTTGAAGGAAAAACTTAAACTTGATGTGCACAAATGATTTAACTTTGTAAGAACAAGAAACTGAGAAGAACTAATGAAACAACTTCTCCAACACAGTTTTCGAGTATCTACTTGTGATGGTTTCAGACCAACTAGCATACTATAAATTGGCATGTACATCTCATCAAACATATACTCCCTCCGTTCCATAAAGATATCCTCATTTGCCATTTTTTGATTGTCCCAAAAAGATAGTCTCATTTCCATATTTGTTAATTAAAATCATTGAACTTCCTAATTGCCAACCAACGAACTAGAGGAAGAGAGGAGAGGATGGGAGTTGATGACGCCACAGATTTTGGGGTCCCACTAGAGATGGAGTAACTGGCTTTGTATGAACTGTGTACCTAGATCACAACACAGACAATGAGCACCGTTAGATACCAAGTCGGGGTTGATGCCGGCTCAGGCCCTCGGGTGTGAGAGTAAGATCTCTGACTGAGAATAAAACTTGAAATGTCTTGGTGTGTTTGTGTGCTAGGGTTAGATAATGTGACTTACCTTGCCCAAAAAGACAAGTGAGAGTATTTATAGTGGAGAGAGATATCAATTGGAAGGATCTCAGCCCTTGGAGATATTTGTCTTGACCTACAACACGTGTCCACGCCCAGTTGGATAGTACAATAAAGGGAAGAGTATTGTAGAGGATGTATTCGGACGAGGATATAGGGGGGCAGGCGACAGTTGGTGCGGCGCCTCAACGCGCGTGATGGGTGCCTGAGCCTCCATTTAATGCGACAGTGACATGTCTGCAGCTGATGTCAAAGCTCGTCCGGAATCTTGCTCTACAAGCTTGATGGTAACCGGGACTAGTATGAGACCGCGGTCAACTCGGACTGGAGATGCCTCGATCTAGAAATGTCACGTCATTCCGTTCGATCTAGACCAGAGCGATCTTGGGCCCGGTCCAGAGGGTCCGGACTCATCAAGAGCTAACCAAGGAAGAGGAGGGACTAATGGAGTAATAAATAAACATCATTAAGGTCGGTGATGGAAATGAAAATAGGTTATTAAAATGTTTGAATAGTCATGTGGGGCTATCATTACGGGACGGACGGAGTATTAAAATGTACAAGTCCGTGACACATGCATACCAGCAGCAGACTAGATTATTACAAACTAGCGGTTCTCAAAGATGTCAGCCTAGTTACACTCCACTGACAATCTAACGTAGTTAGCCTAAGTGTAAGCAGATCAAAGCATGATGATTTAGTTAGTTATACATGAGAATTGACAGGTATGAGGCAAATCCACTAAACAACAGACCCATAATTTGAAGGTGATTGTCCATGAACATCTCGTAGTACTTGAGACCAGATTGATTTCCATTTTATTTATTCTCTTTCTCTATAAAGTAGTTCACCTAATATTGATATCCAAAACAAAATTCCCAACACACCAAATCAAAAATACGTGCAAATCATCCTGTAAAGTCCCCCCATACCAGATTTTTTTAAAAAAATGATTATTTTATTGTTGAGGAAATTTGAGAATTTGCAATTCTAGGAAAAAATAAGGACAAATTCCAATTCATTTCTTCTCAAAAATATGATACTCCAACTTCCATATATAGAGATAACATTATAATAGTGCAATTTTTTAAATTTTAAAAAAAAAAAAAAAAAAAAAAAGCTTTTTCATTCAAAAAAAAAAAATGTAAGAGGCCTCCTTTGTTGGGTCTGAAAGGGAAGATTTCATACTCTCGAGAAGTGAACCCAGCAACACCAAGTCTTTCCCCTTCTCCATTCGTATCAACCTTAATAAGCCACCAATCTTGTAAGCAAATCTGTACATTAACAACAAAACATGGAAAATCAAAAAATATAGGAGTATATATATATATCGTCACTTATTAGAATTGAAGAGCTTGGAAGAGAAGATAAAATAGAAACTTTACTGTTTTCTGGAAGTAAGAGACGCCGGTGTAGTTGCTATCGCCGGCCGGCTGGTTCGACGGGGCAGTAGAGTCCATGGAGAGTAACCGCGCAATCGATTTGTGTGACTTGGGGTTAGGGCTGTAAAATTCTCGAGGGAAATGGTAAATTGGGGGTGGGGAAGACCAAAAGCGCGGGAAATATGAGCAGTCACATCCCAATCCTGGTTTCGAGGTCTATTTTCCTTTTTAGTTTTTTTAAAAGATTTTCTTTTTTAGTTAAAAATGCTTTAACTAGGGATGACCAAATCCGGTCCGGTTCCGGTTTCGGGCCTTGAACCGCCGGTTCCGGTTCGGCGAGGAGGTGAACCTTAACCGGCCCGCTTTTCTCACAGTTCCGGTTATCCGGTTCCGGTTTTCTCACGGTTTTGATCCGGTTCCAGGCTTTTCCGGTCCGGTTCCGGGCCGGTTCTATTGAAAAACAATAAATTTTCGTCCGGTTCCAGGCTTTTTCCGGTCCGGTTCACCATTTTGGTGAACCTTAACCGGCCCGCCTCCAAACCGGTTCCGGTTACCCCGGTTTCGATTTTCTCCCCGGTTCATGGCGGTTCCGGGCTTTTCCAGGCCGGTTCCGGTCCGGTTTTCCGGTTCCGGTCCGGTTCCGATCCGGTTTGGCCATCCCTAGCTTTAACATCTGAAAAATCAATAATATGTTAAGAGATCATTATGCATTCTTAAATATTTTACTTAAGGGATCCACTTAAGCTATCAATATTTTTCCTTTCTTTTTGTTAATTTTTTATATTAAATTTATCAACAACACAATTATTTATAATTTAAGTCTGTCGATATTATAAACAATTGTGTTGTTGAGATTTTTTAATTTCGTTATATAGTACTATATTTCTCTCTTTTTGTTGAGAGTCTGAAATTCCTTTTCTTTATTGAGACCGTAGATTTCTCTGATATATTGAGAGTTTATGTTTTTTTAATTTGTTGTTTTCTTTATAAAGTAATTGCGACGAATCAAGCATAATTTCACGATAAATTGGATGTCATTATTCTTACTACGCATGAACGTTTCGTGAATTTTGAAATGTTTAGTGTATGTTTACTCGTCTATCCAGATTCTCTCATATACTGAATGCTCAACGCAAAATCTTATTCCCGAAGGAAATTCTTGAATATCAGTTTGTGGTAGTATTCAAAATTTGGGTTTGGATTAAAAGATTCATTGCTGTATGTTTGATGACGAAACTACTATTTATATTTGGGGTGGGCCTCTGATAATTATAGAATGTCACCCCTTTTATTATTGTGAATGAAATTGAATTTGTCGTTTGCTAAAAAAACAAAATAAAAATACTATATACTTCCTCCTCCAGCTATAAATTGCACACTTTCCTCATTTGGTGTCTCATTACAAATTGCACACTTCCTAAAATGGCAAAGAATCTTTACTATTTTCTCCACTCATTCTCTCTCCTACATTATTTTAATACTCACAACACCATTATAATTTACTATTTCTTCCACTCATTCTCTCTCCTATTTTACTTTTACACTCACAACATTTTCTCTATTATTTTTTTCCTTAATCCATGCGCAAACAGTAAGTGTGCAATTTCAAGCGGGACGGAGGGAGTAATTTTTTAACTTTTGTTGCCCAAGGTGGAACAACTTCACAATAATAAAATACTAGTGGTACCCCCGTGCAATGCACGGCGAGAGTTCTGTAAAAGTTTGTATTTAAAAAAAGGATATGATTTCAAACAGGTTCTTTTGTTCTTTTGATCGTCATTCTAATTACCATATTAGAAATGTCATGTTTTTTCAGTAATACTACTATATTATCTCTGTGTATATTTGGAATTATGGATCATTCACAAGAAATATAATTTTATCGTATCTCTACTTGCTATTTTATCAATAATAGTTATAATTTTCGGAAAAAATAACTATTTATTTACAGAAAAGCATACATTCACTCACGTCCATCCTTCTACTCGTATTATTTATTTACTTTAACACATTTAATTAATAGATATAATTTAAGAAATAATATTTTCTAAAATCAAGTAATATTTTATTGTAAAAAAAAAACTCAAGTAGTATTTTAAATTGTACAAAAAAAAATTAATTTTGTCTCCCTACTCTTTACTAAAACTTTTCACTATCCACACATCACTCCCTTTCTAACAAATATGATTAGCACACTAATTATATTTTCAAAAAACTGGAACTATCAATAACGAAACCATTAAATAATCTTCAATAAAAATTAATATTATAACACAATTCTCTACTCTTTGTACTGATTTTTTCACGAATATTTCTTTTGTATGAAATAAAAACTGGTATAAGAAATTTATAAATATAAAATTAAAGTAAAATTGAAAGAAATACAATGGGGACGGTAATTTTTTTAAACAAAATGTGGATAGTTTAAACTTACCAAATTTTATCGTTGAAATCTCCCACCTTCCCTAAACTACTCTCTAAAACATTCCCAAAGGCTAAATCCTTGTGAGTTGAAATGTGAGCACCCCAACCCGGGACCTATCTCGTATCCCGAGCTTGAGAAGCCCAAACTAAGAAATCTCATTTTCCATTTTTCAAAAATCTTTTAATTTGCCTTTACAAGGAAACCAATTCTCAATTTTTCCAAAAACAAAATCAAATATAATATCTCCACTTGGAGGGATTTAAACAAATACCTTAAGAACCATACTTCATTAATTACATTGAAAACCCTAATTAACATTGTTTAACAAAAGAGTTTTCATTACAACTTATGAAAGAGTAATAATTAAATATGACTCCCTACAACCCACGCTTATACCTATCCCGACAAATCCCAAAAGCAAAAGTCCACAATCGTCTCCCTAGGCCTCACTTTGGTTCAGTCACCTGTCTCAAGACAATCTAAAGCAAAAAGGGAAGGGGTGAGAATAAATCTCAATGAGCTATTATGAATGCAAAGCAAGATGCCAACCAAAGTGCAACACATAGCATGGTAGCACATAACACATTATGAAAGCGGTAAACACCTTACGTTACCTCATTTTACCTTTCCCGTCTGAACAATAAGTCGTACAACGTGGGAGTAAAACTCCACTCTTTGGTGAATTGCCTCCAGACATTCACCTCTTATAGGACTCATACTCAGAGATCCATATAAGAAAAGATACCTATATCGAGTATCCAACAATAATATCGCTAACTGTAAAGCTTTAGGCTTAATACGTAAGCATTCCCCTAATCACCAATCGCAACGGTGCAGCTGTAAGGCTTCTCTTCATGCTCAATACAAGTCGTTAGCACACCCACTCTGGCCACGGAGGGGACGTCCTGTGTATGATGAACCTTCAATCACTTATAGAACAAATCCATAATTGATTGAATTCCATTATACCCCGAATATCAACACGTTCAAGCACATAATAGATACTTGAAATATAATCCACAAAAAGGAATAATCATATAACAACATGGTAATGTATACTCATGCTCATCAATTTCATAGTGCAACAACCATTTAATACACTACGCATAGTATCATCAATAAATATGAATGATAACAAATAAATCCACCAATGGAATAACCATGCAACCACATAATAAGCATGTCCACACATTGGGATAACATAACAACTTGTCAAATAATCCACACTTGGGATGCACATAACAACTTGCTAAATAATCCATACTTAGGATATTAAGGTAACCATATAATCAATAATTGCACAACTTGGAATAACAATGCCACAAGGTGATACATACCCATTACCAATTAGTTCAATAGTGAAACCTATGGCTTCTACACCATTGCAACTATTCACCAAAGATAAGGAGTAAGTGAGGCTACTATATATCATAAACCATGCTTACATAGTCATTATACAACCTCGAATAACCTTAATTAAAGTTCAAGATCTATTTCCCAAGTTGGAACTATTTTGGTGAAGTTACAAATCAAACCTATCAACCATTTTCGGGACAATATTTAAACTACTTCCACAATTCCATTTTGATCACTTAAGATGTCATTGTGCAGCCAAAGTATTCTACTTTAATCTAGGTTAAAGAGATTTTATTTTGGTTCTAGTTCGATTAGGTTTAAACAGCTCCAAAGTTGACCCAATGTCACCAGGCCAGGGCACGACTCGTGCCCCAGGGCACGACTCGTGCCCCTTTGGCCTTCCTCAGATTCATGCGTCCCCACTAGGCACGACTTCCCTTTAATCCATGTCACGACTCGTCCCCATCCAAGGCACGACTCGTGCCACAGGGCACGACTCGTGCCCTGAACCCAGAATTCAGAACAGGATAAAATCCTTTAGTAACCCTAACCAAAATTGTCCCAAACTGATTTTCCCTTGTTTGTGAACTTATAAGGACTTCCTAAACTTCATACACATTATACTACTTCATTTAAACCCCAAGATAACCTAAACCCAAATCAATTACCACTTGATTTCCAACCCATTTTACTTCCATTTTTCATGATTAACCATCTTAATCCAACTCATCACATTTTCTTACACTCTTAATCATTTGTTATGAACAATAACAATATTCCATAACATTAACTAATTCCTCAATTCCAAGAAGGTTTCCAAGGCATCAAACAATCATTATAATAGCAATCACTACATCAAATCATTTATGAGCATTTAAAGAAAGGAAGTCATAATAACTCACTTAGCAATTATGAAGTGGATTAAAGATCTTCTTAGCTTAAAGTGTTCCTCTCGACTCCACGAACTCAAAAGTACACCCGGATCGTCGATTGGAGAAGAATTGAATTTATAGTAATTTTTGGAAGGAATTTAGGGAGAGGGAGTTTCCATGGAGAAAATGGAAGGAGTAAGAAGAAGAACAAAATGATGAGGGAAGGAGTAGGATGAGGAGGATAATGGGAGGGGATGGGGAAAGTATGGGTTAAATTGACTAAGAGGGTGATGGGAGGAAAAGAGGGGAAATGGCCCCCCATGCCATAATAAATAAAGGCTTTCAACAATTTCCACACCAAAAGCCTAACTACCCATATTTTATTTATTTTGTCCATTTCTATTATTATACTTCTCCCAAGATGATTTATTTAATTTCCCAATTATCTCATCCTAATATAAGAAATCAATTATATAAAATGAACACATAATATTAATAATAATATTAAAAGAAATTAATATGATGCTAAATTAGTGCCTAGGGTTAGGGTCGTTACATTCACTCCCCCTTAAAGAAAATTCGCCCCGAATTTTAAACTTGATTACCTTAATGATCAATAACAAAGGCTACTTCTCCAAGCATTTCAAATTTCAACCTTCAAATAGTTTCCTTAATGTCATGATTCTTATATACATTCTCACAATCCAAACACTCTAGAATTTAATCTCGGAATTGAAATCCTAATAACTCTCAACGCTTTTCCCTACGTAATTCAGATTTGTCTAAGCATCCTAAATTGAAGAATTTCGTACGTACGAAGGATCATAAATAAATTTTCTCATACTAATCTTTAGACAATACCCATTCAATGCTAAACTAAACTGCTATTATACTAAACTCCCTTAAGATTAATAGAACCTCTCCAGTTGAAAGGAAACCCAACACACAATCTATTCTTCAAGAGTTTGGATAGTTTTCTCATTTTGAAACTATCCTCTAATCCTATTAAATTCTGAATCACCGTTGAACTTCCTTTAAAGTCTCCACATTCTATGGGTCTATCCTGACTAACTGCAACAATATTTCGCCTTACGACTCAAAGGATGCACTTGACGACACATAAGCCTTTCGGCTAATCGCATTCGAAATCACAATAACTTTTCCGGATAATATAAAATGACGCAACTAAAATCTTTTAATAGTTCCAACCATCGCTTAGGCTTGTAAATCTCTCCCCCTCGAATAATTAAATTCTCCATACTCATAGGGTCGGTCACAAATCCCAAAAGGAAACTTCAAAAAAATAAGATTCTTACTTAGATAACGCAACACAATTGTAGTCACTCTTAAGTAAGGAGTAAGAAAATTTTCGCTTTATCTAAGTTAACTTCCTCGAAGCATACGCTATCACTTTCACATTTCTCTTAATATCACAATCAAATCTTCCTTTAATACGCACTTAAAATTCACAAAATTCTCACATTCATTAGGTAAGGTAAGGATCGGATCTATAGTTAATTTATTTCCCATTTCTACCAATATGATTCATTCTTATTACATCTTACACCATTGATATCCTTCCGAGTTATCTAAACCAACGATTTTATAATTCTCGAGAATTCCTTGAAAATTCCTTTGGTAGCACTTGGCCAACCTTAAAGATTACGGACACAATCCTCATAAGAGCCATGGTAACTTCCAAGCTTAAGACTATAGAACCCCAAATTTTGGAAACTTTTCGAGCCAACTCACACTATCTAAACTTTGTCTACAAGTACTTCTCACCAAGGATTATTAACCTTAACCTCCAATGATTTTCATGATCCTCTCGGAACTTTAATTAACAAAGAGACCATCAATCCTAATTACCCCCAAAGCCATCGAACTAAGGATTGAAACTTGGACTATCATACTTAGAATCAACACATGAGATACCTTGATGGAACACAATTACCATCTACTCACAACTAGCACGAAAATTTTCCGGAAGGACTTCTTATGCAAGTCTAACACATACTAATTACCCTTCACATTTTTAACCAAAACTTCCTGCCCTTAAATGCTTACATAATAAGAACACCATATAAAGGTTTATTTATATTAAATACTAATATAATCAATTTGGGTATAGGAAAGAAGACTCATTTCTTATGATAGTCTACCAATGCATAACAACTACTTAACCCTCCAGGTCAAGTATATCTCATATTTACAAATTGGTAATCATACCAAATTAACTGGCAATACATACTCAGTCATGACCACATCACTATCGTGGTAAATCAAGGGAGGTTCGAGGTATCCTCTCATAAGAGCAGAATCCTCTAACAATAAAACAATATCTCAAACAATGTATGTCACATATAAGCAAAATGTGATGCCAAACATAAATGATATGCAACAGGATCTATAAAATATGACCCCTACTTCTGAGACAGGGAATATACCTTTAGTAACCTCTGAGGAAACTATCTCTCCTAGGCTCGAAACACGTACTCGACCATAGACCTTCTCTTTCGGTTCCCCTTCGTTATCTCTTTTGGTACCACCTCTTTGTCGTCCACCCGGCTGACCGCTGCTTAAAGCTCGTTCCCGCTGCCACCTTGGGCAATTCTTCCTAAAGTGTCCTATCTCTCCACACTTGATACACTTGCCTTGCTTTCTCCAACACTGATCTTCGGTATGTCCAATCCTCTTGCAAAATTTACAATTCATCCCATACTGTTTGGATTTTGGCCTAGATGAAGAAGCTACAACAAACTCTCCTCTCACACTTCCTGAAGTTAAAGTCCTTGGCTGTCCTCTAACGAGTTTGGATCCTTGTCCTATATACTTTGGCTTGTTTCCAATCCCATCTTCCGGTTTTCCACTATTTTCCTCAATGTCCATTTCGACCTTATATGCTCTATCTATGACTGTCTGATAATTGGTGAAACTATCAATCCATAATTTCTTTCTAAACTCACTCCTCAAACCTGTTACAAACTTCTGAACCCTTTTTACTTCATGCGATACCAAATGAGGGCAACACCTAGCTAATTCCTCAAACCGGGCTGAATACTGATTCACCGTCATGTTCCCTTGTTTTAGTCCTAAGAATTCAATCTCCTTCCTATCCCTTGTAACCATGGTAATGAAATAATCCTCGAACTGATGAGTGAAATTATCCCAAGTCTGGGGCGTATGATCCCGCTCCCAACTTCTCTTCAAATTCTGCCACCACTGATCAGCTGGACCTTCAAGTTTGAAAACGGCATACCTAACTTTCTCTTTGTTGGGACTTTCTATAACCTCGAAAATCCTATTCATTTCTGCTAACCATTTTTCTGCCTTTAACGGATTCGGATCTCCGTTAAAGCTCGGTGGGTTCATCTTCACAAATCTTTCTAATCCATCACTTTGGTATCCCTCAGGTTGATTCGGAACCGATCCTCTAGTCTCCATATTATGTACAAACATCCTGAACAATTTCATCACCTCTTCCTTCTGATTTCCACCTATACCCATATCTCCTTCATTTCCTAGAACCTTTCGCTGATCATCATTGCTTCCGGCCATTAGAACGAACTCCTGCATTAAACACTCGGCGTTAATTACTACACACTCCCCCTTAGTTTAGACATCTACCCTTGACCTCTAAACTAAGCTCTGATACCAACTGTGAGCACCCCAACCCGGGACCTATCTCGTATCCCGAGCTTGAGAAGCCCAAACTAAGAAATCTCATTTTCCATTTTTCAAAAATCTTTTAATTTGCCTTTACAAGGAAACCAATTCTCAATTTTTCCAAAAACAAAATCAAATATAATATCTCCACTTGGAGGGATTTAAACAAATACCTTAAGAACCATACTTCATTAATTACATTGAAAACCCTAATTAACATTGTTTAACAAAAGAGTTTTCATTACAACTTATGAAAGAGTAATAATTAAATATGACTCCCTACAACCCACGCATATACCTATCCTGACAAATCCCAAAAGCAACAGTCCACAATCGTCTCCCCGGCCTCACTGGTTCAGGTCACCTGTCTCAGCATAATCTAAAGCAGTAAAAGGGAAGGGGTGAGAATAAATCTCAATGAGCTATTATGAATGCAGCAAGATGCCAACCAAAGTGCAACACATAGCATGGTAGCACATAACACATTATGAAAGCGGTAAACACCTTACGTTACCTCATTTTACCTTTCCCGTCTGAACAATAAGTCGTACAACGTGGGAGTAAAACTCCACTCTTTGGTGAATTGCCTCCAGCACATTCACCTCTTATAGGACTCATACTCCAGAGATCCATATAAGAAAAGATACCTATATCAGAGTATCCAACAATAATATCGCTAACTGTAAAGCTTTAGGCTTAATACAGAAGCATTCCCCTAATCACCAATCGCTGCAGTAAGGCTTCTTCATGCTCAATACAGTCGTTAGCACACCCACTCTGTGGCCACAGAGGGGACGGTCCCAGGTATGATGAACCTTCAATCACTTATAGAACAAATCCATAATTGATTGAATTCCATTATACCCCCGAATATCAACACGTTCAAGCACATAATAGATACTTGAAATATAATCCACAAAAAGGGATAATCATATAACAACATGGTAATGTATACTCATGCTCATCAATTTCATAGTGCAACAACCATTTAATACACTACGCATAGTATCATC
The DNA here is from genome assembly GCA_022495995.1 of Adenophora triphylla var. japonica. Classification (NCBI taxonomy): domain Eukaryota; kingdom Viridiplantae; phylum Streptophyta; class Magnoliopsida; order Asterales; family Campanulaceae; genus Adenophora; species Adenophora triphylla. The sequence continues at coordinate 457,033 of JAFEMH010000676.1, forward strand.
AATAAATATGAATGATAACAAATAAATCCACCAATGGAATAACCATGCAACCACATAATAAGCATGTCCACACATTGGGATAACATAACAACTTGTCAAATAATCCACACTTGGGATGCACATAACAACTTGCTAAATAATCCATACTTGGGATATTAAGGTAACCATATAATCAATAATTGCACAACTTGGAATAACAATGCCACAAGGTGATACATACCCATTACCAATTAGTTCAATAGTGAAACCTATGGCTTCTACACCATTACAACTATTCACCAAAGATAAGGAGTAAGTGAGGCTACTATATATCATAAACCATTCTTACATAGTCATTATACAACCTCGAATAACCTTAATTAAAGTTCAAGATCTATTTCCCAAGTTGGAACTATTTTGGTGAAGTTACAAATCAAACCTATCAACCATTTTCGGGACAATATTTAAACTACTTCCACAATTCCATTTTGATCACTTAAGATGTCATTGTGCAGCCAAAGTATTCTACTTTAATCTAGGTTAAAGAGATTTTATTTTGGTTCTAGTTCGATTAGGTTTAAACAGCTCCAAAGTTGACCCAATGTCACCAGGCCAGGGCACGACTCGTGCCCCAGGGCACGACTCGTGCCCCTTTGGCCTTCCTCAGATTCATGCGTCCCCACTAGGCACGACTTCCCTTTAATCCATGTCACGACTCGTCCCCATCCAAGGCACGACTCGTGCCACAGGGCACGACTCGTGCCCTGAACCCAGAATTCAGAACAGGATAAAATCCTTTAGTAACCCTAACCAAAATTGTCCCAAACTGATTTTCCCTTGTTTGTGAACTTATAAGGACTTCCTAAACTTCATACACATTATACTACTTCATTTAAACCCCAAGATAACCTAAACCCAAATCAATTACCACTTGATTTCCAACTCATTTTACTTTCATTTTTCATGATTAACCATCTTAATCCAACTCAACACATTTTCTTACACTCTTAATCATTTCTTATGAACAATAACAATATTCCATAACATTAACTAATTCCTCAATTCCAAGAAGGTTTCCAAGGCATCAAACAACCATTATAATAGCAATCACTACATCAAATCATTTATGAGCATTTAAAGAAAGGAAGTCATAATAACTCACTTAGCAATTATGAAGTGGATTAAAGATCTTCTTAGCTCAAAGTGTTCCTCTCGACTCCACGAACCCAAAAGTACACCCGGATCGTCGATTGGAGAAGAATTGAATTTATAGTAATTTTTGAAAGAAATTTAGGGAGAGGGAGTTTCCATGGAGAAAATGGAAGGAGTAAGAAGAAGAACAAAATGATGAGGGAAGGAGTAGGATGAGGAGGATAATGGGAGGGGATGGGGAAAGTATGGGTTAAATTGACTAAGAGGGTGATGGGAGGAAAAGAGGGGAAATGGCCCCCCATGCCATAATAAATAAAGGCTTTCAACAATTTCCACACCAAAAGCCTAACTACTCATATTTTATTTATTTTGTCCATTTCTATTATTATACTTCTCCCAAGATGCTTTATTTAATTTCCCAATTATCTCATCCTAATATAAGAAATCAATTATATAAAATGAACACATAATATTAAAAGAAATTAATATGATGCTAAATTAGTGCCTAGGGTTACGGTCGTTACATGAAAAGTTCAAAAAACAATTTTACTACATCTTTCTCTCCCACTCCCCCCACACCACATTCACTCTCAAAAAAACTTATTATAGTTTTGTTTTTTTTTTTAACAAAATTAGTCTTTACATTAAAAAAAAGAGATATCTTTATTCAATACCTTTAACTTAAAATATACATAATTTTATGATTTAATAATATTTATATTTATAAAAACTTATGGCTAAATAAATAATACAAATTGTTTAAATATTTTTTAAATACGGTTAATTTAAATATTTATATTACATTTTAAAAATACTAATATAAAAACTCCGTATTTTGTGAAAGATACTTAAAATAAAACGCTAAAAATAATAAACTTTTGACTTTTAATTTTTTTTTGAGGCCACCCCTCTCTCTTCTTCATCTTCACACCTCCTCCTCCGGCCCACCCCCATTTCCCCTTCCTTGCGCCACCACAACCAACCCACACATGAAAATAAATTATCATCTCCAAGAATTATTGAATTCATCTACCCACCTACTTCCCCTTCACTCATTCTCTTCCCATTTTCCCCGTAAAGTTTAAACCCATCTCAAAATCAATTCCCTTAAATCCTTTCCATCTCTACTGAAAAACCCAAAATGAAATCCCTTAAATACTTTCAATCTCCATTAGATAAAACCAAAATTAAAAATGATGAAGTGTTAAAAAAGAGATGGTAGAAGAGCGTTAATGTGTGTGTGTTTGTGTGTGAACGTGTGTGCGTGTCCTGTAATATGAGAGAAGAGCGTTAAAAATGAACAAAATTGTACGAATAATGAGATAAGAGAGGTGAGGGATCGGAGAATGCTTGAATTCAAAAAATGCATTGGGAGATGAGCACCTCTTAAGAAGACCAATGAGATAACAGTTCTTCTAACACTCACGTGTGTAAGTGGACAACAATTTAATGAGGAATTTTTTTTTTACTTGAATCCACCTAAAAGCAAAAAGTTTTTACAAAGCTTAAGGTTACACCCTGACACACGCACCCTTTACTCCTGTGCAGTTAGCTGGTTTCAAACAAATCAGGTGGCCTGTCTCCATGTTTTCCAATTATGAAAAAACACAACGCCATTAAAAAAGAAAAATAACAATTCAAGAAAAAAAAAATTCATTTTTGTTGCTAGTGACAACGACAGTTTTGAGCGGGATATTTCCACTTTTAGCTAGGCAATCTTGTTATTAGATATAGATAGATTCATAAACCTAAAAAAAATTCATTTTTGTTGCTAGTGACAACGACAGTTTTGAGCGGGATATTTCCACTTTTAGATTCATAAACCTAAAATCATATTACAGCAACAAAATGGATCACATTCACTTGTACATTTTATTTTTCTTTTCCTTCAATACAAAAATAAAATAAAAATAACAATTTAAACAGAGGCTTCAAAAATATAAATAGGTTTTTGAAAAAATTATGTTTTAACTGTTACTTGTTTTTATAGTGCATCAATTCATTAGCATATCAGCATTTCAACCATGGATGGATACATAAACACCAGCACATAGTTTTTGTTTATTCATTGATATGAAACCATGGAGTAAAATCTTATGAAAATACAGTGTTCAAAAAGAGAAAAATGGCAGCTACTCCGGCGACAATACTCTCCTCTCCGGCAGAGAAATCAAGCCACCAAACCCCAACCACCGCCGCCCGGAGTGAAAATCTGAAGAATCTCTCCGGCTTCCACCTCTATCGTGTTTTTGCCGCCAAGATACACCTTCCTCTTATCCTTAGTCACCAAATAATTAACACCTCTGGCCCCATCTTTTCCTCCCTTCAACCCTCTCGGAGCATGGACCCGCCGCTCCGACAGAATGCTAACCACCACCGGTTTCCTAAACTCAATCTCCCTAACCAGCCCATCACCGCCCCTGTGGACCCCATCACCACCACTCTTCTCCCTCAACTCAAACCTGTGCAAAATAACTGGATACCTCTGCTCGAATATCTCCGGATCAGTCATACGGGTATTTGTCATATGGCACTGGACCCCACTGGTCCCGTCCCAGGTGGGCCCCGCCCCACTTCCACCGCCAATCGTTTCATAGTATCCAAACGTGTCGTCCCCAAAGGTGAGATTATTCATACAACCTTGAGAACAAGCACACGCCTGAAATGCTGTCAGAACAACATCAGTAATCCTCTGTGACGTCAGAACATTTCCTCCTACTACCGCAGCTTTATCACTAGGGGATAGAAAAGAACCTGGTGGGATATAGATTTTCACCGGAGCCAAACACCCCTGATTCAAAGGAATATCAACATCAACTAAACATCTTAAACAGTAAATAACTGCTGCTTTTGTTACCGCTTCAGGTGAATTCCAGTTCCCGTAAACCTCCGGGCTGGTCCCACTGAAATCGAAAAAAGCTTCACCGTTTTTGGCATCAATGGTGAGTTTTAAGTGTATAATTGACCCATCATCCATGTAATCTTCTTCTTCAACGGTGATAGAATCGGATGGCTCAGAAGAAACCTTAGCAGAGATGGACTTGAGCATTTCTCTCACTGCCCCTTCTGCATTAACCTGCACATAAGTCATGTAAGCCTGAACTGTCTCCAAACCATACTGCTCAATAAGCTCCTTAATAAGGGTAATTCCCCTTTGGTTTGCAGCAACTTGAGCATGAAGATCTGACAGATTATCTTGAATCCTACGCGTTCCTGGTATTTTACGACCCGATTCGTCAGAAAACGGGAATTTAAGCAGTTTGGTTATCCCTTCTTCTTGGAAAATACCCTTTTCCACGAGCTTGAATGCTTTAATGGCAGCTCCTTCTTCCCATATCGACTTTGAAAATGGTGGCATACTTCCCGGAGTAATTCCTCCTATTTCTGCATGATGCCCTCGACTAGCAACAAAAAATACCAGCTTCCCATCATCAAAAACAGGGGTAACAACGGTAATATCGGGTAAATGACTACCTCCAGAACAAGGATGATTAGTGACTAAAACATCTCCTTCATTCAAATTTTCTCCCCAATGACTTATTTGCCACTGCACAGTGCTAGACATAGCTCCCAAATGGACAGGTACATGGGGTGCATTAGCCACAAGGCCTCCATCAGGACCAAAAAGGGCGCAAGAAAAATCAAGTCTTTCTTTGATATTTGTTGAAATGGAAGTTCTTTGCAGAGTCCGACCCATCTGTTCAGCTATACCCATAAACCTGTGATTGAATATTGAAAGTTGCACAACATCTGCAACATTTTCAGCCACTTTCACAGTAGATAAACTCGACTCAATTTCAATTTTTATGTTTCCAAATTTGGTAATAAGAGCTTTACAGTTGGGTTCGATGATCACCGTACTATTACCGTTCATGATGATTGCGGGTCCCAGTATTACATGTCCATACTCCAACTCCTCTAGCTTGAACAGAGGGGTATTGTGCCATCCGTTGCCAAAGTAAACCTTGTAATTTCCTTGAACTTTAGGGGCAGTTGCGGAAACTTTTGATTCTTGTGGCTTTAATATATTTGTGACTCCAACACCACGAACTCTCACATCGCATACAAGAATTTTCCTGTTTTGTAGTTTGAATCCGTATTCCTGCTGGAACAGCCTAACAAATTCAGCATCGTAATCATTTTCTGACCCCTTAATCATTATTGCAGTATCAGTGCCTTCATACCTCAAATTCAAGTAAGTTTCGGTAGTAATATTACTTTCTCCAAACCCTTGATCAAGCAGTCTCTGCTTTACCTGCTTTGACAAAATAGCTTCCCTACGTGAGGCCTCTAACATAGATTCAGGACCATAAACAGCAGAATAAGGCTCTTGGGCTTCTTCAATGACATCAGCCAATCCCATCCCATACGCACTTAATATTCCACAGAATTTGTGTACCAATACCTCTTTCATGCCCAATGACCTTGCAATTGCGCAGGCGTGTTGGGGTCCGGCCCCACCAAAGCAAGCAAGTGAATGATTCCTGGTCTCATGGCCCTTCATCTCGGTCAATTGTCGAATTGGACGGCACATGGTTTCATTGGCAACATTCACAAACCCCAATGCAATTTCCTCCACCGACATATCATTCGCCAATGGATCCTGGCTCTTTCTGTAGGAATTAATCTGTTTCGCCAGCTTTTCAAATTCTTCTCGAGTTGACTTAGTATCCAACGGTTGATCTTCATTAGGTCCGAAAATTGAGGGAAAATAATCAGGAATCACAAATCCTAAAACAAGATTTGCATCTGTGACTGCCAATTCTCCTCCTTTACGGTAACATACTGGGCCCGGGTGAGCACCCACGGACTCTGGACCGACCCGGAAAGCTCCAAACTGAAACTTCAACTTTGAGCCTCCGCCAGCAGCAACAGTGTTAATGTCAAGCTGAGGAGCTTGGATTATCGCTCCGGCTATCTGTGTTTCAAGAACTTGTTCATAACTACCAGCATATCGGCTTACATCAGTAGACGTACCTCCCATGTCAAAACCAATGAGGGGTTTTTCAGTTTCGAGCCCAAAAAGAGTCTGAGAGTAGCCGACAACCCCACCTGCAGGACCTGACAAAACTGCTTTGTGGCCTGAAAATCTGCTTTCAGGAGCAAGACCTCCGTCCGATTGCATAAAAAGAACATTCACTTTTCCCAAACCTTCATCGAATTTGGAAATGAATCCCGATAAGTACTCTTTGATAACTGGAGTTAAATATGCATCCACACTAGCTGTCAAACCCCTGGGAACAGCACGAACCATGGGAGATAGAGCAGAAGATAAGGAAACATGCCGAAACCCGAGACTCAAAGCTAACTTCTCCACCGAAATCTCGTGGAGCGGATAAGTATAGGAATGCATTAAAACAACTGCTAAACAATCGATTCCTTTATCCAGTAAACCCTTCAGCAACGGAGTTAGTGATGCTTCATCAAGTGGCTTCACAACTCTTACAAACTCGCCCGAAATACCTTTGACCACCGACTCAGAAGAACCAGTGTTGACTTTCTCCTTGTCAGGAACAAGCTCGATTCTCTCATCAACCTCTATAACCTCCTCGTACAGATTAGAAGGTTTAGAAACAGTGAGATCAAAGATTTTCGGACGAGCCTGGTTACCAATCTGGAGAAGATCTCTATAGCCTTGAGTAACACACAATGCAATTCTCTCCCCCTTTCTCTCTAAGAGTGCATTAGTTGCCACTGTTGTTCCCATTCTTATCCATTCTATCTTATCAGTGGGAATTTTAGAAGACCTAGGAATTTTCACACCAGAATATTCTTCTAAGATCCTCCTAATACCTTCAACTGGAGCATCATCGTAATTAGATGGGTCGACTGACAGAAGTTTCATAACTTTTCCTTCAGACCTACCCGGAATTTCAGCATAAACATCAGTAAATGTGCCTCCTCTATCAATGCAGAATCTGAGTTTCTCTTCATTGATACTGCCCATCTCTATATTCCAATGCTCAGAACTCTAATTAGGATGGTGAACCTATATTACATCAACAAATTAGAGAATGCAAGCTACAGGCATCAATACAGAAACCTGAAATATTTTTAAAAGCTCATGAGAGTGCTCTAGAAACCCCACGTAAGCATGTACAGATATACTCCCTCCGTCCCACTCGAAATAGGATTTTTGGATTGGGCATGGGGATGAAGGAAAAGTGTTAGTGGAAAGTGTTGTGAGTATGAAAAGTGAGTTAGGAGAGAGAGTGGGGTAGAGAATAATGAGTGGAAAGTTGTTGTGAGTGTGAAAGCGGGTCCCACTAAATAAAACATTTCCATTTTGAGGTTGTCCTATTTCAAGTGGGACACCCAAAATGGCAAAATGTCCTACGGAGGGAGTATAAATTATAAGGAACCCAATACGATGATGGACAAGTAACGACTAGCAATGAATAAGTGTCCTGACATCCATATCCTAAAGCGCCATTCACAAATTAGCAGAAGGGATAGCAGGAATCATAAAGAAAATCAAGGTTCAGAAATGCAATAAAAAGTAGATCAACGGGCTAGCCAGTCATCATGTGAAGTTCAAACTTTCATCTTTAAGCATGACATGTCCATCATCCATACATATTTAGTGCTCTCATCATCCCAAACAAGACGTAAAACTCACTCAGACAAATTCTCATATAAAGGTTTGAGATGAATTTTCACATGTTACAGTCCATTGTACTTATATATGTAGTATATCAATGTTACCCGTTTAAAAAATATAGTTATATCACGACTACATTCTTGATCAACTTATCAATAACTGATCAAAGATTTATAAAAATTCATTTGTTTTTGTCAAACTTCAAAAGTTTCAACGGACAGTATTTCTAACATAGCTTCAACGACTGAAATCTAGCTACCCAAAACATAAAAAACGCACTAGCACCACTTTCAACTACATCACTATCTTGCTATATTTTGTTTGTAGTAAATGTTACACATACAGAAGGAGTCCCTCAATTGAAAATTGTAATGCTAATCCTGATTCCCAAACATTGATTCAACCTGGAGCATAATAAACCCATTCTCAATCAAACCTAGAATGAAGGGATCCTTAAATTTATCAAATTGACTTTAAAGTCTCAAATGGGAGGTCAATTTGGAATTGAGGGATCAATCTTTTAAGGTGAAACATCTAACAAAAGCCTTCAATCAAAGTTCTACCAAAGCAAATCACACAAATTCAGAGTTAATGATCAGTAAGAGCCGACCTAGAACCCAAATAAAGCTGAAAATTGTGAATTTCAACCAAGAAATAAGAGAAATTCAATACCAAAATCATCCAATTCAGTTCAGAAATAGATTACGATCAAATGCTAATAAATCAAAAGCTCACATGATACAAGGAATAATCGATACAAGTAACATACCTGAAAAGTGAGAAATTAGTTGTCGATGAACACAGTTATGGAGTTGATTTGAGAATAAGAGAGAAGGTGGTTCGACTCTGTGTGTGTGTGTGTGTGTTTTTGACAAATGGAGTTTATCAATTGCCAGTGAAGTTCATTGAAACAAAATTAGATTGAAAACCACGTCGTTTCATGGTGTAAATTAGGTTTATCCGATCTTGAGATCTTGAAAAGGGTGGATGATTAGATGACTTCCCATGCTCTTTTAAATATACTAGTAAAAGTCCGTGTTCGAGAATAATTTTTTTTTTTTTAATTTTAAAAAAAAAATTAAGGGCAAAATGGGAAAGGAACAACTTAGTGAGGGCAAAATGAAAAATTCGGCACTTGAAACTGTTCATTGTAATGTAGCACCCCATTCCCATTTATACTATAGAAGATAAAATGACAATTTAACCCCCCAACTTTTTTAATGACAGAGAAGACATGGATGATAGATCATACTCTCTTCTTTCCAATAAAAGTTTCACTAATTTCCTAAAAGAGCGTTTCATTAGAAGTTTCACCTTTTCTAAAATGCTAAAGAATTTTTACTATTTCACCCACTCATTTTCTCTCCTATTTTACTATTACACTCACAACATTTTTCAAATTTACTATTTTCTTCACTCATTCTCTCTCATGTTTTACTATTACACACACAACATTTTTTTCATCCTTAATTTATATGTCAAGCCAAAATGGTGAAGCAATTATCAGGACGGAGGAAGTATGCCTTTTTGTATTCAACTACTTTACCCTTCACTAAAACTATATACCTATCACATCAATAGTCAATAATGTGGATAGAGTTAATTTGAGTTGAGTTGGGTCGGATTATATCGACTCGACGAATTAAAAACGAGTTAAAATGCATCGATTTGTCAAAATTCACTTAAGTTAATGAGTCAAATAGATTAGGTTGAAACGAGCCGATTGGCGAGTTGAAGTGGGGCATACCGTTTATTTTTTCACTTAGGTGCCTTAAATTTATTAACTTTGCCTATTCATGCTCACGAGTTAAACTAGTAGAAACGGGTCGTGTCGACCCGTTAAATTTATCGGGTTGCGACGAGTAATTCGTTTCAACCAGCTAATTTAAATGGGCTGAATTGGGTCAGGCAATTAGCGGGTCGAGTTTTACAGATCAGTGGGTAACGGGGTTAAAGTTGTCATGCCTAATTCACTATATAAATGAGATAGATGTGTCTAAGCCTAAAACTTGAATTCATTTTATGAAAATCGATCTATATCATTGTATTTGACCTAATGCCTGAGCCTAAAAGTTGAGCTCATTTTATGGAAATTGGCTTATATCATTGCCATTTGCCTAATGCCCGACAAAAAGACCAAAGTGCCATACGAGACTCCTAAAGAGTGAACACACCAAAGCATGAGGTATCCTCACAAATTACTTATACATAACTATATTATCCCTGTAATTTGTCATATTGATGTTAAGCGAATTTTTTTCATATCGTTATTATAAATGTCATCACGTAGTTTCCAACTTGTCACCTCTAAAGTATATATTATCGCCAACTACGACACTACCTTTTCATGACAGTGTACATAACTACCTACCCTACTTTAGAAACTCCTCATATTCTCGAAGAGACAAAAACCATCTTTTATTGTACTTATATCCCTACTAAGTATAAGGGGCCTCATGCGACACCTGATTATTGGCCGACATATTTAAAGTATCGACCATCTCCATCTATATTCATACCCGAATCATATTGCTTGTTGTCCATATTTTCTTGGTAACATTATAAAAGATATGATAATAATAGAGGTATAAAATATGATAAAAATAAAATAAAATTGAACACAAAATGATTTGTAGTAATGATTTCATTGATGATTTTAATTATACTGTAGCGGGTTTACAATTGATCTAATCAATAACGAGAGTTAGATTTTTAACAAAATTTACATTGGATTGAGACAAAATGTCAATGTGGGGAATGAAAATGCTAAAAATTCAATGTTGGAAATCAAATTGCAACAGTTGGTAGACGTTGGGTAACCAAATTGCAATTTGCCCTATTTATATTTATGTGCCCAACTTTTTTAACCATGTTTAATTATGAGACATGAAGAGTATCTATAATTTTAATTGTATGAACTTGTACACAAAAGTGGCTGTAGTTTAGTGGTAAGAATTCCACGTTGTGGCCGTGGAGACCTGGGCTCGAATCCCAGCAGCCACATATCTATTTTTTTCTTAGCACTTCCCACTCTTCGTACGACGGCGTTTTACTGACATCTAAATTTCTTCATATATGTGCTGTAATGTTCCCAATTACCCTCACCGTTACCCCTAAATTTTTTGATCGCCGTCGTCGTCCAACTACAAGAATTCCGTCTTTCCCGACGAATTACCACCGTGAGTTTCTCCATTTCTTCCGAATTGGTATTGCTCACATCTTCCGAATTGGTATTGCTCACATGTTCCCAGATTGAAACTTTACGCCTGATGATAGATTGGGGGATGGAGGAACATTGTCATGACCTGTTGAATAAGGGTTAACCAAAGGGGAAGATGTGAGCAATACCAATTCGGAAGTTCAATTATTGGTTTCTATAGGTCGATAGGGGTGAAAGTGAGTCGGGCTGAATACTTTAATGCTCAATTTTTGTTTGATTATATTGTCGAGCTTGAAAATTTGTTCAAGCTTGGTTTGATTACTTCAAGTCTAGCTGAAACGAGCTTTTAGCCTAGTCAAGATTGAATAGCTTTATTTTTTCAGTAAAAAAGCTTGTTCATGAGCTTGCTGAGTCAAGCTTGATTTTCTGATGAGCTTGAAGATTTGTTGAAGATTAGTTTGATAATCTCATGAAGTCAATCTTAATCTCAAATGAAATTATGTGTGTGGAACGACTTCATAATGGAAATTCATTGTACAGATATCCATTTTCATAGTTATTTGAGAAAGGGAAGTTCATACGTCAAATGTTACTTTATATCATGAAATAATTTATGACATGGAAAGAAAAGTTGTAAAGTTCATTTGCTAGAAACAGACTAGCCTGTGTCTTTGTTGCCTTCTACCTGGAAAAGCTAATGCTGAATTGGAATTTGGCCTTGATCGAACTTTGAGCATTTCCGATCATCATGTCTACCATAATGAAACTCTAAGAATCAAGCTTTATGGTACTGTTTGATAATTCCTCATCTAGTCCTTCCGGTGGATGTGTAGCTTCAATTTTGTGGCGGAAATAATGAAACTCTAAGAACAAGCTTTATGGTACTGTTTGATTTCTAAGTTGATGAATTTATTGTCTGCCAAAGCCTCTGTCTGCTACTTAAACACTCATAGTAGATTGGGATAACATCCATTGCCTTGAACAGTTGGTCTAATTTATCTTGTACCTGTTTTTTTTTTCTACAGATGTTTGATGATCAGGACCTGGGCTTCTTCGCCAATTTTCTTGGTATCTCTATCTTTGTACTCGTTATTACTTACCATTATGTGATGGCTGACCCGATATATGAAGGCAACTGAAGTTTCAGATACTATATGGCTTGCACTAGGAATATCAGCAAAGTGTTATTCAATATTGGCTAGTTTAAAATGTAGCTAAACCTATTTTTGCAAACTATGTGTATGTGACTGCTGTTTTCGCAGATATGTTTAGAACTCATTATGCTTTTACTATATTATTCTTGCCCATTCTACAGAGATTTTAAATTTATGTTTACTATTCGTATGGCTTTCTTCATGTCAAATGAATCTGTACCTTGTACATAAGTGGTTAGAGGTGCTTCTTAGGGCTAGGGAATATCTTGCAACCTTTGCGGTGAAGGTGGCAATGTTTATTTGGTGGGAAGATGTTCTTATAACTTCCGTTGTTGTCTAATATAGACTGCAGGCCTCTTCAGTGATGAATTCAGTATCAAGTTTCTAGAGGACTAAAAAGTTAGCTTTTATTCTCTTTGTTCAAGGGGGGGGGGGGTGAGGAAGAATTGCCCAGTTCCCTTTTCTCAGAGAGCAATTAGATTAGATTCTGCTTGAAACCTCAGTTTCTCTCGATTGGGTTATTATACATGAACAAGCCAGTCAATCTTAACAAGTGACACATGAACATTTCTAGTTAATGTTGGCCACACTATCATGACCAATTATCCTAATTCTTATAGATTGTTAGCAAGTTCTAATGGTGCCAGATTTATTATGGACACAATGTATCTATCTTGAAGTAAATTTCCCTGAAATCCACATGCTTCGAGGGATTCTCTCGCCGTACCAAGTCTTTTATAGCTTTCTCAACTTCTGCTGTTTCTCTCATCAAACTGCTGATGCAGAATCCCAATGAATTCAAAGAAAGAATAGTTTTCCCCTTTAGTTCCTCTTCATCTTCGGTTGTCTGAATTTTGCCAGTCACTTCCTTTGAATGCTGAAGGAATTCAAAATCTTCTCTGCTGTATCATCAGATGTCATCGAAACGTGAAACACATTTGCAGTTTGTGGTTTTCCTGTCTCGAGGTCTTGAAGTCTTTTTTCCTCTTTCACCTGCTCCTCGAAAGCATCAATGGATTTTATCAAATTGATCTTTTCTAGGCGCTTTAGGCAAGGGCATACAGTTTCTGTGAAAAGCTTAAGTCTTTTTCATGTGTTCTTGAAGCTCCATCCAAGCAACACCAGACCTCTGTGAGGCTTGTAGGAGGAACTCCATATGGTAGACCATAAAATGCATTAGATCCACCATCTTTGATAAACCCCGAAAAGGCAAAAACCAGAAGTCGGGTTCCATTTCAGCTTCTTCAGTGAACTTCTTTAACTCATTAACTTGGAAGCTTAGTTTTTATTGGTTTTCTTTCAATATATGTAAAATTGAGTCCCCCTTGTCTTTTTGTATAGAGCAGAGAACAGTTTGTTGTATGCATTGACGAAGTGTCCCCAAGCATTGTGAGAGTTGACTTTTGGCCAGAGTTGCTGCTCTAGTTGGTTGAAGAAGAAGCTCCACGATGATTAAACAGAGTAATCAAATGGATGCCTCTGTTAATCTTGCAATAGCAAATTCATCTGGCGGGCCGTAGTTTTTCCTGCCTAAGATTAGTAATGCTCCTATTACTGCTGTAATGCCACCAGCTTGACCGTACATTTGACTATACCGTAGTAAGCTGGTGAAAATGATCCAAGGTAGGAGACTTATGTATCATATGTCTGTCAATCTATGAAAAATGAAGCATCCCAAAACTCCATAGACAGACCCTATTGCTGTTCCTTGTACTCGAGCATTTGCTACTGAAAACGTTGGTTGTCTTCCTGTACAAAGCTAATGGCAATCGTCAGACCTGACCAGTACCCATTTGCTTTGTTGAAGTTTAAACCTAAGAACACTGTTAGACCTAAGGCCATGGAACACTTGAGGGCAAATATTACTCCCTCTCAGTTCCATTGCAGATTTAAACACCCAAAAATCCTTTTAATACTAAAACTTTCTTGCGTTTCTGAGCTTCTTGATTGTTGAGGTTTCTTTATCCTATCTGAGGTTTCTGAGTTATTGGAAGTTGTTCTATGCAAGACTAGAAGAAAAGGGCAGGAAGGTCATTTTGGTTCAATGAAGCGGATAGTAGAGATTTAAGAGATTTGTTTAAGAGTTTTCCTTTTACCTCTGGAACTGTCATTGCATCCGAAGGTAAAAAACACATTGCTTGCTCTAGTTTGAGACCTTGTTGTACCTCTGGACCTTGGAGAACGCTGCTGAGCTCTTGATCAATCAGATTAACAGGAAACGAAGGGATGGAAGTTAGTGCAATTTCCATCCCTCTTAATATTGTCTCCACGTTCTGTAAACCTGTCGGCTGTATTTACCAGATGAGGTCTGAGATCTCTGATCCGGGGTCGCTCCCACTGAACACCCTCCTGTGTAGAAGAAAATGAAAATGGCTTTTCTTTTAGCTATTTAGGTGGGAAAAACAACTTAGTTTATGCTCCCTCCGTCCCAAATTGAATGAAAATTTTTTTTGTCCTAAAATGAATGACCGTTTGAAACTTTTTCTTCAAAGAAACTGTTCCTAAATGGTTTCTTACCATTTTTTTCATAGTTCATTTATTCATTTTGGGACGGAGGGATTAGGTTCTTTTGGATATTTTGCCTTGAGTTTTACCTGAATGAGCTCAATATCCTGAAGAAGTTTGATTCCTGTTTCAGCAAAGGGCTGAGATTTGTTGATCAAGTCATCTGCAGCTGTTCTGTTCTGACAGAAGAAGGCTTTCATGAAGAGGCTCGTCCTCTCTGACGTATTTTCTGTGTATAACTGAAATAGCTTCCGTACCTGACAACATTAGAAAAGTATTGGCCTCAGTCATAACTTTAGATCAGTTTAGGACATTCACCACCCGTGTTTGTGTGTGTGTACGTGGGTGCACAAACGAGTGGTGGTTACACATTGAATAAATTACCTCATGAAATGCTAGCCATTGATATGGTAATGACAGAGCTATAATAGAAGCGGTGCACCCAAGAGCAGTGCTAGCTGCAACATGAACAGGGTGCATGACCGGCCGGGTATGTACTCATTGAACAATAACCCCAACATACACTATCACAAGCTGCACGAAAGCAATTCGCCTGGTCAACAAAGAAGTTGACTTTGGTAACGACACTAGAAATGCCCCCACCGCCACCGCTATAGCGGTAATAGCCTTGGAGAATCGAGTGGGCCCAATCATCCATAGAACGAGTATGGACGGTTGTATCACTACTTCTCTAGGACTGTGGATATGAAGGCGTCCCGACAACCTTTTAGTACTTGACCTAGTGTAGCGTCAGAAACTATTAATATGGTCACCACAGGTCGGCAAAAGCTCGAAAACGAAACATGATTCGGACCTGGGATGGGCAGTAAAGGGTGGTGCACCCTACTAACTGAGGCGAGCTACACGTGCCATGCGGCTCGTGACCTGTTTGAGACCATCGCCGCTACCACCACCATTGTCTAGCCATAGCCACTAATGGAGGGCCGGAAATGTATATGGTTGTGTATACTGTGTGTCTTTAGTGTGTGTAATTTTTGGTTTGTGTATTGGTGTGAGGAAGGTTGTGAGAATTGAATAGCATGCAATATAATGGGTTGAGGGAGTGGGGAATTTGCAGGGGATGGGAAATTCTATGTTTGGGTCCTATATTGGACACCTTAGTTGCAAGGAATTAATGGCCTCCAATGTAACATGTTACAATTTTATTTTATTTGTTTGGTTTGCCAAAAAATAAATATTATATTTTAAATAAGAAAATAAATTTAGTGCACTACACGGTAAATATAAAAACAAATGCAATATATATATATATTTTTTAAATATATCAACAAATCTGCAATAGTTATCAGTATGAGAGGATTTTTTTCTAAAATAATTCCATTTTAAAAATATAAATTCCAAAATAATCCACATTTGAAACTATTTGCCAAAATGACCAACTTTTTGGAACTCGCTACACGATGTAGAGAGTTTATAATTTTTTCGGTTAAAATCGCTGCACGGTGTAGCGAATTTAAATTTGCTCAATTTTATTTTAATATTTATGCTATTAAAAAAAAAACTAAAATTTGAGTTCAAATTGACAATAACTCTACAAAGGTCCAGACTTCTCCGTCTCACTTTAAATTACAAAATAATAATACAAAAATTATGTATTAATAAAGAAAACTAAATAGAAATATTATTTTTTCCATTTCAAATAAATACTTTAAAAAATATACTTCTATAAAAAAATTATAATCTTTATTTCAAAAATAAATATTACTTTCGCCTCAAAATGAATAACTAAACATTAATTTTAGAGGCGAATGAAGTAGTATTAATTTTAAAAATATTCATTGGTTGGGATGAAGGAAGTAATGCTCATTTTTATGATAAAAAATGTAGTATTATTTTTTGGTTATTCATTTTGATTCGAAAGTAATATTTCTTTTTGAAATGAAGAATATAATTTTTTATAGAAGTATATATTTTTTAAAGTATTTATTTGAGATGAAAAAAAATAATATTTCTATTTAGTTTTCTTTATTAATACATAGTTTTTGTATTATTATTTTGTAATTTAAAGTAAGACGGAGAAATTTGAACCATTGTAGATTTATTGAATTTGAACTCGCTTGTTTGTGTAGGGAGTTCATTTTTTTTAATAGCATATTTTTTTAATGAGATGGTCTTACAAAAAATGCATTTTTTCTGGCACTTAGAAAAAGCGTGTTTTGTTTTTCTCGTTTGTGCCAGTGCCAATTTAACAAAGTGCCAGTGTGACAAAGTGCCAGTGCATGTGTAACAAAGTGCCAGTGTAAACAAAGTGCCAGTGCATGTGTAACAAAGTGTCAGTGTAATAAGTGTCAGTGCCAGTTTAACAAAGTGCCAGTACACTAACACTAGCACTTTGTTATTTTTTTACGCTTTTTACACGGACACTTTTATATACATGAACTGACACTTTTCACACTGGCACTTTTTTACATTGATACTGGCAGTTATTAAAAGTGCCAGTGGTAGTGTTAATAATTGCCAGCCATTACACTGGCACTTTTTAACATTGATACTGACACTTATAAAATTGCCCGTTGTAGTATCAATCAAAAACACATGCACTGGCATTCAAAAACACATGCACTGGCACTCAAAAACACATACACTGGCACTCAAAAACACACGACACTCAACATTGTTTCTTTACTCCACATGCTGGCACACACCATACACCTTGCTGGCACTCACCATACACCTTGCTGGCACTCTACCAACACACATTTCACGCACATTTTCATTGTGAAATTTAAAATCGACCCATGAATGATCCAACTCAGATCTCCAAACCCATTTCATTTCTTGTAATTTTTCAAAAACCCAGCAAAAGAAGATAAAAATTTGCTACAATGACAGCTCGGAAGAGACAATCTCTTATTTGAAGTTTCTTTCATGGCTTATCTGTTCTGGATTTTGGAGGTAAGTCCGAAGCTCTTGTTATTCTCGCCAGTCATTTTCATGGCTTATCTGTTCTGGATTTCAGAGAGCATCAAGGTTTTGGTGGTGGTTGGTTTTGGCCGCGAGGGAGGGCGGGAGAAGACGATCGGAGCTTGAGATGGCCGGAGAAGACGATCGGAGCTTGGGATGGCCGGATTTCAGATGGGAACTGGTCGGCGACTCGGCGGTGCAAGAAGAAGGCGCCGTCGCGCAAAGAAAGGGGCAGCGCGCGACGGGTTTTACGGTAATTTTAAAACACATTTTTTCATAAGCTTATGAAAAAACGCATTTTTTACAAGATTTTGGCTTTTTTAATAGCATAAATTAAAATAAAATTGAGCAAATTTAAATTCGCTATACCGTGTAGCGATTTTAACCGAAAAAAATTATAAACTCGCTACACCGTGTAGCGAGTTCCAAAAAGTTGGTCATTTGGGCAAATAGTTTCAAATGTGGGTTATTTTGGGATTTAGATTTTTAAAATGGAATTATTTGAGAAAAAAAAATCAGTATATATAAGAGAGACGAAATACATATTTAAATGTAAATTACAGTTAATTATGAAAAGTTAAGAACCGAATTGTTTGAATGAGAAAATAATATTTACTTCCCTTGAAAGATTAATTGATTACAACTCTATATATATACACAAAATTCCTACTTTTAGAATGATTCTACCAATACATGACTTTCCTACTTGGAGTACAATTATAACATAACTAATCCTAATCATATATTCTACCTAATTCACATATATCACATAAGAAACAATAATCATGTGTAAAAGGAAAAGATATTGACAAAATATCTTTGTCAATATCTCAACACCCCCTAAAGTTGGAGCGTGTAGGTTACAAACGATCAACTTGCCAAGTAGATTGAGAAATTGTTGATTGCCCAACACCTTGGTGAGCACATCAGCCAATTGTGCGGAGGTGTGAATATCCTGAGTTGTGAGGACACCTGTTAGAACAACATCACGCACAAGATGACAATCAACTTCGATATGCTTCGTGCGTTCATGATGGACTGGATTCTGAGCCATATGCAAAGCATATTGACTATCACATATAAGGGGCACCGTAGTATCATGTTTAATTAAAAAGGACCGAAGAAGACTTGGTAACCATTTGAGCTCACAAGTGGCACTAGCCATAAATCGATATTCTGCCTCAGCCGAAGAGCGAGAGATCGTACCTTGCTTCTTTATCTTCCATGAGATCGGTGAGTCACCAAGAAAAACAAAACAGGCAGTGAGAGAACGTCGCGTGATGGGACAACTTGCCCAATCAGAGTCACAGTAGGCTCGTAGTCGTAAATTGTAGGATGTTCGCAAGAGAATTTCTTGTCCAGGGTGGGTGTGCTTTCAAATAACAAACTACACGTAAAGCAACAGACCAATGAGCAATCTTGGGCTTGGTCATAAGCTGTACAAGAATATGCACACTATAGGACAACTCCGGGCGTGTAATGGTGAGATAGATAAGACACCCCACAAGACGTCGATAAGGCTCAGGATCACGTAAATCCTTGTCTTCAGTCAAGGCCAAACGGTGGTTTTGTTCAATGGGTGTAAGTGTCGGACGAGCACCAATGAGTCTTGTCTCGGAAAGGATATCAAAGGCATATTTTCGCTGAGAAAGAAAAATGTTGTCTGGATGTGTAGCAACTTCAAGCCCCAAAAAATACTTAAGACGTCTCAAGTCTTTTATGTGAAAGCATTTACCAGATATGCTTTGAAGCATTGAATAACCTCATGATTATTACCACCAATGATCAAATCATCCACGTATACAAGAACGTGTAGCTCAGTAAAGGAAGTGTTGTAAGAAAAGAGAGAATAATCCGAATATTACCGACGGAAACCATATTTCTTCAAGGCAGTTGACAACTTTGCAAACCAACAGCGAGGTGCTTGACGTAAGCCATACAATGACTTCTTAAATTTACACACCTTTCCTGAAGAAAAAGCATGATGACCCAAGGGTACCTTTATATAGACATCTTCACTAAGATCACCATGAAGGAAAGCATTGTGAACGTCCATTTGATGAACATCCCACCCACGAACCGCAGCAATGGAAAGAAAAACTCGGACAATGACCATCTTGATTGTTGGTGCAAAATTTTATTTGAAATCCACACCTTCAACTTGGTGGTTCCCCAATATGACAAAGCGAGCTTTGTAGCGTTCAACAGATCCATCCTCATTATACTTTATCTTATAAACCCATTTGTTACCAATCACATTCTTGTTAATGGGAGCATCTACTATCCCACGTACCATTTTGGTCAAGAGCAGCAAGTTCTTTGTTCATGGCCTCACACCAATGAGGATATTTAACTGATTCTCCAAAATGTTTTGGTTCATGCCCTGAGTCAACATCAGCCAAAAAACAATGATTTGCCATAGAAAATTTAATGCAACTGACAAAGTGTGATAAAGGATATGATAGTGAGTACCTGATGATTTCTTTTGGACAGGCGAATGCGACGGGGAGGGGACTTGTGCAGCGTGAGCCTTGCCCAACTCATATTCGGTTGATGGATACCTTGTATAGGGATCTTTAGCTCTCTGACCTCGACTCAAATTCACTGTTGCAGATTGTTCAGCCACTTGCAATTGTTCAGGAGTGTGTTCGGGCCTCTTAGCAGTATCTGTAACCTGTTCAGCCTATTGTGCGAAAACTTGTTCATCAGGTTGTTCAAACAACTGTTCAGGCAAATGTTCAGACAACTGTTCAGGCAACTATCCAGACAACTGTTCAGGCATCTGATTGCCCACATAAACATTGTCTTCTTCATAAGTAACTTCATCAATAGGTGCACAAAGGAATATATCTGAATCCGTATATGCCTCTTCTAGATTAGTCATGTCACTAGTAAACGGAAACTCCTTTTCCACAAAGACAATATCTCGAGAAATGAGCATTTTATGCTCATCAAAATCATACACTAACCAACATTTCTTCCCAAAAGGATAACCCATAAAAACACATTGTCTACTTCAACTAGCAAATTTCATTATCTTTTCGAGAGTAATGAACATAACACAGAGATCCAAAAACCTTAATGTGTTTGTAGGAATGGGGTTTTCCAAAAAGAATTTCATAGGGGGGTTTTCCATACAACAATTTCGAAGGGGTACGATTAATTAGGTGCCTTCCTGCTAGTACACACTCTACCTAAAATTTCACAGGTAATTTTGCTTGAAACATTAAAGCACGAGACACATTCAAGATATGTCTATGCTTCTTTTCCACCCTTCCATTTTGTTGGGATGTACGAATGCAAGTGGTGTGATACTTAATGCCATTTTCAATAAAATATTTTTCTAAAACAAGTAAATTCTGTCTCATTGTCACTCCTAATCTTCTTGACACATTTATTAAATTGACATTCGATCATGACAAGATTTTTTTTCAATATTTGAAAAACATCACTTTTAGATTTAACCAAGTAAACCCACACGGCACGAGAACAATCGTCCACAATGGTAAAAAAATATATGGCTCCACACATTGCAGGCTTTCGATAATCACCCCAAATATCGCTGAACAGAATAAAAGTGACGAGCTAGGCCCAGCGAGTAAAGGCCAACCATTTATCTATTATTGCCACCACGTTCTCAGTGGGTTAGGCCCAATTATTACTAGGCCCAAGGCCCATCAACATGATCATTCGACCTAAGCTCATTGTCCGACCTACGAGGTCCCGACCTAGCTTGGTCCGACCTAACGATCCAGATGTTATTCGGGTACGATCCAGCCCTATCCATCAGTCAGGTCGACCTAGACCCAATAGGCGACCTCGACCTACATCGTTACGTCGACCTACAGAGTCCTGGCGTACTTACAATTCTTTACGTACCAAGACTCCCTACAAATCAGGAGTTATTTATGGATAAGATCTCTACCACGTATCTATTCCACAAATTAAGGGATTTCATGCAATCCTACCACAAATACAACTCTCATCAACAACTATAAATACAAGGCAACATCAACCGTTCCAAGGTAATTGCTCTTTATTATTCTGAATACATCTTGTTCATTATAATATTTGAGCTCTCATACACCATACTTACTCTCACACCCAAGGGTCTTCGCCGGAGACCATTCCGGCTAGTCGTGGGTTCTGTGTTTCAGGTCAAGAAGCCAAGTGATTAGTCTTGCTGATTGGACGGAGATTGATAAGCACGATTCTTGCAGCATCAGTTTGGTTCCATTGTCGGGAATCGTGCATACTTGACCTCGAAAATCCTTACAACCCTCAATCATGGTAACTTCTGATGGACACGTTTCTGAGGCCTCTGACGAACACAACGAGGGAAATACTGGTGCCAACGCGAATGCTGGAAATCGCAACGCTAACATGCCTCCTCCTACTCCTCCGCTTCGTCCTCACGCTAGGGCGACAAGTTCTAATAGCATTACTGATGCCTGATAACAGGAGGGAGAAAAGGCCCATGGCCGACCAAGGAGTCCAACCTCCTCCAAATCGTCCCCAAGCAGGACGAATGGCTGCAGGCGACAGACCAGGTCCCTCAACCAACCCCCTCAGCAGAAAGGAGATGCTGGTGGAGCGAGCTAGAATTCTCACGGAGTTATTGGCCATGGAGGAAGAGCCCGAACAAGAAGAAAGGAGGTCAAGAGGGCAGCTCCCTCCCAGGTTTCTAACAGGCAGCCCGGCGGAAGTGCTAGGCAAAGTGGAAGTGCCAGGCAAAATGTTGTGCCTCATATTCGTACCCACATTCCAGTTCCACCCGACTACTTGAGAAGTCATCTCAATACGAACAGAGAGCTGGAGGCGGAGTCGAAACTGAGGCGACAAAGGGAAGCTGAGAGAAACAGGCCTAGATCGCCTGCCAGAACTGAGAGGTCGCAGTCTCACAGAGATAGGAATGGGCGCAGGTCGCCAATCAGAGAGGAAAGACGCAGGTCGCCAGTCAGACAGGAGAGGCGCATGTCGCCAGTTAACTCTGTAAGGTCGCCCTCTCACAGGGATAGAAGGAGCAGAGAGATAACTCCTCCTAGGAGTGACAGGCATAGAGCCAACTCGAGGAGGGAGCCTCACCGTGAGGAAAGACAAAGATCCAACGACGTCTCCCATGCTAGGGACGACAGGCCGGATGCTAGGGAATGGCTATAGTGGAATAAAAAGTTTGAACATTGGGAAGCCGACAAGAAAGAGGATGCTGGAAAGGGCGAACGAAACGACTTTGCTATTCGACCCTTGTCCAAAGAGTTGCTTGACCGTCGACCTTCTCAAGGCTTCAGATTACCCATCGTAGAAAAATATTCGGGTTCAACCATTGCCAAGAGTCATATACAGCATTTGGAGGCCACTATTGTAAGTACCCCAATCCGGATCGCTCTCTTCTGAACGCCTGGAAAACACCGCAGACTCACGCAAATGCAGTCTCGAACACCCGTAACCCTCAAAAAAACCACCAACCAAACCAAGGGGGGGGCTTTCTGGGACAAAAAAGCACAAAAGGACTTTTTAGGAATTTTGGAAAATTTGGAAAAGCAAGGATGATCTGCACGGACCTCTTTGCATGCTAGAAGGTCCGTACGGACCTCTTTGCAACCAGACATAATTATTACAAAATCCTCTTAAAGTCCACATTATTTCCTCAAATCTGGAAAAACTAAATTTTTAGTTTTCATGGAAGGTCCGTACGGACCTTCTTGCACGTTTTTGAAAATTATAAATAGAGGGCAAAAATCCATGTGGGGGGTTGATTTTTTTATTTATTATTTTTATTTATTTTTATTTTTATTTTTTATTTTTTATTTTTATTTTTTATTTTATTTTTATTTATTTATTTATTTATTTATTTTTAATTTAATTTAAATTTTTTTTTTTTCACGATGACATATGAGGATTCATGTTAGCCGACCCCAAATTATTTTGGGACTAAGGCTTTGTTGTTGTTGTTGTTGTTGCTGTTGTTGGCTCCCCCTCCCTCATTTCACACATCTCCCTCTTTTCCTCTCTAACTAAGCCTTCAGACTGCCCCTCTAAGACCCTTCGGGGCACTCCCGGTCCCTTTCGATTCCTTTCGGGGCCTTCCGAGCTCCCTTGCAGTGCTCCGAAGCCCTACCGAGCGCTCCCGAGACGCTCCCGCGTTGCCATGAGGCACTCTCGAGGTATTCTGAGGCCCCTCGTGGTACTCTGAAGCCTTGCCTGGTCTTTCCCGAGGCGTCCCGGCCCTTTTCGAGCCAAACCGACGATCCCGACGCACGCCGGAACTCTGCCCGAACGCAACCGACGATCCCAACGCACGCCGAACCTCTGCCCGAACGATCCCTGCGATCCCAACGCACGCCGAAACTCTGCCCGAGTGCACACTTGACAATCTCGAGGCACGCCGAAGCTCTGTCCGCAGACAACCGGCACATCCCGAAGCAATCCCGATCCATCTCGGAACACTATTCCATCCTCAAACACTATTCCCCAGCGGAAGACAGACACGAACCAACATTGGTAAGGCTTTCTTCCATTACTATTTCAATACATTTCAATACATAGTGTACAATGTAGACATCCGATACAGCATGTATTTTTAAAAAGCACATACACACACACACAACAGTTAAAGAAAGAAGGGGTACCGAAAGACTCGTTTTTATGAGGCGACTCGGGTGAGCTCTAATGTTCTAATATTCTCTTCCCAAGGAGTAACCTGACCTCCGAACTCAAAAATCTCATCACACAAAAACAGTTTTTAAACTGATGCCTTTTTTCAATGTTTTGGGCTTAATCAAGGAGATGGTCGACCAAATTGAGGAGGACCTGACGGACAGGGAGGTAATCAATTGTTATAGAAATGGGATAGCCTTTGCAGATTTAGACTACGAGCTGACAGTCCGGACCGTGACTACTCGACAAGAACTATTCGAGAAGGCCTACAACGTGGCACTGGCTGAAGAGAGAAAGGAGAAGAAGAGTGGGAAAGGCCCCAAGTCCGAGGTCGTTGATTCTGATAAGAAGGACCCAGCCAAGAACGGTGGGAATAACAAGAATGGTAAGAACAGAACTAGGGCGACTGAGAAAGTGCCCGAAGCTTTCACTCCTTTGACAGTGAGTCGTACTGAGATCCTCAAGACTGTTGAGCTAGGCCCTCCTACCCCTATGAACCCAACAAATAAGTTCAGAAGGGATAACAGCAAGTACTGCGACTATCACAAAGATACGGGCCACACTACGGAAGATTGTATGAGCTTGAAACGCATCATTCAAAAGTGGGTCGACAGTGGGAGACTCGACATGTATGTAAAGAGACCTCAGCAAGGGGGTGGTGAGCGAGCTGCTGGTGGACAGCAAGAGCCAAGACAGCCTAGATTGAATTTGGGGGTTATTACTGAGCAAACCAGCAACACTGCCCTGAAACACAAGATATTCCAGCTTAACAAGGCCCCTCATGTGCCACCTAGAAGCTACATCAGGGGCGAGATGATAAGTTTCTACCCGGACGAGCTGGCGACTAATGCAGCGGCCAAAGAGCAAGTTCTCGTTATCCCAGGATTAATTGATGGGTGTACGACGAGCAGACTCTTGATAGACATGGGGGCCTGCAAGGATATTTTGTTTTACAAGACGTTCAAGGAGATGGGACTCTCAAAGGAGCAGCTCGAACGTTATGATGGTAGACTGGAAGGCTTCACCAACCACAGGGTCGATACCAAAGGACAGATCGAGTTGGACGTCGACATAGGCCAACATCCTTACAGGGTCGTCTCCAAGGTAAAATTTATTGTCATTGATGTGAATAGTGATTATTGAAATTACCCGGATCCGAGAGGCAGCGCGCTCGCGCCCCGGCATCTGGCATCATTTCGTTTGGAGGTGTCTCGCCGTTTGTTTTCGCATTTGTAGAGTCGCCATGCCGTTTTTATTAAGCCCAAAACATTGAAAAAGGGCATCAGTTTAAAGATAATTTTAAACTGTTTTTGTGTGATGAGATTTTGAGTTCGGAGGTCAGATGACTCCTCGGGAAGAGAATATTAGAATATTAGAGCTCACCCGAGTCGCCTCGTAAAACGAGTCTTTCGGATACCCCTAATATCCTTTTAAAATGTTGTGTGTGTGTGTGTGTGTGCTTTTAAAAATGCATGCTGTATCGGATGTCTACATTGTGTACTATGTATTAAAATGCATTGAAATAATGTAGGAAGGAAGCCTTACCAATGTTGGTACGTATTTGTCTTCCGCTGAGGAATAGTGTTTGAGGTCGGAGTAGCGTTTCGGTACGGATCGGAATTGCTTCGGGAGATGCCGGTTGTCTGCGGACAGAGTTTCGGCGTGAGTTGAGATTGTAGGCTGCGTTCGGGCAGAGTTTCGGCGTGCGTGGGGATCATCGGGATCACTCGGGCAGAGGTTCGGCGTGCGTTGGAATCGTTGGCTGGATTCGGGCAGAGGTTCGGCGTGGTTTGGTATTGTCGGTTTGACTCGGAAAGAGCCGGGATGCCTCGGGAAAGACCAGGCAAGGCCTCGGAGTACCACGAGGGGCCTCAGAGTACCTCGAGAGTGCCTCGGTGCAGCGCGGGAGCGTCGCGGGAGCGCTCGGAGAGGCTTCGGAGCACCACAAGGGAGCTCGGAAGGCCTCGGAAGGATCCGAAAGGGGTCGGGAGTGCCTCGAGAGGACTTAGAGGGGAA
This sequence comes from Adenophora triphylla var. japonica, assembly GCA_022495995.1. Lineage (NCBI taxonomy): Eukaryota > Viridiplantae > Streptophyta > Magnoliopsida > Asterales > Campanulaceae > Adenophora > Adenophora triphylla. The sequence continues at coordinate 483,182 of JAFEMH010000676.1, forward strand.
GCCTGAAGGCTTAGGGAGGAAGAGAGAAGTGGGAGGTGTGTGAAAATGAGGAGGGGGGGCCCTCTATTTATAGTAAAAATTTTCGTGCAAGAAGGTCCGTACGGACCTTCTAGGTAAACCCGAGAATCTTGGTTTTCCTCGATTTGAGGAATATGTGATGATGGTGAATATTACGTAATTATGGTGTCCCCTTGCAAGAAGGTCGTGCGGACCAACTAAGGCTGCAATAAGGTCCGTACGGACCAACCATGTATGGGAGTGATGATTACTTCCGAGATTTGAGGAAATATTGTGGACTTTAAGGGGATTCGGTAATTATTAAAGCAAAGAGGTCCGTACGGACCATTATTGCTTTTCGATTTCTGAAAATTTCCAAAAAGGTCCTTTTGTCCCTTTTATCCCGAGAAAGGCTTCTCCACTTGGTTTGGTGGGGGTTTTGAGAGGGTTTTGAGTGCCGGAGGTCGTCGAGGCTGTGTTGATGAGTCTGCGGTGCTTCCGTGTGCTTGAAAGGGGTGATCCAGTTGGGGTACTTACGAAGCCCCTCGACGACATCACTTATGAAAGAAGTGGGGTCGCCGATAAGATAAGGGTCCTAATGCGGATCGCGTCTTTGGGGAGATAAAGTGGCCAGGGAGGTCGGTGTGAGGACGTGGTGGTGTCCTATTGTGTGACCATTTAGGTCGGTAAATTTGGACCTGTGATAGGATTCCTACGTATCCACTGGCGGGAATCGAAGCCTAGTCGTAGTTCGGGTGTGGGGTGAGTGTTTTGTGAATGCGGGCATGGTGGTGCCACTGAAGTGTTGTGTGACCGCCGAGGTCGGTGGTAGGGCGTGGTGGTGTCTGGGTGACCGCATAGGTCGATGGCTGGACCACTGTGATAGGATTCCTACGTATCCCACAGGCGGGAATCAAGCACAGTCGTAGTTCAGAGGTCGAGAAAGTGTGAGTGTGGGCGTGGTGGTGCCCTGAAGTGTTGTGTAACTGCCGAGGTCAGTTGTGAGGACGTGGTGGTGTCCTAAGATGTGGTGACCGCCGAGTTCAATTGTGAGGACGTGGTGGTGTCCTGGGATGGAAATTTTACGATCTTCCTAATCGGGTGGTTTAAGGCCTTCCGGGTCGGAGATAGTGATGGGGGAGGTTTATACGGTCTTCCGGACCGAGTGGTTTAAAGCCTTCCGGGCTGGAGATAGTAATGGGGGAGGTTTATACGGTCTTCCGGACCGAGTGGTTTAAAGCCTTTCGGGCTGGAGATAGTATGAAGACTTGAGTCGTCTTCTGGTTGCAGTTTGCCGTGCGTGAGGACTTTGAATCATCTTCTGGCATGCGGTTTGCCATGCGTGAGGACTTTGAATCGTCTTCTGGCTGCGGTTTGCCATGCGTGAGGACTTTGAATCGTCTTCTGGCTGCGGTTTGCCATGCGTGAGGACTTGAATCGTCTTCTGGCTGCGGTTTGCCATGCGTGAGGACTTGAATCGTCTTACATTTGCGGTTTGCCATGCGTGAGGACTTTGAATCGTCTTCTGGCTGCGGTTTGCCATGCGTGAGGACTTTGAATCGTCTTCTGGCTGCGGTGGTGTCATGTATGAAAACTTGAGTCGTCTTCTGACTGCGGTTGTGGAGACATGGCTGCCTTGTGCTTTGATTGAGAGAGGTGTAGATGCCTCATGCTTTGTCCGCTGGGGAGAAGGTTGGACTTACGATGGCTGCCGGTGTTCATCCGTTGGGGATTTATCGTGGCCTTGTAGGGGCTTTTCCTGCTGAGAGGGTGACGTCGGGCTTACTTTGATGGCCGGTGCTTGTGTTGTCGATGAGTGGGCAAGGATGATGGCCGGTGATTGCTTCATCATTTGGCGTTTTGGAGGCGTTTCGTGCCTTGGGATTTGTACTCGGAGGTGTTGGCTCCTTTTGCTCTTGTTTTGCCGTTGAGTGGGCAAAGTCTGGGCTTACTTTGACGGCCGGTGCTGGGGATATGTAGTCTCGTACGACTTCCCTTTGACTTGTTCGGGAGGAGCTCGGGCTTACTTTGATGGCCGGTGCTTGCGTTGTCGACGAGCATTTTGGAGGCGTTTTGTGCCTTGAGATTTGTGCTGGGAGGTGTTGGCTCCTTCTTGCGCTTGTTTTGCCATTGAGTGGGCGAAGTTCGGGCTTACTTTGATGGCCGGTGGTTGAATTGCCGTTGAGTGGGCGAGGTTCGGGCTTACACTGACTGCCGGTGCTTGCGTTGCCGTTGAAGTGGGCGAGGTCCGGGCTTACATTGACGGCCGGTGCTTGCGTTGCCGTTGGAGTGGGCGAAGTTCGGGCTTACATTGATGGCCGGTTCTTGCGTTGCCGTTGGAGTGGGCGAAGTTCGGGCTTACACTGACTGCCGGTTGTTGAACTTGATGGGTTAGGGACCATACTGCACTGAATTTGCTGAAATAGGCCTTAGGTCAGCCAGGGGCAAAGATTATAAGGGCAGGAAAGTAATTTGGCCCTCCCTTGCAAGAAGGTCCGTACGGACCAACCTGGGATGCAAAGAGGTCCGTACGGACCAAGTTGATTTTTACAGTTCCCAGATTTTGACTGGGATTAAATGCCGAGCCCTTCCCCATTCCTTCTTCTTCAGTGCGTGAACCCGAGAGAGAGAGGGAGAGAAAAACCTCCATTGTTAACCAAAATCCTCCATTTTTGCTTTGAATTGCTTGCCATGGCGGAAGGATCTCGAAGGAATCGTCGACAACGTAGTCAAGAAGTGGTCGAGCAACGGATGGAGCTCCAAAGAAATTGGATCTCCTTTGTTCCATCTTCAAAGAATCCGGATGTCTTGTATCCAAATCCGGAGGTGCACAATCGTCGCTCTAGGAACGTCGGGGAGGTAAGAAATCCGTCTCGTTTTGATTCCTTGCTTGAGATTTTGAATGCTAAAACTAGATTTTAGTTTTTCGCATATTTGAGTTTTTGTTATTTTTCATGCCTTTTGTGAAATTCTTGATGAATTGTTGAAAATGGACATGTAAAAATTGTGGGTATGTGTATTTTGTGCAGAAATGTGTAGATTAGCTCTTATTTGTGAAAATAAAGTGCCTCTCTATGAAAATGCATGTTTTGGTGTTTTGTACCTTATGCTATTTATGTATGTACAATGTGGAAAAATTGTCACGTAGGGACAAATTTTGTAGAAAAAATGTGACATGTGCCGTGTTTCGTGACGGGTTTTGTCTGAAAGTGTGTGCCGTGTAGGGACGGACTTTTCTTTTAAAAATGTGTTATGCAGTGTGTGCCGTGTTTTTGGGTGACGGACTTTGTGGGGAAATATGTGCAATATGTGCCGTGTTTCGTGACGGTTTATTTTGAAAATGTGTCGTGTAGTGCTTGATCCCTCTGTTGAGAAAATGCATGCAGTGTGTGCCGTGTTTTGTGACGGGCTGCATGGAAAAAATTATGTATAGTGCATGTCATGTTTTGAGTTGCATGTAAAAATTATGTGCAATATGTGCCGTGTTTCGTGATGGGATATATATGCTTTGATTTTCTTTTGCATTAAGTACTGCGAATGACGTACCTTTCTTTGTGTTTACTGCGGGATGAGGGCTCATGGCTGGGAAGGCCAAGAAGATGAAGACTCGGGGATCGCTCGAGGCATTGTTGAAGTTGTGGCGGCGGATGCACGATATTTACGTGGATGGTAGGCCGAGTCCCGGGAGGCTGGTCTACGCTTCCCGGCTTGGGTGTGTTCGTAGAAAACTGGTAGGGGTTTCGACACGAGGAAGAACAAGAGCGTCTTCCTTGGCCTTTACGAGTATTGGTGGGATACCACCCACACCTTCCATCCGAGCTAGGGAGAGGTGACGGTGACGCCTACAGACTTTCTTTGCGATTACGGGCTTTCCTTGAAAGGAGGGCCGGTGCGGTGGAGAGATATGATAGGCGATGATGTGTTGGCCAGAGCTGCTGGGCTTTGAGCCTCGTCCTCGCAGGGGCACAGGCATGCTATATAGCGATGTGGAGGCCGAGGATTACGGCCGACATTGGGGCCTATGTTCGGGGGTATCGGCCGGGTGACGGCGGAGCGGCAGCGCGCTCCTTTTTGTGGTTTGCACTTTAGAGACTTTGTTCTCGAACCACGCGGCTGCGGCTCCTTTTGCTCTGTTGGGGAGCTTGATTGATCTGGAGAGGGTTTGTGATATCGCTTGGGGCGAGCGGAGCTTGGCCGAGCTCTACTTCTCTTTGGACCAGGTTTAGCTAGGAATTGTGGCCGATTCTTTGGCTGTTTTGACTTTGCTTTGGAGGTATGAGTTTATTCTTTGTTTTTGATTTAGCAACTTGTCGTTTCTCCATCTTCTTTTGCTGAGCCCTTTTCTGTTTTTGTCACAGTGTGGTTCTACGAGATCTTTCAGCTGCTTCCCGTGGGATAGAGATCCTGAGGGCATTGCGGCGTATCTGCGATGTTAGGGTGGGCTCGTTCGGCGAGGAAGAGGAGGAGCAAGGGGAAGCTCACCATCGCCTACGGGGATGTGCGGGAGCGTCTGAGAGAGGTAGCCCGGAGGGGTTTGTTTTGTTCCGTGGGCTCGGTATGAGGCCGATGAGTTTGAGGGGCTCCGGTGGTGGCAGCGCGACGGAAGATGCTTTGCGGGGCTGACTTGTGACGTCATGTACACAGGGGAGCGGGTCTTAGCGGCATGGCCGGGTGTGCTTCCGTGGCTCAGGGACCCTCCTTTTGGGATGCTTGATTCCCGGGATATGGATGTGTTGGATTTTGAGAGGTACCTTGGCGGTGTGGGTGCCGAGGAGTTTATTTTGTATGGAGAGGAGTATGGGGCCTTTGTGAAGAGGAAATTGAGGACGCCGCAGGTATTGGCGAGGGAGAGAGAGGCTGGCCCACAGGTTCCCCCCAGAGGTTCCGATGCCGGGGCCGGATTTCACGTATGTCCGTGGGGATGGATCGAGGAGGAGGGTGTATGCATGCCCGTTCTGGCTTGAGCTCTGCTGCGTGCAGAGTGGATCCTGATAGATCGGTGAGTGTGCTTACTCTTTTCCATCTTGGCATCTTTTACGTATTTTTCTCTTTTTGTTGTTGAGTATAAATGTATTCTTTGAGCGTTTCCTTAGGCTGCTTGCTTGTGCGGAGTCCGGGAGAGCTTATGATATGTTGACTCGCCGTGATGTGGCGATGAGGTCCTTTGCGAAGAAGATGGCGTCGAAGATGTCTTGCCGGTCTTCGCGGCGGGTGCCGGCGTACGAGCCTATGCCTTCGAGGCATTACGTAGATGTTCCTCCACCGAGAGCCGAGCGGAGCCACAGCGGGAGGGACCTTCGCGGGGCGGCATAGCATGGATGCGGGGCGTCTTCGGGAGCTCGGGCGGCGGCCCTTTTATCGAGTTCTTCCCTCCGCGGGGCCGCGGGGTGAGGGATCCTCGAGCCTTCTTTCTTTGATCCTTTCGTCGGATTTGATCCTTTTGAGTACTTTGAGTACCGGCCTCGGAGGGCTCGGTACTACGATGGCGAGGATATGACGGGCGAGTTCACCGGGATGCCCGACTTCTCTCTGGAGGACCTTGGCGAGGATGATGATGCTGAGGAGTCTGATTAGTATTCATTTGCTTTCCCTCTTTCCATATCTTCTCTCTTTTTTTCTTTTTGTTTAGCAACAGACATTTATGGGTACCTGTAATGTTAGGTCCCAAATGGTAGAAATCAGGCTAGAGGGGGGGGGTGAATAGCCTGTTAAAACTTTTAGCTTAAAAACTCTTATTCTTTGTGAAAGATTGTAGATAACCTTCTAACTAACCGCTAGATTGATTTTGCACAGCGGAGAAAACGGTTAGGCTAGGTTTACAACCGGTTAGGTAAAGTTTTCATAGCCAGTATGTTAAAAACCTCATGCAAACAAAAACAAATTATATTTCCAAGTAAGACAAACAAGTTAAGCAATAAATTAAGCCAATAGGTTGTGACCAGTTGAGAGAATGTCAACCGATTACAACTACACAAAATAAACAAACATTCGTAAGAATGACACGTTGTTTGAAGAGGTTCACGATTGTAAATAAGCGCTACGTCCTCTCTACCAAGTTTGGTCGAGAACTTGGATTTGTGAAAGTGCACTACTATATTAATGGTTCCTACCTATTACAAGTTGCAAGCCAATGATTGAAGGTCAGCTAAACTAAAGGTGACCACTAATGGAGCGTGCTTCTGATAAAGACACAGTGTTTTCTAGAGATGTGCTCACAAGTTAAGCGGATTTCTCTAGGGTGTTGTGTGTGAATCAATCAATGTGTTCCAAAGGTAGTCTAATGAAGGAACACTACAACATTGATTGAGGTGCACGGTGTATGAGTCCTAACGAGATGTCTAGTGAATAAGGGAACTTGAATTGAATGCCTTGAACTATGGAGTTTTCGGGGTGGTAGTTCGGAAGCAACTCACTCTCAAGAATCATAAATGCACCAACCTTCTTCAATGCTCCGGGGAAGCTATTTATAGTGAACTTTGAAAAGGATCCGTTGTCTTTGAAGAGGTTGTAATGATGACTTGATCGAGGCATGCCTTTGAATGAAGGATCTTTGCATTAAATGCCCGAGATAGGAGAGAGAAGATTTCCTTTGGGTGGTTGGAAGGATGTGAGTCTTGGTCATTTTGGCAATCTATTTTGAGCTTCGACGGTAGCGGGAATGTCACTTCGGCGTCTATTCGGCATGCTTGCTTTACCAACTTTAGCTAAAGGGGTTCTTTGGGTAGTTGAGAGCAATAAATGCTTCGGTTAGGTTAAATTTGAGGAAGCTTGCTTAGAAAGCCTTAACCGGCAAGGGAAAAGATACAACCTGTGAAGGTTACATCGGCTAGGTAGGCAATTGGTTAGGTTGACATACCGGTTAGGAAACAATCGGTTAGGTAGCCAAACCGAGTAACTCCACGAGAAAAGAGAACATAGGGGCAAATCTTCACATCTTCAAGTCTTGAGGTCTTGAGAAAATTACATGATTCAAAAACACTGGCACTAGCATTAAGGGATCCTATCATACATAGAAAAATTCTATTTGGTCTAATTAAAATTAGGGGTCCTCAATAATGCTTGTTGTGATTGGGTTTATGCAATTCTAAACTTAAACATATATTTGACTAACATGTAATAAAACACTTGTATTTGCATGGCAAACAACATTTTATTTTAAGATGTAATGTCGTTTTTGTGATTCCCGGGATTTGTCCTAGAAATTGTTGCTATTATTATTTTTTTTGTGCATGCCACGTGAGCTGAGGGTGCGTTGGTGGGTAGTGTATGCTTGCCGGAAATGGTTTTGGCCAGTGTTTGGGCAATTTAGAGCAAGGTCCTGCTGAGGACAGTGGTTATTGTACTGTTTGCTGGGGAAATGGGTTCTGATTGCAAAGAGGTCCGTACGGACAGACCTACAATGCAAAGAGGTCCGTACGGACCACCTTTGCTTTTTGGGAGGACATAAATGCTTTCCAGTGTCTGGACTTTTCCTCATTCCCCATTTGCAGCCATTTTCGAGCTTTCTTCCCCATTTTCTTTAGGAACCTCCATTTTTGCCATGGATTCTTCGTACGTCCCTAGAATTTTGCCGAGGCTTTCGAAGGAGAAGCAAGCACACTTCCTTGAGCAGCTGAAAACGTGGATGCGGCGCCGTATGAGGCATCAGAGACGGGCTTTCGAGGTAAGGTTTCGTCTTTGCTCGATTTGGTCTTTTAAGGAGTTGGTTCCTGATTGGGAGTTGTTGCGGGCTGCCGCGAAGTTAAGGATGTTAGGAGGCATGTGTATTGTTTCTCCTACAATGAAATGGTGCCCACTTTTGAGGATTTTCGGGCTTTGATTGGAGGACCGGAGGTGGAGGCCATCTCGCTTCCTTTGATTGGTGGTGCTGCGGTGAGCGTGAAGCTTGCAGGCTTTCTTCGTACTTCGTTGGAAGAAGTGCAGGGCATGATCCTTGATTCGGGTCATGTTGACATTTCTGCGCTACCGGAGCGGTTCATGGTTGATGATGAGAGTGACGTCTCTTGGGATGCATTCGCCTTGTGCACGATAGCGACGTTCTTCATGGTCAGCTCCCTTGGCATTTGTGGTGGCGCTTTGCTAGATGTTGTTGGGCACTGCAGAGCCGGAGAGGATATTGTCCCGTTGGTGCTGGGGGAGACTCTTCATGGTATCGACCGTCGCGGCCCAGGGATCGTTTCATGAGAGGGGAAGCCCCGCTTTGCTCACCTTGTGGGCTGCGAGAGAGACTTGAGGCCATGCACGAGGCTCGACGTCGTTTAGCCCGTGGTCATTTGCTCAGCGACCTCTTGTGTTGGATATGGATCGATCACTTTGGGAGAGATGGATGGCACGGCTTGGTACGCATCGAATCCGTTGGTGGGTTCCGCACTGGGAATTGAGACTAGGAGGGTCTTTCGGGGAAGGGTCCTACGTCGTCGAGTTCCGAGGTTTGTCTTGGTCCTCCTTCTATATTCCGTCGCTTGTTTCCCGGCGGTTTGGGATGAAGCGAGAGCCTTTGTTGGTGGGATGACCTTGCTACTACGGAGATAGCTCCTCTTTGTATGGCGGCTCCAGTGCTTTCTTGTATTTTACGAGGGTATGGAAGTATTCCGCTTTCCCTCTGTGGTGCTCCTTAGACGTCGGGAGAGTGTCGTATTGACGACTCGATGCACGGCACAGTATGAGCGGCGTGTTAGGGCGATCCCAAGTGGCTTTGGAGAGCGGCGTGTAGCGATTACAGGACCCGGTTGCCGTAGTAGCTATTGCCTTAGGAGTGCCGAAGCACAGTCGACCCTCGGGATGTGACGAGAGACACTTTGTTTGACTACGAGACTAGAGTTGACCGGCGACGGGGAGAGGTCCTCTTTTACGGACTCGCGGGGAGGAGATCCGAGCCGAAGCACGGGCGAATGAAGCCACGAGAGCTGCTGGATTGTTTGACTCTACGGGGAGGACCCACGATCTCGGGCGAGAGACGCAGAGTTGGTTCACGTTGAGCGAAGAAGACTCGCCGGGGAAGAGGGAAGAAAGGGAAGAATGGCGAGGGGACAAGCGCAGATGGCGCGGAATGACCTCCTAGGTATCCATTCATTGCATTGTAAACACATTATTTGTTAAATGTATTAAGCTGTCTTTTAGCATGTTGTGAACTTGAGAGTAGACCGTGCTTGAACTCATCAAGAAATGTTGTAACCGTTAGTGATTTGTGATTTACTTTTAAAGCTTTGTCGAGACGCAAGATCTCTTGTTTGCCTTTGTGTCTTTTGTGCACCTTGTCGGCGTCCATCTTTGAACTTTTATTTGCGGACTGAAGCGGTCTGGGCCATGACGGCAATCCCCTTTTGCTTGGGCTTTGTGTTTGGCTGAGAGGTTGAATGATCCCCTGACAAGTCGTTTTGACGGTCTTTTTTCGTAGCTTCATTGCCTCTTGTTGGCGTCGGGCTCTTGACCTCTTTTTCGCAGCTTCTGCTTGAGCTTCTTTTATTTTTGTTTTTCTTTTGTGAGCCCTTGCTCGAGCTCTCTTTTTTTATTTTTTTTGTGAGCCCTTGCTCGAGCTCTCTTTTTTTTTATATTTTTTTTTTCGAAGCGCGTGAGGGCGAAGACAAGCCCCTGGCTTGGAAGCAGACATGAGTCAGTCGTTTGATGCTGAGTGACCCTCGGATGTCCTTTGATGTTGCCGCCGTCGTTTGACTTGGTCAAGGTGACGTTGGGGCGTGCTCTCGAAAAGTGCGTAGCTTGATGGAGGTCTTGATTGACATTCAAACTTTTGACTTTTTTGTGTATTTTTAGACCGGACCAATTAAGGTTGCCTACGTTCCCCCGGACTAGAGGGCTCAGGTCTGCGTAGTTCGACACTACATGGAGTGCCAAAAGATGTACAGTTGTTCTTCTTCAAGCGAAGTATCTGCGAAGTTTGCTTCCGTTGACTGGATTCATGAAGGGATTGCCGTCTAGGTCTGTCAGCTTCATGGCACCTCCGGAGAAGATCTTTTGAACCACGAAAGGGCCGATCCATGTGGGTTCCCATTTTCCCAGTGGGTTGGTTCGAGTGGGAGGCTTTTCTTTGAGTACAAGATCGCCTTCCCTGATGTCTCGGGACTTGACTTTCTTGTCGAAAGCTCTAGCCATCCTGCTTTGATAGGCTCGGACGTGTTCCATAGCCTTTAGTCGTCGCTCGTCTAGCAGAGCCAATTCGTCATGTCGGCTTCGAAGCCATTCAACTTCGTTGATGTCATTTTCCAGCAGCACTCGGAGTGAGGGAATTTCCAGTTCAATGGGAAGGACTGCTTCCATCCCATATGTCAGGGCGAATGGGGTTTCTCCCGTGGGCATTACAGGCGGTGTGCGGTAGCCCCAAAGTGCAAGGTGCAGCTTCTCGGGCCAATCTCGTCCTCGGGTGGTCATTTTTCGGATGATCCTTTCGAGGGTTTTGTTTGCTGCTTCCACGGCGCCGTTTGTTTGTGGCCGGTAGGGAGAAGATTTGTGGCGTGTGATTTTGAATTTAGCCGGCTGATGCAGTCGAATTCCCCTCGAAGTGTGAACCGTTGTACGATATGACCTCATTTGGGATGCGCGTATCGGCGAGATGATGTTTTCCTTGAGGAAATGCGCGACCCTCTTGGAGGTGAGTACCTTGTAGGACTTGGCTTCGACCCATTTGGTGAAGTAGTCGATGGCTACTAAGATGAACTCGTGACCGTTCTTTGCTGGCGGAGCGATTTTCCCGATAACGTCAATTCCCCAGTGGCAAATGGCCGGGGTGTAGTCATGCGGTAGAGATCGTGGGGAGCGAGATGATTGAGGTTGGAGAACCGTTGGACACTTGTCGCGGCTTCGGACAAAGTGGATGCAATCTGCCTCCATGGAGATCCAGTAGTAGCCCATCCTGAGAATGATTTGCATAAGGGCTCTGGCGTTCATGTGGGGACCGCAAGCCCCATTGTGGACTTCGTTCATGAACTCGTTTGCTTTTTCCTGGCTGATGCAGCGTAGGAGTGGTCCATGGTAGCGTTTCTTGTATAGCATGTCCCCGAGGATGACGAAGTGAGAGGCGAGGCGTTTTAGGGCCATGATGCTCTTGGTTTTGACCCCTCCTGTGTGTGGGTCTTCCTTGTTCATAAAGGTGATTTCCCCATTCTTGAGGTATTGGAAGATCTGGTCTGTGCTGGAAATGGCGTCGGACTTGCGTCTCTTTGGCTCTTCAGCAATCTTGCAAATCGTTGTGATTAAAACCTCCTCGGCAGCTTGGGCCCGGGTTTTCTCTCGTTTGACAACATGCTTAAACGTTTGCTTGATGCATTTATTCAATTAATGTGTTTGCCTTTTGAATTGTTATTAACTGTTTTGATTAGTTAACATCATTAATTGTTAAAGATGCAATGAAATGATTTTTTAGGAAGGTCGGACCTTTTATTGAAAGCGTGAAGACTGTATATTGTTGATCAAAGACTCACAATCGTTGAGCGTAAAGCCGTCAACAGACTCAAAAGATGTGAATTCACAGACAACAAGACTCGAAGCTAGACTATAGGCGACGAGGGATTGGACCAGGCTTCATTACTCTCGGATGGCTGTAGCTCTAGAGGGAGTGGTCTTTGGTTCGGGTGGCCAGTCTTCCCTTGGCATGAGTCCCGGAAAATAGCTTGCATGTGGTTCGATTTCAAACCAGATCGCGGAGGTTTTTGGTTGCTCCCCTGATGATGTCCCTCCATTAGTGTTGCCACCAGTCCTTGGGGGTTTTTGATGATAGAAGTCGCTGAGGGCTACTTCTAAGAGGGCGAAGCATTCGCTAATTCGGAGTTGATTCTTGCTGATGTTGATCACTTTCATAGAATCTGCCTCTTTGTCTGGGATCTTTGCTTGGACGACATTTACAATAGGGGTGGAAATGGTTCGGTTTAGCTCGGTTTAGGCAATTTTAGAAGTCAAACCGCTAGCATCGGTTTGGAAAAATTTCAAACCGAGCTAAACCATAAAAAAATTCAAACCGAGCTAAACCAAACCACTATGGTTCGGTTTGGCTCGGTCTAAACCGCGGTTTGTAACCCAACTTTAAGCAGCAGCAGCAAGAATTAAAGCTTGTGTTCAAAACATAGCATTTTAACTCATAGTGCTATTTTCCAGATTTTGTAACCCAACTTTAAACTATCATAACTTTCAAACTATAATTCATAATGCTATTATTTCAAATTCATTTAATAGATATATGAATCAGCTTTCTAAAGTGGGATTTTTAGATTAAAAACACTGAAATTTGAGCAAGATATGACCATTTTCTCAATCTTGGTCTAAAACGAGAATGAAGCGAAACGAGGTTACCGGGAAAATGGCCAACTCAACGCACCACTAGACTAACACATGGCTGTGGAGCGACAGTGCCGAGGGTCAACTTAGAAAATTTCAAAGAAGACAATATGACTGGTCTATATTGCTCAAGAATCGGCTCCACATTTGCCCTAATAAGCTCAGATGCTGCCTAAAACATCCAATTCAGAATCAAATAAAGCGACTCACACTTCATAGCAAAAAAATATATATATATATAGAAAAAAATGTAACATTAAAGATAGAAATTAAAGCAGAAACATAAATTTAGACATGACTAACCTCATTAACATAGAGAGGCGCTGGACATTAAGGTGTTTATATAGGGTTTTTTAAAATCAATGGCTGAGATCAACTAGGTTTTTAAAGGGACGGTCAGGATCGCGGTTTGACGGTTCGGCTCATGGCTCAGTTTGACGGTTCGGCTTAGTGGTTCGGCTTCACGGTTTCAAACCGCGGTCTGGAGTGCCAAACCTCAAGCTGAGCTGAACCACATGGTTTATTAATTTCTCAAACCGAGCTAAACCACTTATGTCTATAAACCAAACCAAACCACACGGTTTGGCTCGGTTCGACTTCAAACCGCGGTTTGAGCCGAACCGCTTCCACCCCTAATTTACAATGTCTGATTCGAGGGGGCATGCTATATCTCCTTCCCTGATCAAGCCTTGGAGGAGGTTGCGCCACTGTTCATCCAGGTCGAACACCGGAATGTTGTATTGAACTAAGCTGTGATGGTTGTCCCCGTAAGATCCGAGAGTGTCGGCTAGAGGGTTGTCTTGTATGCGGGGCTCGGTGATGAGCCGGTTGCAAGAGGGTTTTCGGCGAAGTAAGGGTCTACTCCTCGATCAATCTCCATCGGGCGTCCGTCTCTTGATCCTCTCTTAAGCATTCTTCACGATCGCATATATCGAGTTGTCATCACGACCCATGAGCTCTTCGATTTCTAGCTCGTCGCGGCTTAGAGCGTGGATGTAAGGATCCACTTCGTGGCGGGACGGGGTAGGAAGACTCATCGAAGAAGAGTATTCGGTCGTAAATGTCGGGACCTTCTTACAGGTCGTAGCTTCTGGCGGCGGCACTTGCCATTGCGCTTCCAGCGGATCACTTGATCGCCCCATTGGCATTGATGAATTTCACGCATTAGTGAAGAGTAGATGATACCGCTTTCATCGATGTATCAGCCGTCAGAGCGCGAAGAAGGTTGGTTTGATTTCCACGACTTGGAACTCTAGACTCCGGTTGTGCGTCGAATTGGATCCTCATATTGATGACTCCTACGATTGGTCATGCGGTGGAATCGTAGGCTCGGATTACCCGAGGTGAAGGCCTTATCGGGGAGCGGTCGATGCGGAGTCGTTTCGGTGTGCTCAGCGATGATGTTGGCTGCGGGCCGTTATCCAATTAAGACGTTCGGGAGGAAGAACATCTCTATTTTTATGAGGATGAGGAGGGCTTCGTTGTGCCGATTCTCACATATCGGCAAGTCGTCGTCTGTGAAGGCTAAGCGCTTCCGTGCTACCGTTTGACTCGGTCTCTTAAAGGAACGTTCGATCCATCCATTTGTATGCCTTGGGCGGGGCAAAGATCGTAGGGAGACGGTTTGCCATGGCGTTCTTGTCGGAATTCCCGGTCACAAGATCTTTTGACTACGGTTTCACGCTTCCGATCATGGCGGAACGCGTGCGACGGTTTCGGGAGAAATTGCGGGGGTCTGTTCTCGCTTGGAGTTTTGTCAAAGGCTATTGAGTTTACCACTGTCGTTCAGGGGGAATGGATTTCCGATGGTATTGGGACCACGAGGGCGTTCCAATTTTCCCTCCTCATGAGCCCTGGACCGCATGCTTGAGCACGAAGCAATTGTCGGTGGTGTGGCCGGGGTAGTTGTGGAAGGCGCAGTGCTTGCTCATATCCATATTGGGTTTGGGAGTCTTTGGTTGGAAATTCTCGAGCGGTTTGAGATGATTTCGTTTCACCAAAGCTTGAATACTTGACCCCGAGGGCATTTGAGTTGTCTAAATCTTTGGAAGCTGTGGGAAAGCGAGGGGTTGTTATTCTTTGGGGCTGGCTTGATCGCGGTTCACTTGAGCTCAGTTACGAATGTAGTGTCTTGTTCAGCTTCTTTTCCTTTGGTCGGGCGGGAGTTGAAGTTGCCGGGTTTGTTCGATAACGGTAAGACGAGGCGGGGGTTCTTTGTTGCCTTTTGAAGACTCGAGTCTTTTCAAACTTTGTCCGGCATTGACCGTAGGCACGGAGATCCGGATAGAAATGGTGGGCGATCAAGGTCCTCAAAGATGGCTTGAGCGAGAATGGAAGATGTCCATCTGCTCTTCTTTGGAAAGTGGATCCATTATCTCGCTTAGCTTCCAGTTCCATCTTTTGTAGAACTCGCCCATTTGGTTCGTCATCCTTTTGTTCGGTGGCTTGCGGGTCATGGCGGTTTGTCTCCCATTCAAGGTTGGCGCGGTACTTCTCCGAGGAAGATTTCACGATCGATCCCACGTGGAGCGGTTTTACGCCTTCACATTGAGGAACCACCTTAGTCTTTGTGGATTTGAGGGAATCTTTGAAAGTGATGCGCCATCTGTTGAGGGTTGCCCTTTGGCTCTCATGCCCGGGGCATAGGTGTCGATGTGGGTTTTTGGGCATTACGTCCCGTCAAACTTTTCCATTTCCGGCATCTGAACCGGAGGGAGAGGGACCACTTTGCTTTCGGATCGGTAGGCGGGGAGGAGTCCTTAGAGAACTAGCTAGCTTGCCTTGCGTATGTCCTTCATTTGTTCGATGCGAGCCGTGTGGGGATCAGCATGCGAGGTGGGTTACCGTTTTCGGGGACGGAAGCTTAGAAGATGGGGGTGGATTGGGCGATGGGATCGCCATTCGGGAGTCTTGGGGAGGTAGTTGAGTGTATACCAACCCATCTGCAGGGTGTTGAAGTTGAGGCGTGATTGCCGAGGGTCCGTAGGGTTGTGTTTGGGAGGCTGGGAAATGATTCGTTAGCCCCAATTGGCGAGACTAGCGGTGGCAAGCTTGAGATGTCGGGATATCCGCTCGGGATGCTGTCCACAGTAAGCATGGGGACTTTTGATTGTGGTTGAGGCTCGTATAGAAAGGCGAAAGTTGAATCTGGGGATGCAAGAGATGGATTAGGATCGACGGAGCGAGCACGTATGTGTCTTTGTTAGTGCGAGCTTGATGTGCGAAGCCGGGAAGCGGCTTGTCTTGGCGGGCATGTCGGGCTATGGCCCAGCGCTGAGGAGCTTTGAGCCGAGAGGCTGCTGCGTTGTTGGGATCTCGTAGCTTGGCGGAGGCGGAACTTGGCGATAGCTTTGGCAAGGGAGCGGTATGTCTTCGTCTACTATGAGAACAAAGGTTCGCGTCGGAGTTAGAGCTGCTGTTCCTCGAAGGCCTTGCAAGGTGTCTACGATCCGAGCTTCTTTGTTCCTCTTGGCGCTTCTTGATGGTTTCGAAGGCTCGCGGCACCTCTTCCATTTATGCGGAGGTTCCTTAGTGGCGAGGTTACATTTCTCCTTGTTATACATTGATCCCGTCATGGGAGAGTAGCGGGACGGTGCGGGCCGTTGAAGCTGGAAGGGCTATCGGACCTTGTGACCTCGATGCGAAAAGGCGGCTTCCGAGGTATTCTCGGCCACTCTCGGTTATTTGGAGGGGGTGACGGGCAAGGTTTAGACACAAGAATGGCCTCACGGGATAAAAGGGGGAAAGCTCACGTGGCATGCGATTTCCGTTTCTTTTATATTTATTTTTTTTTTGTTTTAATTTACTTAAAACGTGTTTTCTCAGAGTCCTAGGTAGGTTGGAAAAGATTGCTCTTCTTTTTCGCAACTATGCTAGATCCTGGGTCAGTGGAGACCGTACGTGCGACTATAAGCCCCTCGTTTTGCACACTGTATTTCGACATCCCAGGTGGGACGGCCCCGGGCGAGGGTCTATAGGGCAAGCGGTTTCCACCGGCCTAAAGAAAATCGAACCTAAGGACCGAGCTTTGTCATGTTCGTTTTGATGCGTTAGCCATGTGAATAGTGAGCCAGGCCACCGAGTCAAGATCGAAGTCGAGTTCGTCGCGGCCCTCTTTACCTTGCTTGCGAGGATCGTGGACGTTAGGCGTTGTTTGGGTCATATTGTCATGGTGGACGTATCAGCGTGATGATATGGTGTCATGTGAGCATGGATGTATATCGGACGGAACATCGTGCAGGTGTAGCCGGAAATCAAGATCGGAGTCAAGATTTTAGCATGACCTTTCATTGCTTTGCTATGAGGATCTTGAGTTAGAGCCTTGACTCGAAAAATGGCCGGCATGGTATATGTATCCAGTGTATAACACTGGTGGGTAAAAACCAACCGAGTACGGGCAGAGTGTGACTCAAGACTCGAAGCGTGCGGGGTTGACGCTTGGCTAGGATGGGACGTTTGGAATGATCCCGTGCGCATCCGAGAGGCCTAGGAAGACCTAACGGGCTGGCAACCGAGACCACTCCGGGTTGAGGTTGTAGTGTGCGGTGTATCCGAGGCGGCGGTGCGCGTAGCGTGCGGTGTAACCGAGGCAGCAGTGTGCGTAGTGTACGGTGTAACCGAGGCAGCAGTGCGCGTAGTGTGCGGTCTCTAAAATTCTTTTTCTGAGTAAAACAGAAGTTTTTTGAAGCATTTTAAATGTCTGCACAGATGTATATTGATGCATTTTTTTTTTTTTGTATTTTTTTTTATTTTGTAAAATAAAAAGTAAAGCACGTGCACACACACACAACAGTTAAAGGAAGGGGTAAAATGAAAGTTTGACCCTCATCATCGTTTTAAAAATCTTTTGTTTTGTTTAAAAAGATTTTTAAACAAAAAGTCCCCAGCAGAGTCGCCAACTGAAATTACCCGGATCCGAGAGGCAGCGCGCTCGCGCCCCGACATCTGGCATCATTTCGTTTGGAGGTGTCTCGCCGTTTGTTTTCGCATTTGTAGAGTCGCCACGCCGTTTTTATTAAGCCCAAAACATTGAAAAAGGGCATCAGTTTTAAGATAATTTTAAACTGTTTTTGTGTGATGAGATTTTGAGTTCGGAGGTCAGATGACTCCTCGGGAAGAGAATATTAGAATATTAGAGCTCACCCGAGTCGCCTCGTAAAACGAGTCTTTCGGATACCCCTAATATCCTTTTAAAATGTTGTGTGTGTGTGTGCTTTTAAAAATGCATGTTGTATCGGATGTCTACATTGTGTACTATGTATTAAAATGCATTGAAATAATGTAGGAAGGAAGCCTTACCAATGTTGGTTCGTATCTGTCTTCCGCTAAGGAATAGTGTTTGAGGTCGGAGTAGCGTTCCGGTACGGATCGGGATTGCTTCGGGAGATGCCGGTTGTCTGCGGACAGAGTTTCGGCGTGAGTTGAGATTGTAGGCTGCGTTCGGGCAGAGTTTCGGCGTGCGTGGGGATCGTCGGGATCACTCGGGCAGAGGTTCGGCGTGCGTTGGAATCGTTGGCTGGATTCGGGCAGAGGTTCGGCGTGGTTTGGGATTGTCGGTTTGACTCGGAAAGAGCCGGGATGCCTCGGGAAAGACCAGGCAAGGCCTCGGAGTACCACGAGGGGCCTCAGAGTACCTCGAGAGTGCCTCGGGGCAGCGCGGGAGCGCTTGGAGAGGCTTCGGAGCACCACAAGGGAGCTCGGAAGGCCTCGGAAGGATCCGAAAGGGGCCGGGAGTGCCTCGAGAGGACTTAGAGGGGAAGCCTGAAGGCTTAGGGAGGAAGAGAGAAGTGGGAGGTGTGTGAAAATGAGGAGGGGGAGCCCTCTATTTATAGTAAAAATTTTCGTGCAAGAAGGTCCGTACGGACCTTCTAGGTAAATCAGAATCTTGGTTTTCCTCGATTTGAGGGAATATGTGATGATGGTGAATATTCTGTAATTATGGTGTCCCCTTGCAAGAAGGTCCGTACGGACCAACTAGGCTGCAATAAGGTCCGTACGGACCAACCATGTATGGGAGTGATGATTACTTCCGGAATTTGAGGGAATATTGTGGACTTTAAGGGGATTCAGTAATTATTAAAGCAAAGAGGTCCGTACGGACCATTATTGCTTTTCCAATTTCCTGAAAATTCCCAAAAGGTCCTTTTGTCCCTTTTTATCCCAGAAAGGCTTCTCCCTTGATTTGGCTGGGGGTTTTGAGAGGGTTTTGAGTGCCAGAGGTCGTCGAGACTGCGTTGATGAGTCTGCGGTGCTTCCCGTGTGCTTGAAAGGGGGTGATCCAGATTGGGGTACTTACAATTATGCTGCTATTTTGGGTATACCTGGCCAGGTCGCACTTGGAATGGTGGCCTCAATCCCCCATCAATGAGTTAAGTTCCCCACGCTAGCTGGAGTCGGCTGTGTACGAAGTACAGCTCGAGAATATCTTGATCATGTCCTTTGAACGAGGAAGAAGAGGGAGTTAGAGATTGAAACAGCTGAAGGGTACTTAAAAATGTCAAAGTCAGTCACCACAACTTCTCGACTATCTACAATCACCTGCGTGGAAGAGGCGACCTATCGCTCACATGATGAGGTCATGACTGAGTCGACACGTCCCTCCGAAATCACCATGGTCGATTCAGATGCAATTATGGTCGACCAAGTCTTCATAGGCGAGCTATGCCTGCAGATAAACAATAACTCGAGGGCCACCACCAGTGAGATCGCAACTGAGCTAGATGACATGATCGTTGAAGAAGCTCCACACTTGGGGGCCGAGGAAAGACAGAGGGCTCGAGAGATCATTATCGAGACCCTACAATTTAGAGATGGTCTGGAGCTAGAAGCTGTGGACGAGCTGGAAGCAGTGATAACAAATCCTTCCTATCCCGAGCAAAAAGTTCAGATAGGTAAGCAGTTGTCAGCTGAAGAAAGAGTAGAGATCGTCGAGCTACTAAAGGAGAGCACTGATGTCTTCACTTGGCGAGTAGATGACATGAAAGGGATAAAGGAAGAGGTCGATGTTCACAGGTTGGAAGTCAACCCGACCATGAAGTACAAAGCACAAAAACTGAGAAGCTTCGCTCGTGACAAAGAGGAGGCAATAAAACTTGAGGTACAAAAACTTTTGAGTGCAGGAATCATCAAGGAAGCTACTCATACCACCTGGCTAGCTAATGTGGTCATGGTGAAGAAATCTAATGGCAAGTGGAGGATGTGTGTCGACTTCACCAACTTAAATTTAGCCTGCCCCAAAGATAGCTACCCCCTGCCTCGTATTGACAAGCTCGTTGACTTTATAGTTGGGCACACCACTCTGAGTTTCCTCGATGCCTATTCAAGTTATCATTAGATCAAGATGCACGAGGATGATGTTGTGAAGACGGCTTTCCAAGCCGCTGGGGGTATGTACTGCTACAACATGATGCCGTTCGGGTTGAAGAACGCATGAGCGACCTACCAAAGGATGGTGAGCAAGGTCTTTGCTTCACAAATTGACCGAAACATGGAGGCCTACGTCGATGATATGGTAATCAAAATAAAGGCCAGATGTCACGTGGTCGACCTAAAGGAAACGTTCGCCAATTTACGAGCAAACGACATGAAGCTTAACCCGAGCAAATGTGTATTTGGAGTAGTAGCGGGCAAATTCCTTGGTTTCAGGGTGTCACAGCGAGGTATTGAGGCAAATCCGGAGAAGATCAAGGCTTTGGTCGACATGCAGGAGCCCACAAGTATCAAGGAGATGCAGCGACTTAATGGTAGGGTGGCACCCCTAGGTCACTTTATAGTCAAGTCGGCAAAAATATCTCTCCCCTTCTTCAAATCATTGAGGGGGACGAAAAACTTTGAGTGGACGCCGAATGTCATTCGTCGTTCCAACAGCTTAAGGAGTACCTTGCCACTCCACCTTTATTGAGCAGCCCGATTGTTGGGGAGACTTTGTTCGTGTATTTATCTGTGGGCGACCAATCTGTGGCTGCTGTTCTAGTTCGCGAGGAAGAAGGGCTTCAGAAGCCCGTATATTATGTTAGCAAGGCTTTATCCGACGTTGAGGGTAGATACTACAATGCGGAGAAGGTTGCATATGCCTTGGTCGTAGCCTCCAGAAAGCTACGAGCTTATTTTCTAGCTCACCCCATTATCGTGCTCACCAATGCACCCTTGAGAAAAATCCTACATAAGCCGAAAAGTTCAGGTCGCCTACTCAACTGGTCAATTGCTCTTACAGAATTCGACATCGAGTATCGACCTCGAAAGGCATTGAAAGCTCAAGCCTTGGCAGACTTCTTGGTCGAGCTGACGTTTACCAAGGAAGATAGTGAGGTACGAGTTCAGAAGGAGCAAGCAAAAGGAAAGGAAGCTGAGGCCCAGTCCGTCACTAGTCTACCTGACGATTGCTGGAAAGTGTACTCCGATGGTTCGGCAACAAGGAATGTTAGTGGAGCTGGGATTGTATTGATCGAGACAGAATCAGGGACGGTCTACGAGAAATCATTGAGATTCAAGTTCGAAGCTTATAACAACCAGGCAGAGTACGGATCTTTGGTCACAGCCATCGAGTACGCCAAAGTTTTGGGGCAACCAAAATTATGGCATATTGTGATTCCCAGCTGTTAGTCAACCAGGTCAGAGGAGAATACGAGGTGATGAACCTCACTTTGATCAAATACTGCGACCTGGTGAAGGAATTGATAAAGGACTTGGAGTTCTGGGAAATTCACAGGATTGGTCGAGAGGATAACGAATGGGCCGACCTACTCTCAAAGCTAGCTACTTCAGATGAACCACACGAGAAACCAATCTCCTACCTCGAACATCCAGCATATGAAAGGGTTCAAATTCAGTGCGTAGAAGATACTTTGAGAATTTGGGTTTACGACAAGTGCTGGATCGAGGAAATGAGAGCATACTTGGAGACGGGCGAGCTCCCTGAGGACGAGAAAGCAGCTCGAGTTATCAAGAAGAAGGCTTCGAGATACGTTATTCAAGGAGACATGCTATTCAGGAGGTCATATACTAAGCCATTGTTAAGATGCATTCACCCCCAAGAAATCACTCAATTAATGCACGAGGTGCATAGTGGGGTGTTGTGGTGGACACCCGGGGGCCAGAACTTTGGCTGACAAGTTGATCACTTTGGGTTATTACTCGCCACACATGAGAGCTGACGCTCACGACTTCGTTCAGCAATGTGACCAGTGTCAGAGATTTGCCAACCTACCTCATTTTCCTACGACTGAGAAAACTCCGGTGATCGCTACTTGGCCATTTGATATGTGGGGCGTCGATTTGATTGGACCCTTCCCACCCGCCCGTGGAAACTGCAAGTATGTGATCGTGGCTATTGATTATTTCATGAAGTGGGTCAAAGCAAGGCCACTAGCTAGAATTACATAGGAAAACGCCATCAACTTCATTCATGACTTCATTTGGTGCCGTTTTGGGATACCTCGAGCCATTGTGTCGGACAACGGGCTACAATTCTCACGGGCCTTCGAAGAAGAAATGAATCGAGTAGGAGTCAAGCATTGGCAATCATCTGTAGCTTATCCTCAAGGCAACGGGCAAGCCGAAGCTGCGAACAAGCTCGTCCTATCGGCACTCAAAACGGGTTTGGTTGGTCGATGTAGCAACTGGTTGGACGAACTCCCCCTTGCTCTTTGGGCAGTTCGCACAACCATTTGGGGGCCTACGGGGGAAACACCATTCGCTCTTACATATGGATCAGAGGCCATGGCACCGGCCGAGCTGCGATTTCCTACAGCCAAAGTAGTTTTCTTCGACCAAGAGCAGAATGACACCAATAGATTGATCGACTTGGATCTGATTGACGAGAAGCGAGATACATCTTATCTACGAATGGTCAATTACAAACAGAGGACCAAGAGTTATCATGATAAGAAGGTAAAGACGAGATCCTTCCAAGTAGGAGACCACATGCTAAGGAAAATTGAGGCAATGGGAAGGAGAACTCAACAGAACAAGTTATCTCCCAACTGGGAAGGTCCCTACATTGTTACTCGAATTATTAAAGAAGGAACCTACATGATCGCCCATCCAGGTGGTGAGAAATTGAAGCACCCGTGGCATGCTACTCACCTTATCAAATATTACTTCTAGTTCAGTTTTTCAGCTTTAAAGTTAGTTCAATTTTCAAGTTTGAATTTGTTATAGTTCTAGCTCTTCATTTTCGATGTAAACATGTCTCTACGTCAATAAAAGTTGCAGTTCTATTCAACATTGTGTTACGTTTTTACATCATTCTAACAAGCTCGACTCTTAGTCAGCTTTGTTCCTTTAAACAGGTCCGACATCTAAGTCGACCTCGTTCTAACAAGCTCGACTCTTAGTCAGCTTCGTTCCTTTAAACAGGTCCGACATCTAAGTTGACCTCGTTCTAACAAGCTCGACTATTAGTCAGCTTCGTTCCTTTAAACAGGTCCGATATCTAAGTCAACCTCGTTCTAACAAGTTCGACTATTAGTCAGCTTCGTTCCTTTAAACAGGTCCGACATCTAAGTCGACCTCGTTCTAACAAGCTCGATTCTTAATCAGCTTCGTTCCTTTAACAGGTCCGACATCCAAGTTGACCTCGTCCTAACAAGCTCGACCTTTGATCAGCTTCATTCCCTTAAATTGATTCAACTCCTAGTCAATCTCGTTTTCAAAAACTATACAAGTATAAGGTCGATTGCGTTATCAAAAAACCAGTCCGATCAAAAGCTTATAGCGACTCACTTGTCCCACTAAATCTAGCTCGACATATATTCATGCTAAAATCAAAAGCATAAGATTCAAAGTGTCAAAGATCAGCTACGATTAAATAAAAGCTCAGTCCCTCAAAATGGGCCAGGACTAGAGCTAGCAAAAAATTACAAGTTAGAATGCCTCCCAAAAACTGGGCCAAGGCATCAACATTCACAAAGCAAAAACAAAGATTGTTTGGGACTTGTTCGTTACATAACCATTCAAATTAAATTCAAGTGGCAGGATCGGCTTCAACTTGGCCACTTGTAGTTGCTTGATCATCCACATTTTCTTCCTGCTGCTGGAGATCAGTGGGTTTGCTCGACTCAGTAAAGCCATGCCTGGGAGTATCACCCTCGAACGCCAGCCTGTCAGGTTCCTCGAGCTCCTCCAAAAGGGTATTGAAATTGACGTTCTCGACAGGAGGAGGGACCCAAGGCTCTGCTGCTATATCTTCATCATCCTGAGCTATGGTGGCCAAGTCATTGTCATTATATGGCACTAAGTGGTGGCCTTCAATAGCTGCCGCATTGTACGGATCCTCAGAGGCCCATTTGGCGAGCTGCTCAATAGATATGTCGAAGGAGGGATCCACTACAATGCGTCGAGCCATATGGCTCCGACCTACATCGAATAACGACCTAGCCTTCTCGGTGACATAGTCGTGGCATTCATCGCTCTCCTTGTAGGCCTTCACTGCCTCCTTGCCAGCAGCTTCCTTGGCAGCATCCACAGCGGCTTTTATCTCTGTTTCCCATTGTTGGCGAGCAGCCTTGAGGTCGTCAATTTGTTTATTCAGCATCATGGTGCTCTCCTCCAAAGTTTTGGTCGCCACTTTCAAGTCTTGGTCGACCTTCTTCTTTTCCTCCTTGAGGGTAGCAAGCTCCTTCTGGACACTTCCAAGTTTGCCCCAAGTCTCCTCCTTATCCTTCAAGTCATCATCTTTCACAAGCTTTAGAGACTCATATGCTGAGTCCAAATCAGAGTGATCCTCATTCAACATGGCGTGATCCTCCTCCAGCTTCTTCAACTCATCAGTTTTACGAGCTAGCATGGACTTGGCCAGCTTTTCTTGCTCTTCAACAGCCTTCCAATAGCTCGTAGCTGTTTCAATCATAGCGAGAGACTGCAACACAGAGTAAACAAAGGGGATTAGACAAGTAAAAGAGGAAGCAATAATGATATACAAAATTACAAGTGTTACCTCGGAGTGAACTAGTCCAGATCTAGCTCGGAAGGTTTCAGCGATCAAGCCCTTGTCAGTGAACCTCTTGACCAAGTCCTGATCAGCAGTCCTCCTTACGATCACCTGGCCATACTCGAGCTCAGGGTATTCTCTAACGGAGCTGTCTACTCCAGTAAGCGGCAGGACATTGCTCAGCTTGTCCAATCGAGCTTGGACAAGGTCGGAGTATGAGACTTGGAGAGAGGGAGATAGAGAACCACTGGCAGATGCGTCTACCTGTTCAGGCGGCGGGTTAAGTTCGGATTTCTTCGTCTTGATTTTCTTGCTGAGGGGGGCGTCGTCGTCTTCTTCCTCCTCTTCATCAACATCAATAATAGGCAACCTGGCCTTGGACTTGGCTCTAGTCTTGACTTGAAGAACCTTTTTCCTTGGTTCCTCGATGTGATCAGTCATCTCGATTTCAGCAACATTGACCTCTTGTTCCCCTTGGGCATCATCCCCAGCCCGCTCTTCCTCCAATTGCTCGAGCTCATCTTCAATAGGAATGAGTTTGGCAGTCCCCTAGTCAACCAGTTTCAAAATATTTGGCGCTTAGCCCCTTCTTTCTCGCGACACTCTCGGGCATTAGCAGCCCCGCAGCTTTTCTTGCTTTTCCTTATGTCAATGACCCGTCCCATGTTAGTTTCTTATTCAGGAGTCAGAACTGCATAAGACCAAGATAACAAAGGGTTAGATCGACAAATAAAAGTTCTACATACGAGCTACGAGTTCTATGTACTAGCAAGATATGTACGAGCTGCAGGTTCTACATACGAGTAAACTATTTACGAGCTAAGAGTTGCACATACAATTCAAACAGGTTCTATGTACGAGCTAAAAATTCTACATACGAGCAATCAATAGACGAGTTAAGAGATAAAGACGAGTAAACTCTTACCACCAAAATGGTCCACTTTGAATCTACAGTAGTCTGCCTCTCCTTTGCAGTAATGACATTCTCTTTCGAATCTAAATCGACCCCCCTCATGGGTGACCCAATCAGGGTACCTTATGCATCTAACAATGGGGACCAGAGGCACCACATCCCCATCACTAATCATCATCCCAGCTTGTATGTAATTGTTCTTGGTAGTTCCCAGAATATCCCAACTGATGGGTCCCTTATCAGCTACCTCGATCAACTTCTTATACAGCTCAGAGCACCAGTACGACTCCCAATAATCCTCCTCTCTTACAACCTTGGATTCAGTGTTGGGCAAGGGGAACTCCCATCCTCTCCTACTCTCCACCACCATAACATGGGAATTCCAGCCACTCACCTTACTGGGAAGGTTAATAAACAATTTGGGGGAATTTGGCTTGGAGGGGGTGCTAATCCCTGAGTCGACCTTATCAGTCTTGACACTAAAAAATTCCCTAAACACTCTCATACAAGGCTCGTACCCAAGAAAGCGACACACCATGGCAAATCATACCAAGACTCTACAAGTGTTGGCTCCCAGTTGGAGAGGTAGGGCGTCCATACACTCCAAAAACTCATTTATGAAGGGATCTAATGGCAACCTCAGGGCAGCCTCGAATTGGCCATAGAAGAAGGCCACCATAGTAGGATCTTTACTGAAGGTATCACCAAACAACTTCATAAATTCTTTCTTGCTGAAGTGACCTCACAAAAGTCATATACCATATCTATTCGAAATTGAGAGTTCTACTTCCCTCGAAGCGGCTTAGGGGGCACGTAGCCCCTTTCATTCCTCCCAGGCACAACGAGGACTCGAAAGCATCCATAATTCGAGGACTTGAAGAAGTCGAAGCTGTAGCTCCCCCTTGAGCTGCCATATTTGTACAAAAAGAAGAGGAAATAGGGGAATCAGTCCTATATGCAGCTTCAAGGGACCTAAGGGACATTCTATAGGGCGACCTAGATTCCCCCAAAAATCCTTTTCTATTCCTAAGGAAGGATGGTTTGTTGGGACCTCGTACGTAGAACAGAGCTATGTGGTCAAGCAGCTCATGGAAAAGGTTAAAGGAGACAACTCTTGGGTCGTTCGTCTCTAAAGCACCTAGGGTTTCTCCTACAGGCAAGCCTAATTCGTTAAAATGTAAACCCCATCGGGTCAAAATTGAGGAGCACTCATCAACAGTCATCTCTCTCCATACTCCATTCAAGTGTTTGTATACTCTACGATTGACATTGCAGTAGCCATACCAAGCTCCGGGTTCACTACTAAAGGTCCTAGCCATGGAAAAATCAAAGAAAAAACAGAAATTACCCCTAATGCTAGAAGGTGAGAGGAATACCTTAATCAGTTTGAACGAGGAAGGGTTATTGCAGAGGACGAAAGCTCGAATTAAGTTCAGTTGCTGCGTCGCTGCTATCGCCGGAGATATATAGAAGCTTGAGGAAAGTAAAAATTCGAAAAGTAAAAGGATTTGGGTATTTGTATTTTCCTTAATTGAAAAGGAAAAAAGAAAATTCAAACGGTTAATTTCGAAATTAAATGTGTCATGGCGGTTCCCAAAGCAGTTTCCCAAACGTCAACTTTGGTCGACCTAACATCAACTCCAGCGTCGACTTACGATCTACTTCAAGCTTCATCGAAATTTCTTATAACTTCCTGGTCGAAAAAGTCTACTCAGAAAGTTGGGAGCCACTGAACAAAATAAAAGTGACGAGCTAGGCCCAGCGAGTAAAGCCCAACCATTTATCTATTATTGCCACCACGTTTTGTGGGTTAGGCCCAATTATTACTAGGCCCAAGGCCCATCAACATGATCAGTCGACCTAAGCTCATTGTCCGACCTACGAGGTCCCGACCTAGCTTGGTCCGACCTAACGATCCAGATGTTATTCGGGTACGGTCCAGCCCTATCCATCAGTCAGGTCGACCTAGATCCAACAGGCGACCTCCACCTACATCGTTACGTCGACCTACAGAGTCCTGGCGTACTTACAATTCTTTACGTACCAAGACTCCCTACAAATCAGGAGTTATTTATGGATAAGATCTCTACCACGTATCTATTCCACAAATTAAGGGATTTCATGCAATCCTACCACAAATACAACTCTCATTAACAACTATAAATACAAGGCAACATCAACCGTTCCAAGGTAATTGCTCTTTATTATTCTGAATACATCTTGTTCATTATAATATTTGAGCTCTCATACACCATACTTACTCTCACGCCCGAGGGTCTTCGCCGGAGACCATTCCGGCTAGTCGTGGGTTCTGTGTTTCAGGTCAAGAAGCCAAGTGATTAGTCTTGCTGATTGGACGGAGATTGATAAGCACGATTCTTGCAGCATCAATCGCAATGAATTAAATCAAAAAATTCAATAGAGTTACTGTCACTAAGCAAAAACTTGTCTCTACTTTGTTTAGATTGACAGCAAATTCCGCAAACGTATTTATTAATACAACTACGATTAATAAAAGGCAATAAACCAAACACTTTACTTGATAGATGTCCAAGTCGCTGATGCTACAACTGATAGCTCCCAGATTCTCTGATGTTGTAAGCTTGCGTCCCTGTTGATCCCCTTAAGTAGTATAACCCCCCCGTCTTGTTCACCCGTTCCAATCAAAATCTTCGTGTTGGTCCTGTACAACACACAATTTGTCAGAAAAATGCACTACATGATCGGAATCATTAAGTAATTGAGAGACAGTTAAAGATTGCAGTTGAATGTGGGGGCATATAAAACATTTCTCAAGCGTAGATGTGATCCGATTGCAACATCTCCTTCTTTCGTGGCGATCATGTATCTTCTATTGGGCAAACCCATGTGGTTAGCCTCAATCCGACGCACGTTTTCCAGCAAAGAAATATTGCGTATTATGTGTCGATTAACTCCACTGTCGACAAGCCAAGACTCATTATTTGTCTTACCATTCATTCTACCAGTTGTGCGATCAGTTATCTGCACATGTGTCTGCACATAATCCTTGAAGTGATTCCATTGTTCAGGCGTGAAACCTAGCAAGCCAGCCCTATCATCATCCGTCATTCCTGCAGCTCCCTCTCCATTGGTATGCACCGTGTTGACTCTTGGATTGAATGTGCTTGAGTGTCTTCCCGTAGCCAAATTGGTTTGGGCTCCGCCTCGTCCCTTCGTGTTCCTCAAGCGTTGTTCTCCCCTTGAAAAACCTATCCCATTCTTCATAATTCTCCCCCTTCAATTGTTTATGGGTGAGAATCATTCCTGGATTGTCACTTGTCGAAAGAAAGTATGGATAGTGCCTCTAATCCATGACTTTCTTCTCGCCGCTAGCTTCGGTGGTCATGATCGAACCTTTGGATGCTCTGATACCAAGTTAAGAACCGAATTGTGTGAAGGAGAAAATAATATTTACTTTCCTTGAAAGATTCAATTGATTACAATTATATATATATACACAAGTTTCATACTTGGAGAAGAATTATACCATAATTAATGTTAATCATATATTC
The DNA here is from genome assembly GCA_022495995.1 of Adenophora triphylla var. japonica. Lineage (NCBI taxonomy): Eukaryota > Viridiplantae > Streptophyta > Magnoliopsida > Asterales > Campanulaceae > Adenophora > Adenophora triphylla. The sequence goes on from JAFEMH010000676.1 coordinate 511,839, forward strand.
TACCTAATTTACATATATCATATGATTAAACAATAATCACGTGTAAAAGAAAAATATATTGACAAAATATCTTTGTCAATATCTCAACATGAAAGTGTGACCATTAATTAGAAAGGAAAACAAAAAGAAAGAATTTTTTTTTATAGAAAATTAATTATTAGGAGTAATTGTTAAAATAATAAATAAGTTAATGACTAATTACTTGTTTGTTTAATTTAGTTTTTCCTATTTTTTTAAGAAAACTAATTTGTAATTGTTTAAGAAATAATAAGAAAGGTTTTGTTTGAATTTTTTTAGACAAGTTAATTAAAATTTGAAGAAAAAATGAAAAAAAGAAATTGAAGCAAATAAAAAAAAAATCACACTTGACCTCCTGTTAATCTGAATTTTCACATAAATGGCTTAGTCATCAAAGATTAGTGCTACATCATATGTCTAGTCAGACGTTCCATTAAAATTTTGACGAAAAGATGACGATTTTATAATTTTCACATATTTTTTTTAATTGCGAGAGTTAATATAACAATTAACTTATATACTCCCTCCGTCCCAATAAAAGCTTCACCAATTACCCAAAAGGGCGTCCCTTTAGAAGCTTCACCTTTTCTTTTTTGGACATAAAATATTATTATTTCCTCCACTCATTCTCTCTCCTACATTATTTTAATACTCACAACACCATTATAATTTATTATTCCCTCCACTAATTCTCTCTCCTATTTTCAAATTACACTCACAACATTTTTTTTCCCTCCCATTACCATAATTTTCGTGTCCAAGAAAAATGGTGAAGCAATTGGTGGGACGGAGGGAGTATAAGTACATGTATAGGTATTTTTCACTTAAATAGAAAAACATATTTATATATTTTTCCACATCTCAAAAGTCAAACCTAACTAACTAAGGAAGGAAGGAAAGGTAACGGAGCGACCCCACAAACGCCTCCCGTCCAATCCTTTCCAAACACTAATTAGGGTTTCGGAACCTTCTCGAATCCAAAACCCCTCTTTATAAAATCTCGCTTTCCCTCTTCTCATTATTCAGTCTCTCAAATCAAACCCTAGTTTAAATCTGTAAACTACTTCCGCTCTCTCTCAATTTTGTTCATTCTGTTCTCTATTTGACTCCGGTGAATTATAATGGCCGGAAAGGGTGAAGGTCCGGCTATCGGAATCGATCTCGGTACGACGTACTCCTGCGTCGGTGTGTGGCAACATGACCGTGTTGAAATCATCGCCAATGATCAGGGTAACAGGACGACGCCGTCGTATGTTGCTTTCACCGATTCCGAGAGGTTGATCGGAGATGCTGCTAAGAATCAGGTCGCCATGAATCCTATTAACACCGTTTTCGGTAAGATCTTAGTTTCCTGGATCTAGATTTTTTATTAATTAAATTTGATATTTTTGTATTGTTGAATGGATCTATGTTGTTTATCAACTGAATTCATGCTTGTTCTGTTGCTGATTGTTATGATAAATTCATTAATAAGAGCTAGCTATGCTAGCTAGATCTTTCTCTCTCTCTCTCTATATATATATATATCTATATCTATATATATATTTCAGAATTGAAATTCATGTTAGTTATGCTATAAGTTTTATGTAATAAAGTTTTATTGTTGATTTAAGTAACGAGTTTTTTTTGTTGAATGATAGATCTATAAATACTAGTGGTTGTATTCGTAAAGATGTTTTCCTTTTGTTATTACCTTGACCTTCTTCCAATTGTTTTGTTTAGTATGTTTTATTTCGTAAATATGTGCTGAATAAGATTTGGATTAGAATCATAATTGAAATTTAAAGTTCAGTTGATTATGTTCAACTATGTGTTGTTTTGCATACTTGAAATTTAAAGTTCAGTTGATTATGTTCAACTATGTGTTGTTTTGCATACTTGGAGCTAGTAAAATGTAGTACTCTGGATTTTTTTTGTTTTTATCTGTTTGTGAGTAATTATTTTTCTGTGTAAATACGGTTATTCTAGCTATCAAACCACTAGGATGAATTGATCATGAAAACTATTTTAGTTATAAACACCCATTGTATTTTTCATTTGTATGGATTTTGTTTTATATCTTAACAATGTTGAACCTACTTGTTGATGTTCTTGAATGTCGGTTCATACTTATCGAGCAAGGCTACTAGGAATTCGATAGCAAAGGAATAGGCTTTACCTTATACGGTCACTGTAATCCTGACTTTTATTGGCCATCCACTCTGATATAATTATTTTGTTAACTATTACAATGCGATGTTTTGGTAACTGTAATATTTATTTGGTTATTTACTTGTTAATTAGTAGTTATTTGATCTTTGCCTTGTAGAACCGACTTCAATTGATAGGTACTTTTATAATACTATTTTTACCTCTTTATTGCTGTGACTAATGTATCTGTAACTTTATGGCTTCAGATGCCAAGAGGTTGATTGGTAGGAGATTCTCTGATGCCTCGGTGCAAGGAGACATGAAGATGTGGCCTTTTAAAGTTATTCCTGGGCCTGGTGAGAAGCCCATGATTGTTGTTAACTACAAGGGGGAGGAGAAACAATTTGCAGCTGAAGAAATTTCTTCAATGGTTCTCATAAAGATGCGTGAGATTGCTGAGGCTTTCCTTGGTACCACCATCAAGAATGCTGTGGTCACAGTCCCAGCTTACTTCAACGACTCCCAACGTCAGGCTACCAAGGATGCCGGGGTTATTGCTGGCATCAATGTCTTGCGTATTATCAATGAGCCCACAGCTGCTGCCATTGCTTACGGTCTTGACAAGAAGGCAACAAGTGTTGGTGAAAAGAATGTTTTGATCTTTGATCTTGGAGGTGGTACTTTTGATGTGTCCCTCCTTACTATTGAGGAAGGTATCTTCGAGGTGAAGGCCACAGCTGGAGACACCCATCTTGGAGGTGAAGATTTTGACAACAGAATGGTCAACCATTTTGTTCAGGAATTCAAGAGGAAGAACAAGAAGGATATCAGCGGTAACCCTAGAGCTCTTAGGAGGTTGAGGACATCTTGTGAGAGGGCAAAGAGGACCCTTTCGTCCACAGCTCAAACCACCATTGAAATTGACTCTTTGTTTGAGGGTATTGACTTCTACTCCACAATCACCCGTGCCAGATTCGAGGAATTGAACATGGACTTGTTCAGGAAGTGTATGGAGCCGGTCGAGAAGTGTTTGAGGGATGCTAAGATGGACAAGAGCGCTATCCATGATGTCGTTCTTGTCGGTGGGTCCACTAGAATTCCCAAGGTCCAACAATTGCTTCAAGATTTCTTCAATGGCAAGGAGCTTTGCAAGTCCATCAACCCCGATGAGGCTGTGGCTTATGGTGCAGCTGTTCAAGCTGCTATCTTGAGTGGTGAAGGTAATGAGAAGGTCCAAGATCTTTTGCTATTGGATGTTACCCCTCTTTCTCTCGGTCTCGAAACTGCCGGAGGTGTCATGACTGTCTTGATCGCAAGAAACACAACCATCCCAACCAAGAAGGAACAAGTCTTTTCAACCTACTCAGACAACCAGCCAGGTGTCTTAATCCAAGTCTACGAAGGGGAGAGAACAAGAACCCGCGACAACAACTTGCTGGGCAAATTTGAGCTTTCCGGAATCCCACCAGCCCCAAGAGGTGTACCCCAAATCACAGTCTGCTTTGACATAGACGCCAATGGCATCCTAAACGTGTCGGCCGAAGACAAAACAACCGGACAAAAGAACAAGATCACAATCACCAACGACAAGGGGAGACTGTCAAAGGAAGAGATCGAGAAGATGGTACAAGAAGCTGAAAAGTACAAGTCGGAAGATGAGGAGCACAAGAAGAAGGTGGAGGCCAAGAACGCTTTGGAGAATTACTCGTACAACATGAGGAATACGGTAAAGGACGAGAAGATTGCTTCCAAGTTGTCTGCAGGGGACAAGAAGAAAGTTGAGGAAGCTATTGAATCGACTATTCAGTGGTTGGATAGTAATCAATTGGCTGAGGCAGACGAGTTTGAAGACAAGATGAAGGAATTGGAGGGTATTTGTAACCCAATTATTGCTAAGATGTACCAGGGTGGTGAAGGTGGTGCTCCGATGGATGATGATGATGTTGCTGCTCCTTCTGGTGGTAGCAGTGCCGGGCCTAAGATTGAGGAGGTCGACTAAGTTGTGGGTTTGTGTTTCTGGTCGTCTTTGTTTTTCTGGACAAGATTTTTATTTTAGTTTTTATGTTATTGGATATTATTTTTGGTTCCTAGTCATTGAAAATGGTTGTTTTGTTTTCATTGGCTGGTGAATTGTTATGTTAATTCCATCGTTTAGTTAATCGGTAACGGAAGTTTTAGTAATTATGCTGTTTGGTTTTGTTTTGTTTTGTTTCTTGTGAATATTTGTTAGATTCTTCACTACTTAGGCTCCGTTTGTTTAGCGTAAAATATTTTTCGAAAAATGATTTCCAGCAAAATATTTTTCGGAAAACGAAAATATTTTTTTCGGAAAATAAGACAAACATGTTTTTGACTAACATTTTCCGGTGCGAAATAAACACCGGAAACAAACGGAGCCTTATTACCGATGTTTAGGCGTGATTTTGTTCTGCTTGTTCTAACAATCACGCCATAATAATCTCTTTATCACGTGCTTGTGTCGTGCGTAACCCTCTTACTCTTAGTTTTGATTCTGTAATTTCAATTTTAGGCTCCGTTTGTTTCGCGTAAAACATTTTTCGAAAAATGTTTTCATGTAAAATGATTTCATGTAAAAAGGTTTTCTTGTAAAATATCATGGTCTTGTTTTCAGTTGTTTGGCAAATTTGACGAAAATGTTTTTCGGAAATGTCACTTTTTTTTTATTAATTTAAATCAACTTTGGAAAGCATTCCACCCACCCCCTACCCCCTACACACCCCCCAAATTTTTTTTTTTTTAATTTTTTAATAAAAAATAAAAAAATATTTTTTGGGGGGTGGGTAGGGGTGTAAAATAAAAAAAAATTGGGGGGGGGGGTGGGTGGGGGCGGTTTCCAAAAAAAATTTTTTTTGGGGGGGGGTGGGGTAGGCAGGGGGTGGGTGGGGCGGTTTCCAAAAAAAAAAATTTTTTTTTTTGGGGGGGTAGGGTGGGTAGGGGTGGGGTAGGCAGGGGGTGGGTGGGCGGTTTCCAAAAAAATTTTTTTTTTGGGGTGGGGTGGGGGTGGGTAGGGGGTGGGGTAGGCGGGGGGTGGGTGGGGCGATTTCCAAAAAAATTAAAAAATAAAAAAAATTTGGGGGTGTAGGTGGGGGGTGGGGTAGGTGGGTGGGGGGCGGTTTCCAAAAAAAATAAAAAATTTTTTTTTTGGGGGGTAGGGGTGGGTGGGGCGGTTTCCAAAAAAAAAAAATTAAATTTTTTTTTTTTTGGGGAGGGTGGGGGTGGGGTAGGCGGGGTGGGTGGGGCGGTTTCCAAAAAAAAAAAAATTTTTTTTTTTGGGGGTGGGGGTGGGTAGGGGGTGGGATAGGCGGGGGTGGGTGGGCGGTTTCAAAAAATAAAAAAAAAAAAAATTGGGGGAGGATGGGGGGGGTGGGGTAGGCGGGGTGGGTGGGGCGGTTTCCAAAAAAAATAATTTTTTTTTTTTTTTGGGGGTGGGTGGGTAGGGGTGGGGTAGGCGGGGCGGGTGGGGCGGTTTCAAAAAAAAAAAAAAAAAAATTTGGGGGGGTGGGGTGGCGGGGTGGGTGGGGCGGTTTCCAAAAAAATAAAAATTTTTTTTTTTTGGTGGGGGGTGGGGGGTAGCAGGGGTGGGTGGAGCGGTTACAAAAAAAAATAATTTTTTGGGGGGGGGTGGGGTGGTGGGGGCAGTTAAATTTTTTTTTTAATTATTATTATTATTGTGTTGTACCGAGCGTAATATGAGTTGTACATTAAGATCAAGAACAAGAGTTGTAAAATGATTTACGAATTTGAAATTGGTAAATCATTTTACAAAGAAAACCTCATTTTTTTACATCCTTGTAAAATGTTTTACATTTGACTTTGTTTTACAAGTGGTTACCAAACACTCGAAAGTAGGTAAAACATTTTTCGAAAAACATTTTACTTGAAACAAACACCCGAATACAAGGAAAACATTTTCCGAAAAATGTTTTACATCAAACAAATGGAGCCTCAGTATCATAATTGAATCAAAGGGAAAGAGAGATTCACAGAATTGAGAAGAGAGAAAATCTTGCCAAAAATGGCAGATTAATCAGAAATTCAAAGAGAATCGTCAAATCGTCTACGCACAACACAACTGAGGATAGGGAGAGAGTGGAGGTAAGAGTAAGAGGGTTACGATCGACACAACTGAGGTTAGGGAGAGAGGAAGTGGAGGTAAGTAAGGCTCCGTTTGTTTCGCGTAAAACATTTTTCGGAAAATGTTTTCATGTAAAATGATTTCATGTAAAAAGGTTTTCTTGTAAAATGTTTTCATGTAAAAAGATTTCCATGTAAAATGTTTTCTTGTAAAATATCATGGTCTTGTTTTCAGTTGTTTGACAAATTTGACGAAAATGTTTTTCGGAAATGTCACTTTTTTTTTATTAATTTAAATCAACTTTGGAAACCACCCCACCCACCCCCTGCCTACCCCACCCCTACCCACCCCCCCCAAATTTTTTTTTTAAATTTTTTAATAAAAAATAATAAAAAAATATTTTTTTGGGGGGGGGGGTGGGTAGGGGGTGTAAAATAAAAAAAAATTGGGGGGGGGTGGGTGGGGCGGTTTCCAAAAAAAAAAAAATTTTTTTGGGGTGGGGGGTGGGGTAGGCGGGGGTGGGTGGGGCGGTTTCCAAAAAAAAAAAAATTTTTTTTTGGGGGGGTAGGAGTAGGCGGGGGTGGGTGGGCGGTTTCCAAAAAATTTTTTTTGGGGTGGGGGTGGGGGTGGGTAGGGGTGGGGTAGGCGGGGGTGGGTGGGGCGATTTCCAAAAAATTAAAAATAAAAAAAATTTGGGGGGTGTAGGTGGGGGGTGGGGTAGGCGGGGGTGGGTGGGGCGGTTTCCAAAAAAAAATAAAAAAATTTTTTATTTTGGGGGGTAGGGGGTGGGGTAGGCGGGGGGTGGGTGGGGCGGTTTCCAAAAAAAAAAAAATTAAAAAAATTTTTTTTTGGGGGGAGGGTGGGGGTGGGGTAGGCGGGGTGGGTGGGCGGTTTCCAAAAAAAAAAAATTTTTTTTGGGGGGTGGGGGTGGGATAGGCGGGGTGGGTGGGGCGGTTTCCAAAAAAATAAAAAATAAAAAAAATTGGGGGGGGAGGAGGGTGGGGGGGTGGGGTAGGCGGGGTGGGTGGGGCGGTTTCCAAAAAAAAAAAAAAATTTTTTTTTTTTTTTTTGGGGGGGGGGGTGGGTAGGGGGTGGGGTAGGTAGGGGGCGGGTGGGGCGGTTTCCAAAAAAAAAATAAAAAATTTGGGGGGTGGGGTAGGCGGGGTGGGTGGGGCGGTTTCCAAAAAAAAATAAAATTTTTTTTTTTTTTTGGGGGGGGGTTTGGGGGTGGGGTAGGCAGGGGGTGGGTGGAGCGGTTTCCAAAAAAAAAAATTTTTTTTTTTTTTGGGGGGGGGTGGGATGGGTGGGGGCAGTTAAAATTTTTTTTTAATTATTATTATTATTATGTTGTACCGAGCGTAATATGAGTTGTACATTAAGGTCAAGAACAAGAGTTGTAAAATGATTTACGAATTTGAAATTGGTAAATCATTTTACAAAGAAAACCTCCTTTTTTTACATCCTTGTAAAATGTTTTACATTTGACTTTGTTTTACAAGTGGTTACCAAACACTCGAAAGTAGGTAAAACATTTTTCGAAAAACATTTTACTTGAAACAAACACCCGAATACAAGGAAAACATTTTCCGAAAAATGTTTTACATCAAACAAACGGAGCCTCAGTATCATAATTGAATCAAAGGGAAAGAGAGATTCACAGAATTAAGAATTTATGCAAGTAGATCTTTCAGTAGTGTATAGGTGTATACTCCCTCCGTCCCACCGATTTTAAGAAAAGTTTCTATTTTGGGCGTTCCGCTAATTTTAAGAAATCCCAAAATAGAAAGTTTTTATTATTTTTATACTCTTTCTATCCCACTCATTCTCTCTCCTACTTTACTTTTACACTCACAACATTCTCTCTCCTAACTATTCATCCCACTCATTCTCTCTCCTTAATTTTTCACAATCAAAACACTTCTTCCACTCATTCTCTCTCCTAATACTATAATAATATTTCTTAATTCCCGTGCCATTTCAAAATTTCCAAAAATCACCGGGACGGAGGGAGTATATGATCAGTTTAACCAAAAAATGATTAAATCATAAATTTCGTAACCATCGGTTTCTTTGACATGGCATTTATTTTTTGACATGGCATTTATTAAGAATCTTTACTATTCTCTCCACTCATTCTCTCTCCTACATTATTTTAATACTCACAACATCATTACAATTTATTATTTCCTCCACTCATTCTGTCTCCTATTTTATTTTTACACTCACAACATTTATATCATTATTTTTTTCCTTAATCCCCGCACAAACAGTAACAGTGCGGTTACTAGCGGGACGGAGGGAGTATATATATATATACTCCCTCTGTCCCACGTGAATGCAAACTTATTTCTATTTTGGTTCGTCCCACGTAAATGCAAACTGCCCAAAATGGAAACAAATTTATTACTCCCTCCGTCCCACCAAAACTGATACTTATTTCTTTTTTGGTCCGTCCCACCAAAACTGATACTGCCCAAAATGGCAAAGGAATCTTGACTATTTACCCCACTCATTCTCTCTCCTATTTCACTTTTACACTCACAACATTCTCTCTCCTAACTATTCCTCCCACTCATTCTCTCTCCTATTTAATTCTTCATACTCACAACATTTTCTTTCACTTTTTCTCTCTTACTTTTCCTTAATTCGCGTGCCCAGAAATTTGGTCTCAGTTTTGTTGGGACGGAGGGAGTATTTTATATTCACCCTATCCCACCCACTCATTCTCTCTCTTCATTTTTCACCATACAATTTATTCAACCAACCTACTATTAACTCCACTCATTCTCTCTCTTCATTTCCTACCACACATTTTCATTATCTTAATAATATTTCTTAGTTATTGTGCTCACAAAAATGGTTTACATTCACATGGGACGGAGGGAGTTTATATATATATATATATATATATATATATAGGACTTTTTACCAAAAACTCACTCAAAAACATGCTATTTACAAAAAAAAACATGTAAGTTGTGATTTTACAAAAAACTATTTAGCTAAATATAAATATTACAAAAAACTATTTTGCACACAAAACACACACCCATCTCTCTTTACCCTCTCTATATTTACCCAATCCAACTCCGGTGACAAGCTTCCTCCGGCGACCACCTTCCCCACCTCCGGCGACCACCTCCGGCAATTTTCGATCTATGATTCTCAAATCAACTATGGATTTACAAACCAAAACCCAGATTTTAGATTTAACTTTTTCATTTAACCAAAACGGATCGACTCTTCTCTTTCAAACACTATAATTGTTAAGAATTTTACGGCTAAAGTAAGGATTGTTGAGAGAGAAAGAAGTTACAGGATTTTACAAACCCATATTGGAAATTTTCAAATCAAATATGGGTTTACAAACCAAAACCAAAACCTAGATTTGATTTGAATTATGTTTTGTACTGCTTCAGCTTTTTGAGTAATGAATTAGGGACTGGATGGCAAAATGGTGGAAGCGGGAAGGGGTGGCGGTTGCAGCGGCTGAAAATGGAGAGACCTGGAAATAGGGAAGAGAGAGGAAGGGGGAGGGGTTTAGAATTTTAGATTATAAAACTTAAAATATTTTGGACCTATTTACCGTCAATACCCCTAAAATACTTTGGACCTGTTTATGCTTGGTTCGTTAAATTGAAGATTTGATTTTAATTATTTTGTATTTATTTGTTCGACCCAAACATAACGAAGTTATGGTCATGTTAATTTTTAGGTTTGGTTCGTTAAGTTTTTTAACTGAGGTTAGTCACATGACCTAAATCAGTTAAAAAACTAACGAGGTTGTAAAGAAGGCTTTGGTTATGAAATGGTACATTTATCGCTTGTTTATCATGTTTATCGCCTGTTTATCATGTTTATCGCTTGTTTATCGGTTGTTTATCAGTTGTTTATCATGTTTATCATTTGTTTATCAGTTGTTTATCAGTTGTTTATCATGTTTATCAGTTGTTTATCTTATTTATCAGTTGTTTATTGGTTGCTTATCAGTTGTTTATCATGTTTTTCTCTTCATATCATGTTTATCGCTGTTTATTGGTTGCTTATCGCTTGTTTATCATTGAATATGAAGAGAAAAACATGTTTATCGCTTGTTTATCATTTGTATCGCTTGTTTATCGCTATTTTATCGCTTGTTTATCATTTGTATCGCTTGTTTATCGCTTTATCGCTTGTTTATCATTTGTATCGCTTGTTTATCGCTTATTTTATCGCTTGTTTATCATTTGTATCGCTTGTTTATCGCTTTATCGCTGTTTATCATTTGTATCGCTTGTTTATCGCTTGTTTATCATTTGTATCGCTTGTTTATCGCTTTATCGCTTGTTTATCATTTGTATCGCTTGTTTATCGCTTATTTTATCGCTTGTTTATCATTTGTATCGCTTGTTTATCGCTTTTATCGCTTGTTTACCATTTGTATCGCTTGTTTAACGCTTATTTTATCGCTGTTTATCGCTTATTTTATCGCTTGTTTTTATCGCTTGTTTATCGCTGTATCGCTTGTTTATCGCTTATTTTATCGCTTGTTTATCGCTTGTTTTTATCGCTTGTTTATCATTTGTATCGCTTGTTTATCGCTTGTTTTTATCAATTGTTTATCATTTGTATCGCTGTTTATCGCTGTTTATCATTTGTATCGCTTGTTTATCGCTTATTTTATCGCTTGTTTATCAGTTGTTTTTATCAGTTGTTTATCATTTGCAAGGAAGTGGTATCAAGAGGCGATGATTTTTATATTGTTGTTGCTATGAGATGGATTGTTCTCACTAAATGATTTTTTTTTTAAATTGTTCATGATCAATTATATTTGTGCAAAACTTAAAGTTTGAAAATGAATGACAAGATTGTTTTACATTTTATGTTTATTTTTTTTTATTTTTTTAAGAAAATAGTGCTTTCAATTTACAAAAGTAGTTTTTTGTAATTTTTATAAAAGTTTTTTGTAATTTCCATCTTGTGTGTATTTTTTTGTAATTTCCATCTTTTAAAATGAGTTTTTTGTAAATGCCCCATATATATATATATATATATATATATATATATATATATATATATATATATATATATATATATATATATATATATATATATATTGGTGCATTTTTTAATCCAAAGGGCATTACATTCCATTCGTATTGCCCAAATGGTACTGTGAATGCTGTTTTGTATCTATCTTGTTCTGCTATTTGTATTTGCCAAAATCCTGATTTCATATCAAATTTTGAGAATATTGATGCATTGTGTAGTCTTTTTAATAAGTCTTGTTTATTAGGGATTGGGTACCTAATCCATTTTAAGGTCAGTGTTTAATGGTTTGTAGTTTATTACTAACCTTGGAGCTCCTCTCTCGATTTCCGCATTTTTTGTGACATAGAAAGCAGAGCATGACCATGATGATTTGCTTTTTCTTATTAATTTTTTATCTAATAGATCTTTTATTTCTTTTTTACAGTATTCTAATAATTCTTGGTTCATTTGGATTGGTCTTGCTTTTGTTGGAATCATTCTTTCATTGAATTCTTTTTCATATGGTAATGTTATGACATGTTTCTTTCTTTCCCAAAATGTCAGTAGGGAGGTCGAACATAAGGTCTTTTCAAATTTTTCTAATATCTTTTCGATTGTAATTTTGCATTCTCTTGATTGCAATTTTTCTTCTAACTTTGTATTATGTAAGTCTTCTTTTAAGAATTCAATTTGTTTTTGTAATGAATTTATTTTTGATATATTTGTTTTTTGTACATTGTTTACATCATGGGTAGAAACTGGATATATAAATTTAAATATTATTTTTTGTCCTAGTATCTTTGTTTCTACTCCTTGTTTGGATACTTTAAAGGGATATAACATTTGTAAAAAGGGATTTCCTAATATTACTTTTGTATTTAAATCCTTTACAAGTATTAAACTTGTTTTAAAACAAATGTTATTATTACATATATGAGCTTCTGGTATTTTATATTTAACTTTTAATAAAGAAGAATTTGCTGCTGAAAGGTTTTGTTTTGTCTTAATAAAATATTTAGAAGGTATTATACCTTGTTCTATGCAGTTTAAATCTGCTCCTAAGTCTAACATGGCTATTCCTTCATATGTAAAAGTTCCTATTGTCATTTTTATGGTGACATACCATTTTTGAAACCTAACTTTATTTATTGCATATACACTTCCTTCTGTATCCTCTTCTGTTGAAGAGTCTGTTTCTGTTGCTATATTTTCTCTAGTGTTAATTTTTATTCCTTTGTTTTTTTGAAAAGGGTTTTGAAATTGTTCATCCAATTTTTTGGAAGGTTCTCCTTTGTAAGTTGCACTTATTTGTTTTTTAATTTCATGTATTGTTATTTTTGCTTCTAATTCTTTTTGTGATTTTTGCAATTCTAAATTATTTTGTTTTAATAATTTTATTTCTTGTTTTATTTCTCTGATTTCTCTTTGTAGATCTACTGAAGAAATTTGTTTCTTTTTATGGGGTGGTTTTAATCTTCCAAATCCAAATTGTTCACACCAATGTCCTAGTTCTTTTATTGTTTGTGCGCTTTCCTTTTTTAATTTAATACTTAATCTTTGATCTTGACAAAGTTTTAAACCAGTAATATTTACGCAAGTAATTAGGTCTCCATAGGTTAATTCATTATAAGAGATTCGGCCATATTTTTGTTCTATTGTGTCTTTTACTTTTTCTGAAAATAGTCCTGGTAATCCTGTAATAAATTTTTCTTTCCAATAAATGTTATTTGGGTCCGCTGTTAAAAACTCTTTGCAGGAAATTGTCTTTATACCATTTGAATTGTTCCAATTTTCTACACTTTAAATTTTGTAGTATTTCTGAGTTTCTTTCTGTATATAAATCTATATCTCCTATGAAATGGGTAGTGATATTGAATATTAGTGTTATTAATTGTGCCGGTGCAGGTCTTCCTTGTTCATCTAATAAGGGTTGCCCTTGAGCATCTATTCTTACAGAGGATAAAATTTCATTTTTTATTTCATTTCCTAATAATTTATCCCACCATGTGCGTAATTGTCCAAGAAACCTAAAATTATGTTTTCTACAGCTTGTCTTTCTGTGATATTTGTTGTTTTGTAAATATTGCCTACAATTATCATTTCTTTTGTTTATTAATAATTTCCATTTCACTTAGTCCATCAATGTTCCATTCATATATGTTTTTTGCATTGTAAGATTTTTGTTGTTCTCCTAATATTTGCAAATCTTCTGCTTCTCTTTTGTAATTAAGAAAAGTTCTTATAGCTTGTATAGGTATCATTTTATTATTAGAGTTGTCATTTTCTTCTGAGGATGGGATTGATTCTGAATCAGATGAGGATGCTTCATTATATTCTGTTAACACACTAATGTTTTTACCCCTATTTGTTTCTTCTTTTATTTGTATATAATTTTTCACATTTTCCATTAAATCATTTAGAGGATCATGTAATGTTGGTCTTGCTCCCGATATTCGAATGGATTTTTTGGTGTGTGGTATCGCTTTACATATTTCATTGGTTCCTCTCCTTTTCTATTGGATGGTGTTATATTGTACAATTCAATATTCTCGTATATCTTTGTGATTTAATTCCTGTTTCGGTTGTTTATTGACCGGTGTGGGAAAATCTGTTAAATTGATTTCTTGTACTTCTCTTTTAGTTTCTATTATTCCGGTTGTAACATTATCTATTTTATCTTCTACTCTGTCTAATTGTTTTCCAATTGTAAATAAGGATAGATTTGTCCAATTATTCTGTAAATGTAAATCCTTGGTAATTTTTCTTCTATTTGATCCTGTGGACTATTGGTAATATTTCATGACTTACTCCATTTTTAACAAAATAAGCTGGTTCTAAAGGGGGTCGTTCTCCTTCATAATACTCATGACTTGGTAATTGATTTGGAGCTACTTTATACCATTTTCTAATCTTTTGAGTTATTGGAGTTAATTTATATAAATATTCATCATTTAAGAATTCAAAGAACGGTATATGCATCTCTTGTATTTTGCAGAATTCATAATATGTTTCTTTAATTATTTTTTGTTCTTTTTCATTATATGTTTTGAAAAATAACTCTCTGTTTTCATTATTTTCTTCATTTTGAAAATCTTTTCTTAAAACCTTTTTGTTTAATTTGAATTCATTTTTTATCATATTTACTGTAAATTCACTATCCTCATATGGATGTACAAAATTTCCATTTCTTCTTATTCCAAGATTATCTGTTTCAAATTGGTCTTCTCGTTTCAATTTCGATTCTAAAATTGGTCGGTTATTTTGCGAATTATTTCCTTGTTGGTATTCATGTATTCCTGAAGTGGATCTTCTAGAAGGTATTTCAAAATTAAAATTTTTATTTCTATTTAAAGATTGTGTTCTTTTAAATTTTAAGTCTACTGAGCCATCTTCATATTGTGTAATTTGTTCTAATTCACTTGTTTGTCTATTTTTTGTTTTTGTACTTGGCATAGTTTTAGATGGATAAGTCCATTTTTCTGACAAAGTTATATCACTCCATTTAATTGTTTTTGGAATTGTTATGTTGGCTTTTGATCTGTCTATTTCCCAGAAAACTGTTTCTCCTGGTATTTTGGTTTTATTAAAAGCATTTGGACAGAGTCCAAAAGATTCATTAGTTTAAAGTGTAGTCTAGAAAATATTTCATATATGTGTGAACCCATTTGCATATGATAATTATGAGTTAAGATGTCTAAGGTTAAAATTTTCATTATATGGGGATCTGTTAAAGATATTGTAAAATTAGGATATGTATTAAAATGTATTGGTCCGTTTGTTAAACTTGTTTCTATTGCTCCTATTAACGAGTCTACATAATTTAGATGTCTTGCATCTCTTAAAGCAATTTGGATACTTGTGTCTAATCCTTCCATTGTTAATGGTTTTATAGCTATTTGTACTATTCCTATATGTAAAAATCTATATCCTTGTGATATGTATTTTTTAATTGAGGATTTTGAAAATAAACTCATCGTTTGATTATTGGAAAATAAAGGAGTAACTGTTTCTTTTGTTTTTATAGCTAATCTTGATCTAAAATCAAATATCCCTTTATCTTTATATATTTCAGATATTGGTATAGATGGAGGTTTCCAATTTGTTAAGAATTGAGTATCCCAAGAAATTTCTTTAGACAATATACTTTTATTATTTCTATCCTCATCATTCTCAGTTTGTATGTTATAATCATTCATTTGATTATTGTGATGTCGAGAAGACCTTCTATTCGTAAAATTACCTAACCAACTCATTATTTATTTTATGTCTTGCCTCGGATACACTTCCTTTCCTAATCGGATGCACGACTTACACTCCTTACTGCGTGACTTAGACCTAGGACACACACCGACTCGGGACAAATAAATAACTTGTGTTAATTAGCTAACTTTGTTGAATAAGAGGCTTTGATACCAAAATAGCCAAAGGATCGATTTAACTAACTAACTTGAGAATAATAAGCAAATTCTAAAGCAAAATTCAAGGGAAATAAACTCCTAATGAGTTGCTACAGTGCTAAATAGTAAATTTGACTTTTTAATAGTAAAATTGACTTTTATCTAGGGTACGTGATCTTTGTTCTACCCAGTACACACTTCATAAATTTTGAATATTATGAAGCCGCGATGAGTAAGGATGAAAACCTTCAACTCAAAAGTGTCTTTGAGACACCTTGACGCTACCTGGTTTCCGATCTATATACCTCATTTATTTAAAAAGTCTATTATACTAATAGAAAGCATATCAATAACAAAAGATAGTAAGAAAACTTACTTCTTATTACAGAACTTCAATAATTTACAAGATATTTGTATAGTGGATGATTTACAGTGGATGGTTGAGAGGATATCTAGGAAGAGGAAGAACTCAGAAAGGGTGAAAGAAAAAACTTATCAAAACCAAAACCTGCCTTCTCAAATGAGGAGGGATCCATATTTATATTACAAACTAAAGTAGTGGATCGCGCCACATGTTCGATACGCATTTGTCCTCAGAAGAGGGATCCACAACTTTTGACAAAATCAAATAAATACACAAGAAAATGAGTTCCACTGAGGGAAGTGGAGAAAACAGTCCTATCCACTGAGAAAGTGGATTCTCCTTGTCCATTGCTTTTTTGACAATTGAGGGGCGGCTTTACTGTTGAAGATGCCATCCCTGTCTTTGTCTTTTGTCATTTGTCTTCACAGGTCTTCTATCTGTACCTGAGTGAACATGTCATCGTTTGGCATGGCTTCGTCAGGTATTGTAGAATTTGTGCTTCCTTCATCGCTTAATTCGTTCATTAATCTGTCAAGGTCTTCAGGATTTGTGCATTTGGCCATCTGGACCATGATATGTTGTTTTCTTCGGAGGAATTCTTCATTTTGTTGAGTTTGGGTAAGTGGAATATTTTTGCAGCATTGGGGTTTTTGTTTAAAGAATCTTTCAACTGCTTCAGGGCCGCAGTCAGATAGGTGTGTCTTGTCCCACCACTTGATTTTGTATTTTCTGATTAGTGTTGGGAGAATTGTTTTGTGATTGCACTCACACTTTTGTTGCTTTGGAGCACCCATTTGTACACACTCACACATTTGTTCCTGTTTTAGGTCAAATTCTGTCATGAAGATCCAAGGGACTTGGAAACTATGACAAAATTGGGCCCAAATGGGGGATTGTTCAATTTCCCGTGGAAAAGAAATTTGTTTGCCCCAAAGATTGAAGGCCTTTTTTACAGAAATTGGAACTATTTGTTTATCCAGCCCAAATTTTGTCCACCAAAGGTTAAACCAATAAGGGGTTGGATAAGGAAAGTCAGGGGAGAAGTAGAAAAAATATGAAAGAGAAAAGGATTTGTTTTGTTTGAGGAAAGCTCGAGACCAAGCATTTATGTAGTCCCAATAATTGAATCGGGTTGAATTGTTTGGAAGGTATAAGTCCTTGGCTTCACTGGGTTTTTGTCCCCAATCAGAGATGGTTAAGAATTTAAAAATTCGTACTTTGCAATATCTTATTTTGGATGGGTCTGAATGATCAGCAGAATAAATGAATGTGGCTGATCTAGTTTGGGTCAAAATACTTTCGTAATAAAATTGTGATTTGGAGAAATTATCAGGCAGATAATTGTGGGAACTGGGAAGGAGAAATTCAGACATTTGGTAGGGATGCCATTTTGTATTTGTTTCAAAAAATTCTGGTTCTAAAACACAGATGAACTCTGAATGGTTTTTGTAAGAATAAGAAGTTGGTGGAGTGTTCTTTGGATATGTACTGGGTGAAATTTGTTGGATAAGAGGAGTTGGGCTTTGAGTTGGGCTTTGGTCAAGGCTTTGTTTATATGTGGCCAATTGTTGACTTGGGCTTGGTGGAAGAGTTTGTGAAGATGAGGATGAGAAAGAAGTTTTGTACGGTGATATCATTTCAAATCTGTTTTCATTTTTGGGGGTTTTTTCGGGAATAAAAATGGGAAGTTTTGTCAAAGGTACAGTAGTGAAAATTGGCTTTTTATCTTTTTTCTTTGTCGAAGAACTTGGAATCATCCTGCAAAATAATATTTATCCTGTGATGTTATCTAAGAGGATAAAATCAAGTTCAATATAAAGCAGTCTTAACCTTTGTTTTTTATACCAAATTGTATTATTTAAAGAGGTTTCTAGATTAGTCCAATGAAAAGGATTTCTTTTTCTTTCTTCTTCTAAAGCTTCCTTAAGGCTTTTAATTTCTTTTCTAAGTTTATGTTCTTTTCTGCTGATTTTTGTGAAAATTTTCATGAATGGAGGCATTGTCAAGGATCCTGTTGAAAGGAAAAAGATTATTAGTCCGGGATTAACATGGGATTATCTCTGTTACTACCTACATGATCATTCTCAATACATTTTATAATTCTTCTTAAAGCGGAGATATCTGCTTCAATTGATGGTCTAAATTTTCTGGTGAAATTATGTTCTAAGAGTTCTTCTAAATCATATATATGAAATCTTAATAGACTTTTTAAATAAATGAGGTATATAGATCGGAAACCAGGTAGCGTCAAGGTGTCTCAAAGACACTTTTGAGTTGAAGGTTTTCATCCTTACTCATCGCGGCTTCATAATATTCAAAATTTATGAAGTGTGTACCGGGTAGAACAAAGATCACGTACCCTAGATAAAAGTCAATTTTACTATTAAAAAGTCAAATTTACTATTTAGCACTGTAGCAACTCATTAGGAGTTTATTTCCCTTGAATTTTGCTTTAGAATTTGCTTATTATTCTCAAGTTAGTTAGTTAAATCGATCCTTTGGCTATTTTGGTATCAAAGCCTCTTATTCAACAAAGTTAGCTAATTAACACAAGTTATTTATTTGTCCCGAGTCGGTGTGTGTCCTAGGTCTAAGTCACGCAGTAAGGAGTGTAAGTCGTGCATCCGATTAGGAAAGGAAGTGTATCCGAGGCAAGACATAAAATAAATAATGAGTTGGTTAGGTAATTTTACGAATAGAAGGTCTTCTCGACATCACAATAATCAAATGAATGATTATAACATACAAACTGAGAATGATGAGGATAGAAATAATAAAAATATATTGTCTAAAGAAATTTCTTGGGATACTCAATTCTTAACAAATTGGAAACCTCCATCTATACCAATATCTAAAATATATAAAGATAAAGGGATATTTGATTTTAGATCAAGATTAGCTATAAAAACAAAAGAAACAGTTACTCCTTTATTTTCCAATAATCAAACGATGAGTTTATTTTCAAAATCCTCAATTAAAAAATACATATCACAAGGATATAGATTTTTACATATAGGATTAGTACAAATAGCTATAAAACCATTAACAATGGAAGGATTAGACACAAGTATCCAAATTGCTTTAAGAGATGCAAGACATCTAAATTATGTAGACTCGTTAATAGGAGCAATAGAAACAAGTTTAACAAACGGACCAATACATTTTAATACATATCCTAATTTTACAATATCTTTAACAGATCCCCATATAATGAAAATTTTAACCTTAGACATCTTAACTCATAATTATCATATGCAAATGGGTTCACACATATATGAAATATTTTCTAGACTACACTTTAAACTAATGAATACTGGACTCTGTCCAAATGCTTTTAATAAAACCAAAATACCAGGAGAAACAGTTTTCTGGAAAATAGACAGATCAAAAGCCAACATAACAATTCCAAAAACAATTAAATGGAGTGATATAACTTTGCCAGAAAAATGGACTTATCCATCTAAAACTATGCCAAGTACAAAAATAAAAAATAGACAAACAAGTGAATTAGAACAAATTACACAATATGAAGATGGCTCAGTAGACTTAAAATTTAAAAGAACACAATCTTTAAATAGAAATAAAAATTTTAATTTTGAAATACCTTCTAGAAGATCCACTTCAGGAATACATGAATACCAACAAGGAAATAATTCGCAAAATAACCGACCAATTTTAGAATCAGAAATTGAAACAGAAGACCAATTTGAAACAGATAATACTGGAATAAGAAGAAATGGAAATTTTGTACATCCATATGAGGATAGTGAATTTACAGTAAATATGATAAAAAATGAATTCAAATTAAACAAAAAGGTTTTAAGAAAAGATTTTCAAAATGAAGAAAATAATGAAAACAGAGAGTTATTTTTCAAAACATATAATGAAAAAGAACAAAAAATAATTAAAGAAACATATTATGAATTCTGCAAAATACAAGAGATGCATATACCGTTCTTTGTATTCTTAAATGATGAATATTTATATAAATTAACTCCAATAACTCAAAAGATTAGAAAATGGTATAAAGTAGCTCCAAATCAATTACCAAGTCATGAGTATTATGAAGGAGAACGACCCCCTTTAGAACCAGCTTATTTTGTTAAAAATGGAGTAAGTCATGGAATATTACCAATAGTCCACCCGGATCAAATAGAAGAAAAAATTACCAAGGATTTACATTTACAGAATAATTGGACAAATCTATCCTTATTTACAATTGGAAAACAATTAGACAGAGTAGAAGATAAAATAGATAATGTTACAACCGGAATAATAGAAACTAAAAGAGAAGTACAAGAAATCAATTTAACAGATTTTCCCACACCCAGTCAATAAACAACCGTAAACAGAATTAAATCACAAAGATATACGTAATATTCAATTGTACAATATAACACCATCCAATAGAAAAGGAGAGGAACCAATGAAATATGTAAAGCAGATACCACCTGCAAAAAATCCATTCAGAATATCAGGAGCAAGACCAACATTACATGATCCTCTAAATGATTTAATGGAAAATGTGAAAAATTATATACAAATAAAAGAAGAAACAAATAGGGGTAAAAACATTAGTGTGTTAACAGAATATAATGAAGCATCCTCATCTCGATTCGAATCAATCCCATCCTCAGAAGAAAATGACAACTCTAATAATAAAATGATACCTATACAAGCTATAAGAACTTTTCCTAATTACAAAAGAGAAGCAGAAGATTTGCAAATATTAGGAGAACAACAAAAATCTTACAATGCAAAAAACATATATTGGAACATTGATGGACTAAGTGAAATGGAAATTATTAATAAAACAAAAGAAATGATAATTGTAGGCAATATTTACAAAACAACAAATATCACAGAAAGACAAGCTGTAGAAAACATAATTTTAGGTTTTACTGGACAATTACGCACATGGTGGGATAAATTATTAGGAAATGAAATAAAAAATGAAATTTTATCCTCTGTAAGAATAGATGCTCAAGGGCAACCCTTATTAGATGAACAAGGAAGACCTCCGCACCCCAAGACAATTAATAACACTAATATTCAATATCACTACCCATTTCATAGGAGATATAGATTTATATACAGAAAGAAACTCAGAAATACTACAAAATTTAAAGTGTAAAAAATTGGAACAATTCAAATGGTATAAAGACAATTTCCTGCAAAGAGTTTTTAACCTGGCAGACCCAAATAACATTTATTGGAAAGAAAAATTTATTACAGGATTACCAAGACTATTTTCAGAAAAAGTAAAAGACACAATAGAACAAAAATATGGCCGAATCTCTTATAATGAATTAACCTATGGAGACCTAATTACTTGCGTAAATATTACTGGTTTAAAACTTTGTCAAGATCAAAGATTAAGTATTAAATTAAAAAAGGAAAGCGCACAAACAAGAAAAGAACTAGGACATTGGTGTGAACAATTTGGATTTGAAAGATTAAAACCACCCCATAAAAAGAAACAAAATTACAGTCCTTACTACAAAAACAAAGACATACAGAAGGAAACATAGAAAAACAAATAAAAAATATACAAACGAGGCTCCTGAATATTATAAAAACTCAAGCCATAAGAAAAAATACAGAAATAAATACAACAATAAGAAATACAGAAAAAATAACAAACATTCAAATACCTATAAAAAGACAATAAAATGCTTTTTATGTAGAAAACCTGGACATATAGCCAGAGATTGCCCAGCTAAAAAACAAATAAAACAAATTTGCAATAACCTTAATATAAAAGAAATAGACCAGATAATATCCCAAATAGATAATCTAGAAGTAACAACCACAGAAAATGAACAAACCAGTGGAGAAGATCCCTCCTTCAGCACAGATAACACAGATAATGAGGAAGAAATTAATGAATGTCAAAATGGTTGCAAAGGAGTATGCATGTGTACAACCAAAATCAATACAATAGAAAAATATGATGAAATATTAGAAAAAATTAAAGAAATTAAAGAATCAGTTATAAAACGAAAATTCTTACGACAATTAGAGAAAACCTTAAATGAAGAAAAACCAGAACCTTCAGCACCATCTCAATATGAAGATGTGGTACAAATGTTCCAAGACAAAAAGAAACAAATTTCTTCAGTAGATCTACAAAGAGAAATCAGAGAAATAAAACAAGAAATAAAATTATTAAAACAAAATAATTTAGAATTGCAAAAATCACAAAAAGAATTAGAAGCAAAAATAACAATACATGAAATTAAAAAACAAATAAGTGCAACTTACAAAGGAGAACCTTCCAAAAAATTGGATGAACAATTTCAAAACCCTTTTTCAAAAAACAAAGGAATAAAAATTAACACTAGAGAAAATACAGCAACAAAAACAGACTCTTCAACAGAAGAGGATACAGAAGGAAGTGTATATGCAACAAATAAAGTTAGGTTTCAAAAATGGTATGTCACCATAAAAATGACAATAGGAACTTTTACATATGAAGGAATAGCCATGTTAGACTCAGGAGCAGATTTAAACTGCATAGAACAAGGTATAATACCTTCTAAATATTTTATTAAGACAAAACAAAACCTTTCAGCAGCAAATTCTTCTTTATTAAAAGTTAAATATAAAATACCAGAAGCTCATATATGTAATAATAACATTTGTTTTAAAACAAGTTTAATACTTGTAAAGGATTTAAATACAAAAGTAATATTAGGAAATCCCTTTTTACAAATGTTATATCCCTTTAAAGTATCCAAACAAGGAGTAGAAACAAAGATACTAGGACAAAAAATAATATTTAAATTTCTATATCCAGTTTCTACCCATGATGTAAACAATGTACAAAAAACAAATATATCAAAAATAAATTCATTACAAAAACAAATTGAATTCTTAAAAGAAGACTTACATAATACAAAGTTAGAAGAAAAATTGCAATCAAGAGAATGCAAAATTACAATCGAAAAGATATTAGAAAAATTTGAAAAGACCTTATGTTCTGACCTCCCTACAGCATTTTGGGAAAGAAAGAAACATGTCATAACATTACCATATGAAAAAGAATTCAATGAAAGAATGATTCCAACAAAAGCAAGACCAATCCAAATGAACCAAGAATTATTAGAATACTGTAAAAAAGAAATAAAAGATCTATTAAATAAAAAATTAATAAGAAAAAGTAAATCACCATGGTCATGCTCTGCTTTCTATGTCACAAAAAATGCGGAAATTGAGAGAGGAGCTCCAAGGTTAGTAATAAACTACAAACCATTAAACACAGCCTTAAAATGGATTAGGTACCCAATCCCTAATAAACAAGACTTATTAAAAAGACTACACAATGCATCAATATTCTCAAAATTTGATATGAAATCAGGATTTTGGCAAATACAAATAGCAGAACAAGATAGATACAAAACAGCATTCACAGAACCATTTGGACAATACGAATGGAATGTAATGCCATTTGGATTAAAAAATGCACCAAGTGAATTCCAAAAAATAATGAATGAAATATTCAATCCTTACACGTTTATCATAGTTTACATAGATGATGTTTTAGTCTTTAGTAAAGATTTAGGACAACATGAAAAACATCTAAACATATTTTACAAAACAATGATAAAAAATGGATTGGTTTTATCCAAACCTAAGATAAAGCTATATCAGACAAAAATAAGGTTCTTAGGTCATGAAATAACCAATAACACAATAATACCTATTCAAAGATCAATAGACTTTGCGGACAAATTTTCAGATGAAATAAAAGACAAAACTCAATTACAAAGATTTTTAGGATCACTAAATTACATAGCTGATTTCCTTCCAAAGATAAGACAAATCTGCAAACCTCTTTATGACAGATTAAAGAAAAATCCAAAACCTTGGACAAAAGAACATACTAATGTAATAAAACAAATTAAGTTATATGTAAAACAATTACCCTGTCTAACAATATGCGATCCAAATGCACCAAAGACAGTATCTACAGATGCTTCAGACATAGGATATGGAGGAATATTAACTCAAAAAATAAATGGTAAAACCCATATAATAAGATATTACTCAGGAATATGGAATGAAACTCAATATAAATATTCCACAATAAAAAAGGAAATCCTTTTCATAGTATTATGCATAACAAAATTTCAAGACGACTTGCTTAATCAAAAATTCACTGTTAAAGTAGACTGTAAAGCCGCTAAGGATGTTTTACAAAAAGATGTAAAAAATTTAGCTGCTAAACAAATCTTTGCCAGGTGGCAAGCATTATTATCAATTTTTGATTTTGAAATTATTCATATTGCAGGAAAAGACAATTCAATTCCAGATTTCTTAACAAGGGAATTTCTGCAAGGGAACAATGGAAATCCTTAAGAAACAAAAAGAAGAAAAACTTAGGAAAACAAGATTAGAATTAGAAATAGGATCATCTTCACAAATTAACCAACCTTTAACACCCAGAGAAAAATTGTATCAAGAAACACAAATTATTGAACAACAACAACAATTTGAATCTATATATATATATATATATATATATATATATATATATATATATATATATACTCCTTCCGTCCCAATAAGTGCTTCACCCTTTTGGGTGGGCACACAAATGATGGAAATGGGAGGAAAAAAAAATATTGTGAGTGTAATTTGAAAATAGGAGAGAGAATTAGTGAAGGGAATAGTAAATTATAATGGTGTTGTGAGTATTAAAATAATGTAGGAGAGAGAATGAGTGGAGGAAATAGTAAAGATTTTTTGCCAAAAAAGGAAAGGTGAAGCTTCAAATGGGACGCCCTTTTGGATAATTAGTGAAGCTTTTATTGGGACGGAGGGAGTATACTCCCTCCGTCCCACATGAATGTGGACTAACTTTTTGGGTGTGGGAATTAAGGAAAAGTGATGTAAGAAAGAGAAAAAGTTAAATGTTGTGAGTATGAAAAATTAAATAGGAGAGAGAATGAGTGGGAGGAATAGTGAGGAGAGAGAATGTTGTGAGTATAAAAGTGAAGTAGGAGAGAGTATGAGTGGGTGGAATAGTGAATATTCTTTGCCATTTTGGGAAGTTTGCATTCACGTGAGACGGACCAAAATAAAAATAAGTTTGCATTCACGTGGGACGGAGGGAGTATATCTATAGTATAAATGGAAGCGGTTTTGGCACTGTAGCATGAACAGTTTCAAGTGTCCATTTGACCATTTTGCCCCCATTTTTTTGTCCCTTTCCCATTTTGCCCTTAAAAAAAATTTAATTTAAAAAAAAATAAAAAAATAGTGATGCTCATACACAGATCTGTACAGGTCGTTGACAAGGGAGAAGAGAGAGTGGGGGCGTCGAAATCCTCAACATATGTTTCAGATCTAAGGAAGGAGATGAATTTTGAATTGAGAGTGGTGGGCGAACTGGACAGAGGGGGCGACGAGGTTAGCAGAAGAGGGTTTAGAGTGAGGCGGTGAGATGAGATCTAGGTGGTCGCGATCTGGGCGTGGATGTGCGGCAAGGAGGAGGCATATAAGGGGAAGCGGAGGGGGAAGGCGAATGACAAGACTGAGGGAAAGCGTGGGACGAGGGGGAGGGGCACGAAGGTGGGCGAAGTTGAACCAATGAGGGGTTAGGGAAGAAAAGGGTAAGCACGGTTGTCTTCTTCTCTTCTTTGCTGCAACTATAGACCAGGGAGATGATAAATGGGGATGGAATGGGGTGAGTGGCAGGTTAAGGTTAATAATTTTTTATTTTAAAATTTAGTCCTTTCGCGCAACAGAAAAATAATTTAGTGTAGATAGTGGAATAAAAAAATAGTTTGGGTATTAAATCCACAATCTATAGTATAAATGGCAACATGCCACCTCATCTATATGAACAGTACAATGAATAGTTTCAAATGAGTTTTTTCCCGTTTTGCCCTGACTAAGTTGTTCCTTTCCAATATATTTAATAAAAATATATTGATTTCATTTTTTATTTATTTCAGGTGCTTTTACGTAAACGTACCTGGCCAATGTCTGTTTCGATTGAGACAACATCTTTACTTCAACTGGTTAAAAATTTATATATTAATTAGATGTTAATTTATGTCTTATCTTTTTGTAAACAAGGGCATAATGTTTATGTTCATACATCACTATAATTAGTAACTATAATGTTTATGTTAATTAAAAAAAAAAGACCCGTGTCCTCGGACACGGGCATATGTACTAGTATATATATATATTAGGATACCCACAGTAGGAGTAGGAGTACCTTAACAACTAACCCATTGTTTGTTGACTAAAATGCCCACTTCATCTTGTACACGAACTAAAAATAAAGAAGAATATTTTGGTCATAAAATATGGGGCCACTTGTTAAATTACCTTGAAGAGGGTATCTTAACAAATCTCTAAAAAATTTTGATTTAAACTTAAGGGAGGAGTATGCGATAAAAATGTCTACTCTATTCTTCGCAACAAATATATCTTTCATTCTTTTTTAAAACCATCTTTCGTTTCATTGTTCAGTCCTTTCAATATGCTAGGACCAAATATGGTCGTATAAATTTTAATTTTGCAATCTTTTATGGAATATGATGACGCCAAGGCTTTTGGGGTTAGAGCGATTGGTAGGATATCTGACAGGATATATTTGTGGAGTACTTAGAGCACAACAAAGAAAGCACCATTAAGGTAAAAGTTGGATGTTACTCCAACTCAGGCCATCGGGTGTGAGAGTAAGATAACTGAGAGAATAAAACTTTGAATGTTTTGAGTGTGTGTGTATGTGTTTAGGGTTCAGACAATGGCTTACAATGTCAATTTGGCACCTACCCTGTCCGAGGGGACAAATGTCTTCTATTTATAGGTGATGGTGAGCTGCTTGTTGAGGTAAGCCATGAGGTCAGCCCTAAAGGGCACCTTAGTCTTTGACCAGATACACGTGTCCGCATCGGATTGGCTCTGTAAGGGAAGGGAGATTCACTGTCAGAGGGGATGTCGTTGATAGGGACGAAAGCCGTGTATTTGGGAGAGTTGGCGCGGCGCATTAATGACAATAGTAGGCGCCTGACTAAGCCGCATTTAATGCGATGGGAGTGAGCCGGCTGGCTTGTGTCAGTGCATGTATAGGAAGCTTGTTGTATAAGCTAAAGATTTAACCGGGAGTCAGGAGAGTTAACCGGGAGTCTGGTATGAGTTCGTGGTCAACATCTTAGGCGCGATCAATGATATTTGACACGGGCACGGATGTGACGGTCATAACTCTTGCGGTCACCCTTCTGCCGGTTGGGATCCCTTCGGTCTTGACTGGGACGATACGAGAGGATCGCGGTCTTGACCTTGACGGTCTATCTATCCGCGGCCTTGACTCGGGCGGTCTAGAATGAATCACCTAATACTGGCCTTTTGACCAGACCGAGCTGGGGCCCGGTCTAGCTGGTCCAGGCTCATCAGTGGCTCCTAGATCCAAGTGAATGATTATTTATGGTCTGAGCGAGGAACTACTTGCTAAGCTCGGTTTTGTCAGATCGCGCCTTAGGCGGGCACTAGTGTTGATGTTTTTCATTGGTTTTGCTCTGCCTCCCGTGCAAATAGGCACATGTGAGAGGCTCGTGAGGAAGCTTGTAGAAGCTTTATTGCGCTGCCTCCTGGTTAAACTGGTGGGCCCCTTGGCAGGTGAAGAGACAGTGCGTGAGAGGTACAGAGGGTACGTGTCAATCATCCAAGAGGCGCCATAAATGTCGACTGACGAATTTTCGAATTTCCAAACGTTGGCGCCGGTTCGTGGTTCGTGGGGGATGGTTTGTGGGCTAATAAATACGGGTCGACCCGTATTGGTAGGCCTATAAATACAAACCCTTTAGCCCTCAAAACCCTTTTATCATCTTCCAACCTTCAAATTGCTTAGAGAGAGAAAAAGTTGCGCCAACCTTACTTAGCGTTTTCTCCTTCACCATCTGTTTTCGTAAGTAATTTTGTGTTTCTAACTCTTCCTCCCTCTATATTTCTGTCTTTTCTGGACTCGATGACGACCCGTGAGTTTGGTCCGGTTCGTCCAGTAGAGTTAGGAGATGGAACCACTCCGGATCTCTTTGCCGTTTGTAAATAGTCAGGGGGGATCTATAGGAAGGTTTCCCATGCGTGGGTGAGGCTATCCATGGAGTGTTTCTAGTATTTTTGTGAGAAATACCAATGGGGGCCTTTTGTCCCACCCCGGTTGTGGGAGGCCAAGCAGAAATTGATTGTGAACGGTGATATGGTAGTGTTGGGGGATACCAATCGTTTAAGAAATTTTGTGATGGGGGTTCTATGTAGGTTTCCCCGAGAGAGAGATCAGAATTTGAACGCCGTTGAACTGGTGAGGAGAGCTATTCCCAATCCTCGAGTGATAATAGACTGGGAGAAAGTTGCTCTAATGTATCTTGACCAAATGAATAAGGACCAGTGCCTGGGCGCTGAGGACTGGAGTACTCCCCTTAGTGTGGAACCCTTGAACACAGTTTACCCAGAATTTCTGACCGAGGCCCCTTCTGTGCCCGTGGTGGACTTAGGCAGTAGTGACGAGGACGGTGATGAGATAGAGGTGGACGGAGGCGGAGAAGAGGTCTCAAGGGGTTCATCTACTGGTCTCTTTGGCTCTCTGAGCGCGGAGACTGAGGTAGATGACCGCGAGGAGGCAGACCGTATGGCTGCGGGCACGTCCAAGAAGGCAATGGAGATTGTTGACGCCTTCGAGGAGGATCCTGAGGAGGAGGTCGATGCCCACGGCAAGGGTCACGATGATGCCCCAAATCCTGGTCGTGTTAAGAAGAGGAAGGGCAAAGAGGTGGCCCCTACTGAATGGGAGTCCGAGATCTATACCACCTACGCCGTTAATCCTAATTGCTTTCGTGTCCGCCCCCTCCTTGAAGTGGAGACGAATAAAGGAAAATTGAGGCCGGAGACAGTGGCTGACGTTTGCGAGGACAATAGGGCATGTATTTTTTATGGGGTCCAGTTCGAGAACAGACTGAGGCTTCCTCTTGACCCTTTTATCAACTGGTTTCTCAATTTCAACAGCTGTCTTCCCATGAACCTGACTCCTAATGCCGTTAGAGCCCTAGTCTCCTTTATTGCAGTCTGTAGGGTTTTTGGGCTATGAACCTTCCCTTTCTGGGCTTTACGCCTTCTATCAAAACCAGATAACCAATGGGAACTTGGGCCTGAAAGCTAAGAACAATTATGTCCGGACCTTCTGCTCCCCCACAAATAAATTTAACCAGTGGAATCAGAAGCGCATCCTGGTCATAGAGTCTAGGTTTGGGTGGTCTTTCTCTAAACCGGCAAATCCTGTTCCCATTCGGGTTGCTGCCAGTGCCTATCCTAACCCGGATGCATCTGAAGACCTGCAGGTTGCCTTTGCTCGCTACCTAGCCCAATTTGTGACCGAGAAAAAGCAGTCGGTCTTCGATGTGAGCGCCATTGTTAATATTGAGCCCATGCTGATCTACTCAGTGGTGGCCCCTCGGAAGGAGGGTAGCTACTATGCCCCTAGAGTGACCATTGGGCCCCAACTCCGTGATCCCGACTGGAGGGTTCATGAGTTTTATGACTTTGAGGCTAACTGCCAGACTTATATCATGGGCGCGGAATGTGATCCTCCGGAGTGGATTGGTCTCTTTCTTTCTTTGATAAACTGTTTAACTGTTTCTGACTTTTCGAATTGCTTTTTAACCAACTCTTTTTTTCTTTCAGAGTAGATCCAGCTGAATACAGTTGAAATGGCCCCTCTTAACGCTGCCCAAATAAAAGCCAAGAAGTTAGCCCAAGAGGAGAGAGAGGCTGCGGCCAGGCAAGCGATCTTGGGTAAAGTTGCTGCCCCGGTGTAAGTACCCCAACCTGGGTCGTTAATGTTCCGTCAGCCCAAATTAATGATTTATAATCATTTAGGGGCATTTTGGACATTATTTTGATAATTTGAATGAGGAAGGACCTCTTAGGAATAAAAAATGGACAATTACCTCGCTGGAAATCTGCCATTTCCAAGGAAAAGGAATATTGACCATTTAGAAAAGCCAAAACTGCCAAAAACTGCTTTCTGCAAAAACAGCCACGCCTGCTTGGGTCATTCGCGCGGACAAGATTGCACCTACAATCTTGTCCACGCGGATAAGATCAGCACCCAGGCAACCTATAAATACAACCCTTCTCCCTCAGTTTAAAGAGGCCCAAAAAATATGAAAACCTACTGTCATTCTGCCCAAATTCACCCTCAAACAACCATTTACACTCCCATAACTCAAATTCCACACCATATTCATCCTCAAATCCATCTCAAACTACCCTTTAGCCTTGAAATCCTTCAAACCCTATACAACAAACCAAGAAACAATTGGTAAACCCTCACTTCCCTTACTCAAATCTCCTTCATCCATGCATATTTTTTATATATAAATGATGTAGCTTAGTTTCTTTACTTGCTTGCTCATCTCCTTTCCCTCTTGTCCCAAGGATCCAAGAGGATCTCCATGAAACACATTTCCATGGATGATCCTCTAAAATGATCCACATTCTCTTTATTTTATGTCATTCCCCACTCCCCTTTTTTATATCTCTTGGTACTTGTTTGGTTGACCTAGAAGATGGTCATTTTGGAGTCAATCTCCACATATGACCACTTCTAAATGGTTCACACCATCTAGTTTCATGCCTCTTTACATTTCTAGTTTTACTTGTGTTCTTGACCTAAATATGGTCATCTTGGAGTCAATCTCCATAGATGACCATTTCAAATGGTCCACATTATTTACATTTCTTGCAAATTCCCCTCCCCATGTCTAAGATGCTCACCTTGGAACACTTTCCTTGGATGAACATCATTTAGACTTACAAAGTAGGTCACACAAGATGTAGGAGATACACTTGAGTATAGATCTCAAGGATGGTCATCTTATGACCACCTTAGAGATCTTCGTCTAAAGTTGATACATCTTGACCTAACTCTCTTGTCAATTTACTTTCATGTCAAATTTCCCTTTTCCCTAGCAAATGAAATGCTCACAAAGTCCTAACGTACCCCCGGGATGACTTGATTAAGTGGATTCATCACTTATGACCACTAATCAAAGTCTAGGGAAAGAGAGGACAAGCATGGATGCCAAAATCCAAATCCCCATTTACTTTCTGTCTTTCAGTTACAATTCCAGTTAAGTCCTGTAAATCCAGTTAACTTTTTGGAAATTACAGTGACTAAACTCGAAACTGTAAAATATGGAGATTGAAGCCCTATTCGCGTGGATAAGATTGCACTGCAGTCTTGTCCACGCGGATGACATTGTCATCTACAAACAGTCCCTCATTTTTCTATTATTTTCAATTTAATCACTGTTTTCAAACTGTTTTTTCAGTTCAGTCCCTAAAATTTCAGTTATTTTCAGAAAAGTCTCTTTAAATACACACACACACACACAAAAGGTTTCAAGTGAGTAAGACTCATCGTACGAGGCATTCCGGGTGAACACCAACGTTCTTCCCGGAATGTAACGTGACCTCCGAACCCATTTTCTCTAATTTTGGGTATTTTTCAAAGTTTTGACCCTTAAACAAAAAACGGCGTGGTGACTCCGAAACGATTTTAAAAGTCCGATAAAGAAATTTCAAAACAAACAAAGAGTCTTGTCAGGCCACCAAAGAAAAATCGCGCAGCGGATACACATCATCACACCCGGGCGTTTTCCTACCCGTTGCTGATAAATCAATCGAAGCCGTTCTGTCCGGACTGAAGGGAATCCCTACAACCAAGGAATTGCCTCCAGCTCCCAGAGGACCTCCACCCTCTGCTCGCGGTTCCAGTCCGGCTGACCGCACCATTTCCACTGGTCACGCCGATCAGTCCAGGAAGAGGGCTGCTTCTGGACCGAGGTGGCAGCCAAAGACAAACAACAACGGACTCATAAGGGGGATGACGCACATGTCCAAGCCTCCACTTTTCCTGCTCAGGCCCCTACTCCCCCGACCAGAGGGGGCACATTCTGTGCTCTCTCCTATCCTCTTCTGCCCCTAAACTCACGTGAAGCTGGGTGGGGCTTGAAGAACAAGCTTGAGGATGGGGCTGCCATCAAAGGGGTAGATATCTATGCCCGTGGAGACCTTCAATCTGTCGTAGGGCTCGGTCTCCTCAGCCGGCTTTACTCTCCTGATTTCTACAAGAACGTTGTAGCTAAGGAGAATGCCTCTGCCCTGATGGGGGATATTGGCCTTTCGATTACTAAGGTATACTTAGGATTTTCCTTCATCTCCATACTTTTTGCTATCCGAGCAGGTTACTGACCGGATCTTATCCTCTGCAGCTGGGCAACAAGGTCATGCGGCTGAGAGAAATCTTTGACGAGCTTACTTAAATCAGACCAAAATCCTGGCGGAGAAGAACAAGGCCTTGACGAAGGTCGAGGAAAAAGTAAGGATTCTTACTGAGTCCTTGGCCAAGAAAGAAGCAGATTTGAAGGGCTTCACAGATCGACTGGATGTATCCGAGAGGGACTTAGTCATGGCCAAGGCGGCGCGGGATGAGCTTTGCGGGCAAAAGGAGGAGCTCGTAAAGAGAAATGCGGAGCTGCTAGATAAACTGGAGGCTGCCAAAAAGTCAATTCTGGCTTTGGAGGAACAGGCGGACAAGCTCTCTGAGCAACTGCTTCCTCTAAGGCAGTTTGAACTTGAGAGGGATGCCCAACTGGCTGCTGCCCGTAAGGAGGCAGTTGAGGAGTTCAAGAAGTCGGAGGAGTACCAGGATGAGATATCGGCTATAGCCGTTATTCAGTACGAGCGGGGCTGTCAAACGCAGCTAAGGAACTTTGCTGCCACGAGCAAGTTCTCAGTGGAACAGTTGGTCTTAATAGGCTCATTGGTCGCCACTGATACTACTTGCCTGCCCGGGCATGCAATGGTCCCTCTGACTGGGGATGAAATAGATAGTTTGGAGCTCGCAGCAGCCTCCTCACTTCCCCCCGTGGCCGAGGTCACCGTTCCCAGCCTCCTGGATACCATGGATAGGATGAGGTTTGGGGTGGAGAAGCTTTCATACGAAGAAGCTGCTACTCACCTATTTCCCAATGGGCCTTCAGTTAGCGATCTTTTCGGACCGCGGTCAGCTCCTGCTCCTACTGACCCCACTACTGCTCCTTCAACTACTGAGGCTTCAACGATTAATCTTCCTTCTCCCACTCCGTCAACCGAAGCTATCAAAGAGAAAGCCCCTGATTCCTCCCAACCTTTAGCTTAGGATTTTAATTTTCTTCTTTTGTAATAGATTGTAGGATTATTGTAAATCAATTTTTCTATTTAATAAAAGTATTTTTCTTAGTTGCTCTTGTCTTACATAGGTTGTTTCAAGTTTTGGCAATATTTGAATACTTTGATACTTATATCAATGCTTTTCTTCAAGCTTGTATTCTTGCCTTTTCTTTTTTCAGCTTATGACTTGGAACAATTATTTTTTGACTCAATCCCGTGGTTTATGGGCATGGTAGGCCTTCCGACCACGTTTATGAGTTATAACTCTTTATTCAAAATTGCTAAGAGTTTTTTGTGAGAGTCATCCCTTTTTCTCTATGATAGCGTTTGTTATGGCCTTGGACAATTTTGAGGTCTTGACCCCATTGTCTATTTGGCTTTTTAAAACTTCTTTGATCACTCCCTTCCACTTACGCTTATTTAGATTTTTCAATCCGTGGTGTAATTTTTAAAAGAGCTAAGGCAAGCTACTTTCATTGGGCAAGCAGATTGTGGCCGTGAGGCAATAGTCCACGCAACAGTAGGTAGGGGCATATTGGCCCTTCAACCTATCGGCATCTGTATCCATTTAGTGGTGGTTCACGCGGTTTGACTCTTTGGAGTCTTGTGGCGATCATGTAACGGGCTCATATGTTGGCCTTTGTACATATAGGCATGCGGACAATAGCCAACTAAGGCCTACGTGCATTTAGTGGGTACAGACTTTGGCCTTTGTCCCCACTTGCATCTATATCCACTTATTAGTGATCCACGCGAACAAGACTGGGAGTTGTGTCCGCAATCATGTACGGGCTTGATGGCCTTTGTACACATATAGGCGTGCAATCTTAAAGGATCTTTGCGCATCAGCAGGTAGGGGCGTCTGTATTGGCCCTTTAACCTGCTGGCGTCCGCTCTTGCATATATATATATATATTTATTTTTTTATTTTTTTGCGGGCATCCACCTTTGCCCTCTGGCGGTGGGAATAACTTACGGATTGGCAAAATTTTGGGTTTTAACCCTCTCTAATTCGTGAGTTTTGCTACAACAGATTCTACAACAATTTTGGTCAAAATTTTATTTTTGATATTCATACATTCCTTGTCTCTATCAACCTTACATAATACAATTTATTAAAAATAATACTTTCTAAGGTGATCGCTATTCCAAGCATTTTTGAGGTCTTTTCCTTCCCTTGTCCGCAATCTTTAGGTACCCTCTTTGATTATTTGGGTAACCTCGTACGGACCTTCCCATTTTGGGGAGAGTTTGTGGAAACCAATTTGGTTCCCTTGTATTTCAATATTTCTCAGCACCCAATCTCCTACTGAGAAACTCCTTTTATTCACTCTTTTATCGTGATGCTTTTTGGCTTTCTGCTTGTAGTTCACCATTTTCTCGTTTGCCCGCATTCTCTTTTCTTCGAGATCGTCCAGGTCATACCTTCTGTTTGCCTCATTTTTGAGACTCATCGAAGTAAGTGATTCTGTAAGATGGCAAGGCTACTTCTACTGGTGCTACTGCTTCTGATCTATATGTGAGTGAAAAAGGGGTTTCTCCGGTTGAGTTTCTGATTGAGGTGCAGACAACCCATAATGCGGTCTGGAGCTCGTCCAGCCATCGTCCTCCTCGTCCTTCCAAATTTTTCTTTAGGACGGACATGACTAATTTGTTCGCGGCCTCAGCTTGGCCGTTCCCTTGGGGATAAGCTACTGCGGACTGGCGATGTTCCACTTTCATTCTCTCACATTCAGCTATAAATTTTGGCCGAATAACTGAGTGCCATTGTCTGAGACGATTTCTCTTGGAACCCCAAATCTGCACCAGATGTGATCGTGGACAAAATTGATAACATTCTCCTCGGAGATGGTGTCCAAAGCTTTTGCTTCTATCCACTTTGTAAAATAATCCACGACCACTACAACATATTTAATACTCCCTCGGGCAGTTGGGAACGGTCCTATTAGATCAATCCTCCACGTATCAAACGGCCACGATGGTATAACCAAAGTCTGCTTTGTTGATGGTAGTCTAGGAATGTCCGCAAACCGCTGGCATTTATCACACTTTCTTACGTACTCTTCTGCATCTCTCCTCATCGTCGGCCAATAAAATCCTTGAAATTTAATTTTGTCCGAGAGAGTGCGAGCACCTGGATGTCCGCCACAAACTCCCTCATGTACCTCATAGAGTAAATTGGTGACCATATGAGTTTTGACGCATCTTAACAAGGGCTTGGTGAATGATCGTCGAAATAATACTCCGTCTAGGATGAGGTATTTCGCGGACACCTTTTTGATGGTTCTAGCCCTTGCCTGATCCTCGGGGAGGGTTTCCTTCTCGATGTAATCCTTGATTTCATCTACCCAATCCCTTTCCTGATCATCAATATTGTCACGACCCTAATCTTAGGAACCAATTTAGCACATGTTGAGCAAGTGGGGGTGGGGTGTGTAGCATCTCCTTTATGCCTTTCATGCTATTTGTTAAGTTTTATGTGCTCATTTTATACTTTGGGTAACATATGTGAATTTTAGAATGTTAATAAATTAATTTTAATGAATTATGTCTAAATGAAATAAAAATGAAATGTTGGGGTGAAATTATAATATTTGAAATTTTAAATAAAAAGTTTATAAGTGTTAAGGTGCTTTAGTGTAATAGTGAAATCCTAAGGGTGTTAGTTGTATTAGTCTAAGACCTTGGAGGAGCTTTAGTGGGAATTGTGATGTTTATCCATGGAATTTAGCTAAGGAAGCTTCATTTTATAAAATCATCAGCTCAAGTTCTTCTCCATTTCCATGAAAAGAACCAACCTAGGGTTTACATTCATAAATTCATATCAAATCAACCGTTCTTCCGTTCTTCGATCAGTTCGCGTATTATTGTTCGTGAAGCCAGGGGATCGTGTCTAGCCGAAGAAAGATTTTCTTATTTTCAAATTATTCTAGTAAGTTATTATGATTTCTTTCAAATAATTGTTCATTCAAGGTTTAAGTTGATAAATTGTTGTATAAAAATGATTCTTGGTATTTTAGAACAAATTTTATGTGAGTTGGAATTGTTTTGAACAAGGTTGAACTGAGTTGGTCATAGTGTGGTGGTTTACTTGGAAAGAAAATTGGTATACTTGATGTTAGGATGTTAATGGCTTAAGGGAAGGCGTTGCATGTTGATTTTGGTCTATTTGCCTTGGTTTAGAATGGGAGAAATAGTTTGGAATGGTTTGGTATGAGTTAGGGTAAGATTTGGTACCTGTTTTATGATTTAAGAAACATAGGAAATGAGTATTTCATAATTTGGAATTTGGCTGCTGATGTTTTCAGCTTGGTACTGATTTTCTGGGCAAGGGCACGAATCGTGCCCTGGGGCACGAGTCGTGCCTTGCTGTCGTGACTTGTCGTGCCATAAAGTGCACGACTGTATCTGAGGGGTGGCTAGGGGGCACGAGTCGTGCCCTGCCCTGCTGACTCTGAACCATTTTCCAAGCATTAAAAACCTAATCTACCTAGTACATAATTGAACCCTCTTTGACTATAATTAAAGTACAACACTTTAGCTACACCATGATGTCTTACTTGGTCAAAATGGATTTGAGGAAGGGATTTAAATATTGTTCGGAATAGGGTTGAAAGGCATGATTTGCAACTTAACCAAAGTTGTCAAAACTTGGTAAATTGATATGGAACCTTTATAGAAGGTGTTCAATATTACGTCATGAATACGTAGGGCTTACTTGTGTTGCGTTGTACCTCTACGTGGTTACATATTCATGTTTATTGGTTCATATAGGGCATGGAATGCATATTGCACTATTTTCTTGATTGGAACATGAGTATTAATACCATGTCATTGGGTTGATATTTTTCAATAGTGTTTAAAATGTAAGTTTCACTATTGTGATGATTTTTACATGAGTAATATTACCATGTTATGTTTGATATCCCAAGTGTGAATTTATTTTCAAGTATCTATTAAGTGCTTGAATGTGGTTATATCAGCTGATGTTTAGGGGTATAATGGGATACGATCAATTAAGGATGTATTCTATAAGGTGATCGAATCACATTATACCTGGGCCTATCCCCTTCTGTGGCTACAGTAAAGGGGCGACAGCTTCTGTATTGAGTCAAAAGCCTTACAGATAGCTGGTTATCTTATGGGGATCCGGTGAATATGCCTAAGCAGTTCACGAATGGGAGTATTTATTACTCTCTGTTTGTTCGATATGGGGATCCGGTGAATATGCCTAAGCAGTTCATGAGGAGAGTATTGATTGCTCTCACGATTGTAAGACATTTGATTCTGGTGAATGTGCATAAGCAGTTCACAGAAAGAGAGGAGTTTTTACTCCCACATTGTACGACTTATTGTTCAGAAGGGAAAGGTAAAAGGAGGTAACGTAAGGTGTTTACCGCTTTACCAATGTGTTATAAGCAACCTTGTTATGTGTTGCATCTTATATGGCATCTTGTTGCATTCATAATAGCTTATTGAGATTTATTCTCACCCCTTCCCCCTTTACTGTTTTAGATCGTGCTGAGGCAGGTGACCTGAACCAGTGAGGCCGGGGAAAGAGTTTGGACTTCTTGCTTTTGGGATTTGTCAGGGTATGTTTATGATTAGGTGGTGGTTGGGAGTATCTTTGGAGTATTACTCTTTTGGAAAGATGTATATGAAACTCTTTTGTAAAACTATTTCATTTGGGTTTATGATGTAATTAATCAGGTCGTGGTTTTGTAAAGTTGTTGTTAAACTTTCCTCCAAGTGGAGATGTTTTAAGTTGGTTTTATGATGAAAATGTTAAAGTTGTTATATCATTTCAAGTTAAATCAAAGTTTTTAAAAGTTTAGGTGGTTTGAAGTAGTATTGGGACCCTCCCGCTGGGGGCACGAGCTAAGGTTCCGGGTTGGGGTGCCCACAGTTGGTATCAGAGCTTAGTTTAGAGGTCAAGTGTAGATGTCTAGACTAAGGGGGAGTGTGTGATAACTGACGAAGAGTGTTTGATGCAGGAGTTTGTTCAATGGCTGGAAACAATGATGATCAACGAAGGGCTCCAGAAAATGAGGGTAATGTGGGGGCAGGTGGAATTAGGAATGAAGAGATGATAAATTTATTCAGGGTGTTCTTACAGAATATGGCAGCTCAGGGACAAGCTCAACAGCAACCTGAGGGACGACAAGGACATGAATTGGAAAGGTTTGTAAATATGAATCCACCCAGTTTTAATGGAGATCCGGATCCGTTAAAGGCAGAAAGATGGTTAGAAGCAATGAACAAAATCTTTGAGGCTATAGACAGTCCCGAGGAAGAGAAGGTTAGATGTGTTGTTTTTAAGCTGGAAGGACTTGTAGAGCATTGGTGGCAAATCTTGAAGGGAAGTTGGGAGTGGGATCATACGCCCCAGATTTGGGATAATTTCACTCGGAAGTTTAAGGATTATTTCATTTCGATGGTTACCCGGGACAAGAAGGAGGTGGAGTTCTTATGTCTAGAGCAAGGAACCATAACGGTGGCTCAGTATTCAGCCAAGTTTGCGGAATTGGCTCAGTATTGCCCTCATTTAGTATCACATGAAGCGAGAAGAGTTCATCGGTTTGTAAAAGGCTTGAGGTTCGAGTTTAGGAAGCAATTATTGACTTATGATTTCACCAATTATCAGGCAACCGTGGATAGGGCGTATAAGATCGAGAAGGACATTGAAGAACACCGTGGAAAGTCAGAAAGTGGTAGTGGAAGCAAGCAAAAGTATCAAGGGCAAGGCTCAGGACAAGGTAGAGGACAACCAAGGGCTTCAACTCCAGGGAGTGTGCGAGAGGGACATGTGGCAGTTTCAGTGGTCCGTCCAATATCCAGACAGTATGGGATTATTTGTAACTTTTGTAAGAAATTGGGGCACTCCGAAGATAAATGTTAGAGTAAACAAGACAAGTGTATTAAGTGTGGAGAATTGGGACACTTTAGGAGGAATTGTCCAAGATTTCAGCGGGGACAAACTTCAGGCAGCGGTCAGCAAGGAGGGCAACCGAGAAGTGGTACTGTAAGTACCCAAATCCGGATCATCAAAATCAGTGAAAAGTTAACCGGAATCCGTTAACTGGCCCGCTCCAGGTTAACCGGAACCCGTTAAGCTCCCCGTTCTCAATCCAACAAGACGTCCCAGGACTGCCCCGTGTATCCCAACGTCAAAGCGTACTCAACACACGTTGTCACACGTAAAAGTACATCTTTTCCTGAAAAACCACTTTTCGGCACTTCTCGGGGGCATTTCAGATATTTTTCGGATAGTTATTTAAAAAACGGACAAAACCGGGAATAATGGCACGAAAATCCATGCCCTGGTGAGTCACAGGGGCACGTGGCACGCATGCCACAACCCCTTAGTCAACATCAATCAGATTTCAGAGTGAAAATACCAAAATACCCCTGAGATGTTGTCACAGTCCGTCCGGACTGTTTTTAGGCAAAACAGAATTGCCAGCAAGTCCTCCCAGTTTCCAAAATACCACAAAACCCCTTGAAATTCAGGTTAAGTCCGTCCGGACTCTTCTGCAAATTTACCCTATAAATACAGAGGGCTGTCAAACATTTAAAAAAAAACATTATCCATTTTCACCATAGACACGGCATAACCCAGTTCCACCCTCTCCCGAGCCTCGTTTTGCCTCGATTTGCGTAAAAACCTCGATTTTCAACCAAACACGAACCAAACAACCTCGAAACACCTTTCCAAACACTAAACCGTATCCCGTATACGTCTCCCGAGCCAAAAGAGTCAACCCCTAGCCATAGGTAACACTCTCTCTCCCTAAATACTCATTTCATCTCGGTTTACGCGCCAGTCGCTACAACCGTTTCGGAAAAAAGTCATTGAAATGTAGACGTCACCGTCAACGGGGTCCGATACGTTTTAGTCCAAGATCCTCTTCTCTTCCCGTAAGAGAAGTAATCTCAGGTTAAAATGGGCGTTCCGGCCCCGTTTCTTTACTTTTATGTCATTTAACAATTACGGATCGTTTGATCCGTTGAATGTCATTTACTTTACGCAACTTTACAGTCCGAAACGTTCGGTTCGTGATAGCCATTTACAATTCCGGATCGTTTGATCCGTTGAACGTCATTTAAATTACGCTCCTTTAAAATCCGGATCGTTTGATTCCATTGACACCGCATTTTAAATACTGTCATTTACAAGTCCGAGCTGTTTGGCTCGTGATAGTATTTACTTATCAAAGTTCGAGTCGCAAAACGATTCGTTGATCGCATATCATTTAATGCTTTTTTCCCGTAAAATCGCTAACAATGTAATGCCCGGTTCAAAACCGGAGTTCGACATTCGAACTCTCTTTCAAAATGCGCAAAGATGACGCTTGGCATCCAAGCGATCATCTTTAAAACTCAAAACCCGACATTTGACATTCAAATCTCATTTAATGTTTTTTTTCCCGTAAAATCACTAACAATGTAATGCCCGGTTCAAAACCGGAGTTCGACATTCGAACTCTCTTTCAAAACGCGCAAAGATGACGTTTGGCATCCAAACGATCATCTTTAAAACTCAAAACCCGACATTTGACATTCAAATCTCATTTAATGCTTTTTTCCCGTAAAATCGCTAACAATGTAATGCTCGATTCAAAACCGGAGTTCTACATTCGAACTCTCTTTCAAAACGCGCAAAGTGACGTTTGGCATCCAAACGATCATCTTTAAAACTCAAAATCTGACGTTTGACATTCAAACGCTCTTTTCTTAAAAGTCAACATTTGACACTTAAGTTAAAGTGATGTATTCCAAGATAAGCCGCAGCAGAGCTGGGTGGGTGGCACTGTAAGTCGTGCGACATACGTAGACGGAGCACGACTCGTTCTTCAAAGTATGACTCGTGACATTGACCTGCACGACTGCAACATCGGGCACGAGGCGTGACATCTTGCACGACTCGTGACATCTTGCACGAGTCGTGATGACGGCTGATATTTTGCAGATTTAAGTTTTATTTTGTTTCCTGTTTTAACTTGTTTTAATTAGGACTCTTTTTCTTTTCCTTTTCCAAGTAGTTTAGGGTTTTGTTTAGAGTATAAATACTCCTTTCATTATTTGTTTTATGATACTTTTGATATTATTGTTTTATAATATAATTGCTTTTGCAATTGTTAGTCTCCGTAGACTTGTTTGAAGATTGAATCCCTTTTGGGGCTGATTTCTTCAGATCTTCAAGAATCTCATCAACTTGGTGTTGTTCTTGCCAAACCCTAGTTCGTGGATTCGATCTAGGTCAAACAATACGTTTATTTGGTTGTTTGTCTATCCAGGTTATTTATTTTAATTTATTATTCCGTTGCGTTCATTCTATTTACATCAGTTGGTATCAGTCAAAGGACGATCCAAGGATTATCATGGCTGAAAATCAAGGAAACAACGATATACAATTACTTCTCCAACAATTGGTCGCATCAAATACAACCTTAAACAATACTTTACAACAATTTGTGGCTGAAAGTGCAACCCGACATGAGGATCTCATAGCTACAATGGGAAGATAACAAGTTGGCGATGGGGATAGACGACGACGAGATGATCCGGAGGAGGACAACAACCGTCGACCGGTTGGAGGATTTCGGGATGACAGACGAAGAGAGGATGATCGGCCTGTCGACCAACGACCAAAAATTCGTGCAGATATTCCTTCTTTTTCAGGTGAGTTGGGTATTGAAGATTTTACAGATTGGTTACGGGAGGTTGAAAAATTCTTTGCCTTGATGTGTGTTGAGGAAGACAGGAAGGTCCCATACGTTGCTTACAAATTACGTGGTGGTGCGTCTGCTTGGTGGGATACTTTGAATAGGCAACAAGTTAGAGATGGTCGTCGACCAATCGATGGGAAAATATGAGTTTTGAGTTACGAAAGCAATTTCTTCCTGAAGATCACGAGCAACAATTATATTTGAAGTTTTTGTCTTGTTCCCAAGGGAGTCGCACAATTGAGGAGTATTCTAGGGATTTCTATTCCCTGCGGCTCGCACCGATGTGTTCGAATCGGAAGACGGGCGGTGGCGAGATTTATTAATGGTATTCGGGTTGCTATTCGTAATCAAGTCGAGTTGGTTACTTCCCATTCTCTAGCAGATGTTATTTCAAGGGCCAAGAAAGTGGAACGACAACTTGCTTCTACTCCATCTCCACGATTTGGGGGGTCTCCTGCTATGAGCAATCTTGACCAATTTTCGGGTAATACGAACCAGACTTCAGGTTTGAATAAGGTAGTGGGTCATGATAAACCTCAAGTTTCGGGTTCTAAGAATAGTGATGATAAGACACCAACTCTGGGTTGCGGCTAAGACTCAGCCGGTTCGTCAGACGACTACTCATACTGGTACGCAACAAACTAATAATCCCTATGCTAAAACTTTTGGTAATAAATGATATAGGTGTCAACAACGGGGGCATAATTCTAGTAACTGTCCTAATGGTCGGAAAGGGGTTAACTGTAGATCGTGATGAGTTTGATGAGGAGGATGGTTGTCCGATTGTTCATATTGATCCTAATGGTGATGATGAGGATGAGGGTGACATTCATGATTCTTTTGTGGTTCGCAAGCTTGTGTCCACTCCTCCTGTGGTGGACAATGTGGTGGCTGATTTTGAAAGGCACAATATTATTCGTACGAAAGGGATGGTTCATGGTGTGGTGACCAATGTTATTATTGATAGTGGAAGTAGTACAAACTTGGTGGCAAGGGGATTGGTGAATCGGCTCAATTTTGAAGTGAAGAAACATCCCACTCCCTATGTTGTTGGGTGGATTAATGCTACGGGCACACTTAAGGTAACTCATCAATGTGTTGTACCTTTTTCCATTGGTACTTATAGGGATGCAGTTACTTGTGATATAGTTGATATGAGTGCTTGCCAGTTGTTGCTGGGACGACCGTGGCACTTTGATGTTGGTTCAATGCATTGTGGTCGTACGAATATGGTTAGCTTTGTGAAGGATGGTGTTCGCTTTACTCTCTCCCCATTACATGATACGAGGATGAATGTTCGTGATGGTGTGGGTAAGGGTATTATATCCATTTGTGTTCCCCCATATTTATTTTCGGGTTCACGAAAGCCTAAAGGGTTGATCAAGGGGAGGTCGGGGTGGAAGGTCAACAATGGAGGGTCTAAAACTGCTAAACCATGTTCTTATTATAAAGGCCAGAATTCAGGGACAATTTCTTTTGAAGTGGGGGTGTATGATGTATTCCAAGATATGCCGCAGCAGAGCTGGGCGGGTGGCACTGTAAGTCGTGCGACATACGTGGACGGAGCACGACTCGTTCTTCAAAGTACGACTCGTGAAATTGACCTGCACGACTGCAACATCGGGCACG
The DNA here is from genome assembly GCA_022495995.1 of Adenophora triphylla var. japonica. Classification (NCBI taxonomy): domain Eukaryota; kingdom Viridiplantae; phylum Streptophyta; class Magnoliopsida; order Asterales; family Campanulaceae; genus Adenophora; species Adenophora triphylla. The sequence continues at coordinate 555,441 of JAFEMH010000676.1, forward strand.
AGGCGTGACATCTTGCACGACTCGTGACATCTTGCACGAGTCGTGATGACGGCTGATATTTTTGCAGATTTAAGTTTTATTTTGTTTCCTGTTTTAACTTGTTTTAATTAGGAAAAAAAAATTAGGACTCTTTTTCTTTTCCTTTTCCAAGTAGTTTAGGGTTTTGTTTAGAGTATAAATACTCCTTTCATTATTTGTTTTAGGATACTTTTGATATTATTGTTTTATAATATAATTGCTTTTGCAATTGTTAGTCTCCGTAGACTTGTTTGAAGATTGAATCCCTTTTGGGGCTGATTTCTTCAGATCTTCAAGAATCTCATCAACTTGGTGTTGTTCTTGCCAAACCCTAGTTCGTGAATTCGATCTAGGTCAAACAATACGTTTATTCGGTTGTTTGTCTATCCAAGTTATTTATTTTAATTTATTATTCCGCTGCGTTCATTCTATTTACATCATAAAGATTCAAAACTCGTCACTCGCACCACTTTTCCTAAAAACTCCAAAATCGACGTTTGTCATTCAAACGCTCGCTTTTTCCAAAAGAATCATAAAATCAACGTTTGACATTCAAAACAAGATTAAGCTTGTCATTCAAGACCCCATTTTCAAAATGCAAACACACACACACACATTTTCGAGAAAGGTAGAAAGACTCGACATACGAGGCGTTTCGGGTGATCTCAAAATACTCTTCCCGAAATGTAACGTGACCTCCGAACCTAACAATCTCTGGTACTAAAAGAGCTTTTTGTCATGTTTTTGCTACCAATAAAAACGACACCCTTTTCAAAGCCTTTTCCAAGTTTTTGCTACCAATAAAAACGACACCCTTTTCCATAAGCTGTTTTTCAACGTTTGGGCTCAAAATACAAAACCGCGTGGCGACTCCTCTCCTTCCCGAAAGCGAGGTCCCAAACATCCGCGAAAGACAACTGCTTCGCCGCACCGCCTCGCGCGCGAATCCGGGTAGTTTCAGTTGGCGACTCCACTGGGGATAGGGATACTTTTTCAAAACGGCCGTCATTTTCAAAAAGCCTTCCGTGAGTCAAACTTTCGTTTACCCTTTCTCATTTTTGTGTGCGTGTGTTGTTCAAAACCTCTAACGGTTTTTAAAAAAAAGGTGTTGCATTTTCATCTCTTTCAAAATCATAACATGTTCGTGCATTCCCGTTCATACTTGAATTTCATGTTACATTTTGAACTGCGCATAAAATTCTTTAAGACACATTCTGAAAATCTCTGTTTTACTCAGAAAAAAAGAATTTAGTGACCACACACTACTTGCACTACTGCCTCGGTACACCGCACGCTACGTGCACTTGCTGCCTCGGAACACTGCACACTACGACTCGTAACCCGGGATGACCGTTCATTTGCAGCTCGGTTGGTCTTCCAGACACCTTTTGAGCGCGCACGGGGTCGTCCCAAACAGCCCATCCTAGCCCATGTAAGCCATGCACTCTTTGTGTCACACTTCGTCCAAGACCCCGGTTGGTTTTTGGCTTAGTACATGTCATAAAGCCCAAGTGTATGTTTTTTACGCCGGGTTCCCTCACAAGTCAAGCTCGAAAGATTGATACCGAAGACCGTTCCCGACCCGAAGTCTTGGGCTTTTCAGCCTTGACTTTGATGCGGAGCTCTGCCCAAAAATATACCCGAAGGTTCAATGTGACACCGTGTCACCAAACCCTCAACATATGCACCGTACCAGCCACAACTTGGCCAACGCCAAAGCTAAGGCCCCTCGCGCAAGCGAGTCAGGAGAGGTCGTGCCGAAATTTTGGCACGATCCCCGCCTTAACTTAAGGACGTTGACTTCGACCGTGGCCCGTGTGTCACATACGTTGGAAGTTTGCGTGACCAGCTAGCCTTAAGTTCTCTTTTTCCTTTGTCGGTGGAACTCGCTTGCCTTATAGGACCCTCGATCGGGATTGTCCATCCCGGGAAGATGATTTACAGGTGAAAAATGAGGGGCTTATAAACGTAGTGACGAGATCCACTGATTAGAGCTTTAGGGTTAGTTGCGAAAAAGAAGACACGCTCTTTTCCACCGATTAGGACTCTGAGAAAACGCGTTTTAAGTAAACATTAATCGGTAATTGCACATTGCACAAGCCCGAAACCCTGAGCCAAATACCCTTTTCCGAAGCCTAAACCCTGCCTTTCGTTCCTCGGCGAGCGTAGAAAGTGGTTCAGATTTCCGGGTTAGCGCCTCGCCGTAATCACGATTACGGCGGCGTCGAGCGGTTCTTCGGTTCCCTCGGTTCCTTGGCCCATTCTCCGACATGTCAAGCTCACCGAGAAATAGTGACGGGGACGGACCCCCGCCACCGGTAACAGATATGACATTGGAAGAAGCCATCCGGGCTTGTGAGGTTCACAAGAGGCATAAAGAAGATCAACAGAATTTCGTGGTACAACTTCTGAATGAGCAAGGTATAGCAGCTATCCCCCAGTCAGACGGTACTTTCGTCCTAATCGAGGACGACGATTCCCCGAAACCAGCTTCTCAATCCTTCAATAAGGTTCCTCCCCCGCCAACTTACGGGATGCCTTCGAACCAAGGAAACAGCCGACCAAGGCTTCATGTTGCCACCTTTCAGGGCAACCCTGTCATATACGGCCAAGCCAGTACTACTCCCATCACTCAGTACAACCAGCGCACCGCTGGACCATCTCAAACATATGTCAATATCCTCCAATATCTTCCCGGGTTCAACCCATTGCCTATACACGAATCCCAAAACACTGGGGATAAACCCCAATACAGTCCAGAAAAGGCCCCCATACATCCTCATATATCGAGTCTTCCACCTCCAATTACTGCCGCTCATATGGCAGCACCTGGCGCCGAGCCTCAAAGTCCACCACTGGACCCCGCCTTGGCCCGGATTGTCGAACAAATGAAAGACCTGAAAGCCAGCATAGGTAGCTCAAAGCAAGAAACGCTCAGATCCACAGATCCGGGAATGGTCACGCCTCTCCCTGCCAAGTTCAGAATGCCGGAGATAGACCGATTCGACGGAACTGAATGTCCACAAACGCATGTTGACACCTACGTTCTTGGCATGAGAGCGAAAGGAGCAACCCTTCAGCAAATGGCCGATCACTTCCAGCATACGCTCAAGAGTTCAGCGTTACGATGGTTCCTAAGGGTCAAGCCTCCAGATCGCCATACCTGGGATCAGATCAGTAACATCTTCCTAGAGCGGTATAGATCCAACCTAGAGTGGGAAACAAGTCGTGAGGACTTAATCACCACCGAACAGAAAGCAGATGAAAGCGTCGGAGAATTCTACAAGAGGTGGAGTTGGAAACTCTCCGAGATTATGGAACCACTCTCCAAGGATGAACAGATGCGAATCTTCAAGTCCTGCTTGAGGCCGTCCATCAGAACTCTCATCAGTCACCACTTATTCCCAGATCTCCGAGCCATGGTCAATGCCGGCTCACAGTTCGAGAAGGATCTCAAGGAAAAACTGGCCACAGCACAGCCATACAGATACCGATCAGCAGTCGCATTCAATCCCGCACCGACCCCCGACAAAGGGAAAGATATATCTGTCAACTACATTCATCAGGGACAGCAGTCGGGCAACAGAAACCCGGTCCCGCAAAGCAACAGCTCCACCCCGAAGCAGCCTGTCGTACACTTCGACAAGTTGGACATGCCGCTGAGTAAGATGCTGGAGGGGTTAATCAAGGAAGGCCTCCTCAAACCCGTTGCAAACTACAAACCCAAGAATCCCATAGTCAACACTGACAAAAGCAAGTACTGCGCCTTCCACCAGTATCATGGCCATACCACCGACAACTGCGTGGGGTTACGATACGAAATTCAGAATTTGATAGAGGAAGGAAAATTGGAGCATCCCCGTGGACCTAATACAGACAGAAACCCTTTTCCGAACAACATTGTGAACTCCATTTAGTGGGTGCCAAAGAAGATTTCCGCAGAGCCAGTTCCTCCACCTCTTCCAGCCAGGTTTTCATCAAACGTCCACATCAGCTACGATGTTTGTGACTGCTCCGCATGCCTTGAGTACGAGTTCCAAGACATGATCAGGGTTGATTCTCCTAGAAAGCAGAAGAAGAAGTCTTCTCAACAGAAACTGAGAGAAAGATATGAAGCTTGAGACACTAGTGTGGGTACGCTCGGAGAGCCATCCGGGAAGCGATTACTACGTACTCTACTCCAGCCAGTCCTCCCTTCCTCCAGGCCATGCAGCTTTAGAGCAGACAGGGTTGGGAAAGCCGAAAAATCCTGCCGACGCCAAAGTTCAGGCCTCAGGACACCGGAATACCTCAAATCTTGACAACCTTACCGCCAGCCAGAAGCCTAATCCCCCGCGGGATCAGCCAAGGTTCAATTTGCCCAACTTCAGGGCACAAGACGGCAAAGGAAAGTCAAAGTCAACTTGGCACTCGCACTCAATCAACGTGCTTACCAAGGGTGACCACCGCCACAAGCTACCTCGACACAATCCCGAGGCACCACCAAAAGCTTTACCCCTCAAGAGGAAGACAGGAAACGCATAGCTTGATGACTCTCCTTCTCCGGAAAGAGACCAGATCTACGATTCCTGACTGTATGGCAGTATGCTCACCTTCTGTGACGAAGACCTTCCGAAAGACGCCCCGGGGCACAATGAAGCCTTGTACATCACTCTCCGGCTCAACACCATTTCTCTCCCCGGGGTATTAGTAGACAACGGATCAGCAGTCAACATCCTCCCTCTCAGCATGATGCGGGCCCTACGCATCAACGAAGGCCACATGGTCCCATCTGCCCGTACTATCAAGGCCTACGACAGCACGTCTCGTCCCATCCTGGGGACGGTGACTCTGGAGCTCTGGTTCGAAACCCAAATGGTGCCAGCAAAATTCCACGTGATGGACATTCCGTCCGAATTCACAGCTCTGTTGGGACGCCCTTGGCTACACCACATGAAAGCCATAGCTTCCACTCTCCATCAGTGCGTCAAGTTCATTAACCGGTAAGGAGATCTTGAAGTCATCAGAGGAGACAGTTTCCTCATAGGGAACGAAGCCGAGACAACAACCAAGAGTGCCCGCAGCCAGGCACCGGGGTTACATCCTTCAAGCCGACCAAGAGACTACCGGGGCAAATCTTATCAGAATCCCTCAGAGTCCGGAGATGCTAACTATGTCAACGTCCTCGAACAGGCAGACCCTGAAGCAGTCAGATTCATCAAGTTCAACTGCCGTTTCCGACACTTGGACGCAGACTGGAAAGAAACCCTGAGCATCGCAATGATGCGGGCACGCAAACCCCCTGTCTCCGATCGGAGATTTGTCAGCATCCTTCAATCCAACTCTCTGGCCCCTCTAGGCGAAGAAATCTTCTTGATGAAGGTCAACAAGCATCGTCACACCCTGATGAATGTATGGCAGTCGTATGGGATGTCCTACAGGAGGAATTGCCCGCCGAGTCCCTCTTCTCAAGCGAAGGGCATGATGTTTTTCTAGCAGCTCCAGCATCGCGGCAGGACGCGAGACGTCCTTATGTCTGGGTTGAGCCATCAGACGACAATGAATCAGGACTCTCCGGAGTCGAGGACGCGGCAGATCCGCGGGAAGATCCCTACATACATATGCGGACGACACTAGTTTCGATGATGTCACCTACGACAAGGGCTCTAATACCATGGAAATTGTCAAGCTCAACATCCCGTACAGGCAGTTATCCGGCGAATAGAAACAACTGGTTGACACGACAAAGAACCCCTCTGATCAAGTGACTGACGACGACTTCGTCAACATTATCTTTTCCAGATATCCCGATGATACCAAGGATCCGGTCCTTATTATCAGATTCTGCAATGCCAAAGTTACCCTCGACGACTGCCTGCTCATGGTAAACGAGGCCCTGGCCAATCGAGCTCAAAGCTCATCATTACTTCCGACCACCAGCCCCAGTGGCAACCGGCCCGTGCCGTCAGTCAAGCTTACAGCCCCAAGCGCCGCCAAGGTCAAGGGCATCAGCAAAGGAGACAAAGCTCCTCACCCTGCTACAAATCAAATCAACCTCGGGAATGCTTCCGGTAGCTACCCTCAAAACATCTGTGAGAGTCTTCCCCGCAAGACAGATCAAGCTTCTGAAGAAAGGAATGATCACCTCAGCATCAACATGCTCAAGTTCGACCCTGCTCCCAGTCGTCACGGCCACAGATTCAGGCATCCCGCCAAAGAACCGCTAGCTCTGATAGACTTGGCGATCCAGCGAGATCACGAGACTATAAACATCGCAGAATTCAACACCCCCGTGGGTTCAATCAAACAGATATGGGCGAACTTCTTGGTAACTGAGATCAAGGAGGGCAGCATGGAATGTCCCAGCCCAACTTCCTTCGTCAATATAATCAAAGTGTTTCCGCCATTTGGGGACTTGGATGTGATTACAATTCTAGACATCAGTCAGACGGCGCGTACCTACGGAGACTGTTTAGCTCTCGCAAGGAAAGCCCTCAAGGAACTAGCCGCTTAAGAGAACCGTCTCTGGGACGAGAACCAAGCTCAGAAGACTCACAGGGACCAAGCCCTTAAAGCGTCACAAGCAGCTTCAGACAGAAAGCTAGAGGCCACTCTAGACCAGTTCGACCTCAAATGTTTTGCCCATGGCAACTTCCTGGACTACCGTCTTTTCTCATCAAACCCCCTCTGGCAAGGGAGGGCGGTCAACGATCTCGATGACCTAGGAGATGGAATGGCACAACGCCAGGAATACCTAGCCAAACAACATAAAGAGTACAAGCGCTTACCTCCCCGAGGAAAGCAAATCCTCTGTGAAAGCGACGACGAAGACGAGGAAACCATTCTCTTCCAAGCCGGTCATGAGATCAACAAAACCGGAATCCCAAGGGTCCTGGGAGGATGGGAACGAATCATTTTCGATCTTAAACTAAAAGGCCAACTGAAGGAGGAAGGTCTATTCAAAAGGAAAAGAAAGATGGAAATACATCTCCAGCAACTACTCAGGGAGATTCCACAGACTACGGCATTCGTTTACAAAAACGATCAACTGGGACAACAACCAGTTACATGGGCAGATGTTCAGGAAGCCGTGTACTCACCTTTTGACATACCCGCCACTCAGTTAAAGCAGAAGAGAAAGCTCTCCCCGATGGAAGTTTATCTGGACTGCCGCATGCAGTTTAAGGAAGCACTGGCTATTCTCACGTGGGAAGAGACACAGGCGCTAACTCTCGACGTAGGCTCTACCGCAAGAGAGGCGGCTGGGCTAAAAGTGGAGGAAAATTAGCAAACCATGAATATCGCCTAACCCAACTCCAGAATACCCTGAGCATGCTCAGCAAGAAGGAAAGAGGTGCGGTATACCGTGAAGAGATCAAGGAGACAGTTCGCATGAACCAAGAACTCTCTAACCTCCCCCGGAGGGTCAGCAATGCACAGTTCAGTTCTGGCAACCATTGCTGCGCACTGACGTTCGACCAGTTGCAGCAAACCATAGACTCCCTCCCCGCGGAGGCACCCAAACTAGTATCTTGGGACAGAATTCGAAAAGCTGCCGAAGCCCCCGGGAATGCATCTACAGTCAACGAATTGAGAGAAGACATATGGCCCTATGCTTCGAGGAATCCCCCTCTGACTATGGCTCAGCTCAGAGCGACCTGTAAAAGGAACCAAACCTGATGTCAGCGTCCTGACCCGATCGGGTCAAATCCATGCATTACCACCCAAGACCACTAAAAAGCCAGCGGAGCCAGAACCGCAACCCGGCCTGCCCGAAGTCACAAGTTCCGTGATGGAGGACCCGATCCTCACTCAGCTCAAGCAGACCCAGGTGAACATTTCCCTTTGGTCCCTGCTCACATCTTCATATCCTCACAAGCTCAAGCTAGAGGAAAGTCTGGCCCGCACCATGGTCCCCGTGGACCCCACCCCAGACGAAGTAATTCAGATGATCGGCAACATCCACTACGAAAACATCATCACCTTCACAGATTTGGACCTGCCAAAATTTGGGGCGGATCACAATGAGCCGCTTTACATCACAGTCCAGCTGGACGAGCGTCGCCTTCCCCGTGTGTTGGTAGACGGAGGTTCCGGAATGAATGTCTTGCCCTCCAAGATGATGGACCTGCTTGACATCAAGCCCACATATCTAAAGCCTTCAGTCCACACTGTCAAGGCCTATGACTCCACTTCCCGCACAGTTCTCGGGGTTGCTACTCTAAACATCTAGTTCGGCAAGCGGATGATTCCCACCGAATTCCAAGTGTTGGACATTCCTATCACTTTCACAGCCATCCTGGGGTGACCCTGGCAGCATCAAATAAATGGCGTGGCATCCATCCTTCACCAATGTATCAAGTTCATGCAAGGCAACGAGCTAACCACAGTCTATGGCGACAGGCGTCACCACCAGGGGACCGAGCACCAACGACATTCCCGGTGTTAGAGATCAAGCATGATGACGACATGGCATTAAGCTGGATTCACATTGGAGACCTCCAAGATCCAAATATGCAACGTGGACCTGCAACTGTTTCGGGACAAAATCCCTCCCGCCATGAAGATAATGAAACTCATGAACTTCATCCCGGGGTGAGGCTCGGCAAAGGTTACAAGGCTAACACCAAGTCAGCGAAGTCAAGGACCACACCACAGTCCAGGGGCTTGGCTATGTGCCAACACCAGCTGATATCAAAGAAAACAAAAGGCTCGCCCGCACCAAGGAAGCGGCCGCAAGGGGAACCTCCAACGACACACCCAACCTCCAACCTTACAGTTTCGACCTCGCTCATTACTTCATCAAGGGAATCGACGCAGAAGGAGGGGACCGACAAGGGAACCGACGGCGGAATCGAGGGAACGACGGAACCGACAATGAACCGAGGGGACCGACAAGGGAGCCGACATCGAAGCTGAGGGGCCGCGGTGGGAACTGATGAAGATGAGAAAGAAGCGAGGAAAGTCGGCACAGAGACTACAAAAAGGATGGAAAAGCTAGCACGGGACCTCAAGCGTTTCGAGAGGACTCAAGGCTAATCCGATAAGGGGAGCGTTCCTCGACATCACGGCTCTACACTGGACCAATTGCCACCACGATTCGGCGTGAGTACACATTCAAAGGAATCCCAGACATGGAAGAGCGGCTCGAGGCACTCTTCATGGGAAAGCAGTGTTCGGGTCGGCCGCGAGGCCACATTCAAGACGGTAACTCCAAAACAGAAGGAACCGAATTCATAGAAGATGCTCTCGGTGGACCCGCTCTACGTAGTCTTTTGAAGAAGTCGTGGAGGTGCCAAACCTGATTGACTGGGCTCAGCTTGATATGATCGCCATGATCGGGACAGCGAAGCCAAGCCTCTCGACCTCCGAACCCTAATCGAAGCATCCAAAGAATGCCACCGAAAAAGCCAGGGTAACTTTCACTGGACGGGCAAGCCAGACAGAAATGGAAGACAAGCTGGGCCTATACCCACATCTCCCTAAACCCGGTCTCAAACCCTCTGAGTCAGTCCTTATTAAAGTCCAGTCCTCTGAGTCGTCCAACGGCCTTACGCCGGAAGACTATGATAATGTAGCCAACAATGTATTTCCGTTCGCATTTAATGAAAAGTCTGACCTTTCAGAGTATCCCCTCATTGCCACTTTAACAACTGATAAGTTAACAAACAACTTAAAAGACGTTAATAATGACTCACTTGATAAAGAAGCGGACACACTAAATGAAAATACATTAAAGAAGTTCTCAAGCGTGTAGTAGACCAAGAGGACAATCGGGCCCAAGCTGCCGAAGAGGTTATGACTAAAGTGAACCTGGGGTAAATGCAAGAGCCTAAAAGACACAAGTGGGCAGTTTCTTCGCCGGTGCAGAAAAAGAAGCCCTGAAAGACCTCCTTAAAGAGTATGTTGACGTGTTCGCCTGGTCATATCAGGACATGCCAGGACTCGATCCCTCAATCGTGGAGCACAGAATTCCCCTGGATCCAGAATCCAAGCCTATCAAGCAGAAATTGCGCAAGATCAAGCCAGAGATGTCCTTGCAAGTGAAAGAAGAAATTGAGAAAATGCTCCGCGTCGGCTTCATCCGAGTAATTGAGTACCTGACCTGGCTCTCCAACATTGTGACGGTCACCAAGGCCAATGGAAAGGTCAGATGCTGTGTGGATTTCCGAGATCTCAACAAGGCCAGCCCTAAAGATGATTTCCCACTGCCTAACATCAACATGCTAGTCGACACCACGACAAATTTTGAGGTAAAGTCCTTCGTGGATGGGTTTGCCGGATACAATCAGATCAAAATGTCCGAGGAAGATCAAGCCAAGACTGCTTTCACCACTCCGTGGGGGACATACTGCTACACGATCATGCCGTTCGGACTGAAGAACGCTGGGGCTACTTACCAGCGGGCTGCAATAGCCCTCTTCCATGACATGATTCACAAGGAAATTGAAGTGTACGTCGACGACATGATCATCCACTCCAGAGGATCAGACATGCAACACATGATAGATTTGAGAAAGTTCTTCAACAGACTAAGAAAGCACTCCATGAGATTGAACCCTGCGAAGTGCACCTTCGGCGTCAAGCGAGGCAAAGTACTGGGGTACATGGTTACAGAAAGAGGTATCAAATCTGATCCCAAGAAAATCAAGGCCATCATCGACATGAAGCCTCCCCAGACACTAACAAAAGTGAAAAGTTTTATGGGAAGACTTCAGTACATCAGCCGCTTCATCAACCAGTTGACATCTCTCTGTGAGCCAATGTTCAAGCTGATGAAGAAGAATGCCGACATCAAATGAGACTCCGAGCGCCAGACAGCTTTCGAGAAAATCAAGACATACTTGGTGAATCCCCCAATTCCGTGCCCGCCACATGAACATAAGACACTCCTCCTGTACCTGACAGTAACAAACACGTCAATCGGAGCAATGTTGGCACAAGAACAGAAAGATTCCAGAGTTGAGCATGCAATCTACTTCGTAAGCCGAAACCTAGGCGGGGCTTAGAACTAGGTGTTGGAGAGGGGCCTAGCGCCTAGGCGGGGCCTAGGTGCCCTTAGGCGGGGTCTTTTAGAACACTGCTTGTACCGCCTTGGTAAGGGTATTCGGGAAACTGAAACACTACATGCAGTCACATTCAGTGCTCCTGGTCTCCAAGATGGACCCCGTCCGATATCTCTTCGACAAGCCATCCCTGTCAATGAGACTAGCCATGTGGTCATTCTTCCTTGCTGAGTTCGACATCAAGTACATGGTCAGAAAATCAACAAAGGGCAGAGTAATGGCAGATCAGCTGGCAGACTTCCCAAGCAGTGAACCCAAGGGTCCTGATCCGCAGTTTCCGGATGACGGGATCTTTTCACTCGATAGCGCAAACCGTTGGCAACTCTTCTTCGATGGGGCAACCAACAAGAAGGGAAATGGTATTGGAATGCTCCTGGTCGATCCCAAGGACGAGCACACTCCCATAGCCATCAAACTGAATTTTGAAGCAACCAACAATGCAGCATGAGTATGAATCTTGTGCAGCCGGCCTAGAAGCCGCTCTTGAGCGCAACATCTCAGAACTGGAAGTATACAGAGACTCAGCATTGAACATCAATCAAGTATCCAACAAATGGAAGACGATAGATTCTGGCCTCCAGAAGTACCACACGTACATGGAGGAGCTCATAGCTCAGTTCAAGGACATCTCTTTCCATTATTTGCCAAGAGACAGGAACCGCTTCGCAGATGCCCTGGCCACTCTAGCATCTGTTGTCGAAATTCCCGAAGGGAAATCAGTAAAACCTCTCAGAATAGGCAGACGGGAAACACCCGCTTATTACTGTGAGATCGAAGTTAAAAATGAACCGATCGACGAACCCTGGTAAAATAAAATATACCAGTACCTCCAAAACGGAGAAGCTTCCTTCACAAATGAAGATGGAAAATACAAAGAAGGGATCAAAGCCAAAAACATGATGGCACTAAAACGCCTGGCATCCAATTTCGTCATTCTGGGGGGTATGTTGTACAAGAAGCGCCACCAAGGGCCACTCCTTCGGTGTGTGAATAAAGAAAAAGCCAGCGAGCTAATGAACGAAGTTCCGCAGCCGAAACTTCCTGCGGTCCGCATATGAACGCCAGAGTATTGACACAGATCATCCTTCGTATGGGTTACTATTGGGTATCAATGGAAACATACTGCATCCAGTTCGTCAGAAGCTGCGACAAATGTCAACGGTTCTCCAACCTCAATCACATCCCTTCTCACGAGCTCTATTGCATGACTACGCCATGGCCATTCACCATATGGGGAATCGACGTCATCGGAAAAATCACTCCACCAGGGAGCAATGGTCACGAGTTCATATTAGTCGCAGTCGACTACTTCGCCAAATGGGTAGAAGCCAGATCATACAAGGTACTGAATTCTAAGAAGGTATCCGAGTTCATCAAAAAGAACATCATGTGCAGATACGAGGTGCCCAAAGAGATCATATCCGACAATGGGACCCACTTTGAAGGAGATTGTGACCAACTTTGACCGAGTTCAGAGTCACACGCCACAAGTCTTCTCCCTACAAACCACAAACTAATGGTGCATTATAGGCAGCAAACAAGACTCTCGCAATGATAATCAGAAAGATGACCGTCAGAGGTCGGGATTGGCCCGAGAAGCTACATCTAGCTCTCTGGGGATACAGAACATCAGTCAGAACCGCCACAGAGGAGACTCCTTTCGCACTTACATACGGAATGGAAGCAATATTACCCGTGGAATTGGAAATTCCATCCCTCCGAGTCCTCTTGGAAAACGGGATCAATGAAGTCGAATGGCTTCAGAGCCATCACGACAAACTTGCTCTACTCGACGAGCGCAGATTGAAAGCCATGGAGCATACTCGTGCCTACCAAAGCAGAATGGCCCGAGCATTTGATAAGAAAGTCAATATCCGAGACATCAGAGAAGGCGACTTGGTGCTAAAGGAAAAGCCTCCTACGCAGACCAATCCCCTCGAAAAGTGGGAGCCTACCTGGATAGGCCCGTTCGTGGTACAAAGAATCTTCTCCGGAGGAGCCATGAAGTTAGTAGATTTGGACGGGAACCCTTTCGTTAACCCCATGAACGGAAGCAAGCTCCGCAGATACTTTGTTTGAGGAAGAGAACGAGTCAACTCTCCTTCCCCATATACCACCCCTCAGTAAAATTAAAGTGCTAAAAGAGTAATACCCAACTGGATACATTCCCAATAATGATCCAGGTAAAATACAGGGTCGCACTTCTTTTGTCTTTGTTTTTCTCACATGTCACCTAAAGTGTCGAACTACGGTGACCTGAGCCCCTTAGTCCAATTGTAAAAGGGGAACGTAGGCAGCCATCATTGGTTCGGTCTCAAAAAAAAAATAAAAAAAATAAGCACCAATCGCTTGTGTTTCGAGAAACTCTTAAAATTTAACCTACAAATTCATTACGGTCAAAGTCAAGCCGTCAGAGTAATCAAGACCCAACAGCTCCCTCCGTCTCCATAAAATGGCCATCTGTGTCTTCCCCATACACTCCTCATACCAGTTCAAATACTGCGTAGACAGAACAATGCCCCCTCTCCGGTGAAAGAGAACCCTGGCAGGAAAGGACGTGTATTGCCACAGCCGCGTGAGAAGCAATAGCGTCGAAGGATCTTCCATCGGAAGAGATCCCACCTCGAAGGTAGCAAGCATTTGACCCAAACCCGCCAATAGCACCTCGCTCCACTCGCATGCCGCAGCATCAAGGATGGAATGTAGAAAGCGATGCAGGATAACCCGGGTACTCGACAACCGGAAGACCCTCCCGAGCGGTCCGACAAGTTTGTAGCTTCTAATGAGGAACCCACCATCGCAAGTGATGCGTGCGGAGTCCGGCCATCCGAGCTCCGAGGCCACCCTGACGCCCCTATCACCAGAGGACGTCGAGAAAAGGACCAAAGACACTGACACCTCGGGCACCATCTGCAATCGATCCATCAACCACATAGTGAGCATAGCGGGACTCCCTCCCCACATGTATCGGCTGCCGATCGCCATCCGACCTATGCCAAGGAACGTCTCGTCCAGGATTAAAGGCACGATGTCTCCTCCGTTAAAACCTTTGCCTCACCAGGTCCAGTACACTGTGATGGCACACACTCAGGGACGTAAATGTGAATAAAGTGGCAATTACGCACAGAGCAAATGCGTCCCACGCAAAAATGCTCCCCTCAACACCGGAAAATTTAACGAGCAGCCCCGAAATGTCAACATAATCTGTGTTCAGTATTAGCATCCCGTATGCTTCTTCAGCTGAGATACCAAGCAGAGACACTAACTTCTCAACAGTGGCCATGCCACCCGTCAAAGGAAGAACCAGTTGTTCCGTCTCAGGTCCTCCTAATATGTCCCGAAAATCTTCAAACGTAGGCATAATCTCGTTGTACGAAAAGCTGTACACGTGCCTCCGTACGTCCCAGAAGCGAGCCATAGCTCTCAGGAGATCCCAATCCGGCATGAGCTCCTTCAAAGCCCAAACCGATTTCATCTCGTAACAACCCTCGAAAAAACCCTTGCTTTTCTTCGTGTGGTGCCGTACCCACAATTAGAAATTATCCAAGTATTGTTCTTGCATCTGAGACGATAGCCTAGGAAATGGAGCCATGGAAAGAACAAAGAAAACCTTCAAGAATTTAAGAGAGAAATTCAGTGTTTGATCAAAAGCCAACGTGGTGTTTTCAAATTTGCAAAAACTGGACTGCAATTTAAAACAATCTGGAAATTGAATCCCAGTCCGGCAGGACTATTTTTCAAGTTGACTTGGTCAACTCTGCAGCTAGCTGCCTCAAATGCAGGAACATTTCCATACCACATCCTGTTCAAGCCTTGTTTAAACTACGTGCATCCATAGTTTAAATCAACCACTGCCGACACCACTTCCGCCCCGCGCTCGTGCGACAGTGCAATTAATTAAATAATAGTGCATATAGATATAAATTTTGACCAGTTCAAATTTTGTGCATGTTTCATTATTATTTATTTTTGATCAACCTACTTGCTTATTTGCCAAAAATAACAAAGGGTAATCACTAAATAAATATGCAAAATACAAGGTTCCGCCTCAAAGGCCCTTTCAAGTACAAATCAAATTGTTGACAAAGTCGTCGTCAGTCACTTGATTAAAGGGGTTCTTTGTCGTGTCAACCAGTTGTTTCCATTCGCCAGATAACTGCCTGTACAGGATGTTGAGCTTGACAATTTCCATGGTATTGGAGCCATGGTCATAGGTGACATCATTGGAACTAGTGTCGTCCTCGAAACTGAGCATATGAATGTAGGGATGCGCCGCGGTCCGCTGCGTCCTCGACTCCGGAGAGTCCTGATTCGTCGCCGTCTGACGGCTCAACCAAGACGTAGGGACGCCTCACGTCCTGCTGCGCTGCTGGAGCTGCTAGAAAAACATCATGCCCTTCGCTGGAGAAGAGGGGTTCAGCGGATAATTCCTCGTGGAGGACATCCCACGATCGCCATACATTCATCACGAGTGTGACGATACTTGTTAACCTTTATCACGAAGATCTCCTCACTTTGCGGGGCCGCAGAGTAGGATTGAAGGATACTGACAAATCTCCGATTGGAGATAGGGGGTTTAGGCGCCTGCATTATGGCGATGCTCGGTGTTTCTTTCCAATCTCCTCCAAATGTTGGAAATGACAGTTGAACTTGATGTCTGGGGCCTTCAGGGTCGGCTGCTCGAGGACGTTGACATAGTTAGCATCTCCTGACTCTGAGGGATTCGATGAGATTTGCCCGATAGTCCCTTGGTCGACTTGAAGGAGGTATCCCCGGTGCACGGCTGCGGCACGCTTAGGCATTGTCTCGGCTTCGTTCCCTATGAGGAAACTGTCCCCTCGGATGACATCGAGATCTCCCTGACGGTTAATGAACTTGACACACTAATGGAGAGTGGAGGCTATGGCTTTCATGTGATGTAGCCAAGGGCATCCCAACAGAGCTGTGAATTCGGACGGAATGTCCATCACGTGGAATTTTGCTGGCACCATTTGGGTTTCGAACTAGAGCTCCGAGTCACCGTCCCAGGGATGGGACGAGATGTGCTTGTCGTAGGCTTTGATAGTCGGGTTGATGGAATCAAGTGGCCTTCATCGACGCGCAGGCTCACATCACGCCGAGAGGGAGGACGTTAATGGCTGATCCGTTGTCTACCAATACTCCAGGGAGTGATATGGTGTTGAGCTTGAGAGTGATGTACAGAGCTTCGTTGTGCCCCGAGGCATCTCTCGGCAGGTCTTCGTCACAGAAAGTGATCATACTGCCATACAGTCGAGAATCGTAGATCTGGTCTCTATCCGGAGAAGGACAGTCATCAAGCCATCTGTTTCCTGTCTTCCTCTTGCGAGGTAAAGCCTTTGCTTGAGCCTCGGGATTATGTTGAGGCTGTTTGTGGCGGTTACCGCCCTTGGTTAGCACGTTGATCGAGTGCGAGTGCCAAGCTGACTTTGATCTTCCTTTACCGGTCCGTGCTCTGAAGCTGGACAAATTGAACCTTGGCTGATCCCGCGGGGGGTTAGGCTTCTGACTGGAAGTAATATTATCAAGATCTGAGGTATTCTGGAGCCCTGGGGCCTAAACTCTGGTGTCAGCAGGACTTTTCGGCTTTCCCAACCCTGTCTGCTCTAAAGCAGCGTGGCCTGGAGGAAGGGAGGACTGGCTAGAGTAGAGTACGTAGTAATCGAACCTCCCGGATGGCTCTCCGAGTGTACCCACACTGGTGTCTCCAGCTTCATATCTTTCTCTTAGTCTCTGTTGAGAGGAATTCTTCTTCTGTTTTCTCGAAGGATTGCTCCCGACCAGGTCTTGGGACTCGTACTCCAGGCAGGCGGAGCAGTCACAAACATCGTAGCTGATGTGGACATTTGATGAGGACCCGACTGGAAGAAGCGGAGGAACTGGCTCTGCGGAAATCTTCTTGGGCACCAATTCAATGGAATTCACACTGTTGTTGTTCGAAAAAGGGTTTCTAACTGTAATGGGTCCACGGGGATGCTCCAATTTTCCTTCCTCTATCAGGTTCTGAATTTTGTACCGTAACCCCACACAGTTGTCGGTGGTATGGCCGTGATACTGATGGAAGGCGCAGTACTTGCTCTTGTCAGCGTTGACTACGGGATTCTTGGGTTTGTAGTTTGCAACGGGTTTAAGGAGACCTTCCTTGATTAACCCTTCCAGCATCTTGCTCAGCGGCATGTCCAACTTGTCGAAGTGCACGGCAGGCTACTTTGAAGTGGAGTTGTTTCTTTGTGGGACTGGGTTTCTATTACCCGACTGCTGTCCCTGATGGATGTAGTTGACAGACGTATCTTTCCCTTTGCCGGGGGTCGGTGCGGGATTGAATGCAACTGCTGATCGGTATCTGTATGGCTGTGCAGTAGCCAACTTCTCCTTGAGATCCTTCTCGAACTGTGAGCCGGCATTGACCATGGACCGGAGATCTGGGAAGAAATGATGACCGATGAGAGTTCTGATGGACGGTCTTAAGCAGGACTTGAAGATCCGCATCTGTTCATCCTTGGAGAGTGGCTCCATGATCTCGGAGAGTTTCCAACTCCACCTTTTGTAGAATTCTCCGACGCTTTCATCTGTTTTCTGCTCAGTGGTGATTAAGTCCTCATGACTTGTTTCCCACTCTAGATTGGATCTGTACCGTTCCAGGAAGATGTTACTAATCTGTTCCCAGGTGTGGCGATCCGCAGGCTTGACCCTTAGGAACCAACGTAACGCAGAACTTTAGAGCGTATGCTGGGAGTGATCGGCCATTTGCTGGAGGGTTGCTCCTTTCGCTCTCATGCCGAGAACGTAGGTGTCGACATGCATTTGAGGACATTCAGTTCCGTCGAATCGGTCCATCTCCGGCATCCTAAACTTGGCAGGGAGAGGCGTGACAATTCCCGAATCTGTGGATTTGAGCGTTTCCTGCTTTGAGCTGCTCATGGTGGCTTTCGGAGTCTTTCATCCGTTCACCATCCGAGGCTAAGGTTGGGTCCATGGTGGACTTTAAGGCTCGGTGTAGGGTCTTTACCACATGTGAGCGGTAGTGATTAGAGGTGGGAGGCTTGATATATGTGGATATATGGGGGCCTTTTCGAAGCTGTATCGGGGTTTGTCCCCGGTGTTTTGGGATTCGTGTATAGGCAACGGGATGAACCCGGGAGGGTATCAAGGAGATTGGCATCTGTTCGAGATGGTCCAACATGCGCCGGTGGTATTGAGTGATGGGAGTAGTACCGGCCCGGCCATATATGATGATGGGGTTGCCCCGAGAGGTGGCAACGTGAAGCCTAGCTCAGCTGCTTTCCTTGGTTCGAAGGCACCTCGTAAGTCGGCGGGGAGGAACCCGGTTGAAGGTTTGAGGAACCGGCTTCAGGAATCGTCGTCCTCGACTGTGACGAAAGTACCGTCCTGACCGGGGATAGCCGCTATACTTCGCTCATTCGAAGCCGTACCACGAAATTCGCCGATCTTCTTTATGCCTCTTGTGAACCTCACAAGCCCGGATGGCTTCTTCCAAAGTCATATCTGTTACCGGTGGCGGGGTCCTTTCCCGTCACGATTTCTCGGTGAGCTAGACATGTCGGATATTCGCCGAGGGAACCGAGGGAACCGAAGAACCTGCCCGACGCCGTCGTAATCGTGATTCGCGAGGCGCCGACCCGAAAATCTCGAACCACTTTCGCTCGATGCAGGAACGAAAGGCAGGGTTTAGGCTTCGGAAAAGGGTATTTGGCTCAAGGTTTCGGGCTTGTGCAATGTGCAGTTACCGATTAATGTTTACTTAAAACGCGTTTTCTCAGAGTCCTAATCGGTGGAAAAGAGCGTGTCTTCTTTTTCGCAACTAACCCTAAGGCTCTAATCAGTTGATCTCGTCACTACGTTTATAAGCCCCTCGTTTCCATTTGTAGATCATCTTCTCGGAATGGACAATCCCGAGCGAGGTCCTATAAGGCAAGCGAGTTCCACCGACAAAGGAAAAAGTGAACTTAAGGCTAGCTGATCACGCAAACTTCCAACGTATGTGACGCACGGGCCACACTCAAAGTCAACGTCCTTAAGTTAAAGCGGGGATCGTGCCAAAATTTCGGCATGATCTCTCCTGACTCGCTTGCGCGAGGGGACTTAGCTTTTGGCGTTGGCCAAGTTGTGGCTGGCACGGTGCATACGGTGAGGGTTTGGTGACACGGTGTCACATTGAACCTTCGGTTATATTTTTCGGCAGAGCTCCGCGTCAAAGTCAAGGCTGAAAAGCTCAAGACTTCGGGTCGGGAACGACCTTCTGTCTTAATCTCTCGAGCTTGACTCGTGGCGGAACCCGGCGTAAAAACATACACTTAGGCTTTATGACACGTACTAAGCCAAAAACCAACCGGGGTCTTGGACGAAGTGTGACACAAAGAGTGCATGGCTTACACGGGCTAGGATGGGCTATTTGGGACGACCCCGTGAGCCCTCGAAAGGTGTCTGGTAGACCAACCGAGGTGCAACTGAACGGTCATCCTGGGTTACGGGTCGTAGTGTGCAGTGTACCGAGGCAGCAAGTGCACGTGAAGTGCGGTGTACCGAGGCAGCATGTGCGAGTAGTGTGCGGTCACTAAAATTCATTTTCTGAGTAAAACAGAGATTTTTCAGAATGTGTCTTAAAGAATTTTGATGCGCAGTTCAAAAGATAGCATGAAATTCAAGCATGAATGGGAATGCACAAACATGGTATGATTTTGGAAAGACGACAATGTAATGCCTTTGAAAAAACCGTTCGAGGTTTAAAGTAACACACGCACACGAAAACGAGGAAGGGTAAACGAAAGTTTGACCCACGGAAGGCTTTTTTGAAAACAACGGTAGTTTTGAAAAAAGTATCCAAGTCCCCAGCGGAGTCGCCAACTGAAATTACCCGGGATTCTCGCGCGGACGCGGAAACGCGGTTGTCTTTCACGGAGAGTTGGTGTCTGAGACCTCGTTTTTCGGGAAGGAGAGGAGTCGCCACGCGGTTTTTGTATTTTGAGCTCAAACGTTGAGAAACGGCTATTGTTTGAAAAAGGTGTCATTTTTATTGGTAGCAAAAACTTAGGAAAAGGCTTTCTGAAAATGGGGAGTCATTTTTATTGGCAGCAAAAACGAGTGAAAATCTTTTTAGTTCCAGAGATTGTTAGGTTCGGAGGTCACGTTACGTTTCGGGAAGAGTATATTGAGATCACCCGAAACGCCTCGTATGACGAGTCTTTCTACCTTTCTCAAAATCGTGTGCGTGTGTGTGTGTGTTTGCATTTTGAAATGGGGGCTTGAATGACAAGCTTAATCTTGGTTTGAATGTCAAACGTTGATTAGGTGATTCCTTTTGAAAAGGCGAGCGTTTGAATGACAAACGTCGGTTTTGAAGTTTTTAGGAAAAGTGACGCAAATGCTGATTTTAACTGTTTATCTTAAGTGTCAAATGTTGACTTTTAAGAAAGGAGCGTTTGAATGTCAAACGTCGGATTTAGAGTTTGAAGATGAGCGTTTGGATGCCAAACGTCATTTCGCGCATTTTGAACGAGAGTTCGAATGTCGAACTCCGGTTTTGAACCGGGCATGTCATTGTTAACGATTTTATGGGAAAAACGTATTAAATGATTTAGAATGACAAAAGTCGGATTTTAAGTTTGAAGATGAGCGTTTGAATGCCAAACGTCATTTCGCGCATTTTGAAAGAGAGTTCGAATATCGAACTTCGGTTTTGAACCGGGCATTACATTGTTAACGATTTTACGGGAAAAACGTATTAAATGATTTTTGAATGTCAAAAGTCGGCTTTTAAGTTTGAAGATGAGCGTTTGGATGCCAAACGTCATTTCGCGCATTTTGAAAGAGAGTTCGAATGTCGAACTCCGGTTTTGAACCGGGCATTACATTGTTAACGATTTTACGGGAAAAAACGTATTAAATGATATGCGATCAACGAATCGGGTTGCGACTCGGACTTTGAAAAGTAAATACTATCACGATCCAAGCGGGTCGGACTTTGTAAATGACAGTATTTAAATGCGGTATCGACGGATCAAACGGTCCGAAATTTGTAAAGTACGATCGACGAGCCAAACGGCTCGGAATTGTAAAGTACGATCGACGAGCCAAACGGCTCGGAATTGTAATTTGCATGAAAGTAAATGACGATCGACGGATCAAACGATCCGGAATTGTAAAAGACAGAAATTTAAATGACGATCGACGGATCAAACGATCCGAAATTGTAAATGACATAAAAGTAAACGGAACAGGGTCGGAACGCGGTTTTAACCTGAGATTACTTCTCTTACGGGAAGAGAAGAGGATCTAGGGGCTAAAACGTATCGGATCCCATTAGACGGAGGTGTCTACATTTCAACAACGTCGTCCTAAACGGTTGTAGCGACTGGCGCGTAAACCGAGACGGAACGAGAGTTTTAGAGAGAGAGAGGGAGCTAACTATGGCTAGGGTCGGCTCCTTTGGCTCGGTGGGCGTATACGGGATACGAAAGTATTTTTGGAATGGTGTTTTGAAGTGGCGGGGGTTGTATTTGATCGAAATACGGAGTTTTCATGCAAAATGAGGTAAAACCGGGGCTCGGGAGGAGGGAAACCAGTTTAGGCCGTGAGGTTTTTGTGAAAGGGAGTGATTTTTTGTTGTTTTTAAATGGCTTTGACAGCCTCTGTATTTATAGGTGTAATTTCAGGATCAGTCCGGACGGACTGAGGGTGAAATCCAGAGGGTTTTGTGAAACTTTGGAAATTGGAGGGACTTGCTAGCAATTCCAAATTTCCTGCAAATGAGTCCGGCCGGACTGAGACTGCATACCAGGGGTATTTTTGTCTTTTCACTCTGAATTTGATTGAAAGGTGATGGGGGAGCTGTGGCATGTGATCCACGTGTCCCTGTGACTCACAGGCCATGGATTTTCGTGCCGTTATTTCCCCGTTTTGTCTGTTTTTAAAATAACAGTCCGGAAAATGTCCGAAACGCCCGGAAAGTGCCGAAAGTGCGTGTTTTAGGGAAATCCGTACTTTTACGTGCAACGACGTGTGTTGAGTACGCTTTGACGTCGGAATGCACGGGGCAGTCCCGGGACGTCTCGTTGGCTTGGCAACGGGGAGCTTAACGGGTTCCGGTTAATCAGGAACGGGCCAGTTAACGGATTGCGGTTAACTTTCTAACGGATTTTGACGATCCGGATTTGGGTACTTACACCCCCTGGAAATGTACGAAATTGTCCTCGACAATAAGCGTCTACGCAACGTCAAAATTCAAAATTTTGACACATTTACCCTTGAAAGTGATACACTAGCAAGGAAACATGGAAAAATCGGGACCGCAAGTCACGGAACGAGCCGAACGTGACACCCGCACAATCGCCCAATACGACACCAGTCACCCGAAAATGATTGATCCAGAGATCAAGTCACCCCACCTGATTCAACACCCAGACAGGTGAATCGTAAAATCAAAAGCCCGATTCAACGCCCAGACAGGTGAATCGTCATCAAAAAAATAAACTCGATTCAACGCCCAGACAAGTGAATCGTCAAATCAAAAGCCCGATTCAACGCCCAGACAGGTGAATCGTCATCACAAAAAAAAAGCCCGATTCAACGCCCAGACAGGTGAATCGTCATCACAAAAAAATGCCCGATTCAACGCCCAGACAGGTGAATCGTCATCATAAAAGCTCGATTCAACGCCTAAACAGGTGAATCGTCATCCTCAACAAAAGCCCGATTCGGAGCCCAGACAGGCGAATCATCACCAAACCAACAGGACTCAAAGGACCGGATAGGTAAACCTTTGTTTCTAACATCTTTCCCCACAGGTTCGGAGCCCAGATAGGCGAATCTTCAGACAGACAGATATATTCAGAATTGGGTCTTGATTTGATTTCTCAGCATGAATTTACCTTTTCAAAAAATAAAATCTCCTCGATTTTCAAAATGATTTTCAAAATACGTAAAGCAGCCTTTTTGTGTTTTGAAGTCGAACTACGTTATGGTCTGATTCTCCGATAGAGATACGTAGGAAGCCGTGTGGCTCGATCATCCCGATGTCCAGAATGATGTCTTTTATATCGTCGACATGACTTCTTCCATAAGACTTGTCGACGAGGGGCTCTGTAGACAACTCACTCTGAACCCATCAGAGCAGATTAATACCACTCTAAGTCTCGCCTTGAGTCAAGAGTAGAAATCCATCATTTCGTCATGTTTCGTTAAGTTTTGACTAACGACCGTGAGTTTGGACTAAACTGCATATGAGATAACGAGGGAAGAACAGAATTGTCCAATGGAAGCCTTGTCCCATGCGGAACTTACGTGTCTCGCGCAATACTAAGCCCCTGCAGACGTGCAGAAGCCAGTTTCCTCGTCGATTTCAACCTCTTTCTGGATAAAACCTTATCAATTCGGTTATCCAATAGAATTTGGGTTCTGAAACCTTCCCATGGTATTTTACCTCTCCACCTTCACCTCTCCAACACCTATAAATACTTGAAGACTTTCAGTATTTCAGATCCCAGAGTTTTCAGTCAAAAACCCCTACATTTACTGGTTTTTCTCCCTGAAATATTCCTGTAAACCACCCTAAAATCACCTAAAAGTTTGTTTATCAACCTTGTTGATCAACAAACATCAAAGCCCGAACCAAGGACCGAGGCGAAGCTCTGTCCACATCAAGGTTCGACTCTAAACTTGAGTCGAAGCTCTGTCCGAATCATTTCACGCAAGGTAATCTTCCTTTCCCTTTCTAATTGATTGTTAGAGTGGTATAATACATTAAACCTAGGATCGGCCTAGAGCCTCCCCAAATCATGGGGACGGTCTCGACGTAATCGATCATATATTCCGTTTAACTTCGTTAAATGGATTCTTTTACTTATTTTAATTAAAACGTTTTATTCTTTGAAAACCTCTCTTTTAGCAAGACCGATCTCCGGATTGGGTGGAATGGGTGCTCCTTGACCTTCCCATTCCATAACCTAAGTCCCTAACCCAAAATCTCTTTTTCAAATGATTTTTCTATATTTTCAACTAAATAAATATAGGTGGCGACTCAAAAAGATGTTAAAGAAAATACACGCATCGCTACAACCTCTAGAATAGCGGGTGAGTCTATTATCATCCAAAAGTGAAAGAGGCAGTCGATAACTCACTAGTAACATCGTTATCAAATTGACGTCCACTTTTGAGTATGTGACACATGGTATATTTAGTTGCGTTTGCACGGTATCACTATCCCTTTAGCGACTTCCTTATCATGTTTACCCATGTGCCTCTTTACATGGGAGGTACCATTAACACCCGTCTGGTTTAAAATTTTTTAGCACCTCTTGCATTTGACCTTTGTTTCACCAACAATAATTACTAAGGCCCCGTTTGTTTTCAGGAAAACGTTTTTCGGAAAACGTTTTCCTCATTTTCCGGTGTTTGGTAATTTTCCGGAAAACGTTTTCCCCATTTTCCCCGAAACATGTTTGTTTTTCGGAAAACGTTTTCCCATTTTCCGGTGTTTGGTAGTTTTCCGGAAAATGGAGAAAATGTTTTTCGGAAAACATTTTCCGCCGTTTCTAAGGAAAACGTTTTCCGGATTTTTCCTAAGGAAGTTGTTTTCCGGAAAATGGTGTAAAAAAAGTGGATGGATAATATTTTAATAATAATAATAATAATAATAATAATAATAATAATAATAATAATAATAATAAAATAATAATAAAATAATAATAATAATAACAAAATAATAATAAAATAATAATAATAATAATAATAATAAAATAATAATAATAAAATAATAATAATAATAATAACAAAATAATAATAAAATAATAATAATAAAATAATAATAAAATAATAATAATAATAATAATAATAAAATAATAATATTAATAATAAAATAATAATAAAAATAAATTAATAATAAATTAATAATATTAATAATAAAATAATAATAATAATAATAATAATAATAATAATAATAATAATAATAATAAAATAATAATAAAATAATAATAATAATAATAATAATAACAACAAAATAATAATAAAATAATAATAATAAAATAATAATAAAATAATAATAATAAAATAATAATAATAATAACAAAATAATAATAAAATAATAATAATAATAAAATAATAAAATAATAATAATAATAATAATAATAATAATAATAATAATAATAATAATAATAATAATAATAATAATAATAATAATAATAATAATAATAATAATAATAATAAAATAATAAAATAATAATAATAATAAAATAATAATAAAATAATAATAATAATAAAATAATAATAAAATAATAATAAAATAATAGTAATAATAATAATAATAATTTTCCGAAAAACATCTTCATTTTCCGGAATTTCCCATTTTCCCCATTTTCCTAAGGAAGTTGTTTTCCAGAAAAACATCTTCCTCATTTTTCGGAAAACGTTTTCCACATTTTCGGAAAACGTTTTCCTTTTCCGAAAACATTTTCCAG
This sequence comes from Adenophora triphylla var. japonica, assembly GCA_022495995.1. Classification (NCBI taxonomy): domain Eukaryota; kingdom Viridiplantae; phylum Streptophyta; class Magnoliopsida; order Asterales; family Campanulaceae; genus Adenophora; species Adenophora triphylla. Next base: position 580,993 of record JAFEMH010000676.1, read on the forward strand.
GAAATCATTTTCCGGAAGTTATTTTCCCCGAAACAAACGGAGCCTAAATCATATAAATGGGCATATTTAGACACTCTATGTTGTGCCTTTGCCTTACCCTTACCCTTACCCCACTAAGTGCACTATCCGAGACAACATCGGTAGTATGTGTATTTGGAATTTTTCGGATTTCGTGGGTGACTTGTAAATCGTCATCCCCTCCCCACCCTTATCTATGTCTTCTATGTGATGATAGGTTCTAGATGCATAGTTTGTGTTGGGCTCATTCATCCAATCCGGAATTGAAATCGGAGTATAGCCGGAAAATGGAGGGGTGTTGATTGGGTTCGAGGATTGATTAATTAGATCAAACATAATTTGATCATTATGGTGCAAAAGGAAATTATCTATTGGTCCTACATTTTGATGGGGTACATTTTAATTTTGACTTTGATTTTGTGGTGTGGGGTCGGCATATGCAAATATATCATTAACTAGATATTCCATGATAACTAGCAATATAAATTACCTAGCAATTAAAATTTAAAATGCAACACTTAAAAAAATATTTTTTGAATTTTCAAAAATTTATAAGGATTAAATACTTTTGACAATAATTAACTAATAATAAAATTAAACAATTATATTTTTTTTTGTAATTTCGGGATAAAAGTAATTTATTTTTGGAATTTTTGAAATTTATGAAGATTAAAAAAAATTAACTACTTAACATAATATTTAACTAGCGAGTAAACAATTAAATATTTAAAACAATAAGATTACCTTCAACTTTTACGATGTAATCACAAACATTCGTATTGAAAATAATTTGATGGTTTGGGTTTGAGAGAATTCTATAATGGATTGAATTTGTTTTCTGAGAAAAATGGTAAGACTTTCTCTTCTATTTATATTAATTATAAATTTATTTTGGACCAAATTTACCCCTAAATATGGCGGTTGGGAGGGGTAATTATGTCCCAAAAAATTAAAATATGATAAATGAGTCGTTATGTGTAAATTAAACGAAAATACCCCTCAAACGAATTTATTAACAAATATATCTCAAACGAATTTATTAACAAATATATTTGAAGACATTTTAAATATTTTTAAAAAATAAAAATAAAAAATTGAATGGACGGGCCACAGACCCGATAAATTTTCTGATGATACGTGGGCCAAAGACTGGCCCGTACAAACATATCCGGTCCATCCCTGTTCCGTATACGAAGCGGGCTGGATGGGTTGTGGGCTGAACGGGTGACGGGCTGGACGGCCCAAAATGGCCATCTCCCTGTCCAACCCTTTCTGTACACTAATTAAGGTTTTGGAACTTTCTCGAATTCCAAAACCCCTATAAAATCTCTCTTTCCCCGTCCTCCTCTAAAAACCAAGTTCAAATCTGTAAACTCTCTCTCTCTCTCTCTCCTAAATTTGTTCATTCTGTCCTCTATTTGACGCCGGTGAATTACAATGGCCGGAAAGGGAGAAGGTCCAGCTATCGGAATCGATCTCGGTACGACGTACTCTTGCGTCGGTGTGTGGCAACATGACCGTGTTGAAATTATCGCTAATGATCAGGGTAACAGGACGACGCCGTCGTATGTTGCTTTCACTGATTCCGAGAGGTTGATCGGAGATGCTGCTAAGAATCAGGTCGCCATGAATCCTATTAACACCGTTTTCGGTAAGATCTTAGTTTCCTGGATCTAGATTTTTAATGATTAAATTTGATATTTTTGTATTGTTTAATGGATCTATGAAGTTTATCAACTGAATTCATGCTTGCTCTGTTGCTGATTGTTATGCTAAATTCATTAATATCATATAGCTATGCTAGCTAGATCTCTCTCTCTCTCTCTTATATACATATGCCCGTGTTTGTAGATTTAGCAGAATTGAAATTCATGTTGGTTGTGTATAGTTTTGTTGTAATGAAGTTTTATTGTTGATTGAAGTAACGAGCTTTTTTTAGATCTATAAATACTAGTGGTTATATTCGTAAAGGTGTTTTCCTTTTGTTATTACCTTGCCTTGCTTCCAGTATTTTTGTTTAGTATGTTTTATTTTGTAAATTTTTGCTGAATCAGATTTAGATTAGAATCAGAATCAGAATTGAAATTTAAAGTTCAGTTGATTATCATTATGTTGGAATCTTAGTTACCTTTGAAGTTTATGTTATATTCAACTGTGTTGTTTTTACCTCGAGCCACGAGGGATTATCATTATGAAACTACTCGGATGAATTGATCATTATAACTATTTCAGTTATAAAACCATATGTATGTTGCAGTTGTATGGATTTTGTTATGTATCTTAATTGATCATAGTGACCTAAAATAACAATGTTGAACCCGCTTGTTGATGGGCCTAAATGCTGGTTCATACTTGTCAATTCAGTGAGCATGGCTATGGGGAATTCATTATTGCAAGGAATATCCTTTACCTAAAACTGTTGAAATCCTGATTTTTGTTGGCTATCCACTCAATATAATTATTTGTTATCTATTACAATGCTATGTTTTGGTGAACTTTTATTTGGTTATTTAATTGTTAATTGGAAGTAATTTGATCTTTGTCTTGCAGAACGAACTTCAAATGATGATGACTTTTATCTTACGATTTTAACTTCTTTACTGCTGTGACTAATGTATCTGTAACTTTATGACAATGCAGATGCCAAGAGGTTGATTGGTAGAAGATTCTCTGATGCCTCAGTGCAAGCAGACATGAAGATGTGGCCTTTTAAGGTTATCCCCGGACCTGGTGAGAAGCCCATGATTGTTGTCAATTACAAGGGTGAGGAGAAGCAATTTGCAGCTGAAGAAATTTCTTCCATGGTTCTCATTAAGATGCGCGAGATTGCTGAGGCTTTCCTTGGTACAACAATTAAGAATGCTGTTGTCACAGTGCCAGCTTACTTCAACGACTCCCAACGTCAGGCTACCAAGGATGCCGGGGTTATTGCTGGCATCAATGTCTTGCGTATTATCAATGAGCCCACAGCTGCTGCCATTGCTTACGGTCTTGACAAGAAGGCAACAAGTGTTGGTGAGAAGAATGTTTTGATCTTTGATCTTGGAGGTGGTACTTTCGATGTGTCCCTCCTTACTATTGAGGAAGGTATCTTCGAGGTGAAGGCCACAGCTGGAGACACCCATCTTGGAGGTGAGGATTTTGACAACAGAATGGTCAACCATTTTGTTCAGGAATTCAAGAGGAAGAACAAGAAAGATATCAGCGGTAACCCTAGAGCTCTTAGGAGGTTGAGGACATCTTGTGAGAGGGCAAAGAGGACCCTTTCGTCCACAGCCCAAACCACCATTGAAATTGACTCTTTGTTCGAAGGTATTGACTTCTACTCCACAATCACCCGTGCCAGATTTGAGGAATTGAACATGGACTTGTTCAGGAAGTGTATGGAGCCAGTCGAGAAGTGTTTGAGGGATGCTAAGATGGATAAGAGCGCTATCCATGATGTCGTTCTTGTTGGTGGGTCCACTAGAATTCCCAAGGTCCAACAATTGCTTCAAGATTTCTTCAACGGCAAGGAGCTTTGCAAGTCCATCAACCCCGATGAGGCTGTGGCTTATGGTGCAGCTGTTCAAGCTGCTATCTTGAGTGGTGAAGGTAATGAGAAGGTCCAAGATCTTTTGCTATTGGATGTCACCCCTCTTTCTCTCGGTCTCGAAACTGCTGGAGGTGTCATGACTGTCTTGATCCCTAGAAATACCACAATCCCAACCAAGAAGGAACAAGTCTTTTCAACCTACTCCGACAACCAGCCAGGTGTCTTGATCCAAGTCTACGAAGGAGAAAGAACAAGAACCCGCGACAACAATTTACTCGGCAAATTTGAACTTTCCGGCATTCCCCCCGCCCCAAGAGGAGTACCCCAAATCACCGTTTGCTTCGACATAGATGCCAACGGCATTCTAAATGTGTCGGCTGAAGACAAAACCACCGGACAAAAGAACAAGATCACGATCACCAACGACAAGGGGAGACTTTCAAAGGAAGAAATTGAGAAGATGGTACAAGAAGCCGAAAAGTACAAGTCGGAAGACGAGGAGCACAAGAAGAAGGTGGAAGCCAAGAACGCGTTGGAGAATTACTCGTACAACATGAGGAATACGGTTAAGGACGAGAAGATTGCTTCCAAGTTGTCTGCAGCGGATAAGAAGAAGGTTGAGGAAGCTATTGAATCGACCATTCAGTGGTTGGATAGTAATCAATTGGCTGAGGCAGACGAGTTTGAAGACAAGATGAAGGAATTGGAGGGTATTTGTAACCCTATTATTGCTAAGATGTATCAGGGTGGTGAAGGCGGTGCTCCTATGGACGATGATGATGTTGCCGCTCCTTCTGGTGGTAGCAGTGCTGGGCCTAAGATTGAGGAGGTCGACTAAGTTCTTGGTTTGTGTTTTTGATTATCTTTTTTTTTTTATGGATGTTTTTCTGGATATTATTTTTGGTTCTGGCCTTTGAAAATGGTTGTTGGGTTTTCATAGGCTGGTGTGAATTGTTATGGTGTTTTCCATTGGAAGTAATACAGTTTAATTGCTCGGTAACTAAGGTTTTGGTAATTGAGATTCAAATTTTTCAACAGATTTTCTTGAAAGTGATTATAGGAAAAGTAGGTGTAAAGCTGATTTTTGAAAACACAGTTTCACGCCGTGTTTGCTATGGAACGCATGTTTGAGCTGTGAAAACGCTTGCCAAAATCAAGCTATACGGTCAAAGACCATTGATGTGAATGTAAAATTTTACCCCAAGGAGGCTGCCCTCCTTGTTCGTGATCTATCCTTAGATGTTTTGTGTATTCTAGAATCCAAGTCTAGCAATCCCATCTTTGATAAGTTTGCTCGGTTTAATCTTCGAGGCTGGAAGTTGTGCAGCAATCTTGATGTTATTGCGGGAGGCCGTATTGCCATCTTTTGGAATCCCCTCAAGGTCTCTTTGGAGGTTCTTGAGTCTCATCCGCAAGCGATCCATTCTATCATTACTTGCCTTATAAGTGGTAAGCAAGTTTTCGTTAGTTTTATTTATGGACTTCATTCAATTATGCATCGTAGAGCTCTATGGAATAATCTTAGAGCTGTTAGACCTAGGATTATGCTTCCTTGGCTTCTAATGGGTGATTTTAATGCTGTTTTGAAGTCTTTTGAGCGTCGTTTGGGAGCTGCTATCACTCCCTACGAAATTAGAGATTTTGAAAATTGTTGTACATAATTGGGTCTTGCTGATCTCCCTTTTGTTGGCTGCTCTTTTACTTGGTCCAATCTTTCGGTTTGGTCCAAGCTGGATCGGGCTATGGTTGACCATGCTTGGTTTAATTCTGATTTTCATGCTAGAGTGGAATTTCTCCACGGATCTTCGACCACTCTCCTTGCTTCGTGTCTTTTCTTGCCCCGAATACTTTTGGTAAATCTCCTTGGCGGTTCCCTAATATGCTCACGCTCCATGCTAATTTTGTCCAAGTTGTGAGAGATAATCTTTATAGGATTTCGGGAGGCTCCTCTCAGTTTATCTTATGTTCTTTGCTCAAGCGTTTGAAGCCTGCCCTTAAGGCTCTAAATGATCAGCACTTCTCTCATATTTCCTGCCGGGCTAGGAATGCTAAAGCTGTGACGACCCCAACCCTAGGCACTCATTTTTTTAATATTTAATTATATGCTTTTAATAATTATGCTAGCTTTATGTGTTCAATTTTATCTTTAAATTCTTAAATTTAGATAAATTGGGTGAAAAGTAAATTTAGGACCTTATGAGAATTTATTGGACATTAAATAAAGAAGCTAGGGAAAATAATAAAATTGGGAAAATGCTAAATAGTATGGGGAGGTTAAATGAAGTGGGATGAATTAAATGGGATAAGGATTTAATTTAAATTTAATGGGTAGGGGAAAGCCTTGACTTATTTCCATGGGGGGGCCAAAATCCCTTAACCACCCATGCTCTTGCCATGTGTCACTTCCCTACTCCTCCTCTTACTTCCCCTCCTTCTCCTTCATTTCACTACCATTTCTTCATCCAAGAGCAAGAGAGAAAACCTCCATTGATGTTCCTTTGTCCAAGCTTTGCTCTAAGACATCTCTTCATCAAAAATCAAATCCAAGAGCACCTTTGAAGTTGAATCTCCTAGAGGAACCCATCTAGACCAATCTTTCCTTCTAAAATCCAAGTAAGTTGTTATGACTTCTCTTTCTCATGAATGCTCATGAATATTTCTTGTGGTTCTTGTTCTTATGTTGGTGATTTCTTGCTTGGGAAACCTATTGGGAGTTGAATGTGTTGAAAATGGAATTATTGAAGTTAGGGTTCATGGAAGATCTTGTAAAAAGGGTTTGAAATGGGTAGAATGGGTGTAGATAAATGATCTAGGTTTAAGATATGATTCCATGGAGTTAAGTGAGTAGAATGAAGTTACCAAAGTTGGAAATGCCCTTTTAGTTCACACATTGGAAGTCATTTGGTTGGACATTGGGTTTCTTGGGATTTTTGTGTTGATTTCTGCTGTTTTTACAAATTCTGGGCTGAGGGACGAGTCGTCCCTTGGATAAAGGGAAGTCGTGACCTAAGGGGGGGACGCCAGGTTCAGTAGGGGTAATTTGGGGACGAGTCGTGCCCTGTGGGACGAGTCGTCCCCTGGCCAGATTTTCTCACCTCAACTTTATAGCTATTCAAACCTAATCAAACTCGAACCATAATGAAATCTTTTTAACCTAGATTAAAGTAGAATACTTTGGCTTCACAATGACGTTCTAAGTGATCAAAATGGAATAGTGGAAGTACCTTAAGTGTTGCTTGGAAAACGTTAGATAAACTAGTTTAGTAACTAAACAATTATGATCCCAACTTGGTAGATTCCCCTTAGACCTTTCAAGAGGCTATGTATTATTGTATAATGACTTTGTAGGATGGATTTATGCTACTTCCTTGCCTTACATTGAGTTCATATACATTGTTTCTATTGCATAGTGTATTGAATAAATGTTGCACTATGATATTGGTTGGACATGAGTATAGTTTACCATGTTGATATGTTGTTATCCCTTTTGTGGATTTTATTCAAGTATCTATTATGTGCTTGATTATGTGTGAGTCAGCTGACGTTGGGGGTTTTTGGCCAATACGATCAATTATGGAAGTGTGACCTAATGTGATCGGATTATGTTATATTCGCGACCGTCCCCTCCCGCGGCCACGGGTTGGGGTATAGCGTACAGATTGAGCCAAAAGCCTTGGGCGTAGTTGCTACCGTCTTATTTGGTTCCCCGAAAAACGGTCTTATAAGACGTGAGTATTGCTTAAGCAGCTCACTGTAATTGGAGTATTATTATACCCAATGTTGTACGACTACTGTTCAGACGGGAAAAGGTAAACCAAGGTAATGGAATGTGTTTATAGCTTTCCCAATGTGTTATGTGCGACTTGTTATATGTTGCATTTATTTGGCATATTGTCGCATCCATAATAGCTTGCCGAGATTTATTCTCACCCCTCTCCCTTTACCGTTTTAGATCCCGAGACAGAGGACCGCCCAAGTAAGGACGGAAAGGAGTTTGGCTGTGAGCATTTTGGGATATCATGTCGGGTACGTTAGGTTGGCGTAGAAATTATTTTGTCATAATTCCTAATGGGAGTTTGTAATTATAAACTTTATTTTCTACGTTAAAAACCAATATCTTTTGTAACTAAACAAGCTTGATTGTTTTCAAAGTTAGTTATCTCCTCCTCCGATGTGGAGTTGAGTGGAGTTCTTTTGAAATGTTATATTATTAATGCTTATGTTTGAAAGTCAAAGTAAAGTTTTAAAAGTTTAGTGTTTTTGGGTTAGTTTGGGGACGCACCAACTCGGGACACGTGTAGGTTCCGGCCTGGGTCCTCACAGCTTGGTATCGAGCTCTGCTAGGAATTCTCGGGTAGAGTCTAGCCGAGCGAGAGTGTGTGATAACCGACGCCGAGTGTTTAATGCAGGAGTTTGTTGTAATGGCGGGAAATGAAGGTGATCCGAACTGGGTTTGGGTGGTGTTGGTAATCCGAACGCCGAGATGATGGACATGTTCCGAGGGTTCCTTCAAAGATATGGCAACTCGTAATCGAATTTGAATCGTAATCTAGGCGTACAAGGGCAACATGGGTTGGAGAAGTTCGTGAAGATGTCTCCTCCTAGCTTCAACGGAGATCCGGATCCAGGAAGGCCGAGAGGTGGCTTGAGGCTATGAACAAGATTTTCGCAAATTTATGGAGAGTACGGATGCGGAGAAAGCGAGATGCGCCGTTTTCAAATTGGAAGGACCAAATGAGCATTGGTGGCAAGTGGTAAAGGATGGTTGGGACCGAGATTTGACACCGCAGAGCGTGGGAGAACTTCACGCTCAAGTTCCAAGATCACTTTGTGCCGATGGTTACTAGGGACAAGAAAGAAGGCGAGTTCCCGAAGCCGGAGCAAGTGGACCATGACGATAGCGCAAAGATTCGGCAAAGTTCACGCAGTTGGCCCGATATTGTCCCCATTTGGTGCCGATGAGGAGAGGCGAGCTTACCGGTTTGTGAAAGGTTTAAGAGTTGAGTTCCGGAAGCGCTTGTTGACGCATAGCTTCGCCAATTTCCAAGCAAAGAAGTGAATATGGCGTACCGGATTGAGAACGACATAGTAGGAGCATCGTGGTAAGAATGAAGGGAGGAACAGAACAGATTTCGTGGTCAAGGATCGGGACGAGAATAGAGTGCAGCCGAGGACTTTCACCCCGGGAGCGAATCGAGGAGGTCATGTGGCGGCTTCGGCAAATCGTGCGACTTCCTGGGCCGCTTGGGACAACATGTGGGTTTTGCAAGAGGATAGGGCATTCCGAAGACAAATGTTGGAGCAAACAAGGCAAGTGTTTGGAGTGTGGATCGCCTGCCATTTCAGGAGGAATTGTCCCAAGTTACGTAATAAGCAAGCGACGGGTACCGGATTCGGGGGTCAAGGTAGTGGTGTGAAGAGAGATGTTGATGGGAAACCTAAGGATAAAGTCCAAGGTCGTGTGTTTGCTTGGGGTCGAGGAGAGGTCGATCCTAATGCCGTCATTAGAGGTATAGTTCCCTGCCTCAGAGTTAAGGCCCGCATTCTTATAGATCCCGGTCTTCCCATTCATTTGTGGCGTCTCATTTTGCATTCTCATTGCATATCTTGCCTCGAATCTATGCCTTATGTGTTAGAGGTCTCTACTCCTACGGGAGAGTGCCTCGCATCTTCTCTCGATATATCGTGGTTGTGATGTGACTATATGTGGGCATGTATTGCCGGTGGATTTGGTCGAGTTACCAATCCGTGATTTTGATGTGATCCTTGGTATGGATTGGTTAGTCGGTGCCATGCTTTGGCAGACTGTCGTAGGAAGCGAGTCTCATTTGCTATGCCCGATGTGCCTACATTTATATTTGATGCCGATAAATCTATGTTCGGGTTACATGTTATTTCTGCCTTAAAAGCTAGAAAGATGCTATCTAAGGGGTGTACGGTTACTTAGCTTATGTGGTAGATTCCAATAAGAAGTCTCCCGAGTTAGCTCATGTTCCTATTGTGAATGAATTTAGTGATGTGTTCTCTAGCGAGTACTCTATGCGCTCCGGATCGTGAGATAGAGTTTTGTATTGACTTAGTAGCCTACCGCTCCTATCTCTAAAGCACCCTATGCAATGGCTCCTAGCCGAGTTAAAAGAGTTGAAGGTCCAATTGCAAGAATTGTTAGACCGAGGTTTTATTCGTCCTAGTGTGTCTCCGTGGGGAGCACCGGTCTTGTTTGTTAGGAAGAAGGATGGTACCTTACGATTGTGTATTGACTATCGTTTGTTGAACCAAGCCACCATTAAGAATAAGTATCCTCTTCCGCATATAGATGATTTGTTTGACCAACTCCAAGGTTCCGTTATCTACTCAAAGCTTGATTTGAGAAGCGGATACCATCAGTTGAAGATTAGGCCGGATGATGTTGCTAAGACAGCTTTCCGTACTAGATATGGTCATTATGAGTTTGTGGTGATGCCGTTTGGGTTGACTAATGCTCCAGCCGTATTTATGGATATGATGAACCGTGTTTTCAAGCCTTATCTTGATAGTTTTGTTGTAACGACCCCAACCCTAGGCATTTATTTTTAATATTATATTAGATGCTTTTAATATTTATATTTATTTTATGTGTTCCTTTATGTCTTTAAATTCTTAATTTAAGATAAATTGGGTAAGTAGTAAGATTGGAATCTTTTAAGAATTTATTGGTTATTAAATAAAGAAGATTGGGGAATAATAAAAATGGAAAAATGATAAATAGTGCAAGGAGGTGAATTGAGTAGGATGAATTATTTGGATAAATGAGTTAAGTTTAAATTAAAGGGATTGGGTGAAAGTCTTGGTGATATTTCTAGAGGGGGGCCAAAGTTTATAACCTCCCCTCCTCATGCCATGTGTTCCTCTCTCCTCTCCCCCATACCCTCCTCCATCCGGCCCCCCCCCTTCTTCTCCTCCTCACTCTCCTTCCTCCTCCCTCATTCATTCACTTCTTCCTCCAAGAGAACATTTAGAATTCCATGGAAGCTTTCAAGCTCCATTCTTGAAGCCAAGCAAATCTTCCACCAAACTCAAGTTTAGGAGCACCTTTGGAGTTGGATCATCTTGGGGAGTTCATCTAGCTAAATAGATCAACCTTCCTTATAAAATCCAAAGGTGAGTTATTATGACTTTCCTTCCTCTATATGCTCATGAATTAATTGATGTTGTTATTATTGATATAATGGTTATTTGGGGCCTTAGAAACCTTCTTGGAGTTGAGGAATTAGTTAATATCATGGAACATTGTTGTTGTTCATAAGAAATGATTAAAAGTGTAATAAAATTGGTTGAGTTGTATTAAGATGGTTAATCATGAAAAATGGAAGTAAAAATGGGTTGGAAATCAAGTGGTAAATGATTTGGGTTTAGGTTATCTTGGGGTTTAAATGAATTAATATAATGTGTATGAAGTTAGGAAGTCCTTCTAGGTTCACAAACAAAGGAGAACTAGTTTGGGACAATTTTGGTTTGGGTTGTTGAAGGATTTTTATTCTGTTTTGAATTCTGGGCTTAGTGGCACGAGTCGTGCCCTGTGGCACGAGTCGTGCCTTGGATGGGGACGAGTCGTGACAAGGATTAAAGGGAAGTCGTGCCTAGTGGGGACGCCTGTTTCTGGGGAAGGCCAAAGGGGCACGAGTCGTGCCCTGGGGCACGAGTCGTGCCCTGGCCTGGTGACATTGGGTCAACTTTGAAGCTGTTTAAACCTAATCGAACTAGAACCAAATTGAAATCTCTTTAACCTAGATTAAAGTAGAATACTTTGGCTACTCAATGACATCTTAAGTGATCAAAATGGAATTGTGGAAGTAGTTTAAATATTGCCCCGAAAATGGTTGATAGGTTTGATTTGTGACTTCACCAAAATAGTTCCAATTTGGGAAATAGAACTTGAACTTTAATAAATGTTATTCGAGGTAGTATAATGACTATGTAAGAGTGGTTTATGATATATAGTAGCCTCACTCCCTATCTTTAGTGAATAGTTGCAATGGTGTAGAAGCCATAGGTTTCACTATTGAGCTAATTGGTAATGGGTAGGTATCACTTGTGGCATTGTGTCCAAGTTATGGAATTATTGATATTATGATTATCTTAATATCCTAAAGTATGGACTATTTGGTAAGTTGTTATGTGGTATCCCATTGTGTGGATTATGTGTTATATGGTGGTGTGACATCCCAATTGTGGATTATGTGGCATGTTGATTATATTGTTATCCCAATATGTGGATATGTTTATTACGTGGTTGTATGGTTATCCCAATTGTGGATTTATTTGTTATCATTCATATTTATTGATGATACTATGCATAGTGTATTACTTAAATGTTGCATTATGGTATTGATTGGCATGAGTATACATTACCATGTTATTATATGATTATCCCATTTTGTGGATTATAATTCAAGTATCTATTATGTGCTTTCGAATGTGTATATGTTCTAGTGGGTATGATGGAAGTCAATCAATTATTGATTTGTTCAATAAGTGATTGAAGGTTCATCATATCGGTGACCCTTCCCCACTCGTGGCCACGGTGTAGGGCCGTCAGCCTACCGTACCGAGTGATAAGTAGCCTTTACATACCGCTGCGATTAGGAGAAACCGGGGAATGCTCTGTATGAAGCCAACGGCTCTCTCGCAAAGTGGCGATGATAGTATATGATACTCTAAATATAGGGGTCATATATGTATCCCTGCTTTTTCTTATATGGATCTCTCTGGGGTACGAGACCTATAAGCGGTGAATGTGCATGGGGCGCTTCACCAAAGAGTGGAGTTTTACTCCCACGTTGTACGACTTATTGTTCAGACGGGAAAAGGTAAAATGAGGTAACGTAAGGTGTTTACCGCTTTCATAATGTGTTAAGTGTTGCCATGCTACGTGTTGCATCTTGTATGGCATCTTGCTGCATATCATAATAGCTTCATTGAGATTTATTCTCACCCCTCTCCCTTTACCTGCTTTAGATTCCGAGACAGTGACCCGAATCAGCGAGGCCGGGTATCATTGTGGACTTTGCTTTTGGGGCTTGACAAGTTAAGTATAGGAGTGGGTTGTTAGGAGTATTTGTTAAGTATTCCTCTTTTATATTTTGTATGGAAAACCCTTTTGTTAAACAGATGTTAATTAAGGTTTCCAATGTATTTGATCAGATATCGGTTTATTAACGTTATGGTTGGATTTCCTCTAAGTAGAGATATTACTAATTGATTTTAAAATTGTAAGTTTGAAAGGTGGTTTTCTTTTAAAGGCAAATAAATGTTTTAAAAATTGAGATGGTTTTTTCTTAGTTTGAGCTCCCTTAGCTCGGGACACGTGTTAGGTCCCGGGTTGGGGTGCTCACAGTTGGTATCAGAGCTTAGTTTAGAGGTCAAGGGTAGATGTCTAAACTAAGGGGGAATGTGTGGAAATTGACGTCGAGTGTTTTATGCAGGAGTTCGTTCTAATGGCCTAAGCAAGGATGATCGCCGAAAGGTGCTAGGAAAGGAAGTAGATATGGGTATAGGTGGAATTCGAATGAAGAGATGATGAAATTATTCAGTGAGTTTGTACAAGGTATGGAGACGAGAGGATCGCCGAATCAACTTGAAGGATGTCAAAGTGATGGATTGGAAAGATTTGTGAAGATGAACCCACCGAGCTTTAACGGAGGTCCGAACCCGTTAAAGGCGTAAGAATGGTTAAAGCGTAAATGAATAGGATTTTCGAAGTTATAGAAAGTCCCAACAAGGAGAAAGTTAGGTATGCCGTGTTCAAACTTGAAGGTTTAGCCGATCGGTGGTGGCAAATATTGAAGGGAAGTTGGGAGCGGGATCATACGCCCTGCACTTGGAATAATTTCACCAAACATTTCGAGGATTATTTCGTTTCGATGGTTACAAGGGACAAGAAGGAGATCGAATTCTTAGGACTAGAACAAGGGATCATGACGGTGAATCGCATGTAATCGGGTTTGAGGAATTAGCTAGAAGTTGCCCTCATTTGGTATCGTATGAAGCGAAAAGAGTTCATAGGTTTATAAAAGGTTTGAGGACTGAGTTTAGGAAGAAATTTGGGATTGATAGCTTCACCAATTATCGACAAATTTTAGAGAGAGCTTATAAGATCGAGAAAAATATTGAGGAAAATAGTGGGAAATTTGAAGGTGAGATTGGAGATCACCAAGGGCTTTAACTTCAGGAAGGATGAGAGAGAAACTTGTGGTAGCTTCTTCGCCTAGGCCGCACCCAAACAAGATGGGATGATGTGTAAATATTGCAAGAAGATGGGTCACACCGAAGACAGTGTTGGAGTAAGCAAGGGAAATGTTTGAATTGTGGAGGAGCGGGGCACTACAAGAAAAATTGTCCTGCATTTCGTCAGAGGTTAGCTTCGGGTGCCGGTCCAAAGGTTCAAAGAGGTGGTATCAAAAGAGATAAGGAAGGGAAACCAAAAGAGAAGGTCCAAGGTCAAGTGTGTGTCTTGGGTCCAAGAGAGATGGATCCCCTAGAGGTCACTAGAGGTATATTTTCCTGTCTCAGAAGTAGGGGTCATACTTTATAGATCCTGTTGCATATCATTTATAATTGGCATCACATTTTGCTTACATGTGACATATGTTGTTGAGAATTTGTTTTATTGTTAGAGGATTCTGCTCTTATGAGAGAATACCTCGAACCTTCTTTGGTTTACCACGATGGTTATGTGGTTATGGCTGAGCATGTATTGCCAGTTGAATTGGTATAGTTATTATTTTACAATTCTTAGATATACTTGACCTGGAGGGTTAAGTAGTTGTTGTATAATGATAGACTATCCTAATAGGTGAGTCTCCTTTTTCCATGCCTAAATTGCTTATATTGGTATTTGTTATAGGTGAACCTTAAATGTGAAATTCTGGTTACATGTGGGTATATAAGGTGAAAGTTTTGAATTAAGATGTAAAGAGTAATTGGTATATGCTAGACCTGCATAGGGAGTCTTTTCCAAAATTTTATGTGCTAGCTGTGAGTAATTGGTAAATGTGCTCCCGTCGGTATATTTCGTGTGTTAGTTCTGAGTAGGATAAGCAGAATTGTAATTCTTATTTTGATGGCTTTAGGGTAATTAGAATTGATGATATCTTTGTTAATTAAAGTTTCGGGAAGATTGTAAAAATAATTTGAGAGTTGGGTTAATGATACCTTGTGAGGAGTCCTTGTATGCAAAGTTTAGCTAGTATGAGTTAGCTCGAGAGGATTACAAATTTTGGGTTCTATAGTCTTAAACTCGGATGTTACCAAGGATCTTGTGAGGTTGAGTCCGTGATCTTTGAGTTAGCAAGTACTACCAAAGAAATTTAAGAAATTCTTAAGAATTGTAGAGTCGTTGCTTTAGTGACTCTAAAGGAAGTATAAATGGTGTAGGATGTAATAAGGATGAATCATATTGTTAGTGATGGAAAATAGGTTGACTCTTACCTTACCTAGTGGATGTGAGAATCTTGTGAAATTTTAAGTGTGTATTAAAGGAAGATCAGGGTATAGTGTTATGCAAAATGGGAAGTGATAGCGTATGTTTCGAGGAAGTTAACTTAGATAGAGCGGAAATTTCTTATCATTGTTCGAGAGCGGTTACAATTGTTTGTGTGATTTAAACGGAACCTTATCTTTTGAAGTTTCCTTTGAGAGTTGTTACCGATCCTAAGAGTTGGAGGATTTAGTTAGTCGAAAGGAAGAGATTTGAAGACTACCCAAATTCTGGAAGAATAGGTTGTGTTGTGTGACGGATTTTCCTTCGACTTGAGAAGTTTAATTAACCTTAGCGGGTTTGCGTATTATAACAGTTATCATTCTAGCATTAAGATAAAACCGTATGAGGCGTTGTTAGGAAAGAAAATATCGATCTCTAATTTGTTGGGATGAAATTGGGGAAGCAAGGTCTAAGGTAATTTAGCGCCAAAGTTTGTTAATCCATTTGAAGTTTTAGGAAATGTTGGTGAGTCGACTTATAGACCGATTTGGGGCAGCTTATAGAGTATTTGAAGTTTAAATGTGATATCGTAATGTATTGGGAGACATAAGATGTAATACTTTTATTTGAATATACTTTCTTTGAGGTCGTGAAAATTCGGGTTAGTGATGATGGTATGATATTCTCGGAATATTAAGTTGTAGTATCACATTACTTATGAAATTGGAAAATCTTGGAAAAATCATAGTGTTGAAGAGACTAATTGGGGAGTGAAGTCCTAGAGTATTCGGGTTAAGAAAGTGTATAGTAGAATTATGCAATGGAAAAATCTAATGGAAAAGTGTTAAGTTAGAATGTGTGAAAGGTAACCCTTGCTATCTGATCCTTAGGGTAAGCGACAGTCAAATTCGGGACGAATTTTCTTTAAGGGGGAGTGAGTGTAACGACCCCAACCCTAGGCATTTATTTTTAATATTATATTAGATGCTTTTAATATTTATATTTATTTTATGTGTTCCTTTATGTCTTTAAATTCTTAATTTAAGATAAATTGGGTAAGTAGTAAGATTGGAATCTTTTAAGAATTTATTGGTTATTAAATAAAGAAGATTGGGGAATAATAAAAATGGAAAAATGATAAATAGTGCAAGGAGGTGAATTGAGTAGGATGAATTATTTGGATAAATGAGTTAAGTTTAAATAAAAGGGATTGGGTGAAAGTCTTGGTGATATTTCTAGAGGGGGGCCAAAGTTTATAACCTCCCCTCCTCATGCCATGTGTTCCTCTCTCCTCTCCCCCATACCCTCCTCCATCCGCCCCCTTCTTCTCCTCCTCACGCTCCTTCCTCCTCCCTCATACATTCACTTCTTCCTCCAAGAGTACATTTAGAATTCCATGGAATCTTTCAAGCTCCATTCTTGAAGCCAAGCAAATCTTCCACCAAACTCAAGTTTAGGAGCACCTTTGGAGTTGGATCATCTTGGGAGTTCATCTAGCTAAATAGATCAACCTTCCTTATAAAATCCAAAGGTGAGTTATTATGACTTTCCTTCCTCTATATGCTCATGAATTAATTGATGTTGTTATTATTGATATAATGGTTATTTGGGGCCTTAGAAACCTTCTTGGAGTTGAGGAATTAGTTAATATCATGGAACATTGTTGTTGTTCATAAGAAATGATTAAAAGTGTAATAAAATTGGTTGAGTTGTATTAAGATGGTTAATCATGAAAAATGGAAGTAAAAATGGGTTGGAAATCAAGTGGTAAATGATTTGGGTTTAGGTTATCTTGGGGTTTAAATGAATTAATATAATGTGTATGAAGTTAGGAAGTCCTTCTAGGTTCACAAACAAAGGAGAACTAGTTTGGGACAATTTTGGTTTGGGTTGTTGAAGGATTTTTATTCTTTTTGAATTACGGGCTTAGGGCACGAGTCGTGCCACTGTGGCACGAGTCGTGCCTTGGATGGGGACGAGTCGTGACAAGGATTAAAGGGAAGTCGTGCCTAGTAGGGACGCCTGTTTTCGGGAAGGCCAAAGGGCACGAGTCGTGCCCTGGGGCACGAGTCGTGCCACGGCTCGGTGACATTGGGTCAACTTTGAAGCTGTTTAAACCTAATCGAACTAGAACCAAATTGAAATCTCTTTAACCTAGATTAAAGTAGAATACTTTGGCTACTCAATGACATCTTAAGTGATCAAAATGGAATTGTGGAAGTAGTTTAAATATTGCCCCGAAAATGGTTGATAGGTTTGATTTGTGACTTCACCAAAATAGTTCCAATTTGGGAAATAGAACTTGAACTTTAATAAATGTTATTCGAGGTAGTATAATGACTATGTAAGAGTGGTTTATGATATATAGTAGCCTCACTCCCTATCTTTAGTGAATAGTTGCAATGGTGTAGAAGCCATAGGTTTCACTATTGAGCTAATTGGTAATGGGTAGGTATCACTTGTGGCATTGTGTCCAAGTTATGGAATTATTGATATTATGATTATCTTAATATCCTAAAGTATGGACTATTTGGTAAGTTGTTATGTGGTATCCCATTGTGTGGATTATGTGTTATATGGTGGTGTGACATCCCAATTGTGGATTATGTGGCATGTTGATTATATTGTTATCCCAATATGTGGATATGTTTATTACGTGGTTGTATGGTTATCCCAATTGTGGATTTATTTGTTATCATTCATATTTATTGATGATACTATGCATAGTGTATTACTTAAATGTTGCATTATGGTATTGATTGGCATGAGTATACATTACCATGTTATTATATGATTATCCCATTTTGTGGATTATAATTCAAGTATCTATTATGTGCTTGAATGTGTATATGTTCGGAGTGGGTATGATGGAAGTCAATCAATTATTGATTTGTTCAATAAGTGATTGAAGGTTCATCATATCGGTGACCCTTCCCACTCTGTGGCCACAGTGTGGGGCCGTGCAGCATCTTGAGTGATAAGTAGCCTTTACATACCGCTGCGATTAGGAGAAACCGGGAATGCTCTGTATGAAGCCAACGGCTCTCTGCAGGTGGCGATGATAGTATATGATACTCTAAATATAGGGGTCATATATGTATCCCGTTTTTCTTATATGGATCTCTGGGGTATGAGACCTATAAGCGGTGAATGTGCATGGGGGAGTTCACCAAAGAGTTGAGTTTTACTCCCACGTTGTACGACTTATTGTTCAGATGGGAAAAGGTAAAATGAGGTAACGTAAGGTGTTTACCGCTTTCATAATGTGTTAAGTGTTGCCATGCTACGTGTTGCATCTTGTATGGCATCTTGCTGCATATCATAATAGCTCATTGAGATTTATTCTCACCCCTCTCCCTTTACTGTTTTAGATTCCGAGACAGGTGACCCGAATCAGTGAGGCCGGGGTATCATTGTGGACTTTGCTTTTGGGGCTTGACAAGTTAAGTATAGGAGTGGGTTGTTAGGAGTATTTGTTAAGTATTCCTCTTTTATATTTTGTATGGAAAACCCTTTTGTTAAACAGATGTTAATTAAGGTTTCCAATGTATTTGATCAGATATCGGTTTATTAAAGTTATGGTTGGATTTCCTCTAAGTAGAGATATTACTAATTGATTTTAAAATTGTAAGTTTGAAAGGTGGTTTTCTTTTAAAGGCAAATAAATGTTTTAAAAATTGAGATGGTTTTTCTTAGTTTGAGCTCCCTTAGCTCGGGACACGTGTTAGGTCCCGGGTTGGGGTGCTCACATTTGTGGTGGTCTTTATTGATGATATTCTTGTGTATTCTAAGTCCCGGGAAGAGCATGAGAACCATTTGAGGATTGTCTTGTCCGTTCTTCGTGAGAAGCAGTTGTATGCTAAGTTCAGTAAGTGCGAGTTTTGGCTTGAGCAGATTTCTTTCTTGGGGCATGTTGTGTCGAGTTCGGGGATTTCCGTGGATCCTGCAAAGATTGAAGCCGTGGTTAATTGGAAGCAACCTTCGACCGTGACCGAAGTCCGTAGTTTTCTTGGTTTGGCGGGGTACTATCGGAGGTTCATTGAGGGGTTTTCTCGGATTGCTACTCCGTTGACTAGGTTGACTCGGAAAGATGTATCGTTTGTGTGGGATTCCAAGTGTGAGGCAAGTTTTGATGAATTGAAGAAGAGGTTGACGACGGCTCCGGTTCTTACCCTTCCGAGTGGTTGCGAGAATTTTGTTATTTATAGTGATGCCTCGAAGGCGGGTTTGGGATGTGTGTTGATGCGTAATGGGAAGGTTATTGCGTATGCCTCTAGGAAGTTATCACCGGCGGAACGAGATTATCCTACTCATGATATGGAATTGGCGGCGATTGTATTTGCGTTGCATAAGTGGAAGCATTATCTTTACGGAGCGAAATTCGAGATTTTCACCGATCATAAGAGTTTGAAGTACCTATTTACCCAAAAGGAGTTGAACAACCGGCAAAGAAGATGGTTAGAGTTTTTGAAGGATTTTGATTGTGTCATATCCTATCATCCGGGGAAGGCCAATGTGGTGGCCGATGCGATTAGCCGAAAGGCGTATGTGACAGCCTTGAGTTCTCGGGAGTTGAAGAGTGAAGTGATAGTTGCGAATGTTCGAGCCGTTCCGACATTGTATGGTGATTTGAAGGAAGCTCAACAAGAAGATCCGGAATTGAAGAAAATTTGTGATCAAGTGCAAGATGGGAAAGCCGGGGATTTTGCTTTGAATCGAGATGGGATTTTAACTTTCCAAGGGAGAATTTGCGTTCCGTCATCGCCGGAAATCAAGAAGCGTGTTTTAGAGGATGGCCATAAGTCCAAGTTTGCGATTCATCCGGGAAGTACCAAAATGTATCAAGACTTGAAGCGTGGGTATTGGTGGAATGGTATGAAGAGGGAAATAGCGGATTATGTTTCTAAGTGTTTGACGTGTCAACAGATTAAGGCAGAACATCAAAGACCGGCGGGACTACTTCAACCATTGGATATTCCGGAATGGAAATGGGAAGGGATCTCGATGGATTTTGTTTCGGGTTTGCCTCTCACCGCAAAGAAGATGGATGCTATATGGGTTATTGTGGATCGGTTGACGAAGTCGGCTCATTTTCTTCCGGTGTCAACTAAGTTTTCGTTAGAGAAGTTAGCCCAGTTGTATTTGAAGGAGATTGTGAGACTTCACGGGGTTCCGGTTAGTATTGTTTCCGATAGAGATCCGAGGTTTACATCTAGATTTTGGAGAGCATTGCATGAAGCTTTGGGTTCTAAGTTGTGTTTTAGTACCGCGTTTCATCCTCAAACCGACGGTCAGTCCGAGAGAACTATTCAGATACTTGAGGATATGTTACGAGCTTGTGTGATGGATTTCCAATTATCTTGGGAGGATCATCTACCGTTAGTCGAGTTTGCTTACAACAACAGTTATCAGTCCAGTATTGAGATGGCTCCGTATGAAGCGTTGTATGGTAGGAAGTGTCGATCTCCGATGTGTTGGGACGAGGTTGGTGAAGCGAGACTTTGGGGTCCGGATTTGGTTCGAGATTCTACGGAGAAGATCAAGGTGATTCGGGATAGATTGAAGACGGCTCAGAGTAGACAGAAAAGCTACGCCGACAATAGAAGACGGGATTTATCTTTTCGGGTTGGTGACTTTGTGTTCTTGAAGGTCTCTCCGAGGACGGGGATTAAAAGGTTTGGGAATAAGGGTAAGTTGGCTCCGAGGTTTGTAGGACCGTTTGAGATTCTAGAGAAGATAGGGGAATTGGCTTACCGGTTAGCGTTGCCTCCGTCTTTCTCTTTGCTTCATGATGTCTTCCATGTTTCGATGTTGAGGAAGTATTGTCATGACCCCTCCCATGTTTTGAGCTCTCCTCCCGATGATGTCCAAGCGGACATGTCTTATGTTGAAGAGCCATTAAGAGTCCTAGAATTCCAAGTTAAGGAGTTGAGAACTAAGAATATTCCGATAGTAAAAGTCCTTTGGAAGAATCATACCGTAGAGGAAGCAACGTGGGAGCTAGAGTCGGAGATGAGGGCGAAGTACCCTTGGTTGTTTGAAAATTCAAGTAAGTTTCCTTTTTAAAATTCGGGTCGAATTTTCTTTAAGGGGGAGTGAGTGTGACGACCCCAACCCTAGGCACTCATTTTTTTAATATTTAATTATATGCTTTTAATAATTATGCTAGCTTTATGTGTTCAATTTTATCTTTAAATTCTTAAATTTAGATAAATTGGGTGAAAAGTAAATTTAGGACCTTATGAGAATTTATTGGACATTAAATAAAGAAGCTAGGGAAAATAATAAAATTGGGAAAATGCTAAATAGTATGGGGAGGTTAAATGAGTGGGATGAATTAGTGGGATAAGGATTTAATTTAAATTTAATGGGTAGGGGAAAGCCTTGACTTATTTCCATGGGGGGCCAAAATCCCTTAACCACCCATGCTCTTGCCATG
This sequence comes from Adenophora triphylla var. japonica, assembly GCA_022495995.1. Classification (NCBI taxonomy): domain Eukaryota; kingdom Viridiplantae; phylum Streptophyta; class Magnoliopsida; order Asterales; family Campanulaceae; genus Adenophora; species Adenophora triphylla. The sequence continues at coordinate 602,446 of JAFEMH010000676.1, forward strand.
TGTCACTTCCCTACTCCTCCTCTTACTTCCCCTCCTTCTCCTTCATTTCACTACCATTTCTTCATCCAAGAGCAAGAGAGAAAACCTCCATTGATGTTCCTTTGTCCAAGCTTTGCTCTAAGACATCTCTTCATCAAAAATCAAATCCAAGAGCACCTTTGAAGTTGAATCTCCTAGAGGAACCCATCTAGACCAATCTTTCCTTCTAAAATCCAAGTAAGTTGTTATGACTTCTCTTCTCATGAATGCTCATGAATATTTCTTGTGGTTCTTGTTCTTATGTTGGTGATTTCTTGCTTGGGAAACCTATTGGGAGTTGAATGTGTTGAAAATGGAATTATTGAAGTTAGGGTTCATGGAAGATCTTGTAAAAAGGGTTTGAAATGGGTAGAATGGGTGTAGATAAATGATCTAGGTTTAAGATATGATTCCATGGAGTTAAGTGAGTAGAATGAAGTTACCAAAGTTGGAAATGCCCTTTTAGTTCACACATTGGAAGTCATTTGGTTGGACATTGGGTTTCTTGGGATTTTGTGTTGATTTCTGCTGTTTTTACAAATTCTGGGCTGAGGGACGAGTCGTCCCTTGGATAAAGGGAAGTCGTGACCTAAGGGGGGGACGCCAGGTTCAGTGGGGGTAATTTGGGGACGAGTCGTGCCCTGGGGGACGAGTCGTCCCCTGGTCAGATTTTCTCACCTTAACTTTATAGCTATTCAAACCTAATCAAACTCGAACCAAAATGAAATCTTTTTAACCTAGATTAAAGTAGAATACTTTGGCTTCACAATGACGTTCTAAGTGATCAAAATGGAATAGTGGAAGTACCTTAAATGTTGCTTGGAAAACGTTAGATAAACTAGTTTAGTAACTAAACAATTATGATCCCAACTTGGTAGATTCCCCTTAGACCTTTCAAGAGGCTATGTATTATTGTATAATGACTTTGTAGGATGGATTTATGCTACTTCCTTGCCTTACATTGAGTTCATATACATTGTTTCTATTGCATAGTGTATTGAATAAATGTTGCACTATGATATTGGTTGGACATGAGTATAGTTTACCATGTTGATATGTTGTTATCCCTTTTTGTGGATTTTATTCAAGTATCTATTATGTGCTTGATTATGTGTGAGTCAGCTGACGTTGGGGGTATAACAGAATACGATCAATTATGGAAGTGTGACCTAATGTGATCGGATTATGTTATATCTCGCGACCGTCCCCTCCCACTGTGGCACAGCGGGTTGGGGTATAGCGTCTGTATTGAGCCAAAAGCCTTACAGAGTTGCTACTGTCTTATTTGGTTCCCTGAAAAACGGGTCTTATAAGACGTGAGTATTGCTTAAGCAGCTCACTGTAATTGGAGTATTATTATACCCAATGTTGTACGACTACTGTTCAGACGGGAAAAGGTAAACCAAGGTAATGGAATGTGTTTATAGCTTTCCCAATGTGTTATGTGCGACTTGTTATATGTTGCATTTATTTGGCATATTGCTGCATCCATAATAGCTTGCTGAGATTTATTCTCACCCCTCTCCCTTTACTGTTTTAGATCCCGAGACAGGAGGACCGCCCAAGTAAGGACGGAAAGGAGTTTGGCTGTGAGCATTTTGGGATATTGTCGGGGTACGTTAGGTTGGCGTAGAAATTATTTTGTCATAATTCCTAATGGGAGTTTGTAATTATAAACTTTATTTTCTACGTTAAAAACCAATATCTTTTGTAACTAAACAGTTGATTGTTTTCAAAGTTAGTTATCTCCTCCTCCGATGTGGAGTTGAGTGGAGTTCTTTTGAAATGTTATATTATTAATGCTTATGTTTGAAAGTCAAAGTAAAGTTTTAAAAGTTTAGTGTTTTTGGGTTAGTTTGGGGACGCACCAACTCGGGACACGTGTAGGTTCCGGGTCGGGGTCCTCACAAAAGCCCTTCTCAAGCAGCAGCAAGCGTATTTTCATGATAATCCAGGAGATATTGCTGTCCGTAGGGCCCTTCCTGAGCTCCGAAAATCTGCTATGTTCCTAGCTAACGCAGAAAAAGATGTTTTTCCAGCAAAAAGCCAAAGGCATCTATCTCTTAAATGGTGACAAGTGTACCAAGTTCTTTCATGCAGCAGTTAAGCGAAATGCTAGGAAGAATTTTATTGCGTCTGTTTCTCGAAGTGATGGCTCTTCTACTTGCAGCACAGAGGAGGTTGCCAAGGAATTTATTGGCTTCTTTAAATCTCTCTTGGGTACTTACGTGGATGTGCTCCCTATTGATCCTTCGGTTATTAGTTCCCCCTTGCGTTTCTAATGCTAATGGGGCTGATCTGTCTAAAGAAGTGGGCGATGTGGAAATGCTGGAATGCTTTGTGTAGCATTGGCGATGATAAATCGCCCGGTTCAGATGGCTACTCCTCTAAGTTCTTTAAGAAATGTTGGGACTCTATTGGCCCCTTTGTTTCTGCTGCGGTTCGGGAATTCTTTGCTTCGGGCAGGCTTTTAAAAGAGCTGAATCATTCGATCATTGCTCTTGTTCCCAAGATAGAGAATCCCCAAAGTGTTAAAAGATTTTCGGCCAATTTCCTGCTGCAAGGTCTTTTACAAGCTGATTTCTAAAATTTTAGCTGCTCGCCTTGCTACCATTTTAGACTCTATTATCGATCCAGCCCAAGCTGCTTTTGTTATGGGTCGAAGTATGGTCGAAAACATTCATCTTATGCAGGAGCTACTTCGTGGCTATCATAGGAAACGTTCCTCTCCTCGTTGCACCATCAAAATTGACCTTTGCAAAGCTTATGATTCTGTTTCGTGGGACTTCCTCCGTGCTACCCTTATAGGTTTGAACTTTCCTCAAATCTTCATTACTTGGGTCATGCAATGTGTTTCTACCACCTCTTTCTCTATCTCCATAAATGGTGGCATGCATGGTTTTTTTAAGGGCAATCGTGGCTTAAGGCAAGGTGACCCGCTCTCACCTTATCTTTTTGTGATTTGCCTTGAATATCTCTCTCGTTTGATTAACTTGCGCACTGCAAACTCCAATTTTAATTATCATCCTAAGTGTAGTCCGCTCAAAATCACTCACCTTGCCTTTGCGGATGACCTTATGTTGCTGTCCCGTGGGGATGAGATTTCTGTTGCTATTCTTCTTGATTGTCTTAAGGACTTTGGGCCGTCTCGAGGCTTCAAATGAATGTGCAGAAATCTAACATCTATATTGCCGGTTTAAGGGAGCAAGAGGCCGCCTCTATTCTTGATTTTTCTGGGCTCTCTATCGGCACTATGCCCTTCGATATCTTGGCATCCCTTTAGCTGCGCAAGCTTAAGTCTATCTTTTTTGAGCCTGTTTGACAAGATCCGAGGCCGCATTAATGGTTGGAGCAGCGGCTCCTTATCTTTCGCCGGCCGCACCGAGTTGGTTTGCTCTATTCTCGCAAGGTGTGGGCTGCTTTTGGCTTTCTATCCTCCCTGTTCCAGCTGTTATTCGCCTTAAAATTATTCAGCTTTGTCGTAATTTTCTTTGGGGTTATGGTTCCGCTGTTTCTTGGAGCAAGATCTGCCTTCCCAAATCCGAGGGCGGGTTAGGCCTTCGAGACTTGAAAATGCTGGAATCGCTCGCTCATTGCGAAAGCCTTTTGGAATATTCATGGGAAAAAGACACGCTTTGGAACAAATGGGTCGAGCCACTATTACCTCCAAAACTGTTCTATTTGGGAGTGGAAGGCCAAGCCTAGTGACTCACCTCTTGTCAAATTTATTCTTGAGGTTCGGGACAGCCTTGTTAGCAAATGTGGGGGTCCTGTTGAAGCTGCAAATAAATTAAATTGCTTGTTGGCAAAGCCGTTGTTTCAACGCACTCGAGAGGCCTATGATTTCTTAAGGTCTTCTTGTCAAATGGTCGGATGGGCTGCAGCTGTTTGGGGGCCTTCAATTCTTCCCAAGCATTCCTTCATTCTTTGGCTTTGTGCTCTAGATCGTATGAAAACCAAGGATCGCCTGACTTTTCTTGAAATGGACGGCACTTGTGTTTTTTGCAAACAGAATTTTGAGACGCTTCAGCACTTGTTCTTTGAATGTGCTTTTTGTCGTGAGGTTTGGGACAGAATTAAAGTCTGGATTGGCATCCAACGTCAAGCTTCAACTCTCAAAAGCTCTTTTAAGTGGCTGCGTAAAGAAGCCAAGGGCAATAGTTGGCAAGCCCGTAGCAAGCGGACAGCCCTTGCTTCAACTGTTTACCTCCTTTGGAATGCCCGAAACAGATTTTTCTTTGAGGGCGAAAATTTCTCTTCTGATGGCCTTATTCGGAAAATCAAAACACAAGTATACAAAGTAATTTTTGCTTTGTATCCTAATGTTTTGATTCTTTTTGAGCACCTTGCTGTTGATAGATAGGGTCTTTTGGCCTCCCGAGCATGTTCGGGTTTGAGGCTTGTCTTTTGTTTGGTGAGTAGCCAAGTTGTGGCTGCCCCAATTTCTGTTCGAACCCTTTGTTGTTTGGGTTCTCTTGTATAGTTTTGATCTATTTATATAATCTTTTTCCTGATCAAAAATTTTTTTACCCCAAACACGGTTTCGCGCCGTGTTTGCTATGTAACGCAAGTTTGGACTGCGAAAACAAGAGACTTTTGGGCAGAAAGAAAATTTGGGAATTGTTAGAGCAACTCCAATACTAATTACTCCCTCCGTCCCTAAAACATTACTCATTTTACTATTTTGGGCGTTTCATTTTAAAAGTTTCACTTTTCTAAAAAGGAAATTTTTTAATACTTCTTTATTCATGAGATCCACTTGTCATACTCACAACACTTTTCAAATTTACTATTCTCTCCACTCATTCTCTCTCCTCCCACTCACAATACCTACTTTAATAAACATTATTCCTTATTTTCCGTTCTCAACAGTAAAGAGGTAATGTTTTGTGGGATGGAGGGAGTAAGTAATATAGATATCAAATTTTGATAAAGAGTTAGGAAAGATATCTTGCTTAACTCTTTCACTTTATCAAGTATCTTTTTATATTATCTAATTATTTATTTAACATTTACATTTTATTTTGTTTTATTTTTGTATACTTATAAAACACAAAATTAAATTAAAAACTTGTCAATGGAAAAAGAAATACCTTTTCATTTATAAAACACAAAATTAAATTAAAAACTTGTCAATGGAAAAAGAAATACCTTTTACTTTACTTTATATTCAATTATTATTTAACACTAGTATATATTTAATTATTAAAAATATTAAATGTGAAAAAATTTTAATAAAACAAAAATAAAAAAATTGACTTATTAATTTGATACCTATTATTTAACTCAATTAATGGAAGATTCCCTTATAGCCGTCAAAAGTGACTGGCTGAGAAGAGAGCAGTAGATGACAAAGAAAACATAAAAGTGATGGCATAGACATTGCCCTTGGCTTGAGCTTCATTATAATTTTTGATTATGTGTAAATACAAATTTGTCTCTAGATAAATTGCTTGTTTAACTTTATTGAAGTTTTAGCAAATGACAAAATTTGTTTATGATTTGAAATGTATAAAAGGTATTTTAGACATTATTATCTGTATTGAATCACTTATATTATGTCGTATCAAACATATTTTAAAATCACTTTTGATATAAACGCACTTTTGAGAACTGTAAGCCAAACATAAAACTTGAGTTTTGGAAAATCACTTATACCAGAATCAATTACTATATAAAAATCACCTATAAATATTAGATGTAATTGACAACTAGATTCATTTTAAAGATATTTTTTTTATAAAATAATGAACTTTCTTATTTAATTTAAGATGAAAGGAGAATCTATTATTCAGACCATTGAACCTATAGGGATGCTTAAAAAATCCAATGAATCTAGAATCTAAAAAAGTAAAGGAGACAAGCCAGCATTGTCTCTCCTCAATTATTTTGAAAGTGCTTATAATGTCCCAAACCATTACCCACAAAAGCTACTCCAATAATTCCCAATAATTCAACCCAATACATTTCCTAGTTGCAATAACTGATCATAAGAGTAATAGTTACATCCACTAAGGTTAGACTCAATATTAAAGGAAAAAATTTTCTGTCAATTTTTTTTTTTTGTTACAAAAATGATAGCAAGTGAGCTACCCCTTCGAGTCGGATAGAGCCACAAGGGCAGCAAAGCTCTCCTAACAAAGTTTTAACACTGCTGCATTCCCAGGACTCGAACTCAAAATTTCTAATGATTATGCTAGAATACCCGCTTACTAGGTGATATAGGTGCTATGCCCTTGAGGGGTGGCCCAATGGCCCCAATCAAAGGGCATAGGGCTGTGAGATCTTCGGTTCGATCTCTTTTCCCGAGGACAAAAAAACTCGAGGATAAATAAGAAAAGAAAATGATAAAAACATGGCTACAAAGATTCTTCTGCAATCAAATAGTAACACAAATTCCTACTCATAAGCAAAACTTGTATAATGGGATTTCCCAATCCAAATTTCTTGTACCACTTTCTATACAATATTGACTACCACAAGGTTCACAATTGATCCTACTATTTAGATTATCGGATCATGACATCAGCACTAACAACCGAAAGTCGTTGAATCACTTAATGCCGACTAAATGTCCAGCTAAATCTAAATAAAACATGTTTAAAATGCGATTAATCGATGAAACCTACCACTTGCATTTCCTTTACAAAAGTAGGAAGTATGTCACCTTCCACAATCTTATGGTTCACCACAAAAGATCTCATTTTGGGAACAATGTACAAGCGACTCTACTTACGGTACAACCCGCAACGCATTAATTGCTAAGGAAACAAAAAACCTTGTACCTATTCTTAGGCATAATATTCAACGGTTGCCTCAACTCAACTACCCTCCACATCAACCACTTTGAACATGGTACACAAGACTCCATTTTGATAAGGGGAGTGGTCCCTTCCCTTGCACACTAAATTGCAAATCAAGAAAGAAAGAAAGAAAAAGAAAGGTCAAAAAAAGGTTCCTCAGTCTTGTGAACAAAAGCAGTATCAGTATTTGCTTCTGATTGGCTTATATCAGTATTATTGACATCTTTCTATATTTATCACTATTTTCAGCATGTGGTAGGAATAAAATTTTCCATCCTCATATAGGATCTCCCCCTTATCAAGATCATGTGGGGAAGATGTTATCTCCTCTCTCTCTCTCTCTCTCTCTCTCTCTCTCTCTCTCTCTCTCTCACACACACACACACAAAAAAAAAATCTTTCTCACACACACACACAATGATGCTGGTCTCTTTGGTTTACGCCGCCTGACTCGTGTCGACACAACTTGATTATGAGTGTCCGATAGAGGTACGACGGGTAAGCCAAATAATCCGAGCATCACAGGAGAGAGAGAGAGATGTCTTAAAGAAGTAAAAATTGCCAATCAACACTTAATAGTGGAGACAAAGGAGAGTAGTAGTAAACCAACAAGTATTCCACTTCAGCCAATTAACAATTTTCAGATGACACAAAGAAACATTACTTGCTCTATTAGGGGTATTGTCTAATAGGGATTCCAAACATGCCAGAACACAAGGAAGCCAGCATAGAACATCTCAAACAAACATGCAGACAACCAAATACCCAGAATACAGATTAAACTTAATGCATCTTTAAATGCTCCCTCCATCCCAAAATAGCTCCAAAAAGTTTTCAAATTTGTTCTTGATCAAGAGCAAATTTGAAAACTTTTTGGACATTCATTTTGGGACAGAGGTAGTAGACCTTATAAAGAAGGAAATATAAGTTGTTCAGATATAAAATCTAGGTGAAGAAATAATTCGTCGTTAAATTGGAGGAATGATTTAGGCAATATCATGAATTATTACAAGCAAATGACAGCCGAGATTGTGTGCATAACTTCTAATGAAATACCATACTTGAATAAATACATAGATTGTCTACAGAATACATTATAGAAAACGAAGTTAGTTAACAAAGAAGCACCACCACCATCAAACTAGGCATTTGACTCTCAGGTCAACATAAGATCATTACTCACAAGGTGAGGGCGAAGACAGACACGTACCTCATGTTCTTCAGCCCCTTCACAGAGTTTTGGAACAAGAATCTCGAGCACAGTTCCGGGCCCGTCATAATAAGCTTCAATATTAGCATCTTCAGGGATCCGAGTTGAGAGTGGGATTTCTCTAACGAATTCCCCAGGAGGGCAGTGTTCAAGAAATGGGTCCGTAAGCTTGAAAGTCCGGTCACGTCTCTTGATGAATGGCATGCCAGATGTGCTTATGCAAGAAACCTTAATGATCCCATGTGTAAGTGTGTTTCGCCAAGAAACTTTTACCCTTTGAAGGTCTACAAAGGGGAGACTTATAATGACTAAAAAGCCCTTCTCATCCTCGTAGATCGTCTTCGCAGCTGTTACGGGCCCGCAAGCGTTCCTCATTACTCCACTAAACTCGTGCAACCAGTGTGGTTCATTTGGATTGATTTCCAAATTTGGGACCCTATCAGTAGGAGGGTTAACAGTCAAACCGAAATCTTCTTCATTTCCATTTGGGTACAAGTCCTTCCTTTTCTTGCTATTAACAGGTGAAAGGTCCAAAAGGTCCCCATTGCTGTGGTTCAATGGTTGAGTTGACAAATTTAACCCCGACCCATTAAGCAATTTCTTTGGTTGAGAATTTGCGTTACTCTTTACTGCTGCAGGTGTCCTCTCAATCTCAAACTCCGTGCTTGGAAGGTTTCTCCAAGAACTAAAATCGCTTGCTTCATTTGGGATCGAAAAATTCAAATCTCTACCTGTCAACTCAATCCACCTTTTGCGTTCATCTTCATCAAGACAAGCAAGACTCGGCAAGGCAACAACCTCTATGCCATGAACACACTGAGGATTCGAGAGTCCCCTATAGTGCTTGCGTTGCATCCTGTGGGACCTAACAAATCCCTTATCAACACTAAAAGGGAACGGACGTTCTCCTTGACGGGAATGCCCATTCATATAACTCCTTAACTGCATCTTACCCAATGCATTTTCAGGCCTTTCCTTGAAAACCCACATGTACATGTTCTCCATATCATGCTGAACCATAAAAACATCGAGTTGAAGATCAGATTTATCAAACCCAGAAATTCCATTACTGTCTCTTACAATCTTTGCCTTTGATTTCTCATTCAGAACAGGCTTGAAGTAAAAGCTAAAGAAAAGCCAAGCACCCCAAATGCTATCTACCCTTTTCGCGCATTTCCTTCCAACTTTTGGGACACTGAGAAAATTCTCGGTTTCATAAAATTGAGAACCTAGTCCAACATCAAGAATGTCACATGCATCTGGGTTCCATGGCTGGAGAGGTGGGCTTCGCTCAGCTGAAAGGGGCAAATTGATATCAGGAGGACGAGTAGGAATAACTTGGCGACTCATCTCAAGATCAAGATCATCATGAGAAGAAGAGGCACTTGAATCCATGGACAAAAGGGTTGACGGATGGTGATTCTCCATTGATAAAGCAGTGAGAAGGAAATCTACCATATGACAATGTCTAAATTAGCCTTAACTACTACTATTGCTACTAGTAATACTGATGGCAGGTTCGGAACTTTCGACACAATGCACAATCTCCATCATATCAATCTGCACAACCCACCTCCATCAAAATCCTAGCCTTTTTAATTCCTAAAAGCCTCTAACAAAAGCAGAAGCAACAAAAGATTTAAATTTTCCCTAACAACCTAAAATCAAAGATTGGGTTCTTTTAGAAATTAGAAATCAAATGTGAAAACCAAGACTTTCCAACTAATTTCAAAATACCCAATTAATTTTCCAACCAAGGGAAATGGGTTTCGAGAGAGAAATCAGCAACAAGAAACAGCATGATGAATCCCCCACAAAAAAGAGGGTTAGATGAAGACTAAATCAAACCCTAATCCAAGAATCATCCTAAAATCCTACACCAACGACAGCTGGGAAATTCAACAATCAACCCCACCAAATCCATTTCCTTATTATCACAATTATATATATAAAAACACAAATCAAAAACTAAAAACCGAAGAAATTTATCAGGATTGAATATAAGTAGATGGAGGGAGGGATGTTACCAATCAATGAATCCAAGACCCAAGAAAAGGACCAAATCAGAAGGGATCTTGGAGGAATACCTTTTGGGATAAGCTTTAACAACTAAAAATCCACAAAGACTTGGACTTTGCGAAGAATCGCTCCTCATTTTCTTCCCTTTTCACTATTAACTATTTTTTTTTTTCCAAAAACTAAAAGTACCTACCAAACTGGTTTAAAATTTTGTGGGTATCGTGTGAAATTAGTCATATAATTGATATGATTGGAGATATTGGAAGATAGAGAGAGGAAGACGCGTTTATAGAGAGCCAGAAGGTATGAAATGAAATGGGTGCAGAAGGAAAGGGAAAGGAAGAGGAAGGAGAAAGGGTGGAAGGGCCTACACGGGATAACACCGCCCCGTTACAAAACGGTGACGGTGAGATCCGGGTTTGTTTGGGTTCGGCGAAGACTCATCGTTGGGGATCAAAATATTATGTAACATACTTTTTTTATCATTTTTACTATCAATGAAATACTCGTATGTATTATCTATTGATAATTTAATACAATGTAATTTATCAATTCATTAAAAATAATATAATTTACGTATTATTTTTATATAATTTACTTTTCAATTTTGAGTCAAAGAATATAACTAAATTACATTATTTTTAATAAAATTAAATAATAAATTATATTATTTTGTCATTAGATATTACACTATACTCCCTTCGTCCCATTTATAACTTCACCCTTTTGAACATGATACGTAAATTAAGAAAAAAGGTTAGTGGAGAAAGTGTTGTGAATATAAAAGTAAAATATGTGAGAGAATGAGTGGAGGAAATAGTAAATTTGATTGGTGTTGTGAGTATAAAAGTAAAGTAGGAAAGAGAATTAGTGAGTGAAATAGTAAAGATTTTTTGTCATTTTAGGAAATGTGAAGCTTTTAATGGAATATCCATTTTGACAAAAGGTGAAGCTTTCCATGAAACGGAGAGAGTATTAAAATTGAAGATATATTAAATTGAATAAGTTAATAATTATTCGTCTTGCGCAGTGAGTTCGGATTGATGTTAGGTGTCAACGTATCAGGGAGGGATGCTAATTCAACGCATCAACCTGAATAAAATGGTTTTTTTTTTTTCCAAATATAAGTTGTAAAAAATTTTATATTATTATATCTCGTGTCTAAAAATAACATAAAAAAAAGGCCAACGGACCCTAGGGCCCCTGAGCCCAGATTAAAGCCCATTTTAAACCATGTGAGATATCAAATTCCTCCGACACCCCTTGCATTTAAATGGTCTAATTTACTCTTTTTTTTTTAATTGCACGTGGAATAAGATGTGCTGGACTCCACATCAATTCCACTTCCACGATTGACTTTTTTTTTTAACAACCTTTGACATTTAACTTTAAAAAAAAAAAAAACAACCTTTTATGTTTTTGACTAAAGTAAAAAAAAAAAAAAAAAAAACCTTTGACGTTTTTTTAACAACCTTTGACTTTTTTTATTTTTTAAGAAAATAAATTTAATATTATTTGGTCAAATCTCGGTCAAACTCTTATAACTATCATATAAGACCGCCCGCCTATTATAATTAAGATATAAGAGTCATTTTTTTTTTTACTTTTTTATTATTTCTTAAGAAAATAAATTTAATATTATTTGGTCAAATCCCGATCAAACTCTTATAACTGACATATAAGACCAGTTCGACTCTTATAATTAAAATATAAGAGTCATTTTTTTTACTTTTATATTTTAAGAAAATAAATTTAATATTATTTTGTCAAATTTCGGTCAAACTCTTATAACTAACATATAAGACAAGTTCGCCTCTTATAATTAAGATATAAGAGGCATTTTTTTTACTTTTATATTTTAAGAAAATAAATTTTATATTATTTGGTCAAAGTCCCGGTCAAACACTTATAACCGACGTATAAGACCGGTTCGCCTCTTATAATTAAAAAGTCTTTATATAAGTAACATATAAGACTTTATAATAAGTCTTATAAGTAACTTATAAGACTTTTTAAAAAGTCTTATAAGTTACTTATAAGACCTATTTGAACATTGAGAACTATGTTGTAAAAAAGTCTTATAAGTAGTAACTTATAAGACTTTTTTTAATAAGTCTTTTTATTTATAAGACTTATTAAAAGTCTTATAAGTAACTTATAAGACTTTTTAAAAAGTCTTATAAGTTACTTATAAGACCTATTTGAACATTGAGAACTATGTTGTAAAAAGTCTTATAAGTAGTAACTTATAAGACTTTTTTAATAAGTCTTTTTACTTATAAGACTTATTAAAAAAGTCTTATAAGTTACTTATAAGACTTATTAATAAGTCTTATATGTAACATATAAGACTTTTTAAATAGTCTTATAACTTATAAGACTATTTAAAAAGTCTTATATGTTACTTATAATACTTATTTGAACATTGAGAACTATGTTATAAAAAAGTCTTATAAGTAGTAACTTATAAGACTTTTTTTAATAAGTCTTTTTACTTGTGAGACTTATTTAAAAAGTCTTATAAGTTACTTATAAGACTTTTTTAAAAAGTCTTATAAATAACAAAAAAATCAAAAATTTCAATAATAACAACGAATTGCTCTCATAATTTACATATTTATAACTCTTATAAGTTAATTATAAGACTACTTTGTCTCTTATAATTAACTTATAAGACAAATTTATATCAAACATTAATCTATTTGTTTCTTATGGAACAATAATGACTAAGATTATAGGAGTACTAGCAAGTTTAAATCAAAGGTAATCTGCAAACACTTCCAAATCAAATTGTGATTTAGATCCAACTTAGAAAAATCATCAAACATACAAACAACAAAGCAGTAACCTGTGGATCCTACAAGATATATCAAACATTAATCTATTTGTTTCTTAGAAGCTGCACTTCGTTAAATCAAAGGTAATCTGCAAACTAAAATTATTCAATCCAGCCAAAAGTGTGCAAAGAACATGAGATGGTCGTCAGATCTGAAATGGCAGATCTGAAACATGAGATGGTCGTCGGAAAGGAAGAATGGGAAATGGCAGCCGGATCTGGAGAGAGATGAAGATCGACGTCGAAAATTTCTGTCGCCGGAGATCACTGTCACCGTCTCCGAAGAAGGTTCAGAGAGAGTGTTTGGAGGGAGAGATTTGTGTGTGTATGTGTGTGTTTTAGAGAGAGAATGCCATGACCTGTGAGTTCGCCGGAGAAAACATGGGGAGAGAAAGATAAATAGAGACGGAGGCGGTAGTGTTGCATTGCCTGCCGGAGAAATAGCGAAGAGAGGAGATCGCCCGTCGGAGAGAGCTTGGAGAAATTGGAGAATAAGAAACGGTGTGTGTGTGTTTTTTTAGAGAGAGAAAAAAAGAGAGAAAATAAAATTGAGAGGAAAAATGATACTGTAATAGAGAGTAGGGAGGTGGGGGGTGTCTGGGGAATTTGATTTTGAAAAACTGTTTTTTTTGGGATAAAGGAAAAGCCATTTCTTTATACGGAAATACATATGGACATGGAGGGCCCTTGGGGAAAATTTCCTAAAAAAAATTAATTTCTTTTTGCCTCGTGTCTTAGTGGTATCTGATAATCCTTTAAAGGCTTTTCCATATATTTCAAATATAATTTTTGTTATTTTTGTTCGTCTCCTCTCCTCTTGAATCAGACTTTCTAAAATGATAAAGCTTTTACACTATTTATTTCACTCATTCTCTTTCATATTTTACTTTTATACTTACAATATCAAAAAACTTACTATTACTCTCTCTATTTCTCACTCGCTCTCTCTTACATTTTATTTTTCATAATTATAACACATACTCCCTCCGTCCCACCAAAAGTGTCACCCTTGTAAATTAAGAAAAAGTGTGGGAAAAAAAATATTGTGAGTGTAATTTGAAAATAGGAGAGAGAATTAGTGGAGGAAATAGTGAATGGGATAATAGAATATTAATAAAATATTTCCTTTTTAGGAAAGGTGACACTTTAAACGGAACGCTATTTTGGATAAAAAGTGACACTTCGACTGAAACGAAGGGAGTATTTTTTACTTTATACTCTTTTTTAATTATTGTGATTAAAAAGTTGATTCGATTTAATTTAAAATGAGATAGGCACAACATCATGAAGTATAATGTTTGAATCTCACATGCCGGATTGTTTGTGTGGTTTCTAATTACTAGATTGTACTATACTATTATCTAATAGATTTCATATGAGTTTTAATAGACTAGTCAATTATGAAAAATTTCCAACATGGTATGGTACTAAACTAAAAAAATAAATGATTGGGAAGTGTTAACCTACTAGATTGTACTATACTATTATCTAATAAATTGAGTAACATTTGGTCAAATTTACTCAATTTAAAAATTTAGTGGTTCTACAAAATTGTCACTTAAAGACAATTTGAATTAGATAAAAATAAAATATTTAATATAATTGATTTGCTATTTTTTATTTACAAATGAGAATGTTACTTTCTGTTAGGATTTTGGGTCCAAACACAATTGCTAGATTGATAAAGATGAAAGCATAAAATAACACAATAGCAATATCGAAACAAAATTGAAAAACAATGAACACAAGAGATTTACGTGGTTCACCAACTTGGCTACATCCACGGGCGACGGAGAATCAATTCACTATAATCAAGAAGAGTACAAGGAGAATCAAGGTGAAAACCTTTCACACAATCTCACAATCTCTCACAATACAATAGTGAATAACCTAGCTTGTTCTATCAATCTCTCTCTCTCTCTCAAGGCTGCTCAGAGGAACAATAAACAAAAGGAGTATTTATATGTCTAGGGCAGAAACCAAACAGAAGCCAAACACCGGCCAAGCCCAGCCCACGCATAGGAATCCTGACGCCGCGAGGCGCCCGCCTCAAGGGATACCAGGCGCCCGCCTGGGATTTGCCAAGGCCACGCCATCCTTTCGGTCGTCGAGGTGCACGCCTCAACAAGGTCATGCGGCTGCCTCAAGGCCAACAGCCAGGCCACCATCTTCTGCTATCCATGCGCCCGCCTCAGTCAGAGTGGGGCGCCCGCCTCGGACACAGAACACACGCTCCTCCTTTTGTCAACCAATTGTGAGTCACCCCAACAATTCTCCACCTTGACGAACAATCCCGAAACAAGCTATCTTCAAGAGAACATCTCTATCTCCGTTGCCACGCCCCGAAGGGCATTAATTTCTAGTAACACCTACTAAGTCCAAGAACTTCTTGAACTTAGCAATCGAAACCTTCGAACCCGGCTTTGTCAACATGACCGCCTCCGTTATAATTATAACATACTCAATACAACCATCACTGTTATTGCCATACACAATGCCCACACAAGCATTTGAATACGGAACCCGTGACACATCATCTTTAGACTTGGGACTATCTAAAGGATATAACCATTTCACCTGGGAAGCATCATTGATATCTATCGCAGCCACAAGAATGCCATCGACATGAACAAGATAAATCAATGTGCCAACACTACAACCCATCAAGTAACCACAATCATCCAATTTACTCCTAGCAAAACCATGGGTAACAATAAAAGTGTCGAACCTTTTATACCACTGTCGAGTTGACTGCTTTAAATCAACCAAGGATCTCTCAAACAGGACAACATGATCCTTCTTACCCTCGACAACATACCCCTCAGGCCGGCACATATAGACCTCCTCCTCAAGCTTCCCATGCAAAAAGACCCTTTTCACAAATAACTGCTTAAGCTTTAGATCTAAAATCGCCTCAATGCTCAACAAGGCGTAAATACATGTGTGCATTACTACCGGTGAAATTACTCCATTGTAGTCTCCTTTGAATTTGTAGACCCACTTGCGGCTGACTAATTCCTTCTTTGGTGGAGGTCTATCAAATTCCCATGTCCGATCTTCCATATTAACCAACAACCTTGCAGAAACAACACACAACATAACTTCCTTGTAGAAGACTGCTTCATGCACATAAACAGATTTCGCAGCGGACAATACATAAGCAACCATCTTCTCAAAGCCATATCGAACAGAAGTACTATCATTCCTTCTTCCCCTACCAAGATCACTGGTAGTCTCCACCTTCTTGTTGGTCTCCTCCTTCTGAACTGGAGCATCAGTCGGAGTCGCTATATCAGACAAATCAACAGCATCCAAGTCACGTTCCACCCCTTTTGAGTTATCTCCAACTAACTCCACCTGTTTGTATACCCGTTCTGCAGAACAGTTCTTCTCTTGGAGACGTAGAGTAACATCTCTACCAATCAGGAACTTAGACGCAATAGGATTCCATAACCGAAAACCACTCACTCCAGAGAGTTCTGTCAATACCTTCAAGCCAATGTGACCCAATGTCATGTCCCATGGTTGAGCAATCTCCGCCTCAATCGTTGACCCCGTTGTAATAGATACATCACCAACAACCGTATACCCAAGAAGCTTATACAATGTCCCCACCTTCTTTCCCTTCAATGCCACCAAATCACCTTTAATAGCCGATAATTCGCCATTCGCAATGGATAAACTATACCCAAGACTATCCAAGGTGCCTAGAGAAATCAGGTTCTTCTTCAGTTCAGGAACATACCTAACATTCTGCAATTTCCGCACTACTCCATCAAACATCTTAACCTTAATAGCCCCAATACCAACAACCTTGCATGCAGTATTTGGAGCTCGAGTAGCTAGATGTAAAAACAACTTTTCTACATGAAGAGTTAGAGGAGGAGATCTATATATTACACAACCAGATGAGTTTCAGGTTCTGGAAAAAGAAGACTACGTGTGTAAGTTGAAGAAGTCATTGTATGGGCTCAAGAAATTGCCTAGGCAGTGGTACAAGCGGTTTGACTGCTATATGAAGAGATTGGCTACACGAGAAGCGCGTATGACTGTTGTGTGTATCACAATAAGTTAGTAGATGGTTCGATCATCTATCTGGTTCTTTATGTTGACGATATGTTAATAATGGCTGTCAAGAAGTCATATATTCAGAAGTTGAATGGTATACTGTCTGTAGAGTTCGAGATGAAGGATTTGAGCGCAACAAAGAAAATTCTGGGTATTGATATCTATAGGGATAGAAGCCAACGAAAACTGTTCTTATCCAATAAAGGTTACATCATGAAAGTTTTAGAGAGGCTTGACATATCTACAACAAAGCCTTTTGATACTCCGAGTGTAGCCAATGCACGTCTGTCTGTTGCCTTTGCACCTAAGTCGGATGAGGAAAAAGAGTATATGGCTCGAGTACCCTATGCTAGTGCAGTTGATAGTTTGATGTATGCTATGGTTTGCACTAGGCCGGATCTTGCTCATGCTGTTTGCGTTGTTATTAGGTTCATGCGGAATCCTGGTAAGGAACATTGACAAGCAGTGGAGAGGATCATCAGGTACCTTAGGGGTACATCGGACGTTGGGCTCATTAATGGTGGTGGTACAAAATGTGCAGTTGAGGTTTATTGTGATTCAGACTACTATGTGGATGTTGACAAAAAGAGATCCATGACTGGGTACGTGTTTACTCTTGGTGGGTCAGGATCAGGCTACAATATTTTGTGACAGTTTGAGTGTAATTTGTTTGGCTAAGGATCAAGTTCATCACGAGAGGAACAATCACATAGATGTGAGGTGTCATTTTCTAAGGAGTGAAACGCGGATCAAGGTGAATAAAGTGGGTAGTGCGGATAATTCTGCTGACATTTTCATGAAGTACTTTCCAACTAGCAAGTTCCAATTGCTGAATGTTCGCAGCTGTTAGACAACATATGAGGTAAAGGGGGAGTTCTAGTTATGATCTGAAGGTTAGATGTCAAGGTGGAGATTTGTTGGGTTTAGTTCCATCTAATTGGGGATGCCTGAATTAGTAGATTGAACCAAAATCAAGTAATTCCTAAGACATTTGCTGGGAGCGTTCGTGCGAAGCCAGGAGTGAGGTCGCGCTAAGTTGCTGTCCTAATGGGGCAATCGCGCCCAACATAGCGGGCGGTCGCGCCCTATTTCTGAATTAGTCTGTTGTGCGACAACTTGGTACGTGGTTGTAAAACTGTGTAGGGTTTGGATTAGGGAGTATAAATAAATAGTGTCTACCCTTAACCATATATCTGTGTGTTGTGTGATTGTTGCTTGTTTTTTATCATATACATAGACTCTATTCTAACGTCAAGCCTTTAAGTATATGCTCTTACATCATTTTATCACGGTCAATGCCCGAGTGAGCACGTAGAACTCTAGCAAAACAAGCATTGTGATGACGCCAAGCTTTTCAGGGTCAGGAGCAGTTCAAGGATATCTGGCTAGGATATTTTTGGTGTATTGATGTACCTAAATCACAACACAAAAGAGCACCGTTAAGATCAAAGTTGGATGTTACTCCAACTCAGGCCCTCGGGTGTGAGAGTAAGAATACTGAGATAATAAGGCTTGGAATACCTTGGAGTGTGTGTGTGTGTGTGTGTTTAGGGTTTAGAGTAATATGGCTTACTCAATATATTCGGAACTTACCTTGCCCAAGGGGACAAAGGCCTTCTATTTATAGGCAATGTAGTGGTGCTTGTTGAGGTAAGCAATGAGATCAGCCCTAGGGGGCACTTTGGTATTTGACCAGCTACACGTGTCCGCAGCCTAATTGGCCCCGTCGGGAGGGAGCATCGACTGTCGAGGGGGCATGGCCGAAAGGGACATGAGCCGTGTAGATGGCTTGGCGCATTAAATGAAATAGTAGGCGCCGACCGAGCCGCATTAAATGCGTGATGGGGAGCCGACAACTTGCATGTCGAGCGTAAGCTAACTTGCTCAAGAAGGCTTGTTATTAACCGGAAGCGACATGTGCCCGCGGTCAACATCGTGGCCGCGGTCAAAGGTATTTGACGCGGCAGTATGGAGCGGTCATGTCTCTCGCGGTACGGGTCCCGCGGACATACAATGCGCGGCACGGACCCAACGGCCACAGTCGTGCGGGCACGAATATAGCCGGTCAGATCCTTCCGGTCTTTGATAGGATTAATGCGGGAGGGACGCGGTCTTGACCTCAAGAGCCTATCTGTCCCGCGGTCTTCCCCCAGCGGCTCAGGAACTACCACGCCACTGGTTCCTTGGACTGCATCAGCGAGCGCGGCCCGCCCAAGAGATCCGGGCTCATCAATGGCCCCTAGCTCCGAGTGTGATTATTTATGGTCTGAGCGAGGAGGTACTAGAAGCTCGGTTGGATTAGATCGCCGCTTTGGCGAGCACCAGTGTTAGCGTTTTTGTTGGTTGTTGCTTGGCCCCATGGGCCTATGGGAACGTTCGGGAGGCACCAGTGAGAGACACGTGGCCCCTTGCATGCTGTGCCTCCCGGTTAATCAAGTGGGCCCCTGGGCAGATGAAAAGACGGGGCGTGGTACGTACAGGGGTACGTGTCAGTCATCCAAGGGGGGTAATAAATGCTCAACCGGCGGAATTTTCGAATTTTCAAACGTTTGGAGACGGTTCAGGGTCCGAGGCGTGGTTTGTGGGCTAATTAATACGGGTTAATGGGTTAACCCGTATAGGTAGGCCTTATAAATACCAAACCCTTAAACCTCAAACCCTTTTTACCGTTTCCAAACCTTCAAAGAGCCCTTGAGAGAGAATTTCTTGCTGCGATTTCTGTGCTAGCGTTCTTCGAATCCAACCTTCAAGTCTTTTTTCGTAAGTAATTTTGGGGTGTTCCTTCTGTGTTTCTTCTTCATCTCTTTCTGTTTTTCTTTTCTGGGTTTTGTAGAATGACTACTCGTGAGTTTGGACCCCGCCGTCCCATAGAATTAGGAGATGGATCCACCCCTGATACCTTTGCCGTTTGTAAACGGACGGGGGGAATCTTTAGGAAGGTAGGGCTAGGGTGGATAAGGCTATCCTTGCATAGCTTCTTGTATTTCTGTGAGAAAGATGATTGGGGGCCGTTCGTCCCACCCTTGCCATGTGGGAGGCCAAGAGGAAGTACATTTATAACCGTGATGTACTGGTGTTGGGGGATCATCGTAGGCTAAGAAATTTTGTAATGGGGGTTTTGTGCAGGTTTCCCCGCGAGAGAGATCAGGCTCTGAACGCCGTTGAATTAGTGAGGAGAGCAATTCGCGTCCCCGAAGTAATTTGTGACTGGGAAAAGTGTGAACTGATGAATCCAGAACAAACCAATTCTTCGCGGGCATCGGGCACGGACCTGAATGACCCTTTGGACGTTCTGCCCCTGAGGACCATATTTCCCGATGTGCCCGCGGCCCCTAATAACCCAATTGACCTGAGTAGCAGCGAGGAGCTGGAGCCTCTGAACTTTGAGACTACTGGAGGCGGGGAGAATGAGGCTGAAGTAACCTCTGCCCGCGGTGATGCCACCGGTCTGTTTGGCTCGTCGAGCTCGGAGACCGAGGAGGATAACCGCGAGGTTGAGGATAGGAGGGCCGCAGGGACCTCCAAGAGGGCTAATGAGACGACGAACATAGTCGATGCCTTTTCTGACCCTGACTTCGAGGAGGAGGAGATAGTGGTGGCCCCTGCCCGGAATAAAGGCAAGAGGCCAGCAGCTGAGGTGAACCCTGGACGTGGCCGCGGTAATAAGAAAGCCAAGGAAGTGGCCACTATGGACTGGGAGGAGGATATCTATGAGGTCTACAATGTTGACCGCAACGCCTTCCGTGTCCGCACCCTGGGCCATGTCCAAATAAAGGATAAGGAGAAGCTGCGGCCAGAAACCATAGCAGATGTCCGCGAGGACAATAGAGCCTGCGTCTTCTATGGGGCCCAGTTTGAGAATGGCTTGAGGCTGCCTTTGGACCCCTTCTTTTACTTCTTCCTTGAGTTCAACCATTGCCTGCCCATGCACCTGACTCCTAACGCCATCAGGCTATTGTTTCCTTTATAGCAGTTTGCAGATTCTTAGGTTATGAGCCTTCCCTGGCCGGGCTCTATGCCTATTATCAGAACCAAATCAGCCGGGGCATTCTGAGCTTGAAGACTAGGAATTACTCTACCAGGACCTTCTCTCCCCCTTCGAACAAATTTGACCAATGGAACCAGAGGGATATTTTGGTTATTGAGTCCAGATTTGGTTGGCCCTTCTCCAAACCCTCAAGTCCAATCCCTATGAAGGTGGCCGCCAGTAGTTATCCGGACCCATCCTCCGCCGATGCCATGCACTGTGCCTTAGAGAGACATTTGGCCACGTATCTCGACCGCGGGGAGGAGCCCGTGTATGATGTGGGCGCCATAGTTGAAGATGAGCCCTTATTAATCTACTCGGGGGTGGCTCCTCGCAGGGAGGGTGCCCCACATGCCCCCAGAGTAGAAATAGAGCCTATGCCTCGTGACCCTGATTGGAGGGTGCACGAGCATTATCAATTTGAGGCCGACTGTAGGACCTGTATGCTGGGCGCTGAGTGCGATCCTCCCGAACTCATCGGTCTCTGATTCCTTTTGTAAAACTGTTGCTTTATTTTGCCTTTGCTTTTTTGAACTGTTTTTCTAACCATTTTTCTTTTCCTCCAGAGTAGATCCCGAAGAGTACAATTTCTGATGGCCCCCCTAAGTGCTGCTCAGATGAAGGCCAAAAACATGAAGGCCAACAAGGAAGCTGCTCAGAAGAGGCAGCATGAATTGGGAGGTGTCCCGGGCAAGGACAAGACTGTGCCCGTGATGAGCAGAAGAAGCGGGGAGCCTCTGTCTGCTCCCAAGGTTATCAATACAACGGGGAATCTGCCTCCACCCCCCAGGGGTCCTCCTCCGGCCAACGCTGTCCGAGTTCCCTCTCCAGGCCGCACTATCTCTTCCGGCCATCACGTGGATTCCCGGAAGAGGAATGAAAGGGATGGGGAGGAGGGGCAAGGACATAGGAAGCTCCAGAAAGTTGGGGATGCTCCTCCCCAGACTACCACTGCTCCAGCTGGCTCATCCACTTCTCCCCCCATTGGGGGGTCAATCTGTTCGGTTGCTTACCCGGTGGCCCCTCTGACCACCCGCGAGGAGACTCTGGCCATCAGAAGAAAGTTATCTGATGTGCCCACTGTGACTAGGGTGGACATCTACACCCGGAACTCAGCCAATGCCTCAGTGGGGATCGGGCTGGTGAACCGCCTCTACTCCCTGGACTTCTACAAGAATGTAGTTACCGAGGAGAATGCTTCTGCCCTGGTTGGGGATATAGGCCTCGCTCTGACCGATGTAGATGATCATTTTTGTTTTTGCCTTCACCCTTTCCCTCCTTTAGATCTTTGTCTAATTCTCACTTTCCTTCCCCGCAGGTGAGTAATAAGGTGCTGCGGCTGTGGGAGAGCTGCGATACCTTGTCCGCCGATGTGGAAAACAAAACTTCCATTTTGGCGGGCAAACTCCGCGATCTGGATGCGGCTCAAGAAAGGGTTGGGACCTTGAACTCCCTTCTTGATGCCAAGGATAAGACCATTTCCACCAAAGAGGCTGACCTGAAGGGTTTTCAGGAGAGGCTGACGGAGGTGGAGGAGAGCTTGAAAAAAGCTAAGGGGGAGAGGGATGAACTCCGGGGGAAGAGGGCTGAGTGGGAGCCCAGGAACAAAGAGCTTGTGGCCAAGCTGGAGGCCACGAAGGTGACCGTGGACACCTTGGAGAAGAAGGTGGATGAGCTGTCCGAGCAGCTGCTCCCCTACAAAAGGTTGGAGGCGGAGGGGAAGTTCGCCCTTGATGATGTCCGCAAGGAGGCGGTTGAAGAATATAAGAACGCCGAGGAGTTCAAAACCGGCTCCTTCGCCGAGAATCTCGGCCTCGCATGAGGCCGGGGTCCTGGACACGTATTCGGAACTTCGCGGTCACGGCGTGTTTTCTGTGCAGGAGTTGGCCGTTATTGGCTCGGTTGTTGCTACAGATGATGAATGCTTGCCCGGGCATGCGTTAGTTCCTCTGTCCGAGGATGAGGTTAAGGGCCTAAATCTGTCCGCAGCGGCCTCCTTGCCTCCTGTGGCCGAGGTGACTGCCCTTAGCCTCATCGCAGAGCTGGATGAGCTGAGGTTTGGGGAAAACCCTGTACCCCTGGGGGAAGCCATAGCTAGCGTCCTTCCAAACGGGCCTGTTATTAGTGATCTCTTTCCTCAGCGAGCAGCCCCTGCTCCGACCTCTGCTGAGCCTACCTCTGATCCCATAACGGACTTGTTGGTGAATAGTCTTCCTTCTCCAACTCCGGCTTCAGAGGCGGGCACAGAAGCAGCGACCACAGAGTCCACGGAGGCCCCCAAGGATCAAGCTCCCTTAGCATAGGTCTTTTTTGTTTTTTCTTTTTGTAATAGATGGTAGGACCCATGTAAATACTTATTTTTCCTTAATACAAGAATTTTTCTTCCCTTCCTGTATTTATTTTATCTTAATTGCTCGTCTTGTAGGCTATTTTGAGTATTTAGCAATTTTCGAGCACCTTAGTACTTGCCTTCTTGCTTCATACCTTTTCCAGCGTTTTTGACTAACAATTAAATTTTATACTCTCCTTCTGCGGTCAAAAGCTTAATAGGCCCTTTGCCCGCATTCTTTGAGTTTTCCTAACTCTTTATTCAAAACCCCTTGAGGTTTTTAGTGAGAGTCAGCCCTATTTCTCTGTGACCGCTTTTGTTTAACCTTGTGGCAAATTTAGGGGTCTTGACCCCAGTTTGTCTATTTGGCTTTGTTAAACTCCTTTGATCACTCTCATCCATTTACACTTATTCCCAGCCTTGCGAGCCGTGGTGTAAGTCAAAAGCAGCCAAGGCAAGCTACTTTCATAGGGCATGTAGAAGGTGGCCGTGAGGCTATTGTCTACGCAACAGAAGGTAGGAGCATATTTAGCATAGAGGCCCTTTAACCCCCTGGCATCTGTATCCCCTTATTGGAGGTTCACGCTTTTGACCCTTTATTCAAAACCCCTTGAGGTTTTTTGTGAGGGTCTCATGGCGATCAGGTGAACGGGCTTATATGTAGGCCTTTGTCACATACAGGCATACGAGTAACGACCCTAACGAGGACCTTCGCGCACTGAGCGGGGCGGACTTTCGGTCTTTGTCCCCGCTGGCATCTATATCCACTTATTTTTGGTGGTGTCACACGGGCAGGACGGAGTATCCTCCCCGCGATCTAGTACGGACGTAATGGCCCTTTGTACATATATAGGCTTGCGGATCTTAAAGGATCTTTGCGCATCAGTAGGTAGGAGCTCATATGTTTGCTCATTAACCTACTGGCATCCGCTTGCGGGCATCCACTTTAGCTTTTGAGGCTGGTGGGAATAGGTTTTTGCATCAAAATATGATGATAACTTCTCACTTGTATATATATAGTCTATACTCCCTCTTAAAATTACAAAGATTTCAAAAGAAGTATCTTTTGAGGTGGTCGCTATTCCAAGCGTGCTTAAGCTCTGCTCCTTCCTTTGGTCGCAATATGTAGGTACCCTCCTTGACTATTTTGGTAACCTCATATGGTCCTTCCCATTTCGGGGACAGTTTATTGAAACTAGGTTGGGCCCCTTGGACCTCTACGCTTCTAAGTACCCAATCTCCAACTGAAAAACTCCTCTTATTCTCCCTTTTATCGTGGTGTTTCTTCGCTTTCTGCTTGTAGTTCACCATTTTTTCATATGCCCGCATTCTCTTTCCTTCGAGATCGTCCAGGTCACACCTTCTGTTTGCCCGTTTTGAGACTCGTCGAAGTATGTGACTCTGTACGAGGGCAGGGCAACCTCAACTGGAGCCATTGCCTCTGACCCATACGTGAGCGAGAAAGGAGTTTCTCCTGTAGAATTTCTTATAGTTGTGCGGACAACCCATAATGCGGTCTGGAGCTCGTCCAACCATCGTCCTCCTCGCCCCTCCAAATTTTTCTTTAGGGCAGTCAGGACTAGCTTGTTTGCGGCCTCAGCCTGGCCGTTTCCTTGAGGATAGGCCACTGCAGATTTGCGGTGTTGTACTTTCATTCTCTCACACTCCGGGTGAACTTTGCGGAGAACTGAGTGCCATTGTCTAAAATTATTGCTCGGGAAACTCCAACTCGGCAATAGATGTGGTCGTGGACGAAATTGATAGTGTTCTCCTCGGAGATAGTAGCTAAGCCCTTGGCTTCTGTCCATTTAGTAAAATAATCCACGGCCACAACAGCATACTTAATGTTTCCTCTAGCAGTTGGAAATGGTCCAATAAGATCTATCCCCCACGTATCAAATGGCCACGATGGTACTACCAAAGTCTGCTCTGTTGATGGTAGTCTAGGAATGTCCGCAAATCTCTGGCATTTATCACATTTTCTGACATACTCTTGTGCATCCCTCCTCATCGTGGGCCAAAAGAAACCTTGGAATTTGATTTTGTCTGAGAGAGTGCGAGCACCTGGATGTCCGCCACAAACTCCTTCATGGACCTCATAGAGTAAGTTGGTGACCATGTGAGTTTTGACACATCTCAGCAAAGGCTTGGTGAATGACCGTCGAAAAAGTACCCCTTCGAGGATGAGGTATTTTGCGGACACCGTTCTGATGGCTCTAGCCTTTACTGGATCCTCGGGGAGGGTCTGTTTCTCGATGTAATCCTTGATCTCATCTACCCAGTCCCTTACTTGATCCTCAAGATTGTTTATCTGAATTCGATCTATAGCAGGTCTTTCTCGAGAACTCAATCTGCACCGCTTCTAATTCCTCAATTTCTTGATCGGTTATTCTGGAGAGGAGGTCAGCTTCCACATTATCCTCTCTCATGACTTGGTTCAGCTCATAGTAGGTGAAATTTTTGATGAGGGTTTTTGCAAGGCCGCAGTACTGAGTTAGCACTGGATTGATAGTATCATACTTCCCCCTAATTTGATTAACTATGAGCTGAGAGTCACTATTGATCTCTATATTCTGAACTCCCAAGTCTCTTGCCAATTCCATGCCTCGCTATAATCGCTTCATACTCACTCGATTGTTAGATGCCTCGAACTTGAACCTTAAGGCCCTCTTAAATTTTTCCCCGCAGGGTGCGATCAGAAGTATGCCCGCACCACTAATTAGCTTGCTCGCAGAGCCGTCCACGTATAAAATCCATACCTCCTCTGGACGCTCCCTTGGCTGTATAATTTCTGTGCTCGGGCTATTTGGGACTTCTTCAGATTCTGCCCGCTTTCTTTTTCCTGTGTCGCCGTCCGCCATTCCGAATGATGATTCTACCACAAAATCTACTAAGGCCTCGCGCTTTGATTGTCTTTCTCGGGGAGTAGGTGATCCGGAACTCAGTGAGCTCGATAGACCAAGCTAGCATTCTCCCCGAGGACTCGGTTTGTGTAAAACCTTTCTAAGCGGGGCCTCGCAAGACAGTTATAGGGTGTGCAGAAAAGTAAGCTCTTAATTTTCGAGCAGATACAAGCAAGGCGTAAGCTAACTTTTCTATATTAAGATAACGCCCTTCTACGGCGGACAACGCCTTAGATACATAATAAACTGGTTTTTGGGAGTTATTATCCTCCCTTACAAGAACATCGCCACGCGTATCAAGAATCGCTAAAAACAGAAAAAGCTCTTCCCCGGGCACCGGGCTGCTGAGTAGGGGTGGCTGCCCGAGGTATGTCTTGACTTCTTCAAAAGCTTGATGGCATTCTTGATTCCATGTAAATTCATCAGGCTTCTTCCCCCCTTTTAGAGTTTTGAAGAAGGGGAGGCATCTCTCTGCTGACCGCGAGATGAAGCGGCCAAGTGCGGTGATGCGACCATTGAGTTTTTGTACATCCTTCACGCAAGCAGGAGGTTTCATGTCCAATAGGGCTTGGATTTTTTCTGGATTAGCCTCTATCCCTCTTTGATTGACCATGAATCCGAGGAACTTGCCCGCCTTGACCCCAAAAGCGCACTTAAGGGGATTTAGCTTCATGTTATTGCGGCGCAAGTTTTTGAAGGTTTCCTCCACGTCGAGCTCGTGGGAGTTTTCCTTAGTCTTTATAACCATATCGTCAATATAGGCCTCAAGGTTTCTGCCCAGTTGGTTTTTGAAGACCAGATTGACCATTCGCTGATATGTGGCTCCTGCATTTTTTAGCCCGAAGGGCATCATTTTGTAGCAATAAGTCTTGCCTGCAGCGATGAAAGCAACGGAGCGGACATCTTCAGGAGCCATTTGGATCTGATGGTAGCCGGAGTATGCATCAATGAAGCTCAATACTCTGTGGCCGGCTATAGAATCCACCAATCTGTCTATGCGAGGAAGAGGGAAGCAGTCTTTGGGGCATGCTTTGTTAAGATCCGTGAAATCAACACACATCCTCCACTTGCCGTTGGATTTTTTGACCATAACCACATTGGCAAGCCATTTGGGGTAGGTAATCTCTTTTATTATCCCCGCTTTGAGTAATTTTTCCACCTCTTCCTTGATTGCCATTTCTTTCTCCGGAGAGAAGTACCTTGACTTTTGATGGATGTTTTTGAAGGATGGGTCATCATTGATTTTATGGAGGATCACGTCCTTGCTGATTCCTTGCATATCCTCCACCCTCCAAGCGAACACATCACAATTTGCTTTAAGGAACTCGATGAGTATCCTTCTCTCCTCGCAGTGAATTTCCAGTCCAACCTTAACAGTTTGCTTGGGGAAGTGGGGGTTGATGACCACCCCCTCGAGCTCGTCGTTAGGTTGAAGGTCGCTGATTTCACGATTGTGCAAGGAGTCAATGATAATAGTTGGGGGGTTGACCTGAGCTCCGGTCACTGTTGCCATAGAGTACATGACATCGCGGTCAATCTCTCCCTCAATTCCTCGATCAATGTATCCTCCCTCAATAGGGGCCAACTGTTTGGATTTTCTGCTCGTCTTGAGCTCCACCTTAGTGGAATGGAAAGAAAGCATGCCAATTGGAATGGGCGGCGGCACAAGTGCTAGGGCCTTCCCTTTCTTCGTTTTGTCCTCTTCCTCTATCTGCGGGCAGGATGTCTGACCTTTATTTGCCTTTCTCTTCTCCTCGAGTGCTCGGAGGAATCTCCCGGGCTGGTTCTTGATGGTAGCAACCCCGCTCGGGGTGTTAAATTTCACCCTCTGGTGGGGAACGGAAGCAACTATTCCCAATTCAGCCTGAGCAGTTAGGCCTAGAATAACATTGTATTGGGAAGGAAGATCGACCACCATGAAAGTGATTTTGGCCGTCTTCTGCATGGGCTTTTCCCCAATAGTTACTTCAAACACTATCGTCCCCTTTACTCCAACTGCGTGATTTGTGAAGCCTTCCAACATGCCTGCATAAGGAGTTAGGTTAGCCTTGGTCATCCTCATGCTAACCAACGTGTGGTAGTAGAGGATGTCTCTGGCCGCGCCCGTATCAATTAAGACTCGGTGTATGTTGGCCCGGTTTATTTTCATTGGGATGGTAATGGGCTGAGTAGAGTGAAATAGGGAGGAGGCAAGTTTACTCTTTTTGAACCCTATTTCCTGCTCTTCTTCCGGAGTCATGGGGGGAATGAGAAAAACTTTCTCCAAAGTACGGATTTGAAGGGAGAGTTTTTTATTGGAGGGAGGCTCCTCGCCAATGAAATGAATGTCATAATCCTCCAAATCCTCATCATAGTTATCTCTCTCATTCCTCTCGGGGCCACGTGTATTTCGTGCCCGCTGCTGGTTATTATTGTTGGGGGCATTGTTGTTGTTCCCTTTAACCCACTGGGTCAGCTCCCCGTTATTGATTTTCTGCTGGATTATTCTCTTCAGTTGGAAGCAATCTTCAGTACCGTGCCTGTGGTCGTTGTGATACTCACAGAACTTAGCCCTACTCCTCTCATTTGGTTTTCTGAGCATTGGGGGAGGAGGAGGAAAGTCTGAGGCTCTCATTATCACCACTCTTGGCTCGGTGAGCTCGGTGAAAGGTGTACTATCCACTGCCTTCCGGAGTTTGTCTGACCCACGGCCTCTTTTGCCCCGATTATTAGTGCGGACAGCTCCGGGGTGGTCTCCTGGACTTGGCTTATTCTCTCCTTTGCGGAGGCTCGGGGAGCGGGCACGTTTGGCTCTTCGGCAGAGGCTATGGCCGAGGCTCTTTCATACATTTCCTCCACGGTTTTTGGTGGGCTGGAGGCAAAATTCATCTTGAGGAAAGAGGAGGTGAGGCCGCCCTCAAAACAGAGTCTGATGTCTCCTCCTTCTAAGTTTACAATCTCCTCGCTCACCTTTCGAACCGAGAGATGTAATCTTTTGTTGCTTCGCTGTGGGCCCGCTTGACACGGACAAGGTCTGTCTTTGGTCTAGCGGGCACACCAAAGACCAAAGAAAGGCATTAAGAAAGATGCTCCTGAACTGGTTGAATGATTGGATGGATCGAGGTTTGAGAGCCAGCATCCAGGATAGGGCCTTGCCCGTGAAGGTCGCAGCCAAGGCTTTGCACATCACGGACTCCTCCGAGGAGAATAGAGCCATTTGCCCCTCAAATCGTCCCATATGACTCTTGGCATTTTTGGAGCCATCATAGGTGTCCATCTGGGGGGGCTTGCCCCTCTGAATAGGTGCCCGCGCAATTTTGTCGCTGAAGGCGTCCATGGTGCGGCCACATTTCTGGGCGGCCTTCTGATGGGTTTCCCACATCTTTTGCATGAAATCTGCAAACTCAGGGTTCTGACTATCAACCTTCTGCTTCTTAGCTCGTGGAGTCACGGCCTTTCCCTTGGCCGGAGCCAAGGGTCTGGCTTTGGACTTCGCACGTAGATTGGATTGGGCCTCTTCTCCAACCTCCTCGCTATCTTCAACTTGCACCACCGTGCGTTTGGCAGGCTGCCCGCGGCCAAGGGTTGGTTCAACCCGGTTTGCTCCCCTAGCTTGACTAGCAAGCGATTTAGGGGGAGCTCGTTGGGAGAACCTTAGTGACCCCTGAGGGAACTGGAGCCCTCCGTTGGCCTCTATTTCAAACATCTCCAATTGAGCATCGGCGATGGCCATGGCCTCTGCGACCAACTTCTCCTTGGAGGCCAGGATTTCTGTCCTTCTCAGGATTTGCTCCGGGGAGAGTGGAGTGTTTAGGGCGATATTTTTCAGAGGAGCTTGGGGGGTTTTGGGGCTATCATTTAGGAGGGCTTGGGCTTTTTCAGCTCGGGCCTGGTCCGTTAGTTTGTGTATAGCTCTCTGGCCTGGGGAAAGAGTGTGAGCAGACTGGGAACGGGCCCCCATTCTATCAAAGACAGAGGTAGTAGCCTTTCCCTTGTTGGCATTGGAAGGTGAGGCCTGGTTAGGGTCCTCAATGGTCAACTGACCAACATTTTGCATATTCTTTGACATGTTTGGAAGAGAAGGGAAGTGACTGAAAAGGAAAGCTTTTGACAGTCAGTTGTTTTAGAATATAAGGTGTTTCTGAAAACAAAGATTTTAAACGGGAGAAACTAATGAAAGTCAGGTTCCCGGCAATGGAACCACTGATGACGCCAAGCTTTTCAGGGTCAGGAGCGGTTCAAGGATATCTGGCTAGGATATTTTTGGTGTATTGATGTACCTAAATCACAACACAAAAGAGCACCGTTAAGGTCAAAGTTGGATGTTACTCCAACTCAGGCCCTCGGGTGTGAGAGTAAGAATACTGAGATAATAAGGCTTGGAATACCTTGGAGTGTGTGTGTGTGTTTAGGGTTTAGAGTAATATGGCTTACTCAATATATTTGAAACTTACCTTGCCCAAGGGGACAAATGCCTTCTATTTATAGGCAATGTAGTGGTGCTTGTTGAGGTAAGCACGAGATCACCTGGGGCACTTTGGTATTTGACCAGCCTACACGTGTCCGCTAATTGGCCCCTGTCGGGGAGGGAGCATCGAGTGTCGGAGGGGCGTGGATGAAAGGGACATGAGCCGTGTAGATGGCTTCGCATTAAATGAAATAGTAGGCGCATCGAGCCGCATTAAATGCGTGATGAGGGAGCCTAAGCGGACTTGCATGTCGAGCCGATGGCTAACTTGCTCAGTAAGGCTTGTTATTAACCGGGAAGCAGACATGTGCCCGCGGTCAACATCGTGGCCGCGGTCAAAGGTTTTTGACGCGGACACAGATGGAGCGGTCATGTCTCCTGCGGGCATGGGTCCTTGCGGACATACAATCTGCGGGCACGGACCCAACGGTCACAGGTCGTGCGGGCACGAATATAGCGGTCAGGATCCTTCCGGTCTTTGATAGGATTAATGCGGGGAGGGACGCGGTCTTGACCTCAAGGGCCTATCTGTCCGCGGTCTTCCCCCCCAGCGGTCTAGGAACTGCCACGTCACTGGTTCCTTGGATCAGACCGAGCGCGGGCCCGATCCAATAGATCCGGGCTCATCACATTGATTGATGAATACACAATTGATTGATCTCACCACTATTAACATTTGTCATCCATAAAGACAAGAGGGGCTAAAAGTCTATTCCACAAAGAAGAAGGTGTTCATGTGTTGCATAATTCATGATTTTTCATCCATAGATTGATTTGATTTGATAAAAGGTTGTGCCTTTCATGTCCATATGGTTGAAGGCTTTTAATTGGTATCAATTAAAAGGTGTTTTCTTAATGGCATAAAAATATTTGTTTAATTCGCTTTTGGTGAAAGCAATTTGAACAACGAGTGACAGAGCATAATTGTGCCTCATAACAGAGCATTTTTAATTAATTAAATTTTCCTTTTATATAGTATGTAGGACTCCTTCTCTCAACTCCCGCTTGACGAAAGCAATTCGAAGTTTGCCCTATAAATAGTATAAATAGTATGTAGGACTCCATTTGGTCTCAAAAATGAGTTTCTTATTTTTAAGTTAGCTAGATTGAGTTTTAATTACAAAATAAATTAAATTAAATTATTTTTGTCCTAAAATTCTAGAAATTTTAATTGATGCATCATTATAGATATAATTAATATTTTTCTTATTTTTTTGTACAAATTACTAATATTTAATTTTAATCGAATTTTGATCAAATTAACTTGAGAAATAAAAATTCATATTTAAGATCAATTGAATGGTATCCACATAAAATTGGATACAAAATTAGACCTACACATATGACTACTTTCCCTTCCCTTTTCATTTATTTTTAGCTCCTAGATTCGGGCTGTGCAATTAAATATCATAGTAGTTTGTCTCACGCGATTCGTTGGTGAAGCCAAGTGGTGTATAAGGTAAGGGGGTCTTTCGATCCCCTAGTATTTTAAGAATTAGCAATCTACTACCTTTGAATTTACAAAAAAAATATCTTTTAGCACTAAAATAATATGAAAATATCAGCTTTGACCCCCTTCTCTCGTAACAGTAAGGAATGAAGAGTTTATTTAAGCTCAGACATCCCCTTCCATTCTGATCAAGTTCATGATTTCATGAATGATATGCATACATCGAAATTTTTGAATAGCATTTTCTATTTTGGACTTCCAAAACATGCATTGTGCTTGAAGATATATGTTCCAGTATTACTTATTCGTAATATTAATCATTCTCTCGGGTTATGCAATGGGACAAGGCTGGTTATCACTAGATTAGGGAATCACGTTTATGAGGGTGAGGTTTTGTCAACCAAATATAGTGGGAGTAAAGTTCTAATACCTAGGATGTCTTTGTCTTCATCAGACCTAGACAATTTTCGATTGTGATTTTTTACGCCATGTCAATCAACAAAAGTTAAGATCAATCTTTAACAACAGTTGGTGTTATTTTGAAGAAACCTTTCTTCAGTCATGATCAACTTTATATCAAGGGTTATAAATCAGAGAGTTCTTCATGTTTGGCTTTCTAATAATGGAGAAAAGAATTCACCAGAAAAGAATTGTACTACCAACGTTGTATTCAAAGAAGTATTTCAAAATGTTTAATGTGTAGTGGAGTTGTTTTATCCTGATGTTTTTTTTTTTTTTTTCATTTTTAGTTAAAATGAATAAGAAGTTATTACTATGAAATTAAATTTTGAATTGTCTGGGTTTTTTTTTTTAATTAATGCTCATTGGTTTAATATGTATGTCTTTAATAATATTGGATTCAAGCGTAGATGATATGAATGTCATTGGATGCATTTATTATTTGACCAAATGTAGTCAATTATTATCGAAAGAATTGTTATATAGAAATGATTCGTTTTTTTTTTTAATGAAGTTAGTTGAAGGAAGTATGTATGCTATGTAGTATGTTACGTAGTATGTTACGTAGTATGTTACATTCAGTTGTAGAATCACATCTTACAGTGGTAAAGATGATATGTGTGTGAGGAGAATTTGTTTAAATAATCGTATTTGTTGTTGTTTTATTAGTTATTTCATTTCTTCTATTTACGTTAAATATCACTATTTCATATTATATTTTTTTTTAATTTTAATCGATATTTGATTTAGATATGTTGTTATACTAATTTTAATTTAAGGTAAATTATGCTATTTTCGAACATCGCACGGGTGTAATGCTAGTTTCCTTAAAAGTAGTCAAAATATGTTTACCTCCAAAGTATTCACTAATTTCCACTTTGCACCCCAATTTTTAAAGTTGGTATGTATGGTAGCTAAACTTGCAAATAGTCCCAATTTACACCATGTCATTAACGGATATTAGAAAAACTAATGAAATCGATGTAAATATCATGTTAGGGCTATTATAGTATTTAAACTCAAAAAGATAAAAGTTGAATGTAGAAAACGAAATAATATATTTATTCAATTAAAAATAAAGTTTATTGTTATGTCCATTTATTTAATAGTAAAATTATTTATTTTAAAAATAAAATAATAAATATAAAATCAAGAAATTTTATTTAATAAAAATATTTGATTATAATTTTTTAATCTACCATTATTAAAAAAATCTTAATATTATAATAATAAAAATATATTTTTTTTTACATTTTTTTAAGATTATAATGTTAGATTTTTTTTTCAAACTCAAGATATAATAATGATAGATTACAAAATTATATCAAAAATATTTTTATTGCATTAAATTTCATAATTTTTTTATTCTTATTTTTTAAAATTATTATTAAATAAATGGATATAATAATTCTTATATTTTTGTTAGTTATTTTACATTAAGCCTTCCCTTTTAGGTTAAATACTATATTAACCCTCACATGATATACACATGATCAATTTCGTTAATTTTTTTTACCGTTCATTAGTGTCAGAGTGTAGAGTGAGAATATTTGAAAGTTTAGATGCTAAACATACCGATTTTTCAAACGGGAGTGAAAAGTTGCCGTTTGAAAAATTGAAATCGATAAATACTTTGGGAATAAACTTATTTTGACCTACTTTTAAAATTGGGAAGAAGTAGATGCATTTCTCTTTCACATCTTTAAAATATCTCTTCAAAAAAATAAAATATCTACCATCTTTTTTGTATGAAAAGATATTGTAGCACAAGAGAACAACAAAGGTAGCTAAAATATATTAATGTAAATGGGGACAATATTAGTACAATAATGAAGAGGAAAAAGTGTAGCCAAGAAACCCACGCCTCTTTTGGTGGTGCTTGTTGTGAGTTGTGACCATATTATTGTCTAGTGAATATCCATTTTCTTTCCATGTAAAAGTCAATTGCCTTCTTTTGTAGTGTTAACTTTTTTTTTTTTTTTATAATCAAACTTCCTAGAATTTTGATCAATAATTTTTAAAATAATAATTTTTAAATTTATTATTGATACACCAATAAAATACAAATATTTATTAGAATAAATAATTAATACAAATTATTTATAAAATTACAATCAAAATTATCTTTAACAAATAAAACTATTTTTTTGAGAGGGGGGGGGAGAGGGAGTATATGTCATTTAAAGTGATTAACTAGTTAATACTCTCTCCGTCCTAAATTAAATATGCCTATTTACTATTAATTGAGAGTAAAATTAGATATTTAATTTGAAATTAAGAAAGTATGTTTTACTATTAAAAGAAATTACATTTTAAAAAACTCGTTTGTGTTGTTATTCCAATTTATTATGTTAGGGGATTAAGAGACAAAAATATAGCATTAGAAGCCGACACATGGTTTTAAGGGAAGACACGACATCAAAAGCAATTTGCACTTTTATTACTCTATTGTTTTAATATTAATATTAATATTAATAGGATATTTTATTTTAAATTGAGTTAACAAATTAAAGGTGATATCAATTATATTTTTTTAAAAAGTTGAATCAATAATCAGCATATATTATTGCATAAATCCAAGCTTGTCCGTGTAATTAATCTCAGTATCTAGTCATTAAGCAAATTTAATGATGTAGCCTTCAATATTATAATATAATCTACATGTGCAATAATAGATGGTGGGAGTTTATTTATTAATTTGGATAATTGGATATAGTGTTTAGTGCTCACTAATCAAGAGATTCCACACCTACTACACTAACACGTTTTCTTATTTTTCGTATAAATAGTAAATGTATACTCTATTTTGTAATGGAACGGGAGAAATATTTTTTATAAGTAGTATTTGAGGTGATTTCACTAACAAGATAGTTGGAAAAACTGTCATTAATGGTGGTCAATGGGTTATTAAAATAAGTAAAAAGGAAGACAAAATGAAATTTGATTCTTGAGTGAGACAAAAATAACAACAATCATAAAAAAATGAAACAAATAAGAAGTAAAATAATTTCATCTACCCCATATATTTTGGAGCATTTTTTTTAGGGGCTTTAACCAATAAACCCCTCAATCAAAATGAAATTGATCAATAAAGACATATATTTTTAAAACTCGTTAATAAATCTCTGCTAAAAACGTGAATAAAAATATCCATAACTGCAATTTTCACACGTATCAACGCCTTATGCGTTTGATGGGTGAAGATTAGGATCTGATGCTTCGCACTCCCTATGCATTCTCTCTCCCTCTTTCTCTCTATTCCTTTTTTTCCCAGTTAATAAAAATATCAGGAACTGTGAAATTTGTCCTACAGTTGTTCTAAAAGAATGACACAAATAAATGAGAAATCTACAACACAGTTATAACATAAACCAACTCTAATCATGAACAACTGTGAAAACCTATAAAACATTAATGTGAAATGGAATTCTCAGTTTATAACACTAACCAACACAGTTATAACATAAACTAATTCTATTTCACAGTTATTTAAATAACTCTAAAATAGAATTCACAGTTATTTACACCAAAACTTGTGTCAAGTTTCATGAGAAATATTAGTTGTTCATCAAATTCTAACCTAAATAACTGTGAAATACACATCACATTTCAAAAATTTATCAGTTGTTTAAGCAAAATAACTGTGAAACACACATCACAGTTATTTCGCAAACAATGCATGAGGATGAACATCTGTAAAAACCTATAAAACATTAATGTGAAATAGAATTCTCAGTTTATAACATAAACCAACACAGTTATAATATAAACACCAAAACTTGTGTCCATGACGATATGAGTGAGGGAGAAGAAATCAACGGGAAACGAATTTGAATTTGAATTCAGCGAGAGCGAAAGAGAAAATCTTCTTCCTGACGCTGAAATCTAGGGCTTGTTGTTCTCCATTATTTGAATAACGTTAATACTTGCATTCATCAAACCAATCGTGTTTTTTCTTCTATTATGCAACTTATAGAAACATTGTCGACGTTCAATTCTATCAACGACTTCCTGTTACTCGTAAGCAAAGCGTTTTGCAGTTCTCGCGGCATTTTTCTTTAGATCCAGATCCTTTTTCATTTGAAATTTCAATAGTATCTTTTTATTATTATTATTATTTAAAATGATTGAGAAGTGTGTTTGGAATTATGCTTCACTTGTTCGTAAGTCCGAGGAATTATCCTATTTTGAATTTCTGTAAATCCTGTTTGAATCTAATGATTTTATATGTTGTAATTTCGAAATGTTTATTACCTTACACTAACGTTTTTCGGTTAAATCCTAGAAGCTTTCATTATAAAAATTTAAGGAGTGAGATGAGATTCTCGACTTTATTGTTTCTCTGTAATTCTTCTGATTCTATGGTATATTATACCGAAAGAAGCTATCAGTTTGTATTTGATATTATTTAATTTATGGCGTGGTTAGATTACTTTAATACAAAGTATGAGAAAACATGTTGAGAAAAAATAGCAGTTAGGAATATTTTTGTCCACATTTTTAGCAGGTACTTATTGGCGAATTTCGAAAGTATCTGTTTTTATTGGTAAATTTCATTTAATCTCAAGATCTTATTGGTAAAAACTTTTTTTTTTTTTTTTAAATCCAATATCTAGTTTATTGGGCCTTGACAAAAGGGCATTATGGGCTTCTATGGAAGCATTGTCAGTATTGGGCTGGACGTGTTTTTGAGCCATAATTTGTCGGTGTTGCAAATGTTGTTATAAATATTGAGTACTCCCTCCGCCCCATACCTACGTGCCTAGTTTGCCTTTGACATGACATTTGACCATACAACTACGAGAAATTAGAACATTTTGATGAAATTTTAAAAGTTGTTATTGATTTATTACTAACAACACTAACAATTAAAAGTTTTAAAGTTTAATTATAATATATCAATTTCTCGTAGTTGTATGGTCAAATGTCATGCCAAAGTCAAACTAGGCACGTAGGTATGGGACGAAGGGAGTATTGTATAATGTCAAAATCTTAGAAAAAATCAGTTTTTTCAAGTAATTTGAAAAAATTGAAACTTTTTAAAAAATGTACGGTGATATTTTTATAAATAACTTGATTTTTTTAAAAAAATTGACACGGTGAGATTTTCGTAAATAACCGGAACTTATTAACACATCTCTGACACTTTTTATAACGAAAACTGACACTTTTTATCACTGCACATATGACACTTTTTTAACACTAACATTGTTGCACTATTTAACAATAACAATCATAATGGAAAAACTCTAACTGACACAATTTTACACTAGACCTGGAACTGAAAAACATTATTACTGTTTTTGAAAAAGTGTCAATTAATTATAAAAATGCCACCCCGCGTTTTAAATGATATTTCAATTAATTACGAAAATGTCACCATATATTTTTAAAACTAATTTTTCTATGTAATTGAAAACCGATTTTCGTGTTGCACCCCCACCAAACAATTTCCAAATGTTAAATAAATAATCATTTAGGAATAGAGAAGTACACGAGTATAAGAAAATTATTAGTCTATTTATTTTATAAGAAGTATTATAATTTGGCTATTAATATTTTTTTTAAAAAGTTTTACTTCATGGTCAAAAATTGAATCAAAACTACTCCATCCGTCCCAAAATAAGGATCTAAATTTCTTTTTTGGTATATTCATAATAAGATTTTTAGTTGTTTAATTAATTAAAATGGACAATTAGACCCACCGATCATTATCACAACAAAAAAACTCCCTATCCAATTTTTTTTTTCCCACTTTACTTTTTATAATTACAACAATTTTTTTTTTTTAATCTCGTAAAGTCAAACTAAAAACTTTATTTTGGGACGGACGGAGAATTTCTTTATATATAACCGCAATACTCTTTGTTAGGGTAGAACTTATAAATAAAATCTATAACCCGCTCATCTATCGTTTAGTTTGTCTTTTTACATGAAACATATTCATAGCTTTACCCACATAATACCAACAAATTAAGAGTAATATAATTTCCGAATTTGTAATCAAAATATATACGTTTAATCCACGTTAAAATAACTAAACAACAAACCTCATTTCAAATTCCACATACAAATTTGAATTAATTTCTCTACTATAACCTCATTTTGTTACTTGGATTGCTCTTGCTTTTCCTCTCTCTCTACTACACTACACTATGGATCAAGAACATCACCATGTCAACATAAGCCCCCTCTTCGTAGGTCTACTCGGCGTAATCTCCGGGGCCATCATAGTCGCCACTTTTCACTGTATTCTCGTTAGCTGTCGTAATACACCGGTCGAAACAAACAATACCCCACCAAGACAACCACGAGTTCGTATCAATACTAATAGTCCTAGTATTCGTCAAGAAAATTATAACCCTAGTAGCATAAGCTCAAATTCAAGCTCAAGTACAAGTGCAAGTACTAGCTCAAGCGCATCTATGAGACACCTTTTACCCGTTCATAGGTACTCTAAAGAATTTAAGGAAGGGACGTGCGCTATATGTTTGGGGGAATTCCAAGACGATGAAGAAATTCGAATACTGCCCGAATGTGCTCACGTGTTTCATGTGTCGTGTATTGATATGTGGCTATTTTCTCACGCGAATTGTCCACTTTGTCGGGCCGTTACGACCCCTAGGGGGCATCATGTGGTTGACCTTCCCCGGATTGTATTACCATTTCTTGATTGAAGTTTTCGAAAAGAATAGGCTGTTTTGGTGAGTTAAATCATCGAGTCTTGTATGGACATATGAATATTTTGTAAGCCATATGTAACTTGTGTTTAATGTTATGCTGTGGCACACCATGCCACCAAAATATGAAATGAATACGATGTTTGGTGGGTTTTACATTTTACACTATTAATCTTAATGGCACAATTCAAAACTAGGAAAGATAGCCGCTAGTTGGGATAAAGTAATACATATTATGCAGCGGGTCCTATCAGTTCACAAATATAACTATAAAATATCATTTGAAGCATATAGCAGTTGAATAAAATGTTGAAAACAAATGCGGAGCGGCTTTACAACCTACACACCCACTAACAAAGTAACAAATGAGGCACAATATTTACGTGGTTTGGAGAAGTCCTCCTACATCCACGGGTGGCAACCAAACAAAATCACTATTATCAAGGTCATTATAAAGTGTTTACAAAGTGTATCACTCACACTCGTCTCACACTACAAATGTGTAAAGTGTTTCTCACACAATTGCAATTTACCACTATGCTAAAATGAGTCCTAGCCAAGCCTATATATAGGCACAAACCATTCATGATAAGGATGTATCCAAGAGAAGAAAGAACACCAAGAGTTTCATTGAAAACTCAAACAACATCCATACATGTACCACACAGATAATGATCACATGTGATAATGTACTTGGACCAAATGTATATGAACTTGAGTCAAATCCAACAATCTCCACCTTGACGAAAGTTTCCAACCACATAGCCGGTTTTGGTTGCCACCAAACTAACCAGCTAATATTTCCTTCCAATGTTGATCAATCCCAAACAATGCTCAAACTTGTCTCGAGTAACCACCTTCGTCAACATATCAACAGGGTTATCAGCAGTCCCAATCTTCAATAATCGAATGTCACCTTCATTAACAATTTCACGAACAAAATGAAAGCGAACATCAATATGCTTCGTCCGGCCATGGTGTACTTGGTTCTTCTATAAACTAATAGCACTCTGGCTATCACAATACACATCAATGTGTTTCTGCAAAATCCCCAAGTCATTCACCAAATCGTGCATCCAAATAGCTTCCTTAAAAGCTTCGGTAACTGCTATATACTCTGCCTCGGTGGTAGATAATGCAACTGTAGACTGAAGCGTATAACGCCAACAAACTGGTCCACCAGCCATAGTGAACACATAACCAGTAGTAGATCGTCGCATGTCCAAATCACCAGCATAGTCGGAATCAACATAACTAACCACAAGTTTATCAAGCTCAAGTTTTTCCACTTTCTGAAATTTGAGACCAACATCAACAGTACCATGAATGTACCTCAAAATCTACTTAACAGCTTGCCAATGCCCTTTTCCAGGATTGTGCATATAACGACTAACTATGCTCAAAGCTTGAGCAATATCAGGTCGGGAACAAACCATAGCATACATCAAAGCACCAACTGCATTTGCATAAGGAACTTTGTCCATCTGAATTTTCTCTTCATCTGAACTAGGACACATCAACGCACTAATCTCCATCCCAAGTATCCTTTTTGCTTCACCCAAATCTTTCATATCAAATGCCTTTGACAGCCGAGCCTTCAATTTATCAATCTCCACCTTGCTCTTGGATGCAATCAACATGTCATCCACATACAAGAGCAAATAAATGAAGGAGCCATCTTTGAGTTTACGAAAATACTCACAATGGTCAAATTGGCTTCGAGTGTAGTCATGCTCCACCATGAACTGATCAAACCTTTTATACCACTGTCGAGGAGACTGCTTAAGTCTATACAAGGACTTCTTCAATTTGCAAACCCAATTTTCCTTACCAGCAACTTGAAAACCATCTGGTTGGGTCATATAGATCTCCTCCTCCAAATCTCCATCTAAGAAAGCTGTCTTCACATCAAGTTGTGCAAGCTCAAGATCAAATTGAGCAACCAACGCCAACAAAATCCGGATAGATAAATGCTTAACAACTGGCGAAAATATCTCATTGTAATCTATCCCTTCCTTTTGTACATAACCCTTTGCTACTAATCGAGCCTTGTAGAGAATATTAGGTGTTTCTTCTTTCTTTGCAAACACCCGTTTGCACCCAATTGCTTTCTTACCCTTCGAAAGCTCCACCAAATCCCAAGTCTGATTTTTCTTCAAGGACTTCATTTCCTCGTCCATAGCCTCTTGCAATATCGAACTATCATAACTCTGAATAGCTTCTCTATAGCTATCGGGAACACCTCCAATCATAGGAAGAGCATATGCAACCATGTCGTCAAAACAAGCAGGTCTTCGAATCTCTCTTCGTGGTCTATCTCTTGCAATAGAGTACTCTTGCTCATTATTCTGTTGATCTTCAACTTCATTGTGGCTTTGCTCCACCTGATTTGAGTTCTTGGAACTCTCCTCCACCTGTTCAACAGTTTCATATACAGGTTTATCAACAGGAATAAATGCTACCTTCTTTACCTGCTTAGGAGCACCAGTCTCTTTCTCTTCCTTCTTCAAGGACATCACTGATTCATCAAATTTCATATCTCGACTCTTAACAATCTTCTTAGTTTCAGGGCACCACAATCTGAAACCCTTGACATTGCTGCTAAAGCCCATGAACTTGGCTTTCTTTGCTCGAGGGTCCAACTTAGAGTCATCAACGTGATAGTAGGCCAGACATCCAAATACGTGCAACTGGTCATAATCTGTGATTGGCTCTCCAAACCATACTTCAAAAGGTATTTTCCCTCCATTTCCATCTGTAGGCAACCGATTCACCAAGTGAACTGCATAGCAAAGAGCTTCTGGCTAAAATGCCTTACTCAACCCTTCTTGGGACAACATGCATCGAACCTTTTGCACCAAGGTCTGGTTCATTCTTTTTGTGACTCCATTTTGTTGTGGTTTACAGGAATAATGAAGTGTCGAGCAATACCTTCTTCTCGACAAACTTCCAAAAATTGATCATACTTGTACTCTCCACCATTATCTGATCGCAGCTTCTTAATCTTTCTTCCCATCTGGTTCTCCACCATTTTCTTCCATTCAAGGAAAATTTTAAGGACCTCATACTTGTGTCTCATGGGGTATATCCAAACTCTTCTAGAGTAATCATCAATAAAGGTGACAACCACCTTTTTCCACCCAACGAATTTTTTTTCGTAGGACCCCATACATCAGAGTGAACATAATCCAAGATACCTTTGGTTTTATGGACTGCAGTATCAAACTTCACCCTTTTATGTTTACCATACACACAATGTTCACAAAAGTCGACTTTACCGAATTTGGCACCTTTAAATGCACCCTGATTCACCAAGGTTTGGAGTGGTTTCTCTCCGGTATGACCAAGTCTCATGTGCCATAAATTCGGCATATTATGCTCTTTTGAGCTTGCAATGGCTGCTTGTTCAACAACTGTGCTTCCTTCGAGGTAGTACAAGTTACCTCTTCGAGTCCCTTTCATCACAACCAAGACACCTTTAGTTACCTTAAGGTGACCTCCATCCAAAGTGATACGATAGCCTTTTGCATCCAAGGCTCCAAGAGAAATCAAATTTTTCTTCAAATCAGGATAACGAAGTTCAGTGAGCTTACGAACAGCTCCATCGAACATCTTCAAATGCACATAATCAATTCCTTTTGTTTGGCAAGTGTTGTTGTTCCCCATATACACAACTCCACCATCGAACTCTTTAAAGTCCGAGAACATCTCCTTGTAAGGGCACATATGGTAGGAGCAACTGGAATCCAAGATCCACTCATCAGTGTGATAGGCTGAGAGTGAGACCGTCAAAGCATCATCAATGTCATTGTCATCATTTCTAGCCACATTCGCTTTGGGCTCTTTCTTCTTCATGCGGAGACAATCTTTCTTCCAATGCCCCTTTTGTCGGCAATAGGCACATTCATCTTTGCCAACTCTTTTTCGATCAACTGATGTTCCCCTTGACTTCAACTGGGACCGACCACGTCCACCATTATTTCGACTATGAGTCCTCCCATGAACAGTTAAGGCATCTGAATCGAAATCTCGATATGTTCCCTTGTCCTTTTTCTGTACCTCATTGTTCATCAAGGCATTAGAAATGTCATCAAATTTAATTTCAGTTTTTCCATGCAATAAGGTAGTAGTCAAATGTTTATAGGGATCAGGCAAGGAATTTAACAACAACAATGCTTTATCATCATCATCAATTTCAACATCGAGATTTTGCAAATCAGTAATGATTTTATTAAAATCATTCAAATGTTCAGTCATCGAAGTACCTTTCTTGAAATCAAAACGGAAGAGATTCTTCTTCAAGTAGAGTTTATTCTCTACACTTTTCTGCATATATTTGGCCTCGAGTTTGTCCCATAAATCCTTGCCAAAGACACTTTCATGAAAGTATATTTTTGGTCCGTTCCAAGACAAGAACGAATAGTTCCACAAGCTTGTCGATTAAGCTTCTTCCATTCAACATCTTCCATATCTTCGGGCTTTTCCTCGAGGGTGAATATTCAAGGTCTTGCATAGCCAAAAGATCCAAAACCTCGCCTTGCCATATGCCAAAGTTATTTTTTCCATCAAATTTTTCCACTTCAAGATTAGTACTAGACACTCTTGGCCCTCTTTTTGTTTTAGTACTATTTTCATTTTCTGCCATTTCAAAAATGATTATCAAAACAATTATTTCAACTAATAAATAAATCAAAACTTTGGAAATAAAGGTCCCAAAGTAATCAAAATGGCAAAAAACACCTACTGCCTGGTGCCCCCTTTTAAAAACAAACCAAACTACGCATACATTTCACTTTTCAAGAATAATATGGGCCACAAAATATAAGTCTTAAGCTTAATCACGAATATGCGGTAGAGTAGGTAGAGAAACGAGAAAAAAAATG
Organism: Adenophora triphylla var. japonica; assembly: GCA_022495995.1. NCBI lineage: Eukaryota > Viridiplantae > Streptophyta > Magnoliopsida > Asterales > Campanulaceae > Adenophora > Adenophora triphylla. The sequence continues at coordinate 646,578 of JAFEMH010000676.1, forward strand.
GAAAAAAATATGTTGGGACTTATCTCAATTGCCGTGAGTATGTAGGAGCAGCTAGTGATATTTGGATTGGATCAAATGTTTTTCTTTCAATTCGACTAAGCACAGTCGACTCCTAACTCAAAATTATTTTGAGAAAAAATTCCAAATTTCCAAACGTCACGATCAAAGCTCTGATACCAATTGTTGAAAACAAATGCGAAACGGATCTTTGCAACCCACACACCCACAAACAAAGTAACAAATGAGGCACCTGCTATGTTCACGGGTGACAACCAAACAAAATCACTATTATCAAGGTGATTACAAAGTCTTTACAAAGTGTATCACTCACACTCGTCTCACACTACAAATGTGTCTCTCTCTCTCAAAGTGTTTCTCACACAATTGCAATTTGCCACTATGCTAGAATGAGTCCTAGCCAAGCCTATATATAGGCACAACCATCCATAATAAGGATGTATCCAAGAGAAGAGAGAACACCAAGAGTTTCATTGGAAACTCAAACAACATCCATACATGTACCACATAGATAATGATCACATGTGATAATGTACTTGGACCAAATGTATATGAACTTGAGCCAAATCCAACATAAAGTATACACTATTTACTCGTAACTTATATTATCTATATTATAATAAAGCTCAAAATAACTTCATATTTACTTTAGATAAAGAATGGTTGAGATTAACCAATAACCGCTTTCATCATATCATATGACTATTATTAAACGGTTTTTTTTTATTTTTTTTAATTTCAATCGTTTGATTATTTATCAGTAACTCTAATCTTATTATTTATTATGTCATTTTAAATGGTGAAAATTTTGAATTGATTAAGTATTTTGTTGGAAAAGGGTGAAACCGTAAGTGATTGTTATAGACACATTAATAATATTGTATTTAAAGAAAATAACTTTGATTTTTTTTTTAACAATCTTATTATTTATTATGTCATTTGCTCTTGAATATGTTCCTTTTTATGTAAACAATATTTTTAGGGAAAAGGGGGTTATACTTATTAATATTAATATTGATCATTTGTTTGTTTTTACAGAATTGTCCGTACATCACACATGTTAGTGATTTTTTGAGTAGTACTATTAATGTCGTTTTCACGGAATTATTACTAATGTAGTTTTTAAGGAATTTTTAAAAATGTATCAATTCTATGCTTTTGATATTAAGATTGATCATTTGTTTGTTCTTACAAAATTGTCCGCACATCACACGGGTTAGTGGTTTTTTTAGTAGTACTATTAATGTCGTTTTCAAGGAATTATTTTGTTTGCACATTTATGATTGACTTTTACCTGCAAATACAGTTACATGAATTGACGATGAAAATTATATGCCATGAGAAGTTAACATATGGTAAATGTATTGTTAGCGATAGCGAATATCCCATATTCGATATCTTCTAGATATACTCCCTCCGTCTCATATTAAGTTACTCGTTTACTATTGAGAACGGAAAATAAGGAGTGAATATATATAATGTTATTAAAGTATAAGTTGTGAGTGGGTAGGAGAGAGAAAGTGGGGTAGAGAATAGTAAGTGGATAGTTGTTGTGAGTATGACAAGTGGGTCCCATGAATAAAGAAGTATTAAAAAATTTATTTTTTAGGAAAGTGAGACTTTAAAGTGGGATGCCCAAAATAGCAAAATGGGTAAGGTATTATGGGACGGAGGGAGTATTTGTATCTTTGTAAATATGATAAATATATTTGATAGACTAGGTCAATGATTTAGACCAAAATTATAGGTTGAATATTTGTTAGGATATGTTGTAAATATTAGCTGGGAATTGTAATGAGAAGGACACGAAATACATTTACCCTTATGGTATCATGAGTATAACCGATCCTTGCGCCTCCTTCTTCTTCCTCTGTGCAATTCTTCTTCTTTTCTTATATGGCGGATCAATATAAGTTCCATCCGGCTCTCACTGTCACCAATATCAAGAACTTCATTCCACTTGTTCTTGAGATGGAGAATGGTCAGTACTCTTCCTAGGCGGAACTCTTTCGGATTCACTGTCGTGCTTTCTTGGTGATAGACCACATCATTCCGCCGCCGCCAGAGATGGTCACTGAGGCTACTCCTTCTGATAACTCGGGTCAAACTGAGAAAGCCAAGACACCAACCTATGATGAACTGCTTGGGCTCGTCTTGATGCACTCGTTCACCAATGGATCTATGGTACAATTTCGAATGACTTGTTGACCACCATTCTTGCCCCAAATGCCACTGCCTAACAACAATGGGAACACCTTGCCGGTATTTTCTAAGACAACAAGAATTCAAGGACAGTGAATCTAGAGAACCATTTCTCTTAGGTTCATCTAGAGGACTTCCCCAATGTCTCAGCTTATTGCCGTGGATTAAAAGTCTTGGAGGATCAATTGGCAAATGTCCGCGCTCCGGTCTCGAACAATAGAATAGTTCTTCAATTAATTGCGGGTTTGCCTGAAAGTTATGATAGCGTGGCCAGTCTTATTCAAAAAATAAATCCTCTTCCTTCATTCTATAAAGCTCGGTAAAAGCTGATTTTGGAAGAGATGAGGAAGTCAAAACAAGCAGCGGTGGCGACAAATGTTTCTGGTACAGCGTTGGTGCTTACAAACCGTGGTAGTTCTGAACAGGTTGCGGGCTCTCATTCTGGTTCTCATGGGCAGCCTCGTTATTCAAATAATGGTAAGAAAAATAATCATGGTGGCCAGCATAATGGTAAGGGTAAAAATCAAGATAGTCGCGGTCGTGGTAATGGGGGATCTCAACCGCAGCAACATGGACAGAACATGGGGTGGCAGCCTCCACCGCAATGGTGGAATTATACTCCTGCTTGTAACCAGCCTCCACCGAGGTACATAGCCCCTCCTCCTTGACCTTACCCCACGGTTCCACCTTCTAGTCAAGTTAATGGTCGCGGCATTTTGGACAGAAACCGACTCAAGCTTATGCGGCTCATATGACCCCCATGTCGGACACTTCATCCTATATGCTTACGGATATCGAAATGACTATGCACACTATGTCGTTGAATGTCCCGAATGATCATCTCTATATGGACACGGGAGCTACTTCACATATGACCAATTCCCAAGGTATGCTTTATTCTTATTTTGATTTAAGCACTCATAATAACTCTATCACTGTTGGAAATGGTCACACTATACCTATTAAGGGTTATGGACAACACTCTCTTCCCTCTCCCCTTCCACCTCTTAAATTATCAAATGTGCTACACGCTCCCCACTTGATTAAAAATTTAGTTTCAGTCCATCAATTTACCAAGGATAATAATGTTTCTATTGAATTTGACTCTCTTGGTTTTTATGTAAAGGATATCCGAACCGGGATATCCATTATGAGATGTGATAGCACCGGCGACTTATATCCTATTACCACCAACATAAGCTCGCCAACTTCAGTTTCTTTAAGTTTTGCAGTTTTAAGTCCTAGTTTGTGGCATGTTCGTTTAGGTCATCCCGGAGCACCTATATTTCGCTCCATTTGCAATTCTAAACTTATTGATTGTCGAACTTCTCCATTTAATAATATTTGTTCTTCTTGTGTGCTTGGTAAACATGTTAAATTGCCTTTTCTTCCCTCTACTTCCCACACTTTTATGACGTTTAATATAATTTATAGTGACTTGTGGACCTCTCCTATCTTAAGCTCCGCCGGTCACAAATATTATGTATTGTTCATTGATGATTTTTCTGATTTTCTTGGACATTTCCATTGGGTAACAAATCATAGGTATTTTCATTATTTCTCTCTTTTCACAATATGATTAAAACCCAATTTGAACGGCCTATAAGGTGTTTTCAATGTGATAATGACAAGAAATTTGATAATTCTCATTTTCACATGTTTTGTCAAAATAATGGAATGGTTTTTCGATTTTCTTGTCCTCATACTTCTTCACAAAATGGAAAAATGTACCATTCACACTATTAACAATTTAATTAGTGCATACTCTCCTTGCTCAGTCATCTTTACCTTCATTATTTTGGCATCATGCTCTGTCAATGGCCACTTAATTACTAAACATTATCCCTCATAAAAAGCTTAAAAATCTCTCCCCCACTCACATACTATATAATTGGGTTCCATCATATGGTCATTTATGGGTATTTGGGTGTTTATGCTATCCTCTTCTTCCGTCTATCACTATTCAAAAGCTCCAAGTCTGGCCAATCCTTGTATTTTTTGGGATACCCTCAAGACCATCGGGGATATAAATGTTATGATTTAACTACCCACAAAATTATTCTCTCCAGGCATGTTGTTTTTTAAGAAACAAATTTTCCATTTGCCAAAACTAAATACACAGATAAATTACCACGGGACTATAGTTTCCTTGTAGAAGAACTGAGCCCACTTCTTCATCATATGGCCCAGACAGAGCAGCCCAATACTCCTCTACCTGGATCCCTACTGGACCAGGCCTCTTCGAGTCCTCCATCTGGTGCCCCACTGGCCCAGACTCCCTCAGGTCAATCCACAGTTACACCGGCCCAATCCAGCTCGACCCAGTCTGCCCCATCATCGCCTGGGCTGCCATTCTCCCCTTCTCTTGAGTCTGGTCCATCGACCAGCTCTCAATCACACACCAATCAGTCCACTTTGCCTTCTCTACTTGCTAATCCACTTCCTCCAAGTTCATCTCGATCTATTATCACACGTAGCATGCTTGTGATTACTAAACCCAAGGTTCATTTTAATCGTCACTCATCTCTCACTCCTTCTCCTCTTCCTTCGAATCCAAAGAGTGCGTTGTCCGACCCTAATTATAAATCGGCAATGATAGATGAATATGATGTTTTAATTAAAAATAAGACTTGGAAATTAGTACCCCATCCCTCTATTGTGAATGTGATAAGATGTATGTGGATTTTCTCACATAAAAATAAATTGGATGGTTCTTTTGAGCGGTATAAAGCCCGTCTCGTTGGTGATGGCAGGTCTCAATAGGTGGGCATTGATTGCACTGATACTTTTGCAGGAAATTGTGTACATGCATCATCCATTGGGGTTTCGTGATTCTCAACATCCTGACTATGTCAATTTACTTAAAAAGTTACTCTACGACTTAAAACAGGCACAGAGGGCGTGGTATCGCCGTTTTGTCGATTATGTTTTTACTATGGGATTTACTCACAGTAAATCAGATCATTCTTTTTTCATTTACGGTAAAGGTCAGGATATTGCTTATATTTTGTTATATGTGGATGGTATTATCTTGATCTCCTCTTCAGATTCTCTTCGTTAGTCTATCATGGTCATCCTTGCTTCCGAGTTTGCCATGAAAGATTTGGGACTGTTGAATTATTTCTTGGGTATTGCAGTCACTCATTATGATGGTGGTTTATTTCTTAGTCAACAAAAATATGCAGAAGATATACTTGAACGGGCCGGAATGTCTTCTTGTAAACCGTCATCCACACCAGTTGACACTAAGGCCATGCTTGGCCAATTATGTGGTGACCAATATGACGATCCTTCTCACTATCGCAGTCTTGTCGGGGCTTTACAATATCTCACTTTCACTCGGCCTGATATCTCGTGTGCCGTACAAAAAATTTGTGTCCATATGCATGATCCTCACAGATCTCATATGGCGGTATTAAAGCGCATCTTGCGCTACATTCGCGATACTCTTTACTTGGGCCTTCATTTATCACGGTCTTCGGTCTCCTCCCTTACATCCTATACTGATGTCGATTGGGGTAGGTGTCCCGAAACGAGACCATCCCACTTCTGGTTATTGTGTATTCTTGAGGGACAACATGATTTCTTGGTCTTCTAAGCGACAACCCACGTTATTCCGCTCTAGTGCCGAGGCTTAGTACCGGGGAGTTGCTAATGTTGTTGTGGAGTTATGTTGGCTTCGTAACCTTTTGTTAGAGTTACATGTCCCAATTCAAAAGGCTACTCTTGTCTATTGTGACAACATCAGTGCCATCTATCTGTCCGGTAACCCAGTCCAACATCAACGTACCAAACACATTGATATGCACATCCAGTTTGTTCGTGAGAAAGTTGAAAAAGGACAAGTTCGGGTACTACATGTTCCTTCTCGATTTCAGATTGCTGATATCTTCACTAAATGGCTTCCGCGCATACTCTTTGATTATTTTCACACCAGTATCAGATTGCGTCCTACTCTCGCTTCGACTGCGGGGGTCTGTTAGCGATAGCGAGTATCCCATATTCACAGGATAATATCTTCTAGATATATTTGTATCTTTGTAAATATGGTAAATGTATATTTGATAGAATATGGCAATGGTTTAGATCCAAAATTATAGGCTGAATATTTGTTAGAATATGTTGTATATATTGGCTGGAATTTTAATGAGAAGGATACGGAATATATTTACCTTTATGTATTATGGGGGATTCATCTTTTTGCAGTACCAACTATTTTTGGAGTGGGTCTGCTGTTAAATTTGGGACTGGAAATTTGTTGTAAATCGATCTCGAAGTTCACTTTGATAATCATATATTTAAGTCCTCAAGTTTCATTTACCAAAACAAAATAGTGTGCTCTCATTAGGCATCTTAACCATCACTTGGATAGTGAATGTGGATGTTCTATGTTCTTTATTATGATTTTTGCTTCTTGGTAAATTATGTCATAGTGAATGTGGATGTTCTATGTTCTTTATTATGTCAGTAATGGGAAGGGAAAAAGTTGGTATTCATTTTCATAAAAATGATTGTAAATGGGAATTTAAATTTGTTGGTTTCTTGAATCTATGTTTGTTAGACAAATCTAAACAATCGAGCACAAAAGAAAAAGAATTACAATAAAATTGAAATACAATATACAACATAAAAATTAACAAAGAAAAAACCGTAAGTCGTCATCTTGAATTTGCTTGAATCCGAGCCGTGTTAGACACTCTCCTTAAGACTAATTCGCCCCCTCACTACGAGTGCTCGAGGTCTTCAATGGACGTTAGTCTCCCAAGATATAACAGATGAATCGGAACAACTTTGCACCTATGTTTTTCGGTGAATTTCCCTATGCTTGGACAAAATTACCATGGATGTTTCTCTAGGAGGCCAAAGGAAGAATATAACAATTTACAAGAGGGAGGGTGGAAAGATTGATGAAAAAAATATTCTAGTTTCTTGTTGTGGGTAACTCTCATCTAGCTCCACCAAAAGTCATAGGATTTTATATGAAGGTCCCTTCAATTTGTAACTCCAAGACTCTTGGTATGTATCCAATTAATCCCTTAATAATTTGAATTTATGGAACATCAATAGTTTGATGAAGTTTCAAAAGTTACACTTTCAATCTACCAACTTTGAGCTATCATATCTTTCTTATCCAATATCAAATTGGACATCTAGATATTTCATTTTCATGTTCTCACAACGTGGAACATGAACCCACAATAATCTTTGTCAAACGACAAACAATTCATGTAAGGAAAATATACATTTCCTTCACATATAACGAATTTTTCCAACAATCCCCCACATAAAGGAAATTGATGACGAGTTTGGTGATAGAGTCCGACAGACGAAAACTTGCATACGATAGGTGTAAGAATGCCCATTGAACCTTCGCTCGTACAAATATATTTACTCTACTCGCAAGTCGGTAGACGTGATGTCCTTGAACCGTTATGCTTTTTGTATAGCCGATCATATACTTGACACAAGTAACGTCCTAACATAGTTCAATTCTCATAGCTATGTTCATTCATGGCCCTGAACATTTTGCCTGATTCTGTGAGAGGGTCTAAGAATTGAGCCTCACACAATTCTCCTCGAAGCGGCCCCACTTCTCTCTCACATAGGTGATTTCTTAAAGGTAACCCGTATTACCCCGCTCGAATTTTCGACGCATAAGAATCATTAAAAGCCATAAGCTTATCCTTGTCCTTTCGGGATGTCACTAACAGGAATGGACTTGGGGTTGGTTCCCCCACAGCTACGCTGCAAGTCTTTTAACAGTTAGGTTGTCCCATTGAATCTAGTTCTTGGGATCTCCAGTCATCTAGATTGGATTTTCCGCTGTGTTTAACTTTTAAAAGGTTTACGTCTCATTCCCCTCATCGAACTTTCAACTAACTCTCTATTTAACCATTTGGTTAACGGATCCGTTTATCATTTGACTTCACATTGTCAAATTAGTTGAGAGTAGTTGTTTAATGGTATTATGTCTTAGACATAAATGTCTAGACTACCATTACACACATTACTATATGTCATGTCAATCATAAATTGACTTTAGCAATATAACATCTTGCTAACACAAGCTTTATCCATGGGACAAGTGTTAACACAAATTCATTCTAGTGATTTTATATTGATCCTATAGAATTTATCAAGAATATCCGTCTAATGACTTGTTTAACAACGAGTCCAATAGTTTTCCTTGAATTTGAATCAAATGATCAAATTTACTAGAATTTTTCTAAGTTCAACATTACTTTTGAATTTAATTAATAAAGTGACGTTGTCACCATTTTTACTTAAATCCACGCAATCAAACTTTTGATGTCATTATCTTTGTACTTGTTTGATGTCATCCAATGACTTTACAAACTAGCAAATTTCATTCTACGTTTCATTTCTTGAACCGTTTCACCACTTTGATCTATTTCCTTCAAAGTATCATTTGTTCATTTTCATGAATGAATTTGACATCAATATTTGATTTCCATTGACTTCATCTTCCATTGATTATTATATATATATATATATATTCAAACTTATTGAATCATACATAATAAATCAAAATACACAATTATTATGAACATTACTTTTGAAACATAATCCACCATTTAGTTTCCATACTCCATATGGACATTTCATTGTTTTCTTGGGGTTACCTTTCCGAAGGTAGTTATTTTCCAAAGTAGACTCACCCCCATATTTCAGGGTAGTCCTGAAATTAACCATAATGTCATTATTCATTATTAACACCATTTAATTGTGGTGTACATGGTGGATACTTTGTTTTCTTGTTCATAAACAACCAACCCCTCAGGTTGTTCTATGTAAATTTCCTCTTCTAAATCTCCATTTAGAAAGACTATTTACATCCGTTTGATGTATTTTAAATATTGCTAGGCGACAATTACAAATGCAACTTATTTATGTTATTCTCGTGATGGAGAATAAGCATTAAAGTAGTCAACACTTTTCTTTTACTTGTAACATTTCGTTACGATTCTAGTCTATTTTTAATTGTTCCATCGACCTTCATTTCAATTTTGAAATTCACCTATATTCTCGTGGTTTACTATCCGGAGATAAATTCACTAGTTTTCAAGTGTAATTTTACAAGATGGAATCAATTTTTACTTTTCATGACCTCTTTCCACAAAGATCCTTCCAAAGAGCTCACAACCTTTTCATAACTTTGTGGTTCACTTTCTAGCATGTAGATTAGAAAATTCGGGCCATAAAATTTTCTTGTCCTACCCCATTTTTCATCATTTTCACATGATGAGTTTCATTTTTATATTGAATCATGTATCCCTTTCAAAGAGTTTGTCTCCACTTTTGATATACACATCTACACGGAAACATATTTTCAAAGAAATAACAATTTCTTTACTCCATTATAGTATTCTTGTGTATACCTTGAATCTTGGATTCGTACATAAGAATTTCTTAAACACTATTATTATGTGCATACCCAACAAATATGTCACTAATAGTTTTTGGTCCAATTGTACACACGCTACACTTAGTTGTGTTTTATCGTCATCTCTTCATTAAGTTGATTCCAACTTTTTCGTTTAAAGAGACAAGATTAAATATTTTGCTCTTAAGCAAATATTGATAAATATAATAATTTACACATTACCACCATGTGTTTGAATAATATTCACATCATAACATCAATATGCTTTGATTATATTTCTTCAAGCACATATCACATTTTCTTTGATATCCTTTTTAACGTAAGGAATATGATCTAACTAGCGAGACTTATTCTCATTATTGTTCACTAATTCAACTCATCGGTTGATACAATTCAATTTCATTCATTTAAGCATCATGAATATCATTCTTGATGATATCATGTTTGACATTAAAACCAAGTTTGACTTTTCAAATAAGCTTGACTTTTCAAACCAAGTTTGACCAACTTATCTTAGAGTTAAGCATTTCAATTTGCTTCAACTTCTTCTCCAAAGCTCTATTCTCTTTTTCAACACAAAGACGAATATCAAAAACCTCAATTTCATTTATATGTGAGGTAATTCTTGAAATCTTTTCAAGTGTGAAACAATTTCTCAATTATTGCCGTCACTTGAGAATTTCACTTAACACCATCCATTCGGTATGGTTTTCATGAAAGACCATTTTCAATTCTTTCATTTAACTTTTCATGGTTTATGAAGTCCACTATTTTAAAATCAAGAGCACGGCTTATAATGAAGTTCATTTCAGCCGCATTCTCAGATTTATTGTTTATAGTCCAAAGACTCTCATAATTATTTCAACATTTTCTAGGTACTATATACGTTATATAACGAATTCGACAATCCGTTAAGTATATAATTCCAAAAAAAAACTCATGCTTCAACCGCACTCAGGGATTAAACATCCGTCTTATTTTCATCCAACTTTATAAAATCTTCCTTAAGAAACCTCACAAGTTTAAGGGTGGTCAAGTAGAACATCTATTATTGCCATCACTTAAAGTCGAGGCCAACAAAATTTTCTAACTTTTCATTATGTGAGCCGGAATACTTGGAACAACCACATCCCATTGAAGATTTTTCTCCACACAAGGAGCCTTCCCCAAAATATTGGCTTTAATTTTTCAACAATTAAACACCAAATTGTAACTTTGTTGTTACAAATAGAGCTCTCTAATATAATTAGAGAATTCACCCAAAAATAAATTGTAATTCATTGGGGGAATTATCACAATTTATTTCTTATAGCAAACCATATTATAAACCTCTAAATTTCTTTAATGAAATTATAATTGGAGGTTAACTATTCCAAAATTTTAAAGGTCTCATCTTGGAGTACCTCTAAATTAGAAAAATTACCTTCTCATTCACCAAATACGCAATTCCTTTTAGAAGTTATACTTTTAAATATTTTGTGTCATTTGTCATCAACAATAGGATTTAACTACTTCCTTTAAGAATTCATATTATTTTTAATCTTTTGACATTAGTCACCCATTTCAATTATAGGTTTTAACAACTTCTCCTAAGAATCCCTATACTTTAGTCCTTGTGATATATGTCAATCTTCACAACAATAGAATTCAACAACTTCTTTCAAGAAGCTCTATTATTTTAATCTTTGTGACTTTTGTCACTATTGACAATAATAGGCTTTAACAACTTCTTTCGAGAAGCCCTATCATCTTTGTCAATACATCGTATAAACAATGCAACGTTAAAGACTACATCTTTATCCGTTCATCTTCTCAACTTAGTTCAAAAGAACTTTTCATTTATAAAATGCAACGTTAAAGACTAAATCTTTACTCGTCCATCTTCTCCACTTAGTTCAATGAACTATTCAATTTTTCTCAACATGATTCTTGTGAATCATAAGAACGTTAAATACGATATCTTTAACCGATCATTTTCTCGATTTAGTTCAATCGAACTTTTCAATTTTTCTCACTATGATATTCATGAACCATAAGAGATCTATCATTCATTGTATAAACACTAGAAGTGGCATCACCACAACTATTTTACACAATCATTGCAACATCCTTGATGTTCATCCGTAAGTCAATACATCATTACTTCTTTCAGAAACTGTTCTGTTTCGAAATTTATATATTAATATATACATAATAAAATCCGATCTCCACCGTTCAGAATCTTCTTCTATGAGTCGTGAACATGAACACCAAATTTCAGTCCGATCCAATGGTTAAAGAAACGGGAAAATAATTTTTACCACATATGATCACTGAAAAATGTGCTGGAATTTTCTTCCGTCTCTTCCATCGTTTTACAATTCTTTTACCTCTTTCTTTGATTACCGCTCCACCGGAGTTCCAAATCTTTAATTCTTTCTCAAATAGAGATTTAGTCTTAAGATTGTTAGACAAATCAAAACAATCGAGCACAAAAGAAAAAGAATTACAATAAAATTGAAATACAATATACAACATAAAAATTAACAAAGAAAAACCGTAAGTCGTCGTCTTGAATTTGCTTGAATCCGAGCCGTATTAGACACTCTCCTTAAGACTAATTCGCCCCCTCACTACGAGTGCTCGAGGTCTTCAATGGACGTTAGTCTCACAGGATAGAACAGATGAACCGGAACAACTTTGCACTTATGTTTTTCGGCAAATTTTCCTATGTTTGGACAAAATCACCATGGATATTTCTCTAGGAGGCCAAAGGAAGAAGATAACAATTTGCAAGAAGGAGGGTGGAAAGATTGATGAAAAAAATATTCTAGTTTCTTATTGTGGGTAACTCTCATCTAGATCCACCAAAAGTCATAGGATTTTATATGAATGTCCTTTCAATTTGTAACCCCAAGACTCTTGGTATGTATCCAATTAGTCCCTTAATAAGTTGGATTTATGGAACATCAATAGTTTGATGAAGTTTCAAAAGTTACACTTTCAATCTACCAACTTTGAGCTATCATATCTTTCTTATCCAATACCAAATTGGACATCTAGATATTTCATTTTCATGTTCTCACAACGTGGAACATGAACCCACGATAATCTTTGTCAAACGACAAACGATTCATGTAAGGAAAATACATATTTCCTTCACATATAACGGATTTTTCCAACAATGTTAATTTACAAGGAGGTAATGTTAGAAGCAGGTAACTGTGCATCCGGTTGATCCAACCGGTTTTAACTCAATCAATTTCCTTCCTCCAAGATTTCCTCTGAACTTACCTCTTTCCTTTCAATTTACGTATCTGATTCGTATTCTACCACATTCCTGGAGATCTTCTGCTCTTGCAAAGCGAACCAGGTCCGTCCTCTAAGAGACAAGATCGAGAGGTGGCAGACAAATATGTATATGGATTAGATTTTGCTTCAGTCGTAACTATTTTGCAAAGATAAAAGCAGTTTTTAGTATTCACTTAGATTTTTAATGCAGATTTGTGTTCTTCTAAAGTGCCTTTTCTGATGATTGATTCATTTTAATTTCGTTTTTGAATAAGCGATCAAAGTCTAACTAAAAACTTTTAATGGTACGTGATTATAAAATAAAACCAATCATTTACTATATAAAATTCTAAAAATTTTAAATGGTACGTGATTATAAAATAAAACCAATCATTTACGATATAAAATTCGACTAACTAAAGTGCAATTGCAATTTAGACCCGGTCTCTATCAAACATGGATTCGAGTCTGTTTGACCGCACAACAGTTGGTGGACCTGCAAATTCGATTGTTCATTAGCAAATCGACGACTCACATTTTTGCTATTTGATGATGCAAAAAAGGTCGGATCAGCTTAAATTCAGTGGTTCGTATATATCCTGTATGCTTGAATAGCCTGAAAAAGATGAACTAACACATAAACTAAGTCGGGGCTTCACCGTCGAATACCCTCCGGCGGGAGAGCAAGTATTTGTATTTATTAAAGCAAATCAATTGATAATAGTTCAGAGCTAAAAGATGCGTTATCAAAAGTATGAGATTTATATCTTGTATTTATAGGTGTATGATATATTGTCCTGCCTTAGATATTAAGTTAGGGAGTTAAATACCTATTTCATACTCAACCTATAGTCATTTTTTCGTTTTCTTATTAAATGTATTTTTTTTCGTTTTGCCCCTTAACCCCGTTTTTTTTTATGTTGATGTCGTCCTTCCATCAGTTGACCATCCATTTGACCGTTAAAAATTGCCATGTAGCATGCCAATTCATTAAAATGCTCGGTTGGCCTTAAAATTTTATAAAATAAGTGAAATTTGTTTTTGCAATTATTAAGGGTTAAATGTACAAAATATAACTTTAGAGCAAAAAATATAAATAATACATTTACACATTTTTATCTCATTTTTGTCTCTCTAAGAAAAAAATAACACACACACACACTCACAGTAATCCCAACCCCTCCATCCCCTTTCTTCTCCGGTGACCCACTACCTCCACCACCACCCAATCTCCACCTGCTACCTCCATCACCACCCAATCTAGTATCTAAATCTTAAGTCCCCAAATCTGCTTCAACCTCGTCATCCTCAAAATTGTAAACCTCCGTGCAAAGACACGTACACGCACAAACTCTAAGACACCGACATAATCAAAACCAAGAATATTCGATGGGAGAAGATGCCAAAAATTGGTGTGGGAAACTGCCGAAAACACATATAGAGAATCAAACTCGAACAACCCCAGAAATGCATTGATGTACACACCCAGAAACACATATAGAGAATCAAACATACATATTGAGATCTTTAATTTGATTTGATTTTGATCTAGATTCGAGATCTTGATTTAGATTCTAGATCTAGGTCTAAATCAAGAGAGAGCGAGAGAGAGCAGACACAGAAGAGGGAGAAGATGCCAAAAATAGGCGTGGGAGGCTGCCGAATTTCGAAGGAGATGACCGAAGAAGACGAAAGCATTAGAGAGGTGGAGAGGGAATACACTACCAGAAAAAGGTCATTTAGCGGCGGAAATTTCCGTCGCTAAAATGAAATTTCCGTCGCTAAAAATAAACACCGGCGAAAAAATTCCGTCGGTGGTCCGCCGCTACCAGTCCGCCGCAGTGCTCCGACGGGTCAATTTCCGCCGGTATTTTTTGATTTTACCGACGGAGTTTAATTCCGCCGGTGATTTAATGGTTCCAGCGACGGAAATTTCCACCGTTAAATGAATTTAATTTAATTAAATTTTCATTTCAGCGGCGGAAATTTCCGTCGCTGTAATAAAATTAAATTAATTTCAGCGGCGGAAATTTCCGTCGCTGTAATAAAAATTAAATTAAAATAAAATAATTTCAGCGGCAGAATTTACCGTCGCTGAAATTATTTTATTTTAATTTAATTTTTATTACAGCGACGGAAATATCCGTCTCTGTAATAAAAATTAAATTAAAATTAAATGATATAGCTGCGGAAATTTAAAGTCATTTGTAATAAAAATTAAATTAAAATAAAATAATTTCGGCGACGGTAATTTCGCCGAAATTAATTTATTTTAATTTATTTTTATTACGACGGAAATTTCCGCCGCTATAATCAAAAAATTAAATTAAAATTAATTGAAATAGCGGCGGAAATTTCCATCGCTGTAATTAAAATTAAGTAAAATAAATTAATTTCAGCGATGGAAATTTCCGTCAACATATTCTGAAATAAATTAAAAAAAAATAATTTAAAATATCAATAAACCAAAATTTTTTGTACCTGATATAACAATTCAATTTATAAAACTAAAACTATAAAAACTAAAAATCAAATATCAGCGTACCAAATAAAAACTAAATATCACCGTACAAAATCGGGAGGGGGATAGGGGGAGAGGGGGGGGATAGGGGGGAGGGGCTCCCGCGGGTACCAAATATCTCAAGTGTTTACAAACAAGTATAAATTAGTACAAAAATGTCTAAAATAGTCCGTAA